>CM053265.1:16872463-17508969 GCA_028583415.1 Protea cynaroides
GAATAATTTGCTATTAAATTATTAATATCATTTAGTTTCTCAGTTCATCTTATTATAAGACTTCCGCTATTGTGTATTTACTCTAATTATGATTACGGATGAGTGTAAGTTTGGATAACGCGGGGATAGCCTATTTGAGATCCTGGTTGAACCGTTGGTTATTTAGCGGTTCATCACATCATTCTGAATAGTGCAGAATTGGGGTGTGACATGGACGATCTAGTACTTAGTGACGAAGAGTTACAGGCTCGTCCTCTCCTACCTGGGAAACATGCGGCCCTTGCAGTAGCAGCAGCTGTAGCAGCAACAGAGGAAGTCGAGATGGGAGATGATGGGGATGCACACATAGAGGACATCCCAGCACCTGTACCCCAGCATTCTCCAGTTCCAGGTCCTTCTAGGCCTTCTCCAATTGCTGTACCATCTAGGCCTTCTCCAGTTGCTAGACCATCTAAGCCTTCTCTAGTTGCTAGACCATCTAGGCCTTCTCCAGTTGTTGTACCATCCCATCCCCCTTCGGACCCAGTGATGAGCATCTCATGGAGATCAGAGACACCCAGAGAGGCATCCTTGATACTCAGAGAGGCATCCTAGATACCCAGAGAGGACTCATGGATTCTCAGCGAGAGATGGGTCAGGAGTTAGGGCGTTTAGCTCGTAGCCTACGGGTCACACAGGACCAGGTTCATTGGCTCAGAGAGGTGTACGAGCGGGACTATGATATTGCAGACCCGGTACCATCCAGGCCCGCTACACCACCTTAGGCAGATGTAGTTTTTATTTTATTTTCATGTGTTTTATTTTGTTACTAGAGTAACTGTCAGACTTGTGGACTGTACTCTGTTGTTCACTTGTACTAAAGAAATTTTATGAAATGATTAATTGGTTTCCTTTAAATTCTTCAGTGTCTATAATTGTTCTTCTATTATTAGTATATTATGCATCTTTCTTAAGTCTCAGGCATCAAACAAGCTTATAGTGTGTTTTTATTAAAAATTTTAATTTTTCCTAACTCATCTCATTGGACACAGTTAGATGCAGAATGATTAGCTGGACAGAGCCTAGGGCCCTAATACCAAGTTGTCACACCCCAATTCTGGATGAACCAGAAGTATGAGTGAACCGGCTCTAAACCATGGTTCACACCAGGATCTCAATAGACCGTGTCAACCAATCATTCCCAAGCAGTCTAACAAAATCAGAGAATAATACATAGCAGCAGAAATAAAGATAAATGAGCTGACTCTATGTTGTAATTTAAATAAATATTCTAATTATCCCATCATTTAAAAATTTAAATAGAACTTATTACAATGTAGTAACAAAATAAACCCCTCACTGAGAGAATACACAGAACGAGCACTCGCATGACGCATCATGCTCGTCCTCTACAGTCTGTGATTCCAAAGCCGCCAACGTGCTGTAAGCTGGAGCAGACATGAAATCTTCCACTGAGTAACCTGCATCAAGATCTGAAAAAAGAATAGAATATATCCGGGTGAGCTCACAACATAGCTCAGTAAGTACAAGACCAATGCAACAGTACAATATGCATGGGATAACATTACAATTTGGGTCAGGTATAACTTGCAAATATTCTATGGTAAGGTTTGGCGGCCACCGCACCTCCATGCATGAGAATGTGAGCATACCCAATAGTCAGGCACCTACCACACTACTGCTGTTGCCCCACATCACTCACTCCGGTATAGAGATAGGACTCGAGTCTGGCGGGCCGGAAGAACCACAATCCCACGTTCTCCCCCTGATACCCCACATCGTACCAGTACCTAAACCCCTACTGGCAAGGGCTTGCAAGTGGGTTCCGTTTCTAACCAGTCCTAAATGTCAATACAGTATCAATGGCCTTACCCCAGCATGGCTCTCTACGACATAGAGATAGGGCTCGAGTCTGACGGGCAGGTAGAATCACAATCCCACGTCCTCCCCCTGATACCCTATTCGTACCAAGTCTGCTAAGGTAGATGGCGATACGAAAAGGTGTTAGCTGTGGATATATCCAGGACACACCCCCTTCACATTCCACACACTAACTAAAACATACACATGCCTAACATCCAACAAACCTAGCATATGAAATGCATGAATATATAATAATAAAAGAACAACTACATGGCATGTGAGATGCACAGACATCAAACAATATATCCAGATACAAATTAAATCACAAAGGCTTACTGTTAATTAGTTATTTAGGTTTGGGGTCTTGTCCCTTACCTGACACATGATAAAACTCTCACTCTGCGTCACAGGGTTTACCCACGTTGTCTACAGGTCCTACATAATCATATCTTTATGTTAGAATCCATTTATTAAAGTTTCAGAGGTCAGAACTAGGTTTGGCCAAGCAAACCAGGCTCGGGAAGCATACCGGTCACAGGTACCGGTTGCAGTATTGTGTAACCGGTATGTGCGACAGGTATATACCGGTTGTACTTACCCGTCTCACTCAGATCTCACTGAGCAAGACCGGTATGTGCCTACGGTATATACCACAGACCCATACCGCTGGACCTTGCGTCCAACCGGTATACCCCGCGGTTTTGATCCTCGAGCGAGATCTCGGATCTCCCTTCCTCGTCGGCTAACGGTTAGGTCTCTAGGATTTCTCCTACTCCACACTTAGGTCCAAGCATTTTAATGGCCTTCTGATTTCGACTATAATGCCGTATCAAGCCAAATCCAAATCTAAAAGAGATACAGGTTCATATTCAGATCTGTTTTGGATTCGCTGCGCCACTTCGCGGCTCCGATCCGTCCTCCAAATAGCAATACAAGTATGGAGCACTTACCGGCTGTGGTCGTCGGTTGACCGCGTGCTCCTCCCTCCTGGGCGGCTTCCACCTCCTTGCTCCTTCTCAACTCTCCTCCAGACGGCTAGGGTTTTGAGAAGGATCAATGGAGTGTCTCATTCTTTATAAATAGAGGGAGGCCGTTCATGGGAAGGTTTCCCTCAGTTGGAAACTTTCCAAGTTTTCATTCGGAGAGAAAGGCCCGCTGGAGTTCGTCTCCCGCAGAAAATAAGCATACCGGTCGCACATACCGGTTGGAGTGCCCGCAACCGGTATAGTCCGATCGATATACCATACCGGTTGCACATACCGGTTGCACTGACCGAACCCGGTATAGTCAAACTGGTATGAGACTAAGGCATTTTTCACACTTCTCTTACCTGAAATTTGAGTGGCTCGTCACCCGGCTTCGCCTTCTGGTCCGATTATGATTTGGAGACCTGTCATCATATATAACCATGGATTAGACCGGGTTTTCAAAGTACAATTCTTACAACTCTACCACCCTTAAAAGAAATTTCGTCCCCGAAATTTGCATATAGGTTTCACAATTCCCCGTCCCTTAAAAGAAATTTTGTCCCATAAATTATACGTACCTTCTGAGTTGAAAAGATGAGGGTATTCTTGTCGCATTGCATCCTCCTCCTCCCAAGTAATTTCTTCTACGTCTTGACTTTTCCAAACTACCTTGACATAGTGGATAGCTCGCCTTCGAAGCTGTTGTACCTTTTTACCAATGAGCTGGATTGGCACCACTTCGAAAGTTAAGTCTTCTGTCAAATCTGGGGGGTCTACAACAAGAATGTGTGAAGGGTCTCTCACGTACTTCTTTAGTAAGGATACATGAAAGAAGTTATGGACGCTAGACATCGCTGGTGGCAATGCAAGTTGATAGGCCACTTTGCCGCATCGGGATAGAATTTTATACAGTTTCACATATCTAGGACATAGTTTTTCTTTTCTGTCGAACCGCTTCAGTCCTCTTACTGGTGACACCTTCAGGAAAACTTTATCTCCAATCATGAACTCCAGGTCTCGGCGCCTATTGTCAGCATAGTGTTTTTGACGCACCTGAGCTGTCTTTACTCAGTTCTTGATTTGATCAACTGCCTTGTAGGTTTCTTCTACAAATTCTGGTCCAACGATCCTTCTTTCTCCAACTTCGTCCCATAATAATGGTGTTCGGAATTTCTTGCCATACAAGGCCTCATATGGGGCCATCTGGATCGTAGACTGGTAGCTGTTGTTATAGGCAAACTCAATGAGGGAAAGCTTCTCATCCCAAGCCTCCCTAAAGTCGATAGCACATGCGCGAAGCTTATCTTCTAGGATCTGGATGGTTCTCTCTGACTGACCATCCGTTTGAGGGTGGAAGGTTGTACTGAACTTTAGTTTTGTACCCATTGCCTTCTGTAGCCCCTCCCAGAACTTCGATGTGAAGCGTGGATCTCTATCAGATACTATGCTCACTGGAACACCATGCAGTTTGATTATATTGTCTACATACAATCTTGCCAACTTATCCATGGCATATTGCGGTCTGACTGGGATAAATCTGATGGTCTTGGTGAGACGATCTACAATTACCCAAACAACATTTACTGATCTTGGAGTCATAGGTAGACCAGTGACAAAATCCATGGTAATACAATCCTATTTCCATGCCGGCTCAGGTTACGGTTGTAATAATCCTGCAGGCCTCTGTCTTTCTGCTTTGACTTGCTGGCAGTTTATTGGAACACATATTGGGCCACATCTGCTTTCATACCCCTCCACGAGTATAATCTCTTAAGGTCATGGTACATCTTGGTGCTCCCAGGATGTACTGAATATGGAGTAGAGTGAGCTTCCAACATTATTCGGTTTCTGATTTCCAAATCTTCATTCTCAGGTACACATAAACGCCCATGATATCTGAGTACCTTGTCTTCATCCAAGGTGAAATCAGGGTTGGCTTGACCCTTTTCCAAATCTTCTTGAACAGTCCTGAGGTATGGGTCTTGTAGGACTGCTGCCTTTATTTCTTCCTTCAAGTCGGGTAAAATCTTCAATGCTGCAAACATAAGGGTAAATTGGTGTATCAACCCTTGCTCAATAGGATCATTTGCTGACTTTATTAAGAGCTGTTCTTCATCCTCTGATGAGCCAGCAACAGTAGCACACATTGCTGCATTTGTACTTGGTCCCGCTTCAGGGTTCGGTGCCCATTTTCTGCTCAGCGCATCTGCTACAATGTTAGCTTTACCAGGGTGATATTGAATGTCACAGTCGTAGTCCTTGAGTAATTCTAACCACCTCCTCTGCCTCATGTTCAGGTCTTTTTGGGTAAAAAAATAGGTCAGGCTTTTGTGATCAGACTTAATCTGGAATTTCTCACCATACAGATAATGCCTCCAAGTCTTGATAGCATGAATAACCGCTGCCAATTCTAGGTCATGTGTAGGGTAGTTCTTCTCATGCTCTTTCAGCTATCTTGAGGCATAGGCTATCACCTGTTCTCCTTGCAATAACACACAACCCAGTCCCAAACCTGATGCATCTGAATATAGTGTGAATGGATGGTCTGGAGCTGGAATAGTCAATATAGGTACTGATACCAGTCTTGACTTCAATGTTTGGAAGCATTTCTTACATTCTTCAGTCCATATGAATTTCTCCCTCTTTTTGGTCAACCTGGTGAGTGGAACAGCAATCTTGGAATAGTCCTCCACAAACCTTCTATAGTATCCAGCTAAACCCAGGAAACTACGAATTTCAGCAACTATCTTTGGCGCCTCCCATCCTACAATGGCAGAAATTTTACTGGGATCAACCTTGATTCCTTCAGCAAACACCACGTGACCAAGAAAGGCAACTTCATTTAACCAGAATTCACATTTCTTGAATTTTTCATAAATCTTCTCTCTTCTCAGTCTTTGCAATGCTGCTCTTAGATGTATTTCATGTGTCTCCTGAACCTTGGAGTACACTAAAATATCATCGATGAACACGATAACCGACGTATCCAACATGTCATGGAATACCCGGTTCATTAGCTCCATGAATGATGCAGGTGCATTAGTCAATCCAAAGGACATCACAATGAACTCATAGTGTCACATCCTAATTCTGATCCAACCAGAATGGTGTGAGTGAACCGTCATTGAACCAACGGTTCACACCAGGATCTCGAATAGGCCGTGTCCACTCATACAAACCATCACACATAACCACAATCAGAATATAATAGTACAGCGGAAGTCTTTTAAACATAATGAACTAAGAATCTATTGATAACTTTAAATAAAATATCAAATTATCCAAATCCAAATAAATAACTATAATATCATTACATCTCTTTAATCCAATCGAAAATACTAAAAATAAATAAAAACCCAATCAAAGGTACACGCAGAAAGGGCACTCGCATGGAGCGTCATGCTCGTCCTCTCCTGCCTGTACACCCAACGCAGCAACACCACCATAAACCGGAGCATTCATGTAGTCATCCACAGTGTAACCTGCATCAACATCTAAAACATGTATATATACAAAGGGTGAGCTCACAACACAGCTCAGTAAGACAATCAGACAGTTTCACAATATTATGCATGAGTAACAATCAATTTTATGTTGTGGTCTGGTTTTAAGTTTGCAATGTGCTATAGAAAGGTTTGGTGGCCCCCGCACCTCTATACACGAGTGTGTGACACCTCATGGTTCACACCCCATTGGCCCACATGCACCCATCATGGAATAGAGATAGAGCTAAGATACCCATGTACCTCCCCTGATACTCTACCCATACCAGTACCTAAGCCCCCTGCGGCCAGGGCTCACAAACTGGGCTCGCAACTAACCAATCCTATATGTCATCAATGTACGCTCTATCCCAGCACAGTCGTCTACGGCATAGAGATAGAGCTAAAGTATTCCCATACCTCCCCTGATGCCCCATCCGCAACTAACCCACTAGGATAGAAACAATACGCAGGTAGACCCTATCCCAACATAACTCCCTACGGCATAGAGATAGAGCTAAAGCATCGTGGACAAGCCAGTGTCGACTCGGAGACCACAGTACCACATAACAATGGCCGGGCCAACATCAATATCGGAGACCACCGTACCACGACCTTCCCCTGATGCCCCACCGGTACCAAGCATGTTAAGACAGAATACTACAAAAGGTGCTAATGTGGAGAGCGATCCCAGGCCCATGCCCCACTCCACACACTAACGAAAACAATCACATGCCTAACAATCACATCCTATCAATGCATGAACAGTAATAATAACCGAAAGTAAAGGATGGCATGTGAATATGCACAAACAACACATCTCATATAATCAGGTGATTAACAACAATTTACTGTCCCTTAATTGTTAGGTTTAGGTCAGATTCCCTTACCTGACGCTCGTTCGATAACTTGCTCCACGTCGCAAGGTCCAAACGATATGTCACAAAGTCCTACAATATTATTAGGGTCTCATTAGAATATATTGTTTAGGGTTTCATGTTGGTCGGAAATCAACACGGTTACAAAACACCCTCACAAAGCTGACCGGTGGCATGTACCGGTCGCAGCTCTGTGGGAAAGACTGGCGACCGGTATGGTCAGCCGGTCCCCACAGACCAGCCTCCCGAGGGATACCGGTGGCAACATACCGGTCGCACCATGTGCAACCGGTATAGTCGACCCCGGAAGACCATACATGGGTTTTCGACTGCCGTCGATCATCCTCCATGGATTTCCAAGGTTTCTCCTATACATTCTAAGTCTAATCATTGAGTTAGAGTTATCCCCAACTCATTCGAGTCTCGTTTCGATGAATATCATCTCGAAACTCGAATCTAGGGTTTGACGGCAACTTAGGGTTTATTGGCCAATTTAGGGCTTTAGATCAATACCTACTTTGCATGGTATTGATCCACCCACACAACTAACATAGGATAAGAAGATTGATTCCAACACTTACCGTTGACTAGCGTAGCGTGAGCTTTGTCGAACGGTAATGGCGGCACCTTCTTCTTCTTCCTAGCTCCTTCTCCTTTCCAACCTCTTTCTCTTCTCAAGGGTTTACGAGAGACAATGGAAAGGATTTGAGGAGGCTTAAGGGTGTATTTATAGGCTAGATTTAGGGTTTAGTAACCCTACTAGGATTAGGAAACTTCTAGGATTCGAAATCAAGAAAATGGGACCCGCAGAGACCAATTTCTAGATTCCCGCACTTAGCTGCGCAGCCATACCATCGACCGGTACCATCGACCGGTCAACATAAAATGATGACTATTGGTCGTCTTTGGTCCGATTTCATACCTGTTTGTCATCCGCTCGTCCTGTCTGGCCCGGTGATGATCGGAAGACCTGTCATGACACAAAACCAAGGTTTAGACCGGGCTTACGGAGTGCGGGTCTTACACATAGTGTCCATAACGCGTCCTGAAAGCTGTCTTGGGAATGTCTGCTTCCTTAATCTTGAGTTGATGATACCCTGACCTCAGATCAATCTTCGAGAATACACTCGAACCTTGTAATTGATCAAACAAATCATCTAATCTTGGTAGGGGGTACATGTTCTTGATAGTGAGCTTGTTTAATTCTCGGTAGTCCATACAAAGACGTACGCTACCATCCTTTTTCTTGACGAAGAGCACAGGTGCTCCCCAAGGCGAGATACTGGGCCTTATAAATCCCTTGTCTAACAGTTCTTGCAGCTGAGTTTTTAACTCTTTTCAACTCGGTGGGAGCCATCCTGTAAGGTGCTTTAGAAACCGGTGCTACTCCTGGTAGAAGGTCTATTACAAACTCAATAGCTCTGTCTGGTGGCAACCCGGGTAGCTCTTCTGGAAATACATCAGAGAATTCTCGTACTACATTGATGTCCTTCATTTTTGGCAAGTCAGTGGTCACATCTACCACTGATACGAGGTATTCTATTCCTCTTTCTCTAAGCACTTCTTTGCTTTTAGGGCTGAGAGTATGAGCTTTCTCTTCCTAGGCAACTTAGCCCCTTTAAAGTTAAACTCAGTCCCTTCACTGTCTTTGAACATCAACTTCGTCTCTGCACATAACAGGGTTGTCGAATGTTTAGATAACCAGTCCATGCCAAGAATGACATCGAAATCTGACATCTCCAGCTGGACTAAATTGGCTTCCAACTTTAGTCCTTCAATAAGCAGTGGGCAAGGACCATAATATTCTTCTAATACTACCTCCATTCCCATGGGAGATCGAATTAACAAACTTTGTTGTAGAGTCTTGATGGGTTGATCTAGTCCTTTTTCGAATGACACTGACACAAAGGAATGGGTGGCCCCCGAGTCAAACAAGACTCTGGCGGGTAACCCTGCTATATTTACTGTACCTGAGGTTTTTGTTCAAATTCTCTCTTAGTTTCAAATGCACAAACAATTAATGTAACAGTCAAGGAACAAGTATAGAATCATACCTGTAACCACATCTGGTGATGCGGCTGCCTCTTCCGTGGTAACAGCATACACCTTGCCTTGTTGTTGCTCCCTCTTTGGTTGTGGGCATGTTCTAGCATAATGCCCCACCTGTTGGAAATTGAAGCACTTTACATTAGGGTTCGGCCCCGTTGCCTGTGGTGGCATTGCAAGAGCCGGTCTGGGAGGCACTGTGCTAGCTGGTGGCCTGAATGGACGATATAGCCTGTTGTTTCTTCCACCTTGGGACTTAGGATTAGGCCTCTTCAGACCCCTATTTTGTGGAAAGAAACTTTATCTCTGATTAGCCTCGATGACTCGAGCCACCTGTATAGCTTCATTATATATATTCAACCCTCGACCCAGCACATGTTCTCTTATAGCACCCCTAAGACCCATAGTGAAACGACGAGTCTTTGTTTCCTCCTCCTACATACTAGTTGGAGCGAAGAAAAATAGCTCCTCATACCTTTGTTGGTATGCCTCTACTATCAACTGAGATTGCTGTAAATTTAGGCACTCCCTCTCCATTTGATCATGAAAACTCCTGGGAAAATATTTCTCGAAGAAAGCCACCTTGAAAATGTGCCAAGAGATTATCTGGTGCTTTGTTTCCAAATATGATCTAGTGGAACTCCACCACCCTTTGGCTTCCTCCTTCAGCATGTGAGTGGCATATAATACCTTATCCCCATCTTGACACTCCAGTAGTCGGAAGTTCTTCTCCATTTCAGCTATCGACTGCGCTGGCCACAATGTTTTCCCTGACTTCCCTGTGAAAGTTGGTGGTTTGAGCTTTAGGAATCCATCCACTGCTCTGAAAAGACTACCCTGTGCATAAGGAACCTATCCATATGGTGCCTGTCCATACCATTGTGGCTGATAAGAATAGCCACTCTGATTTCCCCCCTGATATCCCCCATAGTATGCTCCCTGATACGGTCCCTGATACCCTCCTTGATCTTGGTTAGGAATTGGCGTCCCTGTAACTTGGGGGGGGGGGGGAATTGTGTTGGGTTGGCCCTGTTGTGGTGGTTCTTCAATAATTGTGCTAACCCCCACTGGTGCTGCATGAACATTCTCAGCATTTGTGGATGGCATGTTTGCAGGTGCCGACACAGGCCCAGGTGGCCTAAACATTTTTAGCATTTCCTCAAAGAACTTCTTCTGTTGTGCCTCCATATTGGTGACCAGGTTAGCCATCATTGTTTCAGAGCCTGTAGTTGGTTGCCCCTGTGATGGCGATTCTTCATTGGCCTTTACCAGATTTCGTTGCCCCATCTTCTCTTTCTTCATTCTCTTCTGTGTTTTCTATACCTGAACTCCTATCCATGGTAGGCGCCTGCGAGTGGCGGCGTCTGCGATGAACTCTACGTCCATTTCCTCTCACCATTGAAACAATTTAATTTCCTGTATGATATCTGAATACATTGAGATACATGAGACAATTAGAGAATTATTCCAATTAACATTTAGTCTCAACGCATATGCAACATATGTAAACATCAATAGGAAAGAAACATAAGAAATTTTCCAATTATCTTTTGAATTTTCACATGTACAATCCTTTATTCTAGCCTTATCATTCAGGCGTGACGTCTGGGATCGAGTTCAGTCGAATTCTCAAAATGGTTTTGTATTCCCAATCCCCATAGGGTTCCAGTGGCAGTACCGGTCTCTCCTGGAGTGAGACCGGTATGGCTGGCCATTCATACCGGTCTGACCATACCGCAGGCAGTACCGGTCGCACAGTCCATATCTATGTGCAACCGGTATACCCTACGGTAGGTACCGGTCGCACCATACCGCAGGGGGTACCGGTCGCACTGTCCAGCCCAGATGTGCGACCGGTATCCCTAAAAACCTTTAAAATCGCGATTTTGGTCTCATTTTCTAATTTCTCTCTTTATATTTTACTCCGGTGGCGATTTCTCTCTGGGTCTCCGAGTCTCTACAGTGCATCCGGTGCTCCTAAGATTGTTTCTACTTCATCCTAGGGTACCAATCTCGTCTCTTAGGTAATCTCATCCCTCTCTTCTCTCTTCTTGAAAATTTTTCATCGTCTTTTATACCAAATTCTAGGTTTTTCTTGATTTGAAATTTTTTAGCCATAGAAAACTTCTTTCTTTGCTTGAGAAAGGTTTTAGGGGTCTAAATGTGTAAAACCCCTCAACCAATTCGAAGTTCTATCGATTGGTTTAAAGAAAATCTCAAAATTTTGACTTTTAACCTAGGTTTCTAGGTTTTTTCGAGATTTTTGACAAATTTTGTTAATATGCCTCCATTATCTGTTTTGATGAATTTGTTTGACCTATGTTAGCATTATACCATTACCATAAATCATTCCATTCATAGTAGGTGTGTTTTTAGGATTTTTTGCCATTTTCTATCATTATACTGTTGAAATTTTTTTTTCTGAATTTGTCTCTAACTGACTCTGGTTTCTTGTTTAACAGATACACTATGTCTGGACGCCGTGGAGCGGGGAAACGATCGTATATGCCTGGTATGCACAGGCCACATCCCCCTCCTGTCTTATATGATGAGAGGTTCTTCCGGTCGGAGGCGGCCGCTTCACGCTCAGCATGGTTTCGAGCAAAGCGTATCGAAGCAAGCCGTTTTGTTAACTTGGAGCATCTTCACCGCTTTGATGTTGAGGCGGTTTTTGGGGTAATAGATTGGTTACCTCTTATCCAGTGTAGAGAGACTACTCGTCCCAACTTGGTAAAACTATTTTTCACCAACGTGGAGGTGGAAGGTGACTTAGATGATTGGGAGCATGCCAGAGATCTTCGCATAACCAGCTATGTGAAAGGGGTGATCATTTCATTTAACATAGCCGAACTAGCTGCTCTACTGGAGATTCCTGATGATGGGGAACTCATTTATTGTCCACCAAGAGCCAAATGATATCTTACTGAGGGCATGAGAGCAGCCATAGCCGCGCAGATCTTATTACCTGGTAGAGTCATGTTGGCTTCCAACCTACGTCCTCAGCCTTGCCTTTTCTGCCGGATCATTCAGCATAACTTTGTTCCCCTGAGTGGACACTATGGAGAGTTATCCCAGTTGACTCAGTACCTTACCTACTGTGTGGCTACTCGGCACCGGGTTTACTTGCCTTATTTGATTATGCGGGTTATGATCTTTGCAGCCATGCCTGGGGTGTCGGGAAATCTCCCATATGGTCGGTTGATCACAGCTTTGCTACAGCGTTTGGGTGTGGATATGCAGGGTGATTTGGTTGTGGAGATCACCATGAGTTCTGATATAGATGCCGAGGTCATCTATAAGATGCCGATGGACGATCTAGTACTTAGTGACGAGGAGTTACAGGCTCGTCCTCTCCTACCTAGGAACCATGCGGCCCTTGCAGAAGCAGCAGCAGAGGCAGCCGAGATGGGAGATGATGGGGATGCACACATGGAGGACATCCCAGCACCTGTACCCCAACGTTCTCCAGTTGTAGGTCCTTCTAGGCCTTTTCCAGTTACTGGACCATCTAGGCCTTCTCCAGTTGGTAGACCATCTAGGCCTTCTCCAGTTGCTGGACCATCCCATCCCCCTTCGGACCCAGTGATGAGCATGCTCATGGAGATAAGAGACACCCAGAGAGGCATCCTTGATACTCAGAGAGGCATCCTAAATACCCAGAGAGGACTCATGGATTCTCAACGAGAGATGGGTCAGGAGTTGGGGCGTTTAGCTCGTAGCCTACGGGTCACACAGGACCAGGTTCATTGGCTCAGAGAAGTGTACGAGCGGAACTATGATATTGCAGACCCGGTACCATCCAGGCCCACTACACCACCTTAGGCAGATGTAGTTTTTATTTTATTTTCATGTGTTTTATTTTGTTACTAGAGTAACTATCTGACTTGTGGACTGTACTCTGTTGTTCACTTGTACTAAAGAAATTTTATGAAATGATTAATTGGTATCCTTTAAATTCTTCAATGTCTATAATTGTTCTTCTATTATTAGTATATTATGCATCTTTCTTAAGTCTCAGGCATTAAACAAGCTTATGGTGTGTTCTTATTAAAGTTTTTAATTTTTCCTAACTCAGCTCATTGGACACAGTTAGATGCAGAATGATTAGCTGGACAGAGCCTAGGGCTCTGATACCAAGTTGTCACACCCCAATTTCGGAAGAACCAGAAGTGTGAGTGAACCGGTTCTAAACCATGGTTCACACCAGGATCTCAATAAACCGTGTCAACCAATCATTCCCAAGCAGTCTAACAAAATCAGAGAATAATACATAGCAGCAAAAATAATGATAAATGAGCTGACTCTATGTTGTAGTTTAAATAAATATTCCAATTATCCCATCATTCAAAAATTTAAATAGCACTTACTACAATGTAGTAACAAAATAAACCCATCACTGAGAGAATACACAGAACGAGCACTCGCATGACACATCATGCTCGTCCTTTACAGTCTGTGATTCCAAAGCCGCCAACGTGCTGTAAGCTGGAGCAAACATGAAGTCTTCCACTGAGTAACCTGCATCAAGATCTGAAAAAAGAATAGGATATATCCGGGTGAGCTCACAACATAGCTCAGTAAGTACAAGACCAATGCAACAGTACAATATGCATGGGATAACATTACAATTTGGGTCAGGTATAACTTGCAAATATGCTATGGTAAGGTTTGGCGGCCACCGCACCTCCATGCACGAGAGTGTGAGCACACCCAACAGTCAGGCACCTACCACACTACTGCTGTTGCCCCACATCACTCACTCCGGTATGGAGATAGGACTCGAGTCTGGCGGGTCGAAAGAACCACAATCCCACGTCCTTCCCCTGATACCCCACACCGTACCAGTACCTAAACCCCTACTAGTAAGGGCTTGCAAGTGGGTTCCATTTCTAACCAGTCCTAAATGTCAATACAGTATCAAAGGCCTTACCCCAGCACAGCTCCCTACGACATAGAGATAGGGCTCGAGTCTGGCAGGCAGGAAGAACCGCAATCCCACGTCCTCCCCCTGATACCCTATTCGTTCCAAGTCTGCTAAGGTAGATGGTGATACGAAAAGATGTTAGCTGTGGATATATCTAGGGCACACCCCCTTGACATTCCACACATTAACTAAAACATACACATGCCTAACATCCAACAAATCTAACATATGAAATGCATGAATATATAATAATAAAAGAACAACTACATGGCATGTGAGATGCACAGACATCAAACAATATATCCAGATACAAATTAAATCACAAAGGCTTACTGTTAATTAGTTATTTAGGTTTGGGGTCTTGTCCCTTATTTGACACGTGATAAAACTCCCACTCTGCTTCACAGGGTTTACCCACATTGTCTACAGGTCCTACATAATCATATCTTTATGTTAGAATCCATTTATTAAAGTTTCAGAGGTTAGAACCAGGTTTGGCCAAGCAAACCAGGCTCGGGAAGCATACCGGTCGCAGGTACCGGTTGTAGTATTGTGCAACCGGTATGTGCGACCGGTATATACCGGTTGCACTTACCGGTCTCACTCAGATCTCACTGAGCAAGACCGGTATGTGCCTGCGGTATATACCGCAGACCCATACCGCTAGACCTTGCATCCAAATGGTATACCCCGCGGTTTGGATCTGAGAGCGAGATCTTGGATCTCCCTTCCTCGTCGGCTAACGGTTAGGTCTCTAGGGTTTCTCCTACTCCACACTAAGGTCCAAGCATTTTAATGGCCTTATGATTTCGACTATAATGCCGTATCAAGCCAAATCCAAATCTAAAAGAGATACAGGTTCATATTCAAATCTATTTTGGATTCGCTGTGCCGCTTCGTGGCTCCGATCCGTCCTCTAAATAGCAATATAAGTATGGAGCACTTACCGACTGTAGCCGTCGATTGGCGGCGTGCTCCTCCTTCCTGGGCGGCTTCCACCTCCTTGCTCCTTCTCAAATCTCCTTCAGACGGCTAGGGTTTTGAGAATGATCAATGGAGTGTCACCTTCTCTATTAATAGAGGGAGGCCATTCATGGGAAGGTTTCCCTCAGTTGGAAACTTTCCAAGTTTTCATTCGGAGAAAAAGGCCCGTTGGAGTCCGTCTCCCACAGAAAATAAGCATACCGGTCGCACATACCGGTTGGATTGCCCGCAACCGGTATAGTCTGAACCGATATACCATACCGGTTGCACATTCCAGTTGCACTGACCGCAACCGGTATAGTCAAATCGGTATGAGACTTAGGCATTTTTCACAGTTCTCTTACCTGAAATTTGAGTGGCTCGTCACCCGGCTTCGCCTTTCGATCCGGTTATGATTGGGAGACCTGTCATCATATATAACCATAGATTAGATGGGTTTTCAAAGTAGGGTTCTTACATTTCTGGTCACAGACTACATGCAATTCAAGTTCTTCCCAGGTCAAATCCTCTGCTCTTCAATTGGGTTTATTCTAAGGTCATCCTATGGCCATCATTAGTAGTTTCTTATCAATCCTAATCATCAAACTCATCCCTCGTGGTTGTTCTTGGGATTATCTCAAGGAATCACATAGATCATAATAGGTTGATATCTCCTAACCTCCATAGAAGTCTTTTCCTTAGAGTTTACATCTTCAAAGATTAGATTCATACATTTTCCTATGATAGAGAGCCAATCTCTTCTCAGCAAAATCTTCTCCTTAGCCTTCTCTTCCTTCTCTTCCCTTCTCTTCCTTCTCTTTCCTTCTCTTTCTCTAGGGTTTACTAATGTTCTAAAAGAGTGAAAAAGGGCTGAGGGACGTCCTTTATATAGAGAAAAACTCTCCATATAGAGTCCTCTTTCAATTAGAAAAGAAATCCCTTAGTTTAGGTAAGTTTCCAAAACTCAGAGTCTAATCTCGGGTCTCACGAACGATGGCTACGGTCGCAGAACCCGTTGACCGTTGGGTCGAAATCATCGACCATGGGGTCCTGGATTTGTGATCTTCATTCTTACCATATGGTCGATCGTACCTACCCAGGTATGCGACCATATGTATATAGTATTGGGTGTTGAGTCGATTTGTATACCTGGTTTGTGATCTATCTTCACATGCTCAGTTCACTTGGTCCAGGAATGATGGGAAGACCTGGCACGACACGGTTAAACCAAGTTAGAGGAGTGCAGGTGTTACAATATTGGCTTGGATCAAGGTGTATACTTGTTATAGTAGTATGTGCAACAATACCAAGAAAGTAGTTTAAGGTTCCAAGATCTGTAATGACAAATTCAATTCCTAATTGGACAATAAGTTAAGTAATGGATGAGTCGGTACTCCCAGTGATGATTAAATAATCCACGTAGACTAAAACTATCATGATTTCATTACCTTTTGCGTCTGATAAACAAGGAAGAATCTGCCTTAGAGGTTGCAAATCCAAGAGTGACTAGATATGAGCCCAATCAATGGTACCACGCTCGTGGTGCTTGCTTCAGTTTGTATAGAGCCTTTCGAAGACAACACACATAATCCGAATGTCGAGCATCAATAAACACCTATGGTTGTTGCATGTACACCTCCTCATTTAATGTATCATGGAGAAATGCATTTTTAATGTCGAGCTGCCGAATAGACCATTGGAAAGTTTGCTGCCAATGATAGCACTAGACGGATAGTAACGAGCTTAACAACGGGGTTAAAAGTTTCATCATAATCAAACCCAGGTTGTCGAGTGTAGCCTTTTGCCACCAATCTTGCCTTATATCTTTCGATTGTGCCTTCAGATTTAGTCTTTATTCAAAATATCCATTTGCATAACACTACGTTCATTTGTGAATGTTATGGTACTAGATCCGATGTCCCATTTCACACCAAGGCATTGAACTCACTAGCGATCACATCTCTCCATTTGTGATCTTTTTTTTGGTGGGGTACTATGCTTGTGTGGTTTGAAGCTAGTTTGATATTTTTTAGTTGGGGGGGGTTGCGGTGGTGGGTAGGATGGTGACAACCACGTTCCACCGGTCAAATGGCCCCCTTAACCCCCCCCCGAAAGATAACCATATGCTCGGCAGGAGAGAAAAAGAAAAAAAAAAAAAAAAATTGGAAAAAAGAATAGAAAGTTTAAGGTGAGATATAAGGTGGTTTGGAAAGCCTTTAGTTTCTTGATATTATTTTTAGACCTGATTTGCATGGGATGGGTGGAGGTTGTTATGGTAGGGATGAGTGGTGTGTTCTGGTAGTTGTGGGTTGTGGTGCCCTTTGTATTGGGGATTAATCTTGTAAAAGCAATGAAGTAGGATCGTATGGTATGGTCCTATTTATAAGCACCCCATGTGTCATAGGTAGAATAGGTAAAGCTAGGAGGTGTACTAGTCCAGTGGAATAGATGGATGGTTGTGACGATGAAGGGAGGAAACTTAACGGGAAGTGATACTCATTAAAGTTCACATGGCGAGAGATGTATACATGACCAGTTTGTTGTTGTAAGCAAAGATATCCCTTGTTTTGAGTAGAATATCCAATGAAAACACATGGTAAATGTCACACCCTAATTCTGGATTAACCAGAATAGTGTGATGAATCGTCAATAAACCAACTGTTCAACCAAGATCTCCATTAGGTAGTACCCACCATATCAACCACACACACATTCCACAGTAATAATAAGATATAATAAACAAATAAGCAGAAGTCTTTATTATTAATGAACTAAGCATCTAACCATGATAAATAGTTATTTAATCCAATTATCTTCAAAACTCAAGACATAAAAGTAATTAATCCATTATATGTTCTAATAATCAAATATAGCTAAACTAATAAAAAATACACTGATTGTACTGGCATGAACGGTCATGCGTATCTTCTACAGCTTTAACATCCATGGCCGTCATGTGTGTAAGACATGTATCAAACTAACCGATCTTATTACCTTGTATCAGGTCTTCCTATCATGGTCGGGCCAAGTGGACCAAGTGTGTGAAGAAACCACAAGACTAGGTATGAATTTGAACCAAAAAACAGTCAATTAGAAGTGTGTGGTCGTATACCTAAACAAGTGTGGTTGACCACACCTCAGACCAAAGCAGCCACAAAAATCTAGGTCGTGTGCTCGCAAGTTTCTGACTGTGTGGTCGACGGGTTTTGCGACCACACCTGCGACCACACCAACCCAGTTAGACTCCGTGATTAGGAAACCTTCCTAATATGAAGGGGGTTCTTTCCTAATCTAAGTAGGGCTTATATGGAGGGTTTTCCTCTATATATAGGACTTCCCTTAGCCTCTTTCATCCTTTTAGAAATAAAACTGAAAGAGAGAGAAAGAGAAGAGGAGAAAGAGAAGGAGAATTGAAGAGGAAGACTAAGAAGAGGAAATTCAGAGAGAACTCTGAATCTTCAACAAGTTTAAGGTACGAAAACATTCTCCATATCAATTGAATGCCTAGAATAGATCATAAAGAAGATAGGGATTCAAAGTGAGACCCCAATCATCAATCCGTGGATAAATTCTAAGAGATCCATAGAAGGAATCTATTAGGATGATGGCTTGTGTAAAACTACTAGTTTTAAGCCATAGAACAATCATAGGAAGGATCATGATGATAAACCAAGGAATCAAAACATGAAGGAATTGAGTTAAGAGTGAAAAGTCGACCATCACATGTGTGGTCGCATGTGTGGTCGCATGATATGCGACCACACGAGATACACATATCCGACCACACACCCTCGGGAAGTCCAGGGAGGATGTGGTCGCATGATATGCGACCACACGAGAGACACATGATCGACCACATGCCCTCGGAAAGTTCCAGGGAGGGTGTGGTCGCATGTGTGGTCGCATGGTATGCGACCACACCTTGCGACCACACACCCTATGGTCGCAGAAACTGAGACCACAAGTGTTGCCAACCTATGACCACTCAATTTCTGTTAGTCTGAATTGCTGAAAATAAATTCTAATTTAAAATCTATAAATTTGTTAGGTTTTCAAGTAGTTTAAAAGAGATTTACAAAGCTTGAACGAGGAACTACCATCGACCAAAGGTGAGGGAACAAGACCTAAACTAATTGGCTAATAACAAGCTATTTTACTTATTGAGTCCAATGCCATGAATGATTCTATGCTTGTATGCTTGTAATGTGCATTTCACATGTCATCCAATATTCTTGTTATTACTGCTCATGCATATTTAATTATGTTTATTTATAACATGATGATGATGATGATGCTAGGAATAGGCATGTGAATGTATGTGTGTGGTTAGTATGTGTAAGACCCGTACTAAACTAATCGATCTTACCACCTTGTACTAGGTCTACCTATCATGGTCGAGCCAAGTGGACCAAGTGCGTAAATAAAATCACAAAACTAGGTATGAATTTGACCCAAAAATAGTAAATATGAGGGTAGGGTTGCATGCCTAAACAGGTAGGGTCGACCCCACCTCAACAGAGTCCAACCCATGACTTTTCAGTCCTAGGGTCGGATGACTTGAGACCCTAGGGTCGACGGATCCTGCGACCCTAGCATCGACCCTATGGTGACAGACTAAAACCGTAAATTAGGAAACTTTCCTAATTTCAGGGAGTCCTTTCCTAATCTCGATGGGACGTATTTTGGGAGGTTTGCCTCTATAAATAGGACATCCCTTAGCCTCTTTTACTCCTTTTGGAACCCTAATTGAAAGTGAGAGAAAGAGAAGAGAAGGAAGATAAGAAGAAGAGAAGGAGAATTTGAGAAGACAACTAAAGAGAAGGAATTTAGATTCTGAATCTTAGCAACCCTAAGGTATGAATACATTCTCCATGAATTATGTAAGACCCTAGAATAGCTTATGAAGAAGTTAGGGTTGGGAGAAACCCAAATCATCTACCCATGGATGAGTTTCGAAGGAATCAATGAAAGTAATCATCATAGACAATGGAAAAGTGTGTAAAAATCATAGTTATGAGCCATAGAACATTCTTAGAATGGACCTACGAAACTACAGGATTGACCCCATGCTCTCGGGAAGTCCAGGGAGGTTGTGGTCGCACATAGGGCCGATGGGTAACCGACCCTATGACCGACCCTACACCCTGGGGTCTCAGATAACTGCTACCATACCTGCGACCCAACCTGTGACCCTAGCTATATAGCAAGCTTAAATTATTGGAATTAATTCTAATTAGAATCTATCGATTTGTTAGGTTTTCCTAGTGATATAAAAGTGGTTCTTAAAGCTGAAAGAGGATCTACACTCAATCAAAGGTGAGGGAACAAGACCTAAACTAATTGGATAACAATAAATTATTTTTGTTTATTGAGTCCAATGCCATTATGATTCTATGATTGTATGATTGAAATGTACATATCACATGTCATCTACTATTCCTGTTATTACTGTTCATGCATATTTAATTTCGTTTATTATAACATGATGATGATGATGATGCTAGGAATAGGCATGTGAATGTATGTGTGTGGTTAGTGTACTTGATGCAAGTGGGGCATCAGGGGGAGGATGTGACATTGTGGTTCAACCTGGTCACCAGACTCTAGCTCTATCTCTACTCAAGTCTCGTCCACTAACATCGTCGTATCGCCATTACCTTAGTAAAACTAATACATCGTAGGGCATCAGGGGGGGACGAGACATTGTGGTTCAGCCTGGTCACCAAACCCTAGCTCTATCTCTACGGATGTATTGAGGGATGCTGGGGTAAGGCCTTGGATACACTGTTTGACATTAGGAATGGTTAATTGCGAGCCCAGTTTGTAAGCCCTTGACAATAGGGGCTTACGTATTGGAATGGGTAGGGCATCAGGGGAAGTGTCATGGGTGTTTGATCCGGGCACTTTAGCTCTATCTCTATTCCATAGTGGGTGCATGTGGGGCGGCAATGGTGTTTGATCCATTGGGCGGTTTCACACACTCGTGTATAGAGGTGCGGCGGCCTCCAAACCTTTCTATTGCACATTGCAAACTTATGACCCAGACCAAAGATATGAATTGAATGCATGCATATGTTTGTTGCATTGATTTGTTTGCTCACTGAGCCGTGATGTGTGCTCACCCTTTCGACATAGAATGCTTTTAGTTGATGATGTAGGTATCACGGTTGAAGATTATATGAATGCTCTGATGTATAGACATGCAGCGGCAATGGATGCTGACGTTTTGATGGAATCGCATGATTCGTCATGCGAGTGCAACTCTTACATTTTTTATTAGGTTTTATTCAAATTATACAGACGATGAAATTGATTAAATATTTTATTTATGTCTTAGTATTTTGAAGATAATTGAATAATTTATTTATGTTATCATCTTTAGACTCTCAGTTTATTTAATATTAAAGACTTCCGCTATTGTGTATTTACTCTTATTATTGTTGTGTATGTGTATGGTTTAAGCAAACGGACATAGCCTATTCGAGATCATGGTTGAACCGTTGGTTTATTGGTGGTTCATCACACCATTCTGAATAGTACGAAATTGGGGTGTGACAGTATGCTTAATGCAAGTGGAGCATCAGGGGGAGGACGTGACATTGTGGTTCATCCTAGTCACCAAACTCTAGCTCTATCTCTACTCAAGTCTTGTCCACTAACATCGTCGTATCGCCATTACCTTCACAAAACTATTATGTCGTAGGGCATCAGGGGAGGTGGTCTCAGACCGTGTAGTCTCTAACTCTGCTGGGGGGCCTTAGCTCTATCTCTATGGACGTATTGAGGGATGTTGGGGTGAGGCCTTAGATACACTGTTTGACATTAGGATTGGTTAGTTGTGAGCCTAGTTTGCAAGTCCTCGTCAATAGGGGCTTACGTATTGGTATGGGTAGGGCATCAGGGGATGTTTGATCTGGGCACTTTAGCTCTATCTCTATTCCATGATGGCTGCATGTGGGACGGCTGTCACACCCAATTCCACACTGTACAGAATGGTGTGATGAACCGCTAGCAAACCAACGGTTCAACCAGGATCTCGAGTAGGCTATCCCTGCATTATCTAAACTCCCATACATCCATAATCATAATCAGAGTAAATACACAATAGCGAAAATCTTATAGTAAAATGAACTGAGAATCTACTGTGACATAAATATTAAATAGAAAATTATTCTGTATCAACTGGGACATAAATAATTATCAAATACATGTCTTTATTAAATTCAAATAAAGAAACCTAAGAAAAATCTAATCGAACACACATGAGTTGCACTCGCAAGAGGAGTCATGTGTATCTACTTCAGCTTCAGCTTCCATCGCCGCCACGTTCCCATATGCTGGAGCATTCATATAATCTTCAACCATATAACCTGCATCATCAACTAAAAATATTCGACGTCGAGGGGTGAGCACACATCACGGCTCAGTGAGTAAACAAAACAATACAACAATACATATGCATGCAATCAATTCATATCTTTGGTCTGGTTTATAGTTTGTAATGCGCAATATAAAGGTTGGGTGGTTAAAGGTTAACGTTTATTGACCCCGCCTCTATACACAGGGTGTGGAAGTCCGCCCGAAGGTTAACGTTTATCTTCGTCCCCATCCACCCTAACCATGAGATTATACAACAAAGGTTAACGATTATTACTATATAATACCATACCAACACGTAAGCCCCTGTTAGCGAGGGCTTACAAACTGGGCTCGCAACTAACCAATCCTAATGCCAAACAATGTATCCAAGGCCTCACCCCAGCATCCCTCAGAATATCCATAGAGATAGAGCTAAGGCCTCCCGGTAGAGTCAGAGACTACAAGGACCGAAACCACCTCCCCTGATACTCTACGACATAATAGTTCTGCTAAATTAATGGCGATACGATGATGCTAATGCACAAGACTTGAGTTAGAGATAGAGCTAAAGTGCTGAGACCCGCCAAAGGTTAACGTTTATTGATGTTCTCATCACACCTCCCCTGATACTCGCTCGCATCAAGTACACCAACCACACACATACAATCACATGCCTATTCCAATCATCATCATCATCATCATCATCATGTTATAAACAATAAAGTAAATATGCATGAACAAGTAATAGAAATATTGGATGGCATGTTGTATGCACATTACTAATATATTCGCATAGAATCAAGCATGGCATAGGACTCAAGAAATAGAAAACAGTTTTTCTTATTAACCAATTTAGTTTGGAGTTCTGGTTCCTCACCTTAGCTTGCTAATAGATACTTTTCCAAGCTTTAGAATCACATTTATAGTGTTATTATATTGCTAGAAGACCTAACAAAGTCGATAGAATTTAATTAGAATTAATTCCAGATTTAAAAACCATGCTGTTAACTGAGGGTTGGAGGTAGGGTCGGAGTCATGATCGACCCTGGGTGCGACCCTCCCCAAACTCTGAACTTCCCGAACACTGAGGGTCGATGGTCAGTATCACCTAGGGTCGGATGGTCATCGACCCTCGGTGCGACCCTCGTTGCACTTTGGTCCACTTCCCTATTTTAGTCCAATCTTCGTGCTTGGAATCCTAAAGCTTGCTCCTACATTCCATTCTACATTCATTCCATGGTCTGAAACCATGTATAATCCACCTAGATAGCTTTTATGTAATCCCCCATGGTTTCCCATGAAAACCTAACCATGGGTTGATGGTTTGGGTTTCTCCGAGATCACATTCTCATCAATATCTAACCTAAGGTCTGTAGAAACTCATGGAATTAGTATCCATACCTGAGAAGAATACTCTTTCTCTGCAACTCTTCTCTTTTGGCTAACTTCTCTTCCTTGCTTCACTTCTTCCTCTTTTCCTTCTCTTCTCTTTCTCTCAATTCAATTAGGGTTGTGAAAGGAGTGAAAGAGGCTTAGGAACGTCCTTTAAATAGAGTAGGAACATCCTAAATAAGTCCCATTGAGATTAGAAAAGAATCTCAATCGAAAATTAGGAAATTTCCTAATTTCTATTTCTTACGGTAACCGAGGGTCGATGGGAGGGTCGATGATCCCGTCGGCCCTAGGGTTCAAGATGTCCGACCCTCCCTTCAAAATTGAGGGTCTGACTTTCTGCTTTGGGAGGTCCGACCCTGCTTAGCTGGGTATGCGACCCTCCCTTCAAATTAAGTGTTTTTGGGTCGATTTGATACCTGGAATCTCGATCTCCTTCACGCCCTTGGTCCATTTGACTCAACCATGATGGGTAAACCTGGTTCAAGGTGGTAAGATCGGGTTAGATTGACATGGGTCTTACAACGGCAATGGTGTTTGATCCATTGGGTGGCTTCACACACTCATGTATAGAGGTGCGGCGGCCACCTATCCTTTCTATTACACATTGCAAATTTATAAACCAGACCAAAGATATGAATTGAATGCATGCATATGTTTGTTGCATTGTTTTGTTTGCTCACTGAGCCATGATGTGTGCTCATCCTTTCGACGTCGAATATTTTTAGTTGATGATGCAGGTCCTACTGTGGAAGATTATATGAATGCACCAATGTACGGGCATGTTGCTGCGATGGACATGGAAACTATGGTGGAGTCGCATGATTCGTCGTGCGAGTGCAACTCATGTGTTTTCGATTAGATTTAGTTGTTGGATTATTTGAAACATTTGTAATTGATTAATTATTTTATTTTATATCTTTAGTCATTTAGAGATAATTGGATAATTTATTTATGTTATCACTGTTAGATACTCAGTTCATTAATATTAAAGACTTCCGCTATTGTTTATTTACTCTGATTATGGTTGTGAATGTATCTGGTTTAATTAAATGGATACGGCTTATTCAAGATCCTGATTGAACCGTTAGATCATAGACGGTTCATCACACCATTCTGGTTGGTTCAGAATTGGGATGTAACAATTTAGTATCAGAGCTCTTGGGCCTGTCTATTAAACCTGTATACTTCCACAAGAGTTCGTGAACTGAGTTAGGATAAAATTTAAAAGCTTTAATAAGAACACACCATAAACACTTGTCTTGTTTGAGACAATAACTAAGACAGAGAATAATACACATATGAAAAGGAGAAACAAGTTTCATGTATATATCAAATGAGAATAAACTAACATATATCCGAATCAGAGTACTGTCCACAATCCAGACAGTTACTCTATAGTATATAGTAAAAAGAAATAAAGACATCATGGAGCTGGGTGTGCTGGAGGAGGAGGTGCCTCACGATCTCGATCATAATCCTCAGCATATACCCTCGTAAGTCAGGCTACCTGAGTCTGGGTCACCTGGAGACTAGCTGCCAGATCCGCCACCCGCTGATCAGTAGCACGTTGGGCCTCTCGAATCTCACGCAGCAATCCCATCACATCATCTGGTGGTGGGTGCGAAGGACCAGCTGAGTGGGAAGGAACTCGAGAAGGGCCAGCTCCAGTGGAATGCAATGGTGATGGAGGAGGTATGGCGTCCACGTCCATGTACATCCTATCATCATCCTCCTCAGCATCACCCCCGTGGACCTCTACTGCTGCTGCTGCTGCCACCTTCGTGTCTGCTATCTCTACTCTAGTACGGGGACGCACCATAGCGTTTCTCTCCTCGTCACTGACCTGCGCATCTCGCATCCCCATCCTGCAGATGGCCTCCCAGTCAAGATCAGATGAAAAAATATCCTCATGAATCCTCTCATCAACCAAGTTGACCTGCAGGCGAGTGAGCAGAGTGGTGATCAAACATCCATAGGGTAGGTTACCCATCAGACCAGGCATTGTGGCATGGTGCATAGTCCTCATAATGATATAAGGAAGGCAGACAGGTTGCCTAGTGCAAATGCAATGCAGGAGGTACTGGGTCAACTGTGAAACCTTTTCATAGTGCCCACTTTGAGGAATCAGGTTGTGCTGGATGATCAAGCAATACACCGAGGTTCTGGCCGTAGGTTGATTGCCTTCATCTGCCAGCGATCATCCCTAAGAATCTGGCGGTCAATCTCTGCACACATCATCACTAACAAGAACTGGGGTTCCTTGGGTGCACAATATACTAAGGAGCCATCATTTAATATACCCAGGAGAACAGCCAACTCCTAGTAGTTAAAGGAGATCTCCACCCCTTTAACTAAACTGGTGATCCTGAGCTCTCTACCCCTATCTATGTCCTCCTGGTCACCCTCCACCTATAAATTATCGTAAAACTATTTCACCAACTCAGGACAGGTGCAACCCTCATATAAGATCATAGGAAGCCAGCCCATATCACCAAAGGCGCCCTCCACATTAAATAGGGCTAAGTTGGCCAAGTTTACACAACGACCCCCTTCTACCTTCTTATGCTCATACCGGGCATACCGTGCCTCTACTTCAATAGACCGGAAGCGACGAAAATCTTAAACTCTGGGGATTTTGGTGTAAGCCATGTTATCTGAAAAGACATGGACCAATAAGCAAGATATTAGATATAGAGAAAAACTCAAAATTTTGGCATTATAACGGCGTGATTTGGCCAAAAACCTCACTTTTCACCCAAACAATTGGGCAGGAGGACTTACATAGGTCCCAAACCATCCTGCAAGGCTCATACAATAAAAAATTTAAACTAGGTAAGCCGAATTTGAAGAAATTTTGACAAATTGGGAAAACCCTCAAAATTTAGGTCAAAAATGAGAATTTTCAAGTTTCTAATAAACTAACCAATGAAACTCAAATTTTCATGAGGGCTTTCATCCATTGGGTGGCCAATAGCAAAAGCCCCCAATAAAAATCAAATTTTTACGATTAGAAAAATAGTAAATTGAAGAAAAACCCTATAAATGGAGAAAAACCTAGGTATGAAAGCTTAAAAAGGAGAAAGAGTAGGGAACATACCTAGAAGAACGGAACGTAGGACGTTGGTCGATAAAAGAATCACCAAACTTGTGCAGTCGACACTGTAGCAGCTCAGTGAAGGTGAGTTGAGTTGAAGACAAAAGTGAAGAATGGAGAATGACTCCAAAAATCAGGTTTAAAAACCTGATTTGGGGTCGTGTGGTTGCAAAATTCGACAAAAAATGAGACCACACGATCGACCATAGGCTTTCGGTGAGTTGCCAGAGTTTGTGTGGTCGCAACCTGTGGTTGCATATAGTGCCACCACATGATCGACCACAGGCTCTCGGTGAGCTGACAAGGTTTTGTGTGGTCGCATACCCTGTAGTCGCATATACTGCGACCACACGATGGAAAATACTGTGTTTTGACTGAATGACTTTGAAAATTGAAATTTTACATTGATTAAATGGATTTTGACATGGGAATGATGCATATTATGATTGCCTCACATGTGCTCTGACTTTCAGACGCTACCACCACTCGAAACAGGAAATGGCTGGGCGAAGAATAACCAGGCGAGGACGTAACCCAATTTCACCACCACTACCTGTGGAGGAAAATAGCCATGAAAACCCTAAAGGACAGGAGAATCAGAATGTGGTACCGCCAGAAGCCAACTACCAGGCTAACCCTACAAACTTGCCAGCCCCACCTACAGATTTGGCTACTACGGTGATGAACCTAGCACAACGGCTGCAGCAAATACAGCAAGTGCAAGCCAATATGTAAGCTGCTATGGGAATGACTTTCCTAGCTGCACATACTACACCTTTACTGGCGAGACAAGCTAGTACCGTACCAGGGGGTAGCAACACCGTGCCCCAAGCATCGACTATGAACAACACGGTACCTCAAGCACCTCAAACGTCATTTGTACAAGCTCCAGTACAAAATCCTGAAGTAGCCCAAGGAAATTACCAGTATCAACCACCTATATATGGAGCATATGCTCAGTATCAGTTGGACCATTCTCGACTGATCAAGCGTTTTTTGAAGATGAAGCCTAAGGAGTATAATGGCAAGCCAGCGGATCCTTTGTGACCAGCTCACTGAATCGACGAGATGGAAAGGAACTTCATGATGATGACTGTTAATGAAGAGGAAAAAGTGATATGTGCCACATTTATGCTGAAGGGCAATGCAAACCATTGGTGGAAGTCTACTCGGAGTTATCTATTAACGAAGCACGTTCAATTGACCTGGGCTATCTATAAAGAGGCATTCTTTGAGAAGTATTTTCCCAGAAGTTTCAGAGATGCAATGGAAAGAGAGTTTCTGAGTCTGTATCAGGGACAGATGACTGTGGATGCGTATCAACAACGTTATGAAGAGCTATTTTTCTTTGCTCCCTCTAGCATGCAGGAGGAAAATACCAAAACCCGAAGGTTCGTCATGGGACTTAGGGGAAGTATTCGTGAGCATGTATTGGGACTGGAAAAGAAGGTTTATAATGAAGCGGTACAGATTGCTCGAGTATTGGAATCGAGCCAGAGGGAAAGTTACTTTGCTCAGAATAGAGGTATCAAAAGACCTAACAGAAATTCATATAACGGAGGGAATACAAAGACCTTTAAACCCTTCCATACTCAAGGCTTCAATGCTGCAGCCAAGACTACTCCAACAGTCCAACCTCAATAGAAGAAAAATAGTAAGGGAGTAAAATGATTTAACTGTAATCAAATAGGACATTATTCAAGGGAGTATCCTAAGCCCAGGAAGTAGCTACAACAAGGAAAGGTTTATGCAGTTAAATCTGAGGATGTTGTCGCATCACCTGATGTGATCACAGGTATGACTTGAACCTTTCATTTTATATTACCTTGTGTGAGCATGTAGACTAAATTAAAACAAATCACAGGTATTGTACCTATTAATGGCATACCTGCTAGAGTACTCTTTGATTCTGGAGCTACTCATTCTTTTATATCTATGTCATTTGGAAAGAAGCTAAATCTAGCCCTCAGATCTTTAGACTACAAATTGCTTGTACGATCGCCTATGGGATTAGAAGTGGAACTAGAAAAAAGTTATGGACCATGTCCAGTTCTTATCGGCGAAAAGATTTTGGATGCAATCTTAATTCAACTTGGGATGGCAGACTTTGACGTTATCTTGGGAATGGATTGGTTAGCTCAGCACTCGGCAAACCTATTATGTGCAGAAAAAAAATTGACATTCAAAGACAAGGAAGGAGCAGAGTTTAGTTTTGTGGGAACCAAACTTCCCCGTAAACGAAAACTCATCCTCTCTGCATTAAAGGCTAGAAAATGCCTCAAAAAATGAGGAGTTGGGTATCTAGTATCCGTGGTCAACCTCACCAAGGAAGCACCATAAATGGAGGATATTGATGTTGTGCGTGACTTTCCGGATGTATTTCCTGAGGAACTACCAGGACTATCACCCGACCGAGTGACAAAGTTTGTTATAGATCTTATACCAGAGCGCACCAGTATCTAAGGCACCCTATCGAATGACTCCTACTGAACTGAAAGAACTGAAGGTATAATTACAAGAATTACTGAACAAAGGTTATATCAGACCCAACATATCACCATGGGAGCGCCTGTATTGTTTGTGAAAAAGAAGGACGATAACGTTTGACTGTGTATAAACTATCAGAAATTGAATAAGCTTATAATCAAGAATCGATACCCATTACCTCGGATCGTTGACTTGTTCGATCAGTTGCAAGGTGCCAAGGTGTTCTCCAAAATTAATCTTCGGTCAGGATACCATCAGTTGATGATTAAGGAAGGTGATATTTCGAAGACAACATTAGATATGGACATTATGAATTTTTAGTCATGTCTTTTGGATTAACCAACGCACCCGCAACTTTTATGGAACTCATGAATCGAGTATTCCATGATATGTTGGATATGTCAGTCATTGTATTTATTGACAACATATTAGTCTACTCCAAGGACAAAGAAACTCATGTCACAAATCTAAGAGCCGCTCTGCAGTGACTAAAAAAAGAGAAGCTTTATGCCAAATTTACAAAGTGTGAAATCTGGCTAAATAAAGTCGCTTTCTTAGGCCATGTTGTATCCGCTGAAGGAATTAAAGTAGAACCTAGCAAGATTGAAGCCATTGTGAAATGGGAAGCACCTAAGAGTGTTGCAGAAATTAGAAGCTTCTTAGGTCTAGCTGGGTATTACCGACGATTCGTAAAAGTGTGAGGACAAAGATGGAAATCTTAGAAATCGCCACCTAAATTAAGGTCTAGGACCTTGGAAAATATGAAATCTCACCCCAAGGTAAGACTTTGATTGACTGATGACCCTTAGATTGGATTTCTGGTCCATCAGAGATTGGGTAAGCGTCAGGTTACGGTTATGGGAAGGGGTTAGGCACCTAAACTGCCCGATCAAAATCGGTCTCTTATACCTATCCTATGCTAGACTCTATCTGTTAAACCGAACCAAACCAATTGGTTTGATATCATTGAACCGAATCTGTATCCATCAGATTGCCTACATATTACGGAATTATTCTGAAAATCAGGTTCACCATCGTAGTTCAGGTGTGATTAAAGTTTATGGATGTGATTTATACTTGTGCATGATTAAGTTCATTGTTCAAGTTGAAATTTATGCTTGAAATGATGAGAAACCCTATGGGTTAGGATCTGGATAGTCCATGTGGACTGATAGATAGTCCTAGTGGATCTAAAAATAACCCTATTTGGGTTAAAATATGGATAACCCATTCTGGGTTGTAATATGGATAACCCTATTTGGGTTGAAATGTGGATAAATATCCTAGTGGATCTATGGATAGTCCAAGTGGACTAAGGTTTGGATCCGAATTTGGGTTTCTCCCAAATGGCCTATGTATCCTAGGGTTTGCCCTAGGAATCAGAATCTGTGTAGTTCAAAACTCTGGATGAAAATGGTTAGATATCCTAGTGGATCTATGGATAGTCTAAGTGGACTAAGGTGTGGATCCAAATTTGGGTTTCTCCCAAATGGCCTACGTATCCTAGGGTTTGCCCTAGGAATCAAAATCCGCATAGTTCAGACTAGATATAACCTGTTTTAGGTTAATGATTGAGAACCTACTCTAGGTTTAGGGTTTAGAACCTATTCTGGGTTTAGGGTTGAGAACCTATTCTAGGTTTATGATTTACCGAGGGGCAAAATCATCCTGAATTATACCCTTTTCAACATAAGTTCTAATTTTAGAAGGTTTGGAAAAGTATTTTCTTTCTTTATTAAGATTTTTATTATTCCCATTATGCCCTTCCCAAGAATGTGGGTGCCTAAATGTACGTCCCCACACCTAATATGTTTGCTAGGTGTGCAGATATGGCAATTCAACTAGGGTGTTGCATAAATTAAATTATTTTCAAAAAAAAAATATTCTAACCATGGATTGTAACACATGCAAGAAATTCACATATAGTAAGATTGTTAAAAATCTCTCAAATATGGCATGTATTGCAAATAAGGCAAGAGCCTATATGGCATGATCTAGTATGCTATCTTCCAAGCATGGCAAGACCTAATATGGTAGTGAGCATTTAAACATGGCAACGAGCATCCAAACATGACAGTGAGTATCTAAACATGGCAGTGAGCATCTAAATATGACAATGAGCATCCAAACATGACAATGAGCATCAAATATGGCAATGAGCATCCAAATATGGCAATGAGCATCTAAATATGGCAATGAACATCCAAATATGGCAATAAGCATCTAAATATGACAATAAGTATCTAAATATGGCAATGAGCATCCAAACATGGCAATGAGCATCCAAACATGGCAATGAGCATCTAAACACCCATGATCAAGATCTAATGGTTCAGATTGTCTATCATGATAATCTAACCATTTAAATTCATTAAAAATCAATCCTGATGAAAATCCAATGGTTTGGATCACTCAAAATCATAATTTAACCGTTTAGATCAATTACCAGATAATCAGATGGTTCAGATTTAAAATAATCAGAGTGCTAATCCAATGGTTCAGATTTCCACATCAAAGTAGATTATGATCAATGGGTCAAATCTAATCACCAAAATATTCAATATCAGTGGTCCAGGTTTAATCACCCAAAATTATCAAAATCAATGATTAAATTTGATCATCAAATTATTAAAATCAAGGATCAGATTTACATATAAAAATATCCAAATTCAATGGTCAGATCTTTTCACATCAAAAATTCAAATCAATATCAGATTCACACAAATTATTCAATATCATGTTCACAATGGAATTAAAGATGGATGGGACAGATCAGATGGAAGTAGTGAAGATGGAGGCGTGAGTTCTACAGGGGTTATGCAATAGCTAGAGCAGATTATTGGAGAGATTCGGTTTGGTGAAGATAAGAGATGGCAAGTGGGTAATTGGTCCATATGGGGGTTTGAGGATGAAGCCAGGCTACTGTAGGTGATCTGGTAAGGATTGGTGGCGGCTGGACAAATCGGTGGATGAGGTTTATGGGTGGACAGGTATTGAATTGGACAATCGGGTAGAGAAAACCTAAGTGGGATCGACTGGTTGGTGCTTTAGGTTCGGGTATGGCTGCAGGTTTAATGGTTGGTTATCGAATTAGGTAGAAGAGAGTTTCGGTTCAGGGAGTTTTATTGATAGCAAGGTTGGCTAGAAGGTGGAGGGCAGGTGTGACGATCACAGGTGGGCTGGAGGAGGTTTGTTTGCATCAATTGGACAGGTGCTGCAGTAGGGTGATTAGCAAAAGTCGGTTGAGGCAATAAGATAGAGATGAAGAATAAATAAAGAAAAAAAAAAAAGAAAGGGAGCGGTGGTTCACCTGTTGCAGATCCACCTCTCCTTTCTCCTTCGGTTCTCTCGTCCTCTTCTCTCAATCGGCATCTTCTTTTTTTTTCTTTTTTTTTTCTTTTTTTCTCTCCTCCTTTCTCTTCTCCTCTTCTCTCGTTTTTTCCCAGCCTTCTCCAGCTCCTGCTTCCTCCTTTTCTCCTCTTCTCCTCGATCTCCTATCCCTCTTCAATCTTCTCCTCAGTTCTCCCCCCTCCTTTTCCTCTTTTTTCCTTTTTTATTCTCCTCTCCACCGCCCTCTCTCTCTCTCTCTCTCTCTCTTCTTCTCCTGATCTTCTCCTTTTTTCTATTTTTTTTTCCTTTTTTAATTTTTTTCTGGCGACAATCCCTCTTTCTCTTCCTCTTCTCTCTCTCGGTCTCCATCTTCTCGGGATTTTCCTTCCTTTTTTTCTTTTTTTCCTTTTTTTTATTCTCACCACTCCTTTTTCCACTTGTCTTCCTCCTCTCTCTCTCTCGGATTTCATTTTTTTTTATTCGGATTCTACTTCCTTTTTATATATAAAATATATAAATATATAATATATTAATATATTAATATATATAATATAATATACATATAAGACATATGTATATATTATATGATATATTATAATATATTATACATTATATAAACATATAAATAATATATAAAAAAAATACATGCATATGCGCCGACATGAATTGGTTCGGATTGACAAGGATTGACTGGGTTGGGCCAAGACTGGCTTAGTTTGAGCTGAGTTGACTGGATTGACTGGAATTAACTGGCTTTTCTCTCTCTATCATTTCATAGGTCATTTTCGCTGTCATTCCGCACAGAATTTTTCGATAGCCTCTATTCAAAATTTTCTACGTTCACTTTGTAGGACATTAAAAATAAAGAATATTGGAACTTGAATCACCTCATTTGGAAATAAAATGGCCAACTTATGAATTTCTGAAGTTTAAGCAGGCCAATTATCGATAATTTGACTGACCATTCTGCATGGGATCCTTCGGAGACTTCTATCGAAAATCCTTTACGTCCACTTTGTAGAGTACTAAAAATGGAACATAAAGAAACTGAAATCACCTGATTTGGATATGGGGTGACCAAAATATGAATTTTCAAAGGTTAAATGACCATTTCCATGTGTAATTTTGCATGGGACCCTTCGAAAACTTCTGTCCGAGATTTTTTACGTCCACTTTGTAGAACATCATAAATGAAGAATAATGGCCTTGGAATCATCTGAATCCGACGTAGAACGGAAAAGATATAAAGCTTTGAAGTTCTAACAATAATTTTGCATGAAAGCTTGCATGGGGCCCACTGGTGACTTCTACCCGGGATTTTTCACGTCCACTTTGAAGAGGACTGGAAATAAGGAATATTGGCCTTTGAATAATCTGATTCCGATATCAAATGACCCAGATATGATGTCTTGAAGTTTGAATGATAATGCATGCATGATACAATAATTACATAAATACCCTTGCACTTTCAAACTGCGATATCTTCCTTGTTTGAAGTCAGAATTTGATGATTCCAGTTTCATTTCGAAGATAATTTCACAACCTATTCATCCAAGTAGATAATAGCCCATGATCTTGCTGTGGGGTTCAGTGGAGAATCACAAATCTTTGGATTAAAGACTGAAAACCTACCATATTGGTTCACTTACGCAGAGGATGGCAAAAATGGGGTGCTTACAAGAAGATTACTCTAGAATCGACGTACCTCTCACTAGTTTGACTAAGAAAGGAGAAAAGTTTGTTTGGACCGACAAATGTGAGGAGGGTTTTCAAACATTGAAAGCTAGATTGATATCTGCTCCCATCTTGAGTATTCCTATTCCAGGACAACCATTCGCCTTGTACATTGATGCGTCTGGGTTGGTTTAGGATGTGTACTTATGCAAGGAGAACAAGTAGTTGCGTATGCCTCAAGATAACTGAAGACAAATGAGAAGAACTATCCCACTCATGACTTGGAATTAGCAGCAGTAGTACATACTGTCAAGATATGGAGACATTATTTGTATGGTGAGAAATTTCAGATTAAGTCAGATCATAAGAGTCTTACTTATAATTTCAATCAGAAGGAGTTGAACATGAGACAAAGAAGATGACTGGAACTATTGAAGGATTATGATTGCGATATCCAGTATCATCCAGAAAAGGCTAATGTAGTTGTTGATGCGCTAAGCAGAAAAGCAATGATAAAATCCCAAGGAGAAGTTAACATGACTGCGGCAATGTATGTTACAGGAGAAGTATTCAATTATGGTAATGAACAGTTTGTGATATATACACCGGATGGATCAACCAACCAAGGGTTTATTCATTAGTTTTCAAATATGTTTGCCACATTGAAAATTGTACCTGATCTGATAGACGAAGTAAAAGCCGCTATTAAATCAGACCCTTATCTGAGAACAGTGCAAGAAGACATCGAAAAAGGTAGGACTACTCCTGAGTTCACCTGGGACGTTGAAAAGGTACTAAAATATAAAGGAAGAGTATGTGTTCCTGAAAATGAAGACTTGAATATTAGACACAGACTTATGAAGGAAGCTCACATCACCGCTTATTCGGTACATCCTAGAAGGACGAAGATGTATCATGATCTGAAGAAACTATATTGGTGGAAAGGAATGAAAGCGGATGTAGCTAAATTTGTGTCTCAATGCCTAAATTGTAAAAGGGTAAAGGCTGAAAGGCAAAAACCTGTAGGATTGTTGCAGCCACTGCCAGAACCAGCATGGAAGTGGGACTGCATCACTATGGACTTCATCACCGGGTTACCATTGACTCCCAGAGTAGTTGACGCGGTCTAAGGTGATTGTAGATCGTTTGACTAAGACAGCTCGCTTCATATCTATACGACCTCAGTATACCCTAGAGAGGTTAGCCAAGCTATATGTGGATAATATTGTCAGATTGCATGGTGTACCTGAAAGCATTGTGTCCGACAGAGACCCACGCTTTACCTCAAAGTTTTGGAAGAGGATTACAGAAGGCTATGGGTACAACGTTGAAGTTCAGTACTGCATTCCATCCTCAGACAGACAGACAGTCGGAGCGTACCATTCAGATTTTAGAAGACATGCTTCGAGCATGTGTTATTGATTTCAAAGGATCATGGGATGAGAAACTACCATTGATCGAGTTCGCCTATAACAACAACTATCAAGCTACTATACAAATATCACCCTATGAAGCACTATATGGTAGGAAGTGTCGAACTCCTTTGTTTTGGAATGAAATTAGAGAACGGAGTATGGTTGGACCAGAGTTTGTTGAAAAAACTTGTCAAGTAGTCGACATTATCAAGGAAAGAGTTAGAACAGCTCAGAACCGGCAGAAACAGTATGCAGATACTCGATATCGAGATCTTGAATTCGTCGTAGGTGATAAGGTATTCTTGAAAGTATCATCTATGCGAGGCTTGAAACGATTCGAGCAGAAAGGGAAGCTAAGTCCGAGATATGTTGGGCCATATGAGATTCTAGCTAAACGTGGGAAACTGACGTATCAGTTAGCACTACCCCCATCTATGTCAAGTGTGCATGATGTATTTCATATCTCATTACTGAAGAAGTACGTCAGGGATCCAACACACGTTATAACAGCGGATCCACTGGGTCTAACTGATGATTTGACATTCGAAGTAGCACCAGCTGAAATTACCAGTCAGAAGGTTCAACGTCTACGCAACCGTGATATTTATTATGTTAAGGTTACTTGGAGAAGCCAAGATGTAGAAAAGAACACATGGGAAGAAGAAAATGTTATGCGAAAGCATATCCTCACCTTTTCGACTCGGAAGGTATGTGAAAATTTTGAGGATGAAATTTATAATAAGAGGGGGGGAGTTGTAAGACCCGTATCTAACTAAACGATCTTACCACCTTGTATCAGGTCTTCCGATCATGGTCGGGCCAAGTGGACCAAGTGCGTGAAGAAACCACAAGACCAGATATGAATTTAAACCCAAAAACAGTCAATTAGGAGTGTGTGGTCACATACCTAAACAAGTGTGGTCGACCACACCTCAGACCAAAGCTACCACAGAAATCTGGGTTGTGTGGTCACAAGTTTCTGACTGTGTGGTCGACGGGTTTTGCAACCACACTTGCGACCACACCAACCCAGTCAGACTTTGTGATTATGAAACCTTCCTAATCTGAAGGGGAGTTCTTTCTTAATCTAAGTAGGGCTTATATGGAGGATTTTCCTCTCTATATAGGACGTCCCTTAGCCTCTTTCATCCTTTAAGAAATCAAACTGAAAGAGAGAGAAGAGAAGAGGAGAAAGAGAAGGAGAATTGAAGAGGAAGACTAGGAAGAGGAAATTCAGAGAGAACTCTGAATCTTCAACAAGTTTAAGGTATGAAAACATTCTCCATATCAATTGAATGCCTAGAATAGATCATGAAGGAGATAGGGATTCAAAGTGAGATCTCAATCATCAATCCATGGACAAATTCTAAGAGATCCATGGAAAAAATCTATTAGGATGATGGATTGTATAAAACTATTAGTTTTAAGCCATAGAACAATCATAAGAAGGATCATGATGATAAGCTAAGGAATCAAAACATGAAGAAATTGAGTTGGGAGTGAAAAGTCGACCATCACATGTGTGGTCGCATGTGTGGTCACATGATATGCGACCACACGAGATACACATATCTGACTACACACCCTCGGGAAGTCCAGGGAGGGTGTGGTTGCATGATATGCGACCACACGAGAGACACGTGATTGACCACATGCCCTCGGGAAGTTCCAGGGAGGGTGTGGTCGCATGTGTGGTCGCATGGTATGCGACCACACCTTGCGACCACACACCCTGTGGTCGCAGAAACTGAGACCACAGGTGCTGTCACACCTGTGACCACTCAGTTTCTGTTAGTCTGAATTATTGAAAATAAATTCTAATTTAAAATCTATAAATTTTTTAGTTTTCAAGTGGTCTAAAAGAGATTTACAAAGCTTGAACGAGGAACTACCATCGACCAAAGGTGAGGGAACAAGACCTAAACTAATTGGTTAATAACAAGTTGTTTTACTTATTGAGTCCAATGACATGAATGATTCTATGATTGTATGCTTGTAATGTGTATTTCACATGTCATCCAATATTCTTGTTATTATTGTTCATGCATATTTAATTTTGTTTATTTATAACATGATGATGATGATGATGCTAGGAATAGGCATGTGAATGTATGTGTGTGGCTAGTGTGCTTGATTCGAGTGGAGCATCAAGGGGAGGACGTGACATTGTGGTTCATCTTGGTCACCAAACTCTAGCTCTATCTCTACTCAAGTCTTGTCCACTAACATCGTTGTATCGCCATTACCTTAGCAGAACTATTACATCGTAGGGCATCAGGGGAGGTGGTCTCGGACCGTGTAGTCTCTGACTCTGTCGGGGGGCCTTATCTCTATCTCTATGGACGTATTGAGGGATGCTGGGGTGAGGCCTTGGATACACTGTTTGACATTAGGATTGGTTAGTTGCGAGCCTAGTTTGCAAGCCCTCGCCAATAAGGGCTTACGTGTTGGTATGGGTAGGGCATCAGGGAAAGTGTTATGCGGTGTTTGATCCGGGCACTTTAGCTCTATCTCTATTCCATGATGGGTGGATGTCGGACAGCAATGGTGTTTGATCCATTGGGCGACTTCACACACTCATGTATAGAGGTGCGGCGGCCACCTATCCTTTCTATTGCACATTGTAAACTTATGAACCAGACCAAAGATATGAATTGAATGCATGCATATGTTTGTTGCATTATTTTGTTTGCTCACTGAGCCATGATGTGTGCTCACCCTTTCGACGTCAAATATTTTTAATTGATGATGCAGGTCCCACTGTGGAAGATTATATGAATGCACCAATGTACGGGCATGTTGCTACGATGGACATGGAAGCTATGGTAGAGTCGCATGATTCATCGTGCGAGTGCAACTCATGTGTTTTCGATTAGATTTAGTTGTTGGATTATTCGGAACATGTAATTGATTAATTATTTTATTTTATGTCTTTAGTCATTTGGAGATAATTGGATAATTTATTTATGTTATCACTGTTAGTACTCAGTTTATTAATATTAAAGACTTCCGCTAGTGTTTATTTACTCTGATTTTGGTTGTGGATGTATCTGGTTTAATTAAATGGACACGGCCTATTCGAGATCCTGGTTGAACCGTTGGACCATAAATGGTTCATCACACCATTCTGGTTGGTTCCGAATTATGGTGTGACAATGTGTCCATATGTCAGCACATTCACGTACTCTTCTACAGTAGGACCTGCATCATCAACTAAAAATATTCAACGTCGAAAGGATGAGCACACATCATGGCTCAGTGAGCAAAACAAAACAATGCAATAAACATATGCATGGATTCAATTCATATCTTTGGTCTAATTTTTAAGTTTGTAATATGCTATAGAAAGGATTGACGGCCACCACACCTCTATACACGAGTGTGTGAAACCACCCAATTGATCAAACATCATTGTCGTCCCACATGCACCCATCATGGAATAGAGATAGAGCTAAAGTGTCCCGACCAAACTCCGCCAACACTTTTCCTGATGTCCTACCCATACCGACTCATAAGCCCCTATTGGCGAGGGCTTACAAATTGGGCTCACAACTAACCAATCCTAAATGTCATCCAGTGTATCCAAGGTCTCACCCCAGCATCCCTCAATACGTCCATAGAGATAGAGCTAAGGCCCCCCGGCAGAGTCAGAGACTTCACGGTCCGAGACCACCTCCCCTGATGTCCTATGACGTAATAGTTCTGCTAAGGTAATGGTGATATGACGATGTCAATGGGCAAGACTTAAGTAGAGATAGAGCTAGAGTCTGGTGACCAGGTCAGAGACTATAATGCCACGTCCTCCCCCTGATGCCCACTCGCCTCAAGCACACTAACCACACATAATCACATGCTTATGTCTATCATCATCAATCAACATGGTAGCAAATAGACAGAAGTAAATATACATGAGTAGTAATAACAGTAATATTGGATGACATGTGAGATGCACATTATAAGCATAATCAAAGAATCAAGCATGGCATTGGACTCAGTAAAATAACAGTTTATTATTATCCAATTAATTTAGGTTTTGTTCCATCACCTGTTAGCAAAGCTCGACTCCTTCCAAGCCTTGTAACTCTCTTTAAATCACTTTAATAACCTAAATGTTATATAGATTTAAGTTAGGATTCCTATGTAACATGTTACAGTAGTCGAAAATCGAAAACAGATCATCGATAGGTGTCTAATCAGTCCTATGGTTTCATTCTGTCGACCTTACTGCCTACGGTTACACCATATGCGACCATACATGCGATCGTATGATTTCTGAATTCTTATCAAATGCCTATGGTCGATCCTTTGGCCAAGCTATGGTCGATCATAGCTGTGACCTTAAGATTTCTGATCACATACTACGTTCAATCCGAATACTTCCTCTTGGCTCTTCAATAGGATCCTCCTTAATGATCATTCTAAGACTAGATTTCCTAGTTTTACCAATTAATCACTCTAACCCATTCTCCGTGATTCCCCTCTAAGACTTGCTTAGCAAATCACATGGTTAAATCCTTACGTTGGTTTTGGTATCTTAATTTACATTAAAAATTCTTACTCTTAGTGTTTAAGGCTACAGAGACAAGATTCATACCTTACTTATTGCAGAGAGTCTATAGAACTCATCTCTCAGTCTCCTCCTTTGTCTTCTCTTCTTGTACTTCTCTTCCTTCTCTTTCCTTCTCTTTCTCTAGGGTTTACTAATGTTCTAAAAGAGTGAAAAAGGGTTGAGGGACGTCCTTTATATAGAGAAAAATTCTCCATATAGAGTTCTCTAATAATAGAAAAGAAATCCTCCTCAAATTAGGAAAGTTCTCAAACTTGGAGTCCAATCTAGGGTCTTACGGTTGATGGCCTACGGTCGCAGAACCCGTTGACCGTAGGGTCGAAAACATCGACCGTGGATTCATTGATCAGTGACCATTGTTTCCTACCACATGGTCGACCGTACCTACCCAGGTATGCGACCCTACGTATACTTTTAATGTTTTTAACTCAATTCCCATACCTAGTTTATGACCCTACTTCACACGGTTAGTCCACTTGGTCCAGCAATGATTGGAAAACCTGGCGTGACACGGTTAAACCGGATTAATAGAGTGTAGGTGTTACAGTAAAGATTTGGGATCTAGCTTGTGTTGACGATAGGGGATAGAGCCATGGGTAACATGCACACCCGTAGACACGAAGTCTAGTATAATCAGATAGTTTGTTGTACAGCTTCTCATATGGTGAGATATGTTGTAAAAGTGGTGTTGACATTCTATTCATTCATTAGATAGACAGTTGTACTCCCAATATTCTCTTGGGACCTGAGATTGCTACAATAAAGTGAGACCAGAGTCCACAATTTGTTTGTGTTTCCATTCAACTCAGTCATTTTGTTGCGGAGTATGTGGACATGAGAATCTTTGCAAAATTCCATGGTCCTCCAAATATTTTTTGAATTTCATAAAGTCACCACCACCATTTGATTTGAAAGCTCTTGATTTTGGCATTAAAGAGAGTTTCCACCTGTCTCTTAAAAGTAATAAAGGTAGAGAGTGCTTCGGATTTTTCCATTAAAGGGAAAAACCATGTGTAACGATTAAAATCATCAATGAATGCAATATAATATTTGTAAACATGAACAGAAGTGACAGGTGATGGACCCCATAAGTCATAATGGATTAAATCCAAAGGTGCATGACAATGAGAGAAACTTGGAGAAAATGGCAGTCTATGTGACTTGCCGATTACACAAGGTTCGTAGAACCCAAATGTTGATTTATTTGAAATTGGTAAATCATACTTGGAAAGAAGAGAGGAGATAATACGGTTTGTCAAATGGCCAAATTGATCATGCCAAACTTGAACTGGAACACGCTCTCCAATGCATGTAGATGGCGAATTGAAGAAGGAAGGCAAACTAGATGACACAGCAGCTGTTGGGGTTTTATTGAAAGGACAAGCACCTTGGATTATGTAGAGACCATCCTAATCTGACCACGCAGTAGGAGGTTCCTTGAGGACCGATTCTTTACACAACAAAAATCTAAATGAAATTCAAACACACAATTATTATCTCATGTGAATTATGAAATGGAAAGAAAATTCTTTTGCACTGTTGGTACATGGTAGACATTTTTAAGAGCAAAGGAGTATGAAGATGTATGTAAAGTAAAGGATCCAACATTACTAATTTGCAAACCTTAGTCGTTTGCCACTCAAACCTCATCAGTTCCATTGTATGCAATGTTTGAGAAAGATTGGAGAGATTTGAAGTGAGGTGATGAGTGGCACCCGAATCGGGATACCATGCCATATCAGGTGGAGAAGGCGTTTGACTAGCATACAGTGCATTCATTTGTGATTATTATGGAATACAGGTTGGGTTGAACCGTTGATAACATTGTATGGCAGAGCATCCAAGTTTGTTACAAAATTGACAGGTGACCCATGGTCGATTGTCATGAGTTTCAGTATAGTAACGTCCTCAGCCTCTACTACGGCTTTGACCTCGTTGATTGGATTGATAATCATTGTTGAGAAGCTTTGCAGCTATATTCACCCTAGAGAGGGAGGAACAGCATCAATAGTTCGATTCTATAATATGACCTCTTGATTATAGAGAAGACCAAGAAAGTCATTTAATGACATGGGTTCTAACTGGGAGGTGATGAAGGTCACAAATGCATCATATCAGGGCCTAGGCCATTAAGAATGCTCAAAACCATTTGGTAATCAGGAACAAGGTGAGCAACAACGACGAGATGATCACTTAAAGTTTTTGCCTTTGGAACATACTTTGGAATTAATAGACACTCTTTCTTCAAAGATCACACTTGAAATTCTAGGTGCATAATACGGGCCTGAGATTGAGATGCAAAGTGTTTTTCAAGGGCAGTCCAAATGGAATGAGATGTATGCAACCTGACAACCAAAGAGAAAACTTGTTCGGTCAAAGTGGATAGAATGCAACACAGGAGCATCTGTTCCTGTTGCTGTCAATATTTTTAAGCGAGATTCTCCATTGGAGTGGTTGCGGAATTATTGGCAGTGTTGGGTTCTCCATTGGATGTCGCAATAGTAGTGCTAGCAAGTAAGGTACATGGTGGACATGGGAAAGTTCCATCGACATATTGGAGGTAACTGTGCAACCAAAATAATAGGAGAAATTGCGCACACCAAAGCAAATAATTGGATTTATCCAACTTGATTTGTAGAACATGAGAGATGTTTCCGCCAAAGCCAAAAGTGGTGGAGGTAGCGGCGGAACCGGTTGCAGAGTCAACAGTGGAAGGCACAGTCGGGGATACCATTAGGTGAGAGAGAGAGAGAGAGAGAGAGAGAGAGAAAGCTATCAGAGAGCGAGCTCTGATACCATAATAGTTTGAAATTCGAATTGTCTCGCATACCTTTTTGTGTGGAGATCTAATATTCATTTATAGAGGATTTATACACAAGATTAGATTTACACATATACAATAGATAAGATAAGGTTTTCTATCCTAACTTGTATCTTGAGTGGATAAGGCTTTGACCAAATCTCATTGATTGCATCGATTTTGTGGCTGATTACTAAGAGATCGATATCCTCCTTGATTACATCGATTTTGTGGCTGATTCCTAGGAGATCAATTTTGTGGTTGATTACTAGGAGATATGTTTTCATAACAGACCCATCTCTTAATGGCACAAGGGGACCCTCAGCAAAACCTAGATTTATTGAGGTAGCAAGAATGTCTATCCCTATTGCAGAGATGGAAGAATATTGAAGAATTCAAGCAGGCTCATGCACAACTCTTCAAGTTGGGTTTAGATGGGGACGCTCACCGATCAGGTAGCTTCATTGCCACCTACGCTTTATTGGATAGGGGCAGCATGGACTACACCTGCTCAATCTTCAGGCGAATTGAAGAACCAGGTACATTTGAATTCAACGCCATTGTTAGGGGTCACATAACAGTGGGGTCAGAGACTAATTGCAAAGGACCAATGACGAGTATCACACCCCAATTCCACACCTTTCAGAACGGTGTGATGAACTGCTAATAAACCAACGGTTCAACCAGAATCTCTAATAGGCTGTGTCCTTTAATTTAAACCATACACATCTACAATCATAATCAGAATAAATACATAATAGCGGAAGTCTTAATATTAAATGAACTGAGAATCTAACTGTGATAATCATAAATAAAATATCAAATTATATTGTATCAACCGAGACATAAGTAAATAAAATATCAAATTATATTTTCGTAATAGTTCAAATAAAAATCTAATCGAAAACGTATGAGTTGCACTCGCATGAGGAGTCATGCATCTCCACTATATCTTCAGCCTCCATGGCAGCCACGTGCCCGTACACAGAAGCATTCATATAATCTTCCACAGTGGTACCTGCATCATCAACTAAAAATATTCGACGTCGAAAGGGTGAGCACACATCACAGCTCAGTGAGCAAACAAACCAATGCAACAAACATATGCATGCATTCAATTCATATCTGTGGTCTGGTATATAAGTTTGCAATGTACTATAGAAAGGTTCGGTGGCCACCTCAACTCTATACATGAGTGTGTCAAGCCGCCCAAAGGTTAACGTTTATTGTAGTCCCACATGTACCCACTATGGAATAAAGATAGAGCTAAAGTGCTTAGGACCACACCGCATCACACTTCCCCTGATACTCTACCCATACCAACACGTAAGCCCCTGCTGGCGAGGACTTACAAACTGGGCTCGCAACTAACCAATCCTAATGTCAAACAGTGTACCCAAGGCCTTACCTCAGCATCCCTCAATACGTCCATAGAGATAGAGCTAAGGCCCCCCGGTAGAGTTAAAAACTACATGGTCCGAGACCACCTCCCCTGATACCCTACGACGAAATAGTTCTGCTAAGATAATGGTGATATGACGATGTCAATGGACAAGACTTGAGTAGAGATAGAGCTAGAGTCTGGTGACCAGGACACACCACAATATCATGTCCTCCCCCTGATACTCCACTCACATCAATCACACTAACCACACACATACATTCACATGCCTATTCCTAGCATCATCATCATCATCATGTTATAAATAAATAGAATTAAATATGCATGAACATTAATAGCAGGAATATTAGATGACATGTTGAATGCACATTACAAGCATACACGCATAGAATTAGTCATGGCATTGAACTCAAGAAAATAAAAATAGTTTATTATTAGCCAATTAATTTAGGTCTTGTTCTCTCACCTTTGCTTGAGTGTAAATCCTCTTTCAAGCTCTAAGTATCACCTTTATATCAATAGGAACCTAATAAGTCGATAGATTTTAATTAGAATTCATTCCGACAGTTTTAGGCTTGCTGTTAAGCTAGGGTCGTAGGATGGGTCACTGATTTATGCGATCCCAGGGTATAGGGTCGATGCTAGGGTCGGATGTTCCATCGAACCTAGGTGCGACCGTAGCTTCCCTGGGCTTCTCGGAAGCTAGGGGTCGATCCTGTGGTCTGGTAGGGTCGATTCCCAATCGACCCTACATGCGACTGCACGTGGTTTGAGTCGACCTTTTCATTCTACAGTCTAACCTTTCATGTTTGGGTCCTTTGGCTTACTTCCACAGTCCATTCTATGCTTGTTCTATGGCTTACAACTCCAGGTTACTTCCTTACTTTGTCTACCATGATTTCCTCCATGGATTTCATTGAAATCTTCCCATGGATGGATGATTTGGGTTTCTCCTAGATCATACCCTCTTCATGAACTATTCTAAAGTCTTAAACAATTCATGGAAAGCATATCCATACCTTAGGTTTGCTGAGATTCAGAGGTTTCTCTGAATTTCTTCTCTTTAGTCTTCTTCTTCAACTTTTCTTCTCTTCTCCTTCTCTTCTCTTTCTTTCACTTTCTTTTGGGGTTTCAAAAGGAGTGAAAAAGGCTAAGGGACGTCCTATTTATAGAGGAAAACCTCCCAAAATAAGTCCCATTGAGATTAGGAAAGAATCCCCTTGAAATTTGAAAAGTTTCCTATTTACGGTTTCTGTCGGTGATCCTAGGGTCGATGAGGGGGTCGGAGATCCCATCGACCCTAGGGTCTCAGTTGTCCGACCCTAGGTCTAAAAATCAGGGGTCTGACTTCCTGATGAGGTGGGATCGACCCTGCCTGTTTAGGTATGCGACCCTACCCCCTATTTCACTGTTTTTGGGTCAGTTTCATACCTGGTCTTGCTATTTCCTTCATGCCCTTGGTCCATTTGGCTCGACCATGATAGGTAGACCTAGTACAAGGTGATAAGACCGGTTAGTTCGATACGGGTCTTACAACGAGTATGAACATTCTCATGACTTCTTTGTAGTATTTAAACATGTCGGAGGAAGAGAGCCTCACTTTGGGCTGAATCTTGTACTTGTCGATGTTCTTGGATCACTTCAGCTCCAAGAAGACATATGGTAGAGGAGCCAAAGAAAATACACAGAACGAAAAGAGAACGTTGTGACAATAAAGGTAGTAATCTGAGTTATTGGCTGAGTAATTGAACCACAAAAACCTATAATCTTGTTGACCGACTCTAGGGATAAATGATGACCAACATCAGTTGTCAACCAGATCTGCTACCATGGTTTTTATTTTCCTCTATATTTTTCTATTCTCTATGCAATTTAGTTATCCAGCCCATTTCAGTTCTCGCCACTTTAACTATTGTTAGAGACAACGATTCAAAAGCAAAGGACGGAGTTATTAACCTACGACTTTAATTTGAATCAAAACCCTCTTGCCTATCTAATCAATAAGTTGCATATTCTACACCATGGCAATATAAAACCTTCTACACAATTGGAAAATTTATAGGTACCTCCCCTTAGTTCGCCTGAATCTATATACACCCCAAATGATTCAAACAATTACAAAGACATCCCCTAAAATCAAAATAAATTACAAAAATACCTAGTCCATTAGTCATTTTCTGTTAGTTGACGATATAAACACAAGCTTAAACCTTTAATGCCCAAAATGCCCCTACCTTCCTCCTTTCTTCTTCCTCATGATGGATTCTTCCGAAAACCAGATCTAAAACTCACCTGGTTAACCCCTTTCCGTCTTCACCCGCCAAAGAACCCCTTTTGGACTTCACCACCAAAGAACCTCTTTCCGTCTTCGCCCAAACCCAAGGTGGAATCTAGAAAGCAGTATATGTGAGTTCCTTTTTCCATCCGCACTTCGATTTCTGCAGTTCCTTTTTCAAGCAAGGAGAAACCGAAGGTGTCTTCTTCTCTCGACATACTTTTTCAATCATACTCGTCGATGAGATTGGCGAGATCCTCATCTGATGTAATGGACACCAAGGCATCTAGATCTTCTGTCGACAACTGACACCTCAGACTCATAGAGCATCCACACAACTCTCCAAGCTTCACCAAAAGCTCTATAAAAATCCAAAAAGTTCACTCTCAAACGTTTACTAAATAAACTAATTGATATCAAAATCGACGGTAACTCTGTTTTTGTCTTTCCACAGAAATTGGGAAAGGAAAAAGGAATTGCATAATAGAACCTGAATGGCAAAGGAAGTGCCCTAGATCGAGTCGTGTTTCTCCCTCGTAGTTGTTCTGCCTTAGCCGGTATACAACCTGAGCAACAACCACAAATAGATGATCGTGTTTAGCAAACCTATACTGGTGTAAGTACCCCATTTTTGCCATCCCCAGCCAAACAGAACTTTATTGGTGTATAAACAGTAAGAGAGCGGAGGGGGTGAAAATTTGGAAAGTACAGGGGAGGCGAGTGAAACTCTCTCAAACCAATAGTCGATCAATTCCTCTGTGCTTTCTATGGTGTTCTGGGCTGAGCCAGAGTGTCCCCAATGTACAAGAGTCTTGGTGGGCATATTCAGAAGGGTTGCGGGTCAATTTAAGGTTTGGATGCTAAATGGTGATTTCAAAGCTGATGTTGGCGGGTCCTATAGCAAGGTCATGAAAATACCTTCGAAATGATACCAGAATCACTTAATTCCGATAACAAACGAAGAAGATGTCACGATTTTAGTCAGAGTGAAATTGGCTTATTAAATACAAGGGTTTTTCTGTAAATTATCATAAATTAAGGATTTATTGGGCAAATTATCATGATTAAAATCGATCGGACTTCATTCGACCATATCTTGATCGTCCAATATCTAAATCCGACGATTCAAGCGCCACTGTGCTCCATTGTCTGTCTTCTTCAAAATGGACGTAAAGAATTTTGGGCAGAAGCCGCCAGCGGATCCCATGCAAAGTTGCCGATAGGATTATCGTCGAAACTTCAATTCTTCATATCTTGATCATCCGAAGTCCGAATCAGACGATTCAAGTGCCACTGTGCTTCATTATCTATCCTTTTCAAAATGGACGTAAAGAATTTTGGGCAGAAGCCGTCAGCGGGTCCCATGCAAAGTTACCGGTAGGATTATCGTCGAAACTCCAATTCTTCATATCTTGATCATCCGAAGTCCGAATCAGACGATTCAAGTGCCACTGTGCTCCATTGCTCGTCCTCTTCAAAGCGGACGTAAAGAATTTTGGGCAAAAGCCGCCTGCGGGTCCCATGCAAAGTTGCTAGCCGAATTATCGTCAAAGCTTCAATTCTTCATATTTTGTTCATCTGACGTCCGAATCAGGCGATTCGAGCACCAGTGTGCTCCTTTGTCCGTCCTCTTCAAAGTGGACGTGGAAGATCTGAGACAGAAGCCGTCGAAATTTTTCATGCGGAATTGCAAGCTGAGAGGATCCATAATAGAGAGAGAAATCGATCTAGTCCATTCTTACTCAGCCCAACCCAGCTCAAGACTGATTTAGTCCAACCCCGTCGAACTCAACCAGTCTAGCCTGACCCAACCCAGACCGGCCTAGATCAAGTCGGGTCAACCCATGTGTATGCACTTTATGAATTTGTTAGATATATTTTATATACTATATACATTTATATATTATATAATATATGTTTTATATATATTATATTATATATATTTTATTTTATATATATTATATTATATATACTTTTATATTATATATATATATATATATATATATATATATATATATAGAGAGAGAGAGAGAGAGAGAGGGGAGTGGGAATCCAACAAGGTAAGAGAGAGAGAGAGAAAGAGAGAGAGAGAGAGAGAGAGAATGGGAAGAGAGAAGAAGAATCCTATTCTTGAACCTCTATGCCCCTAAATCCCTCCACCTCTTGAGCCATAAAACCTTCCACATCTTGAGTCATAAATCCATCACCTCATCTTCTTGAGCCCTCCACTTCTTGAACCTCCATGCCCCTAAATCCCTCCACCTCTTGAGCCATAAAACCTTCCACATCTTGAGTCATAAATCCATCACCTCATCTTCTTGAGCCCTCCACCTTAGACATTCCCCAAAACCTATAACTAGTTCCTTAGCTACCCTAAACCACCTCCTTCTTGAGCCCTTACTCCCCTCCACTTCTTGAACCTCCATGCCCCTAAATCCCTCCACCTATTGAGCCATAAATCCCTCCATCTCTTGAGCCATAAATCCATCACCTCACTTCCTTGAGCCACTCACTCCCTCCCTTCTACATCTTGAGTCATAAACCCATCACCTCACTTCCTTGAGCCCAACTCCATCACACATCATCTTCTTGAGCCATGCTCAAGCAACCAAGGGCCATCTATAAAAGGAGCACCCATCTAACCACTTGAGGGATGAAAAAAAAAGGGAGGGAGAAAAGAAAGAGGGAGAAAGGCTAGAAAAAAAAAAAGAGAGGAGAATAGAAGTAAGTTAGAGAAAAGAGAGAGAGAGAGAGAGAGAGAGAAGAGATATTGGAATAAAGAGGGGAGATTGAGGAAAAGAGAGAAAGGAAAGGAGGAAAGGAGGAAAGAAGAAGGGAAAGTTTGCCATCGATCGTCACCAACCATCATCAAAGGCTCCACCCCATTGTTGGGGACAAGATTGGTACCTTAAACTTTATTTTGATAGGTTTCATGAAGCTCAAATAATAAAAAATTATCTAAATATGCCTATTTCGATAATCATGATCTTCAAATGCTATATGGCATGTGTGTCAATACCATGATGTTCATGTTTGATGTGATTTAATATTGGCCATCAATCTTGGATAATTTAAACCTAGCCCATTGATTATAAATTTTGATGTGATGAAATATGGGCCATTGGATTGACATCATGAGTGATTTAAATAATCTAAAGCATTAGATTATCATTTCAAATGATTTCAACCGTTAGATCTTCACCATGAGTGATGTTGAATGATTTCAACCGTTGGATCTTTATTGTGAGTGATCTTGAATTTATTTCAACGTTGGATCTTCATTGTGGGATTTTGATCTTGAATGATTTCAATCGTTGGATCTTCATTGTGAGTAATTTTGATGTGATGAAATATGGGCCATTAGATGTTGATTTGGACCGTTAGATCTTCACTGTGAGCGATTTAAATGATCTAAACCATTAGATTATCATTTCAATTGATTTCAACATTTAGATCTTCACTGTGAGTGATTTTGAATGATTTCAACCGTTGGATCTTTATTGTGAGTGATTTTAAATTATTTCAACCTTGGATCCTCATTGTGGGTGTTTTTTTAAAGGAATCTGAATGGTTGGATTATGATCTTGAATGATTTGAACCGTTAGATTTTCATTGTGAGTGATATTGAGGGATTTGAACCATTGGATCTTGATCATGAATGTTTTTTATGAACCTGAACGGTTAGATTACCATGATGAGTAATCTGAACCGTTAGATGGTCTTTGGAATTGCTTTTAATCAATCGAAACGGTCATATTATCATGATGAGGGATCTGGACCGTTAGATTATCTTTGGGAATGATTTAAATGAGTCTGAATGGTTGGATTATGATCTTAAGTGATTTGAATAATTAGATTATCATTTTTTGAATTATCTTAACCATCGGATCTTGATCATGAGTGTTTTTGATGAATCTGAACGGTTGAATTATGATCTTGAATGATTTGAACCGTTGGATTGTCATCGTGGGTATTTTGAGTGATATAAATTGTTGAATCTGGATCATAATTGATTTAGATGAATCTGAGCCACTGATTTCTTAGTCTAATCATGATTATATCTTAATGTGAAATCTGAGCCATTGATTTTGATTGTTTTGATGAATCTGAGTGTTGATCATGATTATCAATGTTTTGAAGAGATCTAACCGTTAGATTGAGGATCTAATATTGTCTACATTGTTATATTCGTGCATTTGCCATGTTCACATGCTTACACTGTCATATTGTGTACATTTGTCATGTTTAGAATACTTGCACTTTTAGCTTTGAGTACACTGTCATGTTTGATATGCTTGCTAATGCCATGATTGAATGATGTTTATGTCAGCAAAAACTTATTTTTTGCTACACCCTAGTCGAACTGCCGTAGATGTACACTGATAAAAGACATTCCTAGGTGTGGGGACGTGCATGTAGGCACTCACATTCATGGGAAGGGTAATAATAAAAAAATGATAAAAGTCTTAATCAAGAATCATGAGCCTAGCCCAACAATTCCAAAATCAGGGTTGTAAGTTACAAGGGTAGTTTAAGACGATCCCTAGCCCTCAGTGCATTTCTCCTAGGGTGCAGAACCTAGATAGGTATAATGTGAATCCAAACTTTGATCATCTAGGATCATCTTTCGGTCCGGCTGGATCGCCCATATTTCTGACCCAAGTGGGTCACCCAATGAACATCTTCCGAACTACGCGGATCCTGATTCTTAGGGCAAACCCTGAGATACATAGGTAGTCTGGGAAGCTCCCAGATACGGTTCCACACATCAATCAATGTGCCCTCATACCTTACTCCCTGAGAGTACAAATCTTACTCCCTGAGAGTACAAACATCACTCCCTGAGAGTACAAACATCACTCCCTGAGAGTACAAACTTTACTCCCTGAGAGTACAAACCCTACTCCCTGAGAGTACAAACCTTACTCCCTGAGAGTATAAACCTTACTCCCTGAGAGTACAAATCCAACTCCCTGAGAGTACAACCCTACTCCCTGAGAGTACAAACCTTACTCCCTGAGAGTATAACCCTACTCCCTGAGAGTACAAACCTTACTCCCTGAGAGTATACACATACATCACTCCCTGAGAGTACAAACCTTACTCCCTAAGAGTACAGTGCCATTTTGAACTACGCGGATCCTGATTCTCAGGTCAATACCCTAAGATACGTAGGTAGTTTGGGAAAGAGACCCAAATACGGACCCATACTCCAATCTTGTAAGATCATTCCATATCCTTGTCTCCTTGCTTGGCGAGACTCTATTCCTATGCTTGTGAGCACACACCCCCCTTAGCCTTGCGAGGCTCTATCATGAAGTCGTACTTGCGAGTACGCACCCTTAGCCTTGCGAGGCTTAATCCCGAAGTCGTGCTTGCGAGTACGCACCCTTAGCCTCGCGAGGCTCTATCTTGAAGTCGTGCTTGCGAGCACGCACCCCCCTTAGCCTTGCGAGGCTCAATACCGAAGCCGTACTTGCGAGTACGCACCCTTAGCCTTGCGAGGCTCTATCATGAAGTCGTACTTGCGAGTACGCACCCTTAGCCTTGCGAGGCTCAATCCCGAAGCCGTACTTGCGAGTACGCACCCTTAGCCTTGCGAGGCTCTATCAAGAAGTCGTACTTGCCAGTACACACCATTAGCCTTGCGAGGCTCAATCCCGAAGTCGTGCTTGCGAGTACGCACCCTTAGCCTTGCGAGGCTCTATCTTGAAGTCGTGCTTGCGAGCATGCACCCCCTTAGCCTTGCGAGGCTCTATCTTGAAGCCGTACTTGCGAGTACGCACCCTTAGCCTTGCGAGACTCTATCTTGAAATCATGCTTGCGAGCACGCACCCCCCTTAGCCTTGCGAGGCTCTATCATGAAGTCGTACTTGCGGGTACACACCCTTAGCCTTGCGAGGCTCAATCCCAAAGTCGTGCTTGCGAGTATGCACTCTTAGCCTTGCGAGGCTCTATCTTGAAGTCGTGCTTGCGAGTACTCACCTTAGTCTTGCGAGACTATCTTACACTCTACTCCCTGAGAGCCACACTCTACTCCCTGAGAGACATACCCTAGCCCTTGAAGTTACCCAATCCACCCAAAAAATGAACTACATTGTACCTGATTTCCAGGACCTCTGGGATACGTAGGCAACTTGGAGGACTCTCCAAGTACGGTACCCCATCTTAGTATCCTTAGGTCCCCCACATCCATATCCATTTTCAAATCCATCTTCACTTCAATCCATATTTAGGCTATCTCTAGATTCAATCTCAATCATCATCAAGCATAAACTTCAACTTGAACAAATTGAATCTAAGAAAGTTTAATCATAATCCACATCCATAAACTTTAATCACTTTCCGTTTCGAACTACGTTTTTGGACTTGATTTCCAGGATTGAAATACGTAGGCAATTTGAGACGTTTTGGGCATCTCAGATTTAGTCCATCACCGAATCATCTTTGGTTCGGTTCACTGTATATTATTTTATTTGTTTTCTTACTTCGAGAATATGTTTGGCTGAATTTAAGCTAGAAGAACTTAGCAACTTGGCATAGGATCCCCCATGAGCCCTAGTTATCATCTATTGACCATGAACAGTCAGAACCATAGAGTCTAAGGAAAGAAGAATCACATAGGAGGTCGATTTTCGGATCGGGTAGTTTTGGGTGCCTAACACCTTCCCAAACTGTACCTTGAACGCTTATCCGTTCTCTGATAGACCAAAGCCAATATGTTGGGTCATAAGTCAATAGAAGTCTTATCTCCGGATGAGGCTACATTTTAGGTCCTAGACCTTAATCTAGGTGGCGACTCCAAATCATTCACCGTCCATTCAGCATGGGTGGACATCACTATCCTCACAACTGGCGAAACAACAAGCTCAACGAATCCGAAGTTGAGGTCGCCAGAGGGACCACGACAATGTGCGCTGACTACCACTGTGAGGAACTTGGAGCGGAATTGCCAGAACTCTTCCTACTCCGACTGCACTGTGACCGTTTTCCTTTAAAGCACTCAAGGGTATATTTGTCCATTTATTGTTAAGTTTAACACCGCAAAAGGAAAAAAATAAAAAAGGACAATTGTAATTGTTTGAAACATCTAGGGTGTACTTGAATTATGGGTAAACTACAGGAGAGGTATTCATAATTTTTCCTAAAACATTATATAAAAGCTTATGTTCTATAAAATAACTAGATGATTGGAAAAAGGGAAAAGATGTTGAAGTTTAATTGATGTATAAATTGCCTTAACTAGATTATTTCTCTTAAGATGTTCAAATCAAGCAACCAATCTTGTCAAAGCCAAAGGAATATTTGTTTGTGTTTATTATTATTATTATTGTTATACTTTTTCTTTTGGAAATAGGTATTTAAAAAATGCAATTGTAAGGGCAAAATTTTTTGATTTTTTGATTTTTTTAATGAATTGATTTCAACATTGTTGAAGTATAAAGAAAAATACAATATAGTATATACACTGGGAACCATTCTAAAAGTAAGGAAATTTGTCATAACCTCAACCAAGGATTAATTTACCAAAAAAAAAAAAAAAAAAAAAAAAAAAACAAGGATTAAGAACTATAATAGTCTCAGTTGTGGTCAATATTGAACCTGATCATTCTCAATCAGACAATTCATATTAAGGGTCAGCCAATTTTTCGATGAAAATAGAAGCTAAGGATAGATGATCCTGCATTAGGGTTCTAAATCGTCTTGAAGTAAAATTTGTAAGACAATCATGATAAGTCACTTTCAAATTGAAATTGAAAACTTTTTTTTAACCTTATCTTACATAACTTCTGAGAATAAGATGAACCACAAATCAAAAGATTATTACAATTTCTTAGTTCACTTCTTTGTTGACAAAAAATTGCACCTGATTTCTTAAAGCATTAAAACAAGATATGGAAAAAATAAAATTCATATCTCCATCTATAAAATAGACTTATGACTAAATGATGATATAGACAATTTGTTCATTAATTGTAGAATCCACCAACATTGCCACATGCTGGGAGTTTAGGAATATGCATATCTGTAAATCATAACAGAGAACTTCCTAAGCTAGCTCCTTATAAATATGAAACTTCCCTCTCCATCATCATTGGAAGCCAATATATATATATATTTTTTAAAGTGTGAATAGATTCCTCTCACCTAAAGACTAGGAAATCACGATTTTGGCAAAATCTAATCATGTTCTTCAAATAATAACATAGTTTGCTATAGTTCATGATCTTATTATATCTTTATGAAAAATAATATAAATCCTATAATTATGCCTTTATTTTTGTAGATCTAATATGAAATTTTGGATCAAAGGATTAATGAGACAACAATTAGAAGATCATGTTGAAGTTATAATTTTCGTAAGGTTCCGTTTGGTTTGACGTGAAATTTTACGATAAAATTTTACAAGTAACATTTTATATGTAAAAAAAAAATTCAATATTTATTTTCAAGAGATAAAATATAATGATCTCTGAGGGGATGAAAAAAAAAATTCATCTTTCTTTTACCTACTAGAAACAAATATTGAAACTTATTTTACATATAAAATATTATACGTAAAATTTTACATCAAAACAAATAGAGTTTAAAGAAAAAACATATAACAATGTCATTGGGGAATTCAATAACAATGATATTGGGGTTGTGACGGATAAAGAAGTTAAAAAAGAATGAGAGCATGAAAACGTTAAATTAAGGAAATTTATGTTGGCCATATGGTTGGCTCCATAAGGATGTCAATGAGTACGGTATCGATAATCTGATAGGGTAAAAAAAAAAAATCAAAAAAAAATCTTACCACTACCGTACCATACTGGCAGAAATATGATTTCCTTTTACCACTATCGACTTGGTCCAGTTTTGGTGCAGTTCTTAGCTGGTATGGTATACGATTTTATATGGTATGAAATGGTTTCGATTTCGGTTAAAAAAAAAAAAAACAAAGGGGAAGGATGGTCAAGGAAACACACTAAGGACATAGTTCAAGGTTTCAGGATTGGATCCATCCATGACTGATCCTGGATCTCATCTTGTTTTAATTCTATATTAAGGGAAAATTTTCACCCACCTTTGTACTTTGCTTTTAAATCACCTAACCCCCAACTTCGCAATTATTGTCATGTATATCCATGTACTTCTTTGTTCCATAAGAAATAACATAATGATGCATGGTTAATATGCCCAACAATTAACTCTCTTCGCCCTTAATGGCTTTGGTGGATAAGGAGAGCAATTATATAAGATGATTGATATGACAAATATTAAGAGGGATTCGATTGGATAGAAATCTTTTCCATCCTCGGGTCGGATGGAGACACTGTTGAGGACCACTGAGGCACGACACGTGGGGGTCGGCTGAATCCGAGCCCTCCATCTAAGCTGATGCATAAGCCGACACCCTTTGTTGGCTCACCTTATCGGCTCGGATTCAGTCAACCCCATGTGTCGTGCATCAGTGATCAACAGCCGTGTCTCCATCCGATACCGAGAATGGAGAGAATTTCATTCCGTATTGGATTTTAGTCTGATGGTTTACCTTGTAGGACTATGACTGCCCAATTACTACTTGGGGCGGAGTCTAAACTCTAAACCCGATACGTGTTATAGTCGGTCAGATTTGGACGGATGCGATCCTATGATTGACACCCCATCCCCCTGAACGGTGGATTGGAAGAACTCTAAGTCGGTGTCTAACGTGTACCAAAGCATAAATAGTCTTTGAAATTTTAAATATGCAGGATTCAAATTAGAAACATTTTACTCTGTCTGGATCAAAAGTGTACGGAGGATGGGAGAACGAGGGAAGGAAAAAAATGAAGAAAGAGCAGAGGGAAAATCAGGAGTGAAACCCATGATGTTCTTCAAAAGAAGCGAAAGAAGGGTTCAGGGGTTGAAGAAGAAGACTTACGAGTTGGCCACGCTCTGTGGAGTTGATGCCTTTTTCATATGCTATGAGGATGGTGGTTCTGATCAACATGCCGTTCCTGTGACATATCCTGAGAATCCAGATGAAGTGCGAAGAATTATAAAACGTTATAGCGATCACACTCTCCAAGAAGATAATAGGGGTGGAGGAAAACAACGCCGAACTGAGGATATGCACCAGAGGAAAAGGACTAAAATGGCTGTTTTTGATTTGAATCATAAAGAAGATGATTCTATTCTCGATGAGTTGACCCCTGTTCAATTGAAAGAGAACTTAAAAAGTGTTGATTCAACATTGGAGAAGGTGAATGAACTGCTGGCAGAGAAGAATCATGGTCTGATGAGGAGTCTACCTGGACAAAGAGTCCATAAGCACAAGCTTCGCTGATGCATCCAACCACATTAGAATAAGGCAGAATAAGGCTTCTTACCACATAAGTAGTTTTCAAATTTCTCAATTGTATCATCGTTTTCTGTTGATTCAGTATACTCAATGTGATGTTTCACAATATGAATGAGGTAATTGTAGCCAACAAGATTGGTTGAGACTTGTCAATATTTGTTAATGCACAAACATGAATTAGAAGTTGCACAGTTAAACCTTCTTTGAGAGCCCTCAACTGACTCATTGAATTTTTTTTTTTTTTTTTTGAAAGCAGTGAGCACTTAATCCTTATATTTTCTTTGTTAATATTTTCGTATTAGAAATCTGGTGACGTGCCATCAAAAACTGGGGGAAAAAGTTTGAATATGTAAGCTCAGATTTCAAGCTGCAAAACAAATTCAATGTCAAAATATGTAGACATGGTATATAGTGTTGTCATAAATGATATAACTGCCTCAGAAATAATATTAGTTCTGTACAATTGAGTCTATATTATGATGAATGGAGCTAATTTGAAGTTTGAACATCGAAGAGTGGACTTTTATGGTAATTGGAGTTTGAGATGCAAGTTAATTGCTGCTTCATCAGCTCACTTGATCAATAAATTATATAACACATATATTGTTGGCATTATCATTCAAATTTGTAGGTTGAACTTCGTACAGTGGATGGATTGGTGAAGGATAGGCCTCAATGTGCTCCAAATGGTTACTACTTCATCCCGATATTTGACAAGGTATTCTTTGCCATGCATTATTATTCTTGGATTAGCTGTTTCTTATCACTATTTTTTTTTCCTTGTGGGATGAATCTGTTTCTTCCAGCTATTGTGCATTTCAATGGTGCATGCAATAAAATATGAGAGGTGCTTAAGACTTATATTTACTTGTTATTATTTTCCTACATGCCATGTTTGTTGTCAATAATAGGAATTCCTTTAAGTAATGGTTCCTTTTTAGTCTCATGTACACAGACTGTCATTTTGCCTGTGATCTTTGATGGCAGGTTTTCATAGATGGCAGTATGTCACAGATTATCTTTTATTCTTCAGGGCCTAGAAATAGTCATTATTTCACATGTGTGTTCCTTATTCTGAGCTGGTATAGAGACATAATCGGATTTGTGATTGTTCCTGGGATGTCGAGTAGTGTTTTCACAGACAGTTGAACCAGGAGGTTAGACTGTTCAGATCATAGATTACTGGCCCTAAAATGGTCTGTCACAGTCTAGGGATACTCCGAGAACAAAGTAAGGAGAAGAAGAAACAGGGTTAGAGAGCAGAAAAATTACTACAGTAAGGGGAAGGGGAAGAAAAGACCATCAATATTTCCATCTCCTCTAATCAAAGTACTTGACAAATTTAAGCTTAAAGAACAAAAATAAAATTACAAATGCAAAACCAAGACCCTGTAACTTCTACCATTGGAAGAGACCATATATCTTCTTATATACCAAAAATCTATGAAAGTATCCACTATATGAACACAGACTAGAAAAGAAAAGAAAAGAGAAAGAAGAGATATATATATATATATATATTACTGGGATGATTTAGGCAAGAGGTTTTCAGTGCTAAAAAGCAGATTTTATACACATGGGCTGCCAAACAGCCTAATCGATCAAGACTAAATAAACAGAGACAAGGAGAAAAAAAAAGAACGCAAGAAATGGAAAAAGCATTGGTTCCGCAAGAAAAAAAAAAAAATAGAACACAAGACTTACTAGGGTTCTGTAAGTGATCAAGAGACGGAGCTGTTGGTTGTGCCACCGAAAATGGAAAAAGCGCTGCTGGAGGTTGGGGATTAGGATTGCTGGTGGAAGACAAGGGTACCATGAACTTGATTGAGAGAGAGAGAGTAGGAGAGAACTAGAGGCTATTTCTCTGCACGTATGTTGCTGAGGCCACGGATAGGTGATGCTCCTACCAGAGGCGATGGTGGAGGCGCTTGCACCAGTAGAGTAGTGTTACTCATACTAGTGGTGGTGATGGGTATTCTTGTGATGAGGTGCGGTTGCTGAGATGAGTAGGGATCGAAAGCAAGAGAGAAAGGGATTCACGCGCATAAGGTAAGGAGGTGGAGTGTTTTGCTGGAAAAAGAAAGTGGGTCCTTATACGATGGGACTTTAATCCCATCGCATATATATGGACCCTTATACGACGGGTGCCTATTTCCGTCGTTACTAACATTTATATATAAATTAGATATGACAGTGTTGAGACTACCGTCATCAATCCATTACCAATCGAATGAGACACCCTACCAACAACAAGATGATGGAGTTAATTTTTTGCCAAAGGCAAGAATCTGAGGAGTGACTAGTAGCAGTCCATAAAGAGTCTTTTTAAAGTTTTATTTGGGAGGCCTATTGAACCTGTTAAACTACACTACAGTCCACACGATGGGACCTACTCATAGTCCTCATCATGTGGGACTTTTTGACCTGCATAGTTGGTGTAGGACTCTTTGACTACAATTTCTGAGTTGGAATAGGACTCTACAATTTTATTGTGTTTACAGTTCTATACTATTCTATTGTAATTAGATTTTCTATTAGTATATGGACTCCTAATTAGTTTATTAGTTTGCTTTATTAGTTTCCTTTACCAATTAAGCTTTTTAGTTTTCTTTTTCCTATTTGGTGTTTGCTTTGTCTTTAGTTTGTGACTAAGACTCTGACTTGTAGAGTCCTAGATCCTATTTAATAATTTTTTTTCTATTTTCTATAAATACAAGTTACAAGGAGAGGAACAAACACACATACATTCTCTCCCTCCCATTTTCTCTCTTTTTTCAATTTTGTTACATGGTATCAGAGCGGATGCTGTTTTGAGAGTCGTTTATTGATCTCCGTTCTGGTGAGCAGCAACCAATGCTACTGCTGCATCTTGTTATTAATTTTCTGGTTTGCTACTCATTGATTTGCTGATAAAATCTGATCAGAATCTACTGCTGTTCAGACTACTCAAAAATAGTTTATTGTTGCTGCCTACTACATGCTTGTGTTAGAGCCTACCTACTACTATTGCATGTGATGCAACCTACTACTACCATGCTCGTGTTGGGAGTCTACCTACTACATGTTCGTGTTTGGAGCCTACTACTGTTGCACGTAATGCAACCTACTACATGCTCGTTGGAGCCTACCTACTACATGCTCATGTTGGGAGCCTACCTACTACTGTTGTACGTAATGCAACCTACTACATGCTTGTGTTGGAATCTATTACAGTTGCACGTAATGCAACCTTTACTACATGCAACCTACCTACTTGTTGTACGTGATGCAACCTATTACTTTTGTTTGTGTTCGAGCCACTACTATTGCTGCTTCTGCTACTACTACTACTAAAACTACTTGGTTCACAGTGACCTATACTATGCTGCTGCTACTACTGTTACAACTTCTACTGCTACTGTTATATTGTTCCAAGCTGAAATTTTTACATTTTCCCGTGCTCCAGCTTGAGGAGGGTGTTAAACTACACTACAGTCTACACGATGGGACCTACTCACAGTCTTCATCGTGTGGGACTCTTTGACCTACGCAGTTAGTGTAGAACTCTTTGACTACAGTTGCTAAGTTGGAATAGGACTCTACAGTCTTATTGTGTTTATAGTTCTATATAGTCATATTGTAATTAGATTTTCTATTAGTATATGGACTCTAATTAGTTTATTAGTTTTCCTTATTAGTTTCCTTTACCAATTAGGCTTGTTAGTTTTCTTTTTCTTATTTGGAGTTTACTTTGTCTTTAGTTTGTGACTAGGACTCTGACTTGTAGAGTCCTAGATTGTATCTAATAGTTGTTTTTCTATTTTCTATAAATACAAGTTACAAGGAGAGGAGCAGACACACATACACTCTCTCCCTCCCATCTTCTCTCTTTTTTCTATCTTGTCACAGAACCCATATGTTGTCTTTGTTAGAAGCTATAGCCCAGATATTATTCAAGATACCAGCCATGTTTATGTCATGAATCCTTCTAATACCAAGGCCTCTTTCCATCTTAGGTTTACAAATATTGGCCCAAGATACAAAGTGAATCTTCTTGCCTATCTTTGGACCAGCCCATAAGAATTTAGAGAACAAAGATTCCAACTTGCTGCAGGTGCGTTTTGGAAACTCAAATAACCCCGACCAATAAAGATAATTTTCCTTGGAGGACTGAGGTAATCAGCTGAGCACGACTTTCATAGGATAAGAAACGCGTCTTCCATCCCTCCATCTTCTTCATGACATGATCAATAATTGGAGAACAAAGCGAACTCGACAATCTATTGGAGAAGATGGGGACCCCCAAATACTTAATAGGCAGCTTTGCTTTAGTGAAGTTGGACAAATCAAGAATCTTCCTTCTTTGAACCTCTAAAATACCCCCAAAGATAATGGAAGACTTAGTGCTTATTAATCTTCAGCCCTGATAGACCAAAAATCATCAACCACTCTAAGGATAGTTGAAATGGCTCAACAATAAGCCCTAGTAAAAATCATCAGATCATCAACTAACAATAGCTGCAAAACTTTAAGAGATTTGCATCTTCTTATAAGCTTGAACTTTGTTAGCGCTAACGATAGCACCTTGATATTTTATGATTTATTTCCTAAGTTGTCTATTTCCTAATTAGCTTATGTTATGTATTTAGGAAAGTTTTCTAAACCATTGTTTTCTTCTTTGTTATAAATAAAGGATCCATAGGAGAAGGGGGATACATATTCTACTCTTCTATTTCTAAGAGTCGTTCCTTCTCCTTCTCTTCTCTCTTTCTTCTCTCTGTCTTCTTTTTACAGTTTTTGGTTTGCAAATTTCTTCTTTGTTTACTGTAACAAACTTCTTGCTGGCCACACTAGCATCAAAGAGGAAAGTCAGCACTTCCATTCCATAGCAATGGTAAACAAGTATGGGGACATAGGATCAACTTGACAATCCCTTCACCTCTCTTAAATTATCCAGCTGGACTTCCATTAACAAGAATAGAAAACATAGCAGAATTTGTCCAAGCTTTAATTCAACCAATAAAGCAAGTGGGGAACCCCATCCTGGTCATAACTTCAAACAAGAACTCATGGTTTAAGCAATCATAGGCTTTGGAGATATCAACCTTCAAGACTGCAACGGGAGGGTTTAAGCATCCTCTTTGATTTTTGTTTCCACTAGAATGCACTGAGTAGCTTTATATTTTTTTTCACAAGGAAGTGGACAGCATGTTTTTTAATAGAGGCATTATGGCCTCTTATGTTCCAACAACAACACTTCATTAGGAAACCATATATTTGGTCAGTCCTCCTCTCCTCCCCTTGCCTAAGGATTCTTTATACTGATTCGGGGCTTGGTAAGGCTCCCAACCTCTCCATGATGTGGTCAATCTTAGGATCATTTCTCATCAAACAAGGAATATCAAAATTAGGGTGACCGGTAGTCTCCGCATCCCCTTCACCACTTCAACTCCAGACTGGATCTCGTACGAGTATACCAAGGATAAAAAAAAAAGGGAAACATGCGAAACATGATTTTTAGACATAAAAATACTATAATAAGCAATCTTGAAGTATTTCCAAAGATTAAAGACATTTGATGACATTCAATGAGCTACAACCTTTGGTTCACATGGAGTTGTAGGTTTTTAGCAAGAAAGAAGACCAGAAAAGTGAAAAAAATCAGTTGTATCAAGCTTTATATGTGCGTATTGACCGTATCAAACCGTATCGGTTCGTATTGAGGTGTATCGAGCCGTATCAGTTAGATACACCTCGATATGAGTTTGATTTTGATTTTCGCTAGAAAATGGAAACTTAAGTGTATTGATACATATCGAGTGTATCAACCTTATCGAAGTGTATCGAGCTTATTGAAGTGTATCGAGCCGTATCAGTTCGATACGGTCGATACATGTGGATACACCTTTTGTTAAAAAAAGAGATACGTATCGAAGAATATTGTATCGACCACTATCAATACGGATACGTATCGATCGATACATGACATATTGATATGATACTTGAAACCATGGACAGGACTCAAGGCTCTGATGGGGTATAATGGCTTCAAGATTCGAATGGGGGTTAGGGAGGGCAGGATGGATAAAGGACCAGGAATAGGATTGGCTTGAGTCTGGTCAAAGGATTGGGCTAGCGAAAAGGACTTAAGCATTTAGGGTCAGGAAGCTGGGTAGGGGAGTGAAGTATGTGGGGACCAGATGGCTTAGGGAGGGAGCAGAACATGGACGGGTCGGCTGGCCTGAAGGAACCCGAACATGAAGGAGAGACTCCACCCACAGCCCAACACGATCAGCTCCACCTATCGGATCCACAGCCCGTTCCAAACTCAGCATTCCTCTTTGGCAGACTTCAGAATATTTCTGAACTTCATCTGATTTATCCCCAACCTTCGTACCACTTTTTCTTTATCCCTAGACAACTTCTTACCTTCAGAGGAAAGTTGACTACTCCCATCTTCAATATTACGCATAGGACTGACTCTCTTGACTTGCAATATTTCCTCCTCCAACATTATCTCGTTTAGTGCAGCAAAACGAATTAGAAAGGGGGAGAAGGGCAGGTCTGCTCACCTTGAGGAGAGTGGTGTCAGCTTCACTGCTAACCCAGCCTTCCATGTCTCTTGACATTTCCATAACAAGGATAAAGTCCTTCTCAATAGCACTCTCATTCAAATTTATTCCCTCAATAGGCAACATGATGGGGACAGGTTCATCTTGCTTGGAAGCCGTGAAGGACAGATCCTGAAGGTGGAGCTCCACCAGAGAGGGAGAATGAACATGTAAACCAGAGGCTGACGCTACCTCAGACGGAGCAGGAGTTACCTAGTTTTCATCCCCCACACCCTGCTTCTTCCTCATCGATCTGCACCATTGAAAGTTCTCAGTTCCTTGCTTTACAGGAGTTCCCACATTTCCTCTTCTCCAAGACTCTAGCAAGGTCACCTTCATCAGAAAATTTAGAAACAAAACTCCCGTCTATCAGAAGAAAAGTTTTCACCGAACCCCTCAACTTCCCTCATTTCTCAAGAGATTAGAGCACAAAGGAGAAGGCCGGCTGCCTTCCTATGAAGAAACCTACCAAAGCAGATTTTAGGTGAAACACTTCCTCATCCATAGCTTCTTTAGAACAACATCCATAAACCTCATCACTATCTCTAATCGGAGAAATATAGAAAAGGCATGCATGAACCTTAGCATCAAGTGTGGTAGACCCAATCAACTTACAGCTCCAAAGAAGATGACCCTCACTACTCCTTTTACAAAAATCTTCTCCTGATTTAAATTCTCCAGCAAGGGCAGCCATATCTTCTTTGTCATCTAGAGGTGAATCCACATTAATCTCATCATCAACATGCATCTGAAAATCCGACTCAGGACCATCTCTCTTATCCCTCATCATGGGATTTCCAGCTATCCCCTTCAGTAGCTCAACTTCACAGTCAACACTAAACTTACCAGGAGTACATTCCCCCTCTTCTTGGCAGGCCTTCAACTCACCCTCCTCACCATTCACATCTAAGCTAAGCAGAGGTGGGAAGTCCAAATGATTCAGCTCCATAGCTAACAAGGATCCCTCAGCCAACAGAATCTGGCTTCACCACCATGTTAGCAGTTTAACCGTCTCAAAATCTGAAGTAGTTAGTTGTTTTTTCGGGTTCTGATTGTCGGACTCAACTGGTGAAGACTGGCATTATCCACATTCCCGGAGAAAATTGATGTATGATTCTCGCCCCGTGTTCATTAAAATTTCTCAATCCCAAACTTTTACAAAGAGACAATAGGTCATCTTTTTTGTGGTTACAATGGAGAGAATAACTGCCCCACTTGTTCTTAGGAATCTCTACTTTGTGGAATTTTTTTTTGGTGATTACTTTGTGGATTGTTGATGAAGCTTGTAAATGGATTCCTACATAATCTAGGGGATACATCTAATTTAATTCATTTGATCAGAATACACTGAGACGTATACAAAACTACCTTTTGCGAATCTTAGAAGAACACTATTTGCTGAAGTCAAAGACAGTCTTCAGCTCATAGGGAATGGTCATATACAGACTAAAAGCCTTCAGATACATTGAATGTCCTTTCAAAAGGGAAAATTTTCTTTTGATTTATCAGGCCTAGTATTGACCTGCATCTGTTGAGGTTGAACCATTGAACCTGACATGAGACTTGAGCTCTTGAACAATCCAATATTAAACCAGATTGGTTTTACAAAATTACATGTCGACAAAGTGCTTGAATTTAAAACTAACTTCATTCCTAGCAAAACTATAAACCACCATGTTGTTAAGAACCTCAATCACTCACTTTGATGACCTGATGCATCACATGCACTCTGGCAACCGATAACTTCTTTCCAGATTTCTGCATGTCAAAATTGAGCCCAAACTGAAAAGACCGACCTGAAAAAAAATTGGACAGACCGAATTCTTATCGGACCTGTATTGGGTTGATGAAAAAACTAAAATCAGACTGGACCGACTGAAAATACTATTCTCATTGACATTACAATACCAGCCCTTTGACTCCACTGTCTTGTATTCATCTTTACAACAAACTGGTTTCTAAATCAAGAACACAACTTGATGGCTTCTCTCCCATGAGCACATCCTAAAGGAAAACTGCAAACGGTACCAAATCCAAGTTATGTAGACATCATTTTCCCGGTCATTAAGTAGAATTTTCTTAAGGAGATATTCTCACTAAAATAAAGAGAATATAGCGAAGAATAAAAAAAAAATTCAATGAGTCTTGATGGATTCGAACCACCATCTCTTTGGGAATCCCCGAGTGCTCTACCTGTTTGAACTAAAGACTCACACACACATCACATACACACAAAGAACATGACTTAGCAATTCTTTTTATTTTTTTATTTTTTATTTTTTTTGCCTAAAGATCAGCAATGAATATATTAATACAATGGAAAAATTATTTGCAGACTTACCCATTTAAAACTTCACAGACAATCAAACTAGACAAAAACAAAGTCGATCCGGAGCCCTACCTTCGGCATTGCCATCAGCAGGACACCAAATCAACTACAGCAACAAGGAAACAATATTGAAATCTGAATCTAGGAAGTTCTTGTGAATCCCAAGAGGTGTCTAACAAAATAAAAGAAAGATCAGAATTCCAAAAGATGAAGCGCAGTTTTTTGCAGAGTATTTGGCGAAAGCATCAGAACAAACAGAAATAATATATGTGCAACCATAAATAATCTAAATAAAGCAGCAAAACGAAACTTGACAGCAGCTGCAAATTCCTTCTCTCTCTTTTGACTTTATTTCCTTCCAAAAGAACCAGCAAATGAACTTTGGCTTTGCATCGCCCTTTCCCCAGACTAGGGAAAGGGCGCTGCTTTACCTGAGTCACCAAACTGCTAGCAGTAAAGCTTTTTACTTGAAGCATTGTAAAGCATAAGGCTTCTCTGCAATGTCAATGCTCACAGATACAGCTACATGAATGCCTTTATATGAAAAACTTAAAAGAGACAGAATAAAACAGAATGACTTAGTCCTCATTGCAAACCCCCCTCCCACCAAAAAAAAAAAAAAGGTCTCATGTCTTATTTAGTGCTTCTTAGACCACATTTATCTTTTAATTTGAAGTAATAAGATGTAATAAGATCTTCATATTTGATATCACAATTGAATACAGGAGTGCATACATAAACCTCATTGTACTATTATCATAGTACAAGCGCTATTAAGAAAGGACATTTTCTATGGTGGTTAAAACAACACAATATACACCCACAACAAAGACCAAATGAAAGCTTAAAATCACATTTAGGATCCTTTCGGTGTTATAGCAAACCTGGCTGATCACGTGTTTATTTAGACGCACTGCCATTAAGAGGCTGCATTTTAGTACAAATAAAAATGATCAGAATACTATTTAAAGACAATTTGGCAATCATAGTGAAAAGATAGTATTCATTGACCTCATCTGGGTTTGAAGGAGGAGTCCAAAAGCACAAAGGAGGAACAAAAACCACATTGTTAAAAACATTGGCTCTGATTGTTTAAAATCAGGAACAGAGTAACAAGACCCAATTCAAAAGAGATATCAAAACGAGTAAAAGACAATAAGAGAGTGAACAAAAAAAAAAAAAATAACTGGCCAAACAATAAATAGGCAGCCCAATAAAAATGCATGATAACGTAGGAACGAAGAAGACTACAAAACCAAGAACGGGCAAATAAAATGTATGTAAGAGGATAGGAAGAAAGAAGGGAAAAACCTTGGAGGTTTCATTCTGAAATGGAAGCTTCTCGAATTCATTGTCTAAGTAGAGAGAAGAATACCAACAATCCATGGATTGGAGCCAGGGAAAAAATGGGCCTCCAAATTGACCCCAGAAATCAGAACTAATGATTGGGAATTGAGACCTGAGAATGCTCTTTTGTTATTTGTGCTTCTGATGTTGTTTTTGATGCTCTATTTCGATAATCTAGTGTAGATGTGAAGCTGGTGAAGGAGCTAAGGAGCTTTGGCTCTTGATTGAGCTTTTGAGTTCTACAGAGGTTTGTTGGTGGACTGCCATTAACAAGCTGGGATTTTTGGTGGTTCTGACTTGATTTCTTTGAAGATGAAGATGAATGAGGTCTTTTCCTTGGAGCAATTGAAGCTTAGGATCCAGGTTTCATGGTAGAGAGAGAGAGAGAGAGAGAGAGAGAGAGAGAGAGAGAGAGAGCTCTTTTGTGGATGTGTGGAACCATTCAACCAGACATGAGACTTGATCTCTTCAACAGTCCAACTAACCAGATTGGTTTTACAAACATTGTTCACAAAGTGCTTACATCAAAAACCAACCTCCTTGCAAAATTATAAACTACCATGTTATTGAGAATCTCAATCACTCACCTTGATGAGCTGCTGATGCATCATATGCACTCTAGCAATCTTACCAAGAAGGCTAGAAGTTTTCCTACTGTTGGCCCAAAAACGCATTTCTCTTTAATTGATATTCTTTGATCCTATAACTTTATTGCTAGATTTGACTGGTGTAACAACTATCGGTAAATTGAATCCGTTTGGATTGTTGCCCCCTAATTAGGTGTGCAAGTTTTACCCTGACGACCCTAACCCACCCAGGCCCGCCCTGAACCCTAGCAGGGTTAAACCCGGCCCCAAACCCTGACAGGGCTGGGTTAGGGCTTAATTTTTTATCAATCCTAGCAGGGTTGGGTTGGGTTAGGGTTGACCCCCTGGGTTGAGCCCGGCCCGACCCTGTATATATACGAATATAGTTTTGGAAGCATCGCCGACTCTAAGAGGCATTGAGACATTGTCTAAGAGACTGAGAGTCGACTGTTGAAAAAGATTAGGTGAGAATCAAAATCTCCTGAGGAATTTTCCCTATTTTGAGTCAAATGTTTTTTATAGTTTGATTGTTATTGTTTCGACTTCTTTTGTTGATCTGTTAGAAAACTGTAAGGAGATTTTATTTTGTTTTGAGTTATGTGTTTTCAATCTTTCTGTTGTTCTTTTGATAGATTGAGTATGTTGTTTGATTTTTGTTGTTTCTATTTTATTTGTTGATCTTTTAGAGTTCCCCTCTATTTTGGCTACCAATCTTGTTCATATTTTCATCGGTAGAGATTTATGATTCTCATGAGTGTTGTAATGGACAATCAAAAGCATGTTTAATGATCAACATGAGATTTCGATTTGAGCTAAGATCAAATGGTTTTAAATGAATTGTATGATTGATATCGTTTATCCTCTCTTTTTTTCTCTTTTTACCTCCTGAATCATGGTTAATCAGGGTTAACCCAGCCCATCCCGGTCCTGTCAGGGTCAATCAGGGCAGGTTAGGGTTAGGCCCAACCCTGTCAAGGTCAGGGTTATGGTTGTACATTTTCTAACCTGGCAAGGTTGGGCTGGGTTAGGGTTAAGTTTAAATAGTCAAAGTTAGGGTTAGGGTTTTGAAAAACCCGGCCCAACCCGGCCCTGTTGCAGCCCTAGAATCAACGTTGTTTGATGTCATACTTGAAACAAGGCCTAAGCTATGCATGTCTTTCTTCACTACCTCCCCTAAAGTCATCTTAGGTTTGCCCCTAGCTCTTTTAGATCCTTCATTTTGAATCAAATCACTCCTCCATGCTGTAGCATCTACCATCCTTTATTTTAAATCAAATCACTCCTCCGTACTGGAGTATCTACCGTCATTCATTTTGAATCAAATCACTCATCCGTACTAGAGCATCTATCGGCCTCCGTTGAACATGACCATACCATCTCAAACGATTTTCTTGTATCTTATCATGTATCGACGCTACTCCCAAATCAGTTCTAATGCGATCATTTCTTATCTTATCATTTCCATTTTTTCCATAAATCCATCTCAACATCTTAATTTTAGTTACATTATGTTTATTTATATGATGTTTGTTAACTGCTCAACATTCCGCACCATACATCATAGCCGGTCAAATGACTGTCCTATAAAATTTTCCTTTAAGTTAAAGGAATATGTCGATCACATAGCACTCCAGACACACCTCTTCACTTTATCCAACTCATTTTAATCCTTCGTGAAACATCATCCTCTATATCACCTTCTTTATTTATGATTGAACCTAGATACCTTAAATAATCACTTTGTTTTGTTTCCCTCTCATCAATTTTCACCACCTCATTATCCGTCCTTATGCGACTAAAGTTATACACAATATACTCCTTCTTCGTCGAGGTTTTAAGTATCGATACGATACGGTTGATACGCATCGATATGTATTTGTGTCATAGGCGTCATAACGATACCCACAAGGCTACAATACATCTCCCAAATTTTAAAATAGTGTATGTATCATTGTGTATCCATCAGGTTGATACAGATCGATATGCAGTGATAACCTTTGATACTGGTCGATATGGAAAGTTAAATTTCCAATAAAAATACATAAGTATCAACTAGGCTTTAAAATGACTATCGTCTTAATTTCCTATTGCTTTTTGCAAAATAGTGGAAAGAGCTTATAAGATGGTTGGATTTTGACCATTACTTGTAAACCAATCACTCCAAACTTTAGAGCTTTGATTATGCATTAAAAAAGCGACTTAGAAGCTAAACTTGTGGGAAAAATTAAAAACATACAACTTCGACATGGTATTAGTAATTTAGTATGAATGTAAGAAACCTTTTCATTCTTAATGTTACTTATTATATTATTTTTATGCTTTGTGCTTTGCATGTTCCCTAATCATTCTTGTGTGTATTTTGTCATGTATTCTAGCGTATCCACTATATCCATGATACGATACGATACGTCTCTTAAATTCTCCCTACCAATACGCTACCGATAAGCGATACTTAATCCTTAGTCTTCATTTTGCTTATCTTGAAATCTTTTGATTACAATGTTGATCTTCATAGCTCCACCTTGGCATGAATCACTGTTTTTGTCTTATCCAATAAAACAATATCATCAGTAAAAAACATACACTAAGGAACCTCATCTTGAATATATTTAGTTAAATCATCCATAAAGAGGGCAAATAGATAAGGGCTTAAAGTTGATCATTGATGTAATCCAATTGTAATAGGGAATTCACTACCTTGATCCCCCACGGTTCTCACACTAGTCTTCACATTATAATACACATCCTTGATTATGTCCACATATTTGCTTGAAACATTTATATTCTCTAGTACTTGTCAAATTAACTCTTTAAAGACTCTGTCATAGACTTTTTCTATGTCAATAAAGACCATATGGAGATCATTATTGCATTTTTTAAATCAATCCATGAGTCTTCAAAGAGTAATTAGCTTTTATCGTGGATCTACTTTGCATAAAATCAAACTGATTCTACGTAATAGTAGTTTCTTGTTTCATGTGAGTTTCAATAACTCTCTCCCATAGTTTCATATTATAACTCATTAGTTTATGCCTCTATAGTCATTGTAGTCTGAATATCACATTTATTTTTATAAATCAGAACCACAATGCTTCTCTTCCATTGATCTGGCATTTTTCTTGTGCTCATAATCTTATTAAACAATTTAGTTAACCAAGATAATCCATAGATTCCTAGGCTATTACAAAATTCTAGTGGGACCTCATTTAAGCCTGGTGCTTTGCCTACACCCATCCTCCTTAAAGCTTCTTTTAATTTTGTCACCCTAATTTTACAAATATATCTACAACCTATGGTGCCTTGATGGGTATTGTAGCCTTCTGGGACACTATTACTCGAGAACTACTTTCATTTAATAGGCTGTAGAAATGATCGTTCCATCCCTCTTTAATATCTTCACCCTTTACTAGAATTCCACCGTCTATATTCTTAATATATTTAACATGGTCTAAATCTTTACTCTTCATATCCTTCATCTTAGCTATTTTATAGATAGTTTTTTCTCCTTCCTTTATTCTCATATTGTTATAAAGATCTTCATATTTCTTTGACTTTACTTTTTCCATAATCTTTTTGGTTTCATTTTTAGCAAATTTATACATTTTTAGATCCTCTATACATAGTTGTCAAGGCATCGACTAGGCATCTGAGTGAGTCAGATAGAGCTAGGCGGTTGGTCGCCTTATTATACCACGCCTTGTTTTATTTGTTTATTTTTTAATTAAGATAATTTGTAGCATTTTTATTAGATGTATAAAATACATATAGACACCATAATACATGGAATCGTGCATGTGTATTAGAACAATAAAAATTGATGCGCTAACCCACTCCTTTTTGTATAAACTCTTTTATTAAGATGTACCCTTACAACGCCTTGGGTACGCCTTAGGTATGCCTAGGCGCCCAAGCACCTCTTCAGCGCCTTGGGTCGCCTTAACTCCTTGATAATTATGCTTCTATATCCAGTCTTTTTTCATGTCTTAAAACTATCTTTTTTTAACTGTAATGACTACTTAAACCTCATCATCCCACTGCCAGAAATTTTTAGTGGAATGATGTTTTTCGTTTAATACACCTATGACATCTTTAGCAACTTTCTTAATACAAGCAGTCATCCTGTTCCACATTATATTAGTGTCTCCCTCAAAGTCCCACTTTCCTTGTTTAATTACATTATCTGTAAAAGCTTTCAATTTCTTTTTAAGTTCCACCACCTTATCTTAAGGCGAAAAAACCTGATCTTTTTAACGATTCGGCGTAATGAGAACATATCAATGACCAGTAATCTATATTGCATGTTAGGCTTTCCCCTGATATAACTTTACAATCCTTATATACCAACCTATCGAACTTTCTAATTAAAAGGAAATCTATTGGGTTCCTTTATCTTTTCAAAGTATGTGTTTACAATGGATAAATCATAAGCCGTAGAAAAATCTAAAATTGAAATCTTCTCCTCATTCCTCACTCCAAAACTATATCTTCCATGTGCACCTTCATAACCTCTGCAATCTCTCCCTACATGTCCATTCAGATCACCTTCTATTATAATATTTTCTCCTTGTCTAAAACCTTACATTAATCCATCTCCGTGTACCCAAAATTCTAGCTTACGACCCACATCCAATCTTACTTGGAGTGCGTAACCAATCTTACTTGGGGTGCGTAACTGCTAATTATATTAATTATCTCTTTCTTCATCATTAACTTGATGGCATCCTATCATTGTATCTTTTGACATCCACTGCATCATTCTTTAAATTTTATCCATTATTATGCCCAATCTGTTGCTATTATTTTTGTCCCCCAAATTTCGAAGTCATCTAACTCCTTAATTTTTTTATCGTTCTATACTCTCTTGAATGCAAGCTATATTAATTCTTCTTTTCCTCATAATATCTATCAATTCTAGATTCTTACCCATTAAAGATCCTATATTCTAAGATGCTAATCCAATCCTACGCTTATGGACTAGCTTCTTTACCCGCATACGTCTACAGTGCAAGAACCTTTGCTTATTTATCATCGCATCCAGGCGCCGATACGACGCCCTTGCCCATTTTTCACTATACCAGGGACCAGTTGTAACACGTCATTTATGGAGAACTCCCTATCATTATGCTGAATATTTTGTTTGTGAATCCATGTTAAGGGTTTGGATAGGTTTTTGGGGTGCCAGCTATTGACCTGACGCACCAACCCTCCTTTATCCATCGATAAAGAGCGTACCCGGTGCACAAAGCTTCCGGAAGTGCGGGTTCGGGGAGGGACTTCATGATGCAGTCTTGCCCTTGCTTTACGGAGAAAAAGAAGAAGAAGAACAACAACAACAAAGCCTTATCCCAACTAAATGGGGTCGGCTATATGGATTCTTGTTCGCCAATCAGCTCTGTTCGATGTCAAACTTGAAGCAAGGCCTAAACTATACATGTCTTTCTTCACCACCTCCCCTAGGGTCATCTTAGGTCTACCCCTAGCTCTCTTAACCCCGTTAATTTAAATCAAATCACTCCTCCGAACAGGAGCATCTAACGGCCTCCGTTGAACATGACCATACCATCTCAAACGACTTTCTCATAACTTATCATGTATTGGCGCTATCCCAAATCAGTTATAATATAGTCATTCATTACCTTATCTTTCCTAGTTTTGCGACATATCCATCTTAACATCCTCATTTCAGCTACACTAAGTTTATCAATATAATTCTTCTTGACTGCCCAACATTCAACACCATACATCATAGCCGATTGAATAACTGTCCTATAGAATTTTTCTTTAAGTTTAAAAGAAATACGCCGATCGCACAGCACTCCATACGCACTTCTCCACTTCATCCATCCTATTTTAATCCTCTGTGAAACATCATCGTCTATATCACCTTCTTTGTTTATGATTGAACCTAAATACCTAAAATGATCACTTTGCTGTATTTTCCTCTCAAGAATGTTCACCACCTCATTATCTGTCCTTATGTGACTAAAGTTGCACACCATATACTCCGTCTTTGTTCTACTTATCTTAAAACCTTTTGATTCCAAAGATGATCTCCATAGCTCCAACTTTGCATTAATCCTTGCTTTTGTCTCATCCACCAAAACAATATCATCAGCGAAAAGCAAACACCAAGGAACTTCATCTTGAATGTCTCTGGTAAGATCATCCATGATGAGGGCAAACAAATAAGGGTTTAAAGTTGATCCTTGATGTAACCCAATTGTAATTGGGAATTCATGACTCTGACCCCCCATAGTTCACACTAGTCATCACATTATAATACATATCCTTAACTATGTCCACGTATTTGCTTGAAACACATCTCTTCTCTAGTACTTGCCAAATTAACTCCCTAGGGATTCTATCATAAGCCTTTTTCTAGATCGATGAAAACCATATGGAGGTCCTTCTTGCCTTCTCTACATCTTTCCATGAGTCTTCTAAGCAAGTAAATAGCTTGTGTTGTGGATCTACCTAGCATAAAACCAAACTGGTTCTCCATAATGGTAGTTTCTTTTCTCAAGCGGGTTTCAATAACTCTCTCCCATAGTTTCGTAGTATGACTCATTAGTTTTATACCTCTGTAATTATTGCAACTCTGAATATCGCCTTTGTTTTTGTAGATCGGAACCACAATACTACTTCTCCATTCATTTGGCATTTTTCCTGAGTTCATAATTTTATTAAATAACATAGTTAGCCAAGATACTCCATACATTCCTAGGCTCTTCCAAACTTCTATTGGGACCTCATCTGGGCCAGGTGCTTTGCCTATATTCATCCTCCTTAAAGCCTCTTTCACTTCTGTCACCCTAATTTTACATATATACCTATATGTGGTGTCATGGTGAGTAATGGAGCAATCTAGAGCACTATTTCCTGAGACGTCTTCATTTAGTAGGCTGTAAAAATAATCGTTCTATCTCTCTTTAACGTCCCCATCCCTTACTAGAACTCTACCATCTGTACTTTTAATACATCTAACATGGTCTAAATCTCTACTCTGCCTTTCCCTCATCTTAGTTATTTTATAGATAGTTTTTTCTCCTTCCTTAGTGCTTTGATTGATATAAAGATCTTCATATTTCTTCGCCCTTACTTGTCCCACAATCTTCTTGGCCTCATTTCTAGCAAATCTATATTTTTTTGGATCCTCTATATCTTTAGTCTTTTGCCATGCCTTAAAATTATCTTTCTTAGCTTTAATGGCTGCTTGAATCTCATCATTCCACCACCAAGACTCTCTAGGAGAATAACATTTTCCTTTTGATATACCTAGAACCTCTTTAGCAACTTTTTTAATACAAGCAGTCATCTCGTTCCACATTGTATCAATGTCTCCTTCAAAGTTCCACATTCCTTGTTTAATCACATTATCAGTAAAAGTTTTCAAGGTATTTTCGTTTAAGCACCACCACCTTATTCTAGGGCACAAAACCTGACCTTTCCTACTACTTGGCGTAGTGAGACATATATCCAAGACCAATAATCTATGCTGAGTAGTTAGACTCTCCCTAGGTATAACTTTACAATCCTTACATAAGAATCTATCGGACCTTCGAGTTAAAAAGAAATCTATTTGGCTTTTATGGTACCCACTTTTGAAGGTGACTAGATGCTCCTCTCTCTTTTTAAAGTATGTGTTTACGATGGATAAATCATAAGCTGTAGCAAAATCTAGAATTGAGGTCCCCTCTTCATTCCTTACTCCAAAATCATATCTCCCATGCACATCTTCATAACCTCTACGATCTCCCCCTACATGTCCATTCATATCACCCCTTATTATAATCTTTCACCTTGTTGTAAACCTTGTACTAGTCCATCCATGTGTTCCCCAAATTGTAGCTTACTATTCGCATCCAATCCTACTTGGGGTGCGAAGCGCTAATTATATTGACTATCTCTTTCCCCATCACTAGCTTGATGGCTATAATCCTATCACCAAATCTTTTCACATCCACCACATCATTCTTTAAATCTTTATCTACTATTATACCCACTCTGTTGCTATTATTTTTATCCCTTGTATACCAAAGTTTAAAGCCATCCAACTCCTTAGCTTTTTTACCCTTCCATCTAGTCTCTTGTATGCAAGCTATGTTAATCATTCTTCTCCTCATAACATCTATCAATTCTAGATTCTTACCCGTTAAAGATCCTATGTTCCAAGATGCTATTCTAATCCTACATTTATAGACTAGCTTCTTTGCCTGCACTTGTCTACAGTGCGAGAACCCTTGCCAATTTATCACCACACCCGGGCGTCGATGCGGCGGCCCTAGCAAACTTTTCACCGCATTCGGGCAATGCGGCGGCCCTTGCCCATTTTTCGCTACACCATGGACTAGGGGTAACGCGTCATTTACAGAGAACACCTTAGCATTATGCTGATTATCTTTTGTTTGTGAATCCATGATAAGGGTTTGGCTGTGTTTTTGGTGGTACCGGCTGCCAACCTGACGTACCTTGCTTTATGGAGAAGCTATTTCCAAATTTGAATCCATTGTCCCCATCGATGCAAGGAAAAATTTTGGCAAGTGAGGCTAGTGATTTTCCTAAGCTATTTCATTTGATCCATTTGCCATGGCTACCAGTTCTCGCTTGGATAGTGAAGACAATTTATTGGCCTGATTATAATGCAAATCCTCTTCCACCGCAATTCTCACCAGGTCTAATCCCATCTTACTGGGCAGTAAAGACAATTGATTGGCCTGGTTTTAAAGCAAACCCACCTCCACCACAATTCTCATCAGACCACAGTTCTCATCAGGCGGTTAAATTGTTTCATTGCAATCCTTTATTATGGTGAACACTTTTGCTGATTTGGTCAATGTGACTCCTCCCCATGCAAATGAAGTAAAATACTAAATAAGGTTACATTATCATGTAACTTAAGACTCATAAATAGTTAACTAGAGGTAAAACAAGACATTGGACGCAAGTTTGGAAAAGATAACCATACGATAGACAAGATTAAAAGAGAGAGAGAGAGAGATAGAGAGAGAGAGAGAGAGAGAGAGAGAAATGTTGGAGAGAGAGCGCTCGAGTTAAAATTGGAATATCTTAGCTCTAGCTAGCCCTCAACCGTTGACATCCATTGTCATCACACAATAAATGACAGCCTTAACAGTAGTTAAAATCCTTTTTGTCCTACAAATTTAGAGGGATCACAGTTTGCTCCCATTCTTCAATGACATATAGTCAAATTTAACTAGTACATGAACCCTTGAAACTTGCATTTTGTTATTCCCAAAGAAAAAACTAAATACATATTTCAATTCTTCACATCTCGTTTGAGCAAATGTCATATTAATATAATGGCCAAATTCTTTTTTCACAATATTTCTTCTTGGATATATATATATATATATGGCAGGTTGGTTAAACAAATGATGGTAAGAGTGTTTAACCAACAATTTAATCATGTCAAAATGCATCCTAAGAAATTTTTTAATTTTAGTAGATTACACTTGAATATGTGGATTTAGCTTTATTATGTATTTCCCTCTCTACTCCATCCGATGGTTGAAGCGATGGCAATTTTACCATTTTAGTAGATAACACTTCTCTACAATTTTTTTTTACAATCGTTTTCCATAGTAAATAATGAAGACTTTTCATTAAATTTTTCTAGGTTTTAGGTGGGAGGAGATGACGCTCTTACCGTTTTACTCGCCCTGGCAGAAGAAGTTTTTCTGTGGGGCGGAAGGATGGTAAGAATATACCCCTGGTTAATGTGTAGCACTTCCCAGATGTCACACCACTCAACTTTCGGCTGACCTTGAACTGGTATGATAAAGAAAGTTACAACTTGGCTTAGATGGGGGGTGCCCATTGATGACAGCTATCTTGTCTCTCCCCTCTTCCAGTTCCTGGCAACTTGGGGACAAGGGATGAGGTATATGATGATGTAGTCCCCGTTGAGGTTGAGGATATGTTGGCAGATCCAAGTAAGATAGAAGCGGCATATCGACCGACCTTGATGCTAATCCATTTACTGACTTTTTGCTTTCATGATTTTGCAGTGAGGAAGATCGATATTGATGTGGAGGAGCTCCAAAGAATACGAGCTCAGAAGAGGCCAGTAAAAAGCATCGCGTAGGGCCTGTGACGACAAGGGAAGAAAGCCAAGTCATGCGCTTCCGTTGTCGAGTACCTAGACAAGGAGATTTAGCCCCCAGGGGGGGGGGGGGGAATGACGAGATGCAAATATGGGATGCCCCCACAGAGGGCACCCCCTCCACTATTCCAACTGAGGATGCCTCTGGCACCGCCACGACTTCCTAGGGCGGTGAAGACACTACTCTTGCTCAGGTCTCCCATGAAGGCACGGGCACGTCTTCACAGTTGCCTTCAAGGATGTCTTCTGACTCAGTTAGTATCATACAGCCGGGAGTTGAGGTGATGTTGACTTCAGAGATGGTGATTAGGTCGGCCCCTAGCTCTCCCCTTCTAGCCGACCCTGCAGCTCATTCCAAGTAAGGTTCAGGTGTAAGACTTTATCATCTCTACACTAAAGATTAATGCGGAAGATAAATACCTCCAGTGTGACTTGTTCCAACCATTGTCCGTCCAACCGATGTCCTTCCTGATCTACTCTGATATGCCCTGCTCCACAAGCAAAGAGAAGAGAGAGGGGAAGGATTTCTATGCACTGACTGTATTCCCAGACAGAGAACGTGATGGAGTTCTCAATTTCTATCAGTGTGCACAGGACCCTACCTATTAGTATTTATAGACCAACCGTCTCCTTCCATCAAGGATGGACGGTGATCTGGGTGCCACATGTCCCTCAGATCCGACGCTCATAACTCTCCTAATAGGGGATACCTAAAATGGATAGTGGCATGTGGGCCACTTACTCACATTCTCCCACTTGGCCCATATTGCCACTTGGCAAGCCATTTTAGAGTTATAACCTGATGTATGGCCATACATTAACTTTCGGATCTTTCCTTATGGATTTGTTCTTTATGTTCATCATAAAACTCCCAACCCATTAATCACGGCGGTACATGTCCCAGTATTGAAGTACAATGGAAACACTCCCTTCCATGTATTACAATAGATTGTTTATTTTACAATGAACCTCAATTGTGACTACCCTACTTTATAGAATCAATTCAATAATCGATTCAAGGGTCAAACTTTATTGCCTAGAAAACTTTATAGGCATCTGTCATTCCAAAACTTTATGTATACAACCAAATAAATGATTGGAAAAGAAATAACTTTATTTCGAATCGTCAAAACTTTATATTGCAATATCATAAATAAAACATTCAAAAAACTTAATGATTTACATAGTCCCTTATGATCTACGTGAACTACATACACCTTGGGCAGAAACCCTTTAGTGAAAGGATTAACTATCATATCATTAGTGTCAATATGTTCTATTTGAACGCAACGAACTCGAATGTATTCTTTAACAACAAAATACTTTATCTCAATGTGTCGGCAGCGACTCACTGAGCATGTGTTGTTAGAGAGACGTACTGCTGCAGTATTGTCACAGTAGATCCTTATAGGTCTTTCAATAAAACTTATGACCTCAAAACTATGATAAACTACCTCAACCATAATGCCTGAGAAATTGCTTTATAGCACGCCACCACTTCCGCTTCAATAATAGAAGAAAGCTGTCTTAGGTTGCTTTACGCTGCACCAAGACACTATTCCTCTAACAAACAAAAATGAAGCCAGAAGTGTACTTCCTTGTATCTTCACATTTAGCAAAATCTGAATCTGAGTGACTGATTAGCTTCAAAACATCAACATGTCTATATATGAGCATGTGATCCTTGATGCCCTGTAGGTACCTCAGTACTTTCTTTGCTATTGTCCAATGTGGCAAACCAGGGTTCTTTCGAAACCTACCTAATACTCCCACTGAATATAAGATGCCAGGTACAGACCTGAACATACATCAAATTGCTTACTACTGATGCATAAGGGATATTTGCATTGTCTGCTATTTCAGATTGGTCTTCGGACATTGCTCCAGACTAAGTCTGTCACCTTTAATAAGAGGTGCTACACTTGATGAATATTTCTTCATCTTGAACCGTTCCAAAACTTTGTCAATATAACCCTTCTAGGATAGTCCTAAGGTCTTAAGAAACCTGTCCATGTGAATCTCTATGTCTAAGACATTGGAAGCTTCACCCATATCATTGTTGTCAAAGTTTGGGTCAAGAAATATTTAGTCTCGTGTAGCATCCCTAGATCATTGCTAGCTATAAGAATGCCATCCACATATAATACAAGTATGGTGAAACTAGTTCCCTTGATCTTTGTGTAAATGCATTGATCAGCTCGATTCTCCATAAAACCGTAGGAAGTAATCGTGCTCTATCAAATTTCAAATACTACTATAGGGAAGCTTGTTTCAATCCATATATGGATCTCTTAAGCTTGCATACTAGATGATCACCTTTATCCGAAGTAAAAACCTTCAAGTTGATCCATGTATACCTCCTCAATCAGATCACCATTCAAAAATATCATTTTGACATCCATCTGGTGCAGCTCAAGATCATAGTGAGCCACCAGTGCCATAATGATCCCCAAAGAATCTTTTCTAGACACGGACGAAAAGGTTTCTTTATAATCAATGTTAGCCTTCTGATTATAACCTTCTGTCACAAGTCGAACCTTGTATCTTTCAATATTGCTATGTGGGTCTCTATAGTTTTTGAAAACCCATTTACACCCTACAGTAGAGGTGTCCTTAGGCAATTCTACAAGTTCCCATACTAGATTCTTTGACATAGATTCTATTTCATCCTTTATGGCATTATGCCATAAATACAACACATAGCCTATGAAAATAATATCGGATTATCACTTATTCCAATATTAGTTTCACAGTTTTGGATATATACTTCATAATCTGAAGGGATTACCAATTTTCTCTCTCTCGAGGATCTCCTTAAAACTTGTGGTTCAGGATTAGTTTCTTGATTCTGGACCACAGGTTCAAACGACAATTGGTTCATGTTGTGGTGTATTCTAATGTGGTAATTCATCATAAACAGGTAGTATTGTTCATGAACCACAGGTACCACTGGTAAAGGGATAAATCCCTGACCACCAGATATATAAGGAATTGTCGATACATCTTGTTCATTGAACTCAATGTTTCGATTCTGTATACTCCCACTGTTGTCGTCATCCTCTAGAAACTTGGCAACTTTAGACTCTACAATGGTAAGACTATATGAGGGACAATAAAACTTATAACCCTTTGATCTTTCAGAATAGCCAATGAAATATCCACTGGCTGTTCTAGGGTCCAACTTCTGAAGATGTGGATTGTAGACTCTTATTTCGGGGATCAATTTTACTGTGGATTGTCCAACTTCTGAAGATGTGGATTGTAGACCAATTTTCTCTCTCTCGAGGATCTCCTTAAAACTTGTGGTTCAGGATTGGTTTCTTGATTCTGGACCACAGGTTCAAACGACAACTGGTTCCTGTTGTGGTGTATTCTAATGTGGTAATTCATCATAAACAGGTAGTATTGTTCATGAACCACAGGTACCACTAGTAAAGGGATAAATCCCTGACCACCAGATATATAAGGAATTGTCGATACATCTTGTTCATTGAACTCAATGTTTCGACTCTGTATACTCCCACTGTTGTCGTCATCCTCTAGAAACTTGGCAACTTTAGACTCTACAATGGTAAGGCTATATGAGGGACAATAAAACTTATAACCCTTTGATCTTTCAGAATAGCCAATGAAATATCCACTGACTGTTCTAGGGTCCAACTTCTGAAGATGTGGATTGTAGACTCTTATTTCGGCTTGACAGCCCCATATGCGAGTATGCTTCAAACTAGGTTTCCATTCCATAACTCAAAAGGAGTTTTGGAAACCGACTTGGATGGTATCCTATTCAAGATATATACCGCTATTTTAAGAGCTTCACTCCACAATTTCAGAGGTAGATTAAAGTTACTAATCATACTCCTGACCATATCCATAAGTGTACGGTTCCTTCTTTCAGCAACACCATTTTGATCTGGAGATCCAGGCATGGTATATTGTGGTACAATACCTTGCTCTTGAAGATACCGTGCAAATGGGCCAGGTCTTTGACCATATTCTGCGGTTCTATCGTAGTATTCTCCACCTCTATCTGATATTACGATCTTAATCACTTTTTCAGTCTGTTTCTCTACTTCTGTCTTGAAGTTCTTAAAGGCTTCTAATGCCTCATCTTTATGAACTAAAAGATAGAGATACATGAATTTAGAATGGTCATCAATGAAGGAGATAAAGTATCTCTGACCATTCAGACAGGGAGTGGAAAATGGGCCACAGATATCTATATGTATGATTTTTAGTAGTTCAGTTGACCTTCTGGCACCTTTCTTGGTTTTGTTAGTCTGCTTTCTCTTGATGTAGTCCACACATAACCCTAGATCAGTGAAATCAAGAGTCTCATGGATTCCATCATTCACTAATCTTTTAATTATGTCACTAGATATGTGACCTAATTTAAGATGCCACAACTGAGAGGATTTTTCATTCACATTCATTCTCTTTATACCAATATTATTTACAGAGAGTAAACTACTTTCATATGTTGGATCTAGATTTAAGAGAAATAAACCATCAACTAAAGAACCTGAACCGATGAATACATCATTTTTTTTAAATCCTTATTTATGTACTAGAAAAATTAAACACATAACCCAAAGGTGTTAATCTAGAAACAGAAATCAGATTCTTTGTAAAAGATGGAATATAAATGATTTCTCCTAAATCCAACACATATCCGGATTGCAATATCAATCTATAGACACCTGTAGCTTCCACTTGAGATTTCATCCAATTTCCTGAATGGATATGTCTCTCAGTTTCTTTTGGAAGTATTGTCTGCAGAAAGCCTTGCATGGTATTGGTCACACGGATTGATGATCTAGAATCAATCCACCAGTTATTTGAATGAGAATCAACTAAATTTGATTCATAACAAATCAAAATTCTCTGAGCTGAGATGTCCCTCATGCGCATGATATAATCACACACATCATCCTTACCATTGTAACTTAATGAGTCTGATTTTTCCATTAGAGTGCTTACTAACATCTTGTTTGAACTCACAAACTGAGCATAAATTGCCTTCATGTAGTCAATGACCTTCTGACATTCAGGAATTGATCCTTTAATGCTCTTGTCGATGACAAGCATTAGGCTCAAGTGGTTAGACCGCTCCCACTTATCATAATGAGCAATTTGGACTAGCGTCATTGGAATCCGAAGAGCAGCGGGCTCTTCTATACGGAGCGCCATATCCAAATCCATGCACTCTAAGGTTAAATAAATCTTCTATTTCCAATCGAATAATTTTCCCTAGTAAGCATTGGGAGACAAATCTGGTTATAAACCGCAAAACAACAATAAGGAAGTTTAGATTTATTGGCTTACAACTTTATAACCGACATCAACCCACGTCAATAATCGGAACACACTAAAATTAATTATAACCTCAGTGGGCTAAACTTATAATCAATTTTAGTATGTGAAACTTTTACACTAAGTTGATTGACATTAAACTTAAGTGACGCACCCGATGTATTCTACAAAATTACCTGTGGGCTAAGATTATAGTCTACATCTGTCTAGGTCTGTATTAATAAGACTAGAATGCTACACTACAATTCAGAAGGTTGTTCCACACCTGTAGGCAGAAGAAGGCTCCCACTGTCTTGTAATTTCACATTCTACCTTATTCCATCTTCTCACATAAGAAAAGAATATTTTCCTGTGGGGATAATATCCAGTCCCAATGCAAAAGATGTAATTTTCTAATGCCTACCACTAGAAGGGTATTTCATTCTTTTATGACATCCTTAAATAAGCACTTATATGTGTTAAAAAATAAAACTAATTATTTCCTTGATTTTAACACAAAACTTTATTATAAGGGCATATTTGTCATCTATGACATCTTGAAAAACACACTTATATGTGTTAAAAATAAACCTAATGGTTTTTTTGATTTTTAACACAACTTTATTATAAGGGCATTTTAGTCATTTATGGCATCCTTTAAAACAACCATTCATAAGTGTTAACATAAGCCTAATAATATTAAAGAGTTCTTAATGGCTTATTCTTTATTTTATGTAACACTAACTCTTAATGGCGTTTGTTACTGTCACTAAAACAGTGACTCAAAACAACCTCACTGTATTCATATATTTAGTGGCGTTTATTTTGTAATGTCACTAAACAGTAAGATAAATCATTCTGTTATGTATATCTATATACAGTAGCGTTCTGTATACAAATGTCGCTAAAACAGTGCTTAATTCATTCTGCTATGTACATAGATACAGTGACTTCTGTCTGTAAATGTCACTAAACGAAACTGGGACTTTTAGCGACGTTCAGAACACACTGTCATAAAAAATACAGTCACCGTTCTTTTGACTTTTAGCGATGCACAGAACGAACTGTCATAAAAGTGCAGTCACTAAATAGTGACGTTCGATTCATAACTATAATATGGTGATATATAATAAAGATAGTCCAAAATTATTAAACGTCACCATCTGTATAACAGAATCATTTGGTTTAAAAGTCATGGGTCAGACCGAAAATGAACCGAATCAGAATGGTTCGAACAGGTCCAAACAATCAGAACTAATCCGGGTTTATCCCCGGGTCAAAAGTGGGTCTTCAGGTCAACCCGAATGGGTATTGGTACGGGCCATGGGTTGGGTTTGGTTCGGTTCAACCCGTAATCGGGTTTTCTTTATCCCCAGTTCATATTATTGAACTGGGTTGAACCGAGATCACTTAAAACCCTAATTCCTTTTAGATCTAACCAAACATTCCCTCAAATTTACAATTCATGCCATCGATATATTTTCCCTTAATCTTTTCTTCTTCCCCAAGTCATCGAACCTGCAGCGGCGCCAGGGACTTGCCGAGAGATCCGACACTCCCCAGAAGATTCTGGCGAAGGCGCCGGTCACCACCACTACAACCTAAAGGGCCGGAGGACCTGGAAAACCAGAATCGAAAATAAGAAAACCCCCACTGCAAAACTGATGCAGGTTTGCTTGCGGCAACCTGCTGGCTGCGCATGGCCGCGGCCGGCTTGCCCTTGCGGGCTGGCCTGCTGCGCCTAGCGCGGCCGGCAGTCTGCTTGGCTGCCAGCAGTAACTGCAATGGCTAGCTGCCGCAAGGCCGCGGCTGGCTGGCCCTTGCGGGTTGGCCTGCTGCTCCTTGCGTGGCCGGCCAAAACCAATAGAATTTTTTTTTATTCATTAAAACCGATTCTTAATACATCAGATCGGTGGATGGGTGGTTGAAATCCAGCTCTTATACCAAATGTAAGACTTTATCATCTCTACACTGAAGATTAATGCGGAAGATAAATACCTCCAGTGTGACTTGTTCCAACCATTGTCCGTCCAACCGATGTCCTTCCTGATATACTCTGATATGCCTGCTCCACAAGCAAAGAGAAGAGAGAGGGGAAGGATTTCTATGCACTGACTGTATTCCCAGACAGAGAACGTGATGGAGTTCTCAATTTCTATCAGTGTGCACAGGACCCTACCCATTAGTATTTATAGACCAACCGTCTCCTTCCATCAAGGATGGACGGTGATCTGGGTGCCACATGTCCCTCAGATCCGACACTCATAACTCTCCTAATAAAGGATACCTAAAATGGATAGTGGCATGTGGGCCACTTACTCACATCAGGTTCACCTGTTGCTGCTCCTTCTTTGGCAAGGGTGTCGAAGAAAACTTTTGGGGGACAAACCCTGGCTTTTCAGAGGGCCACGAGTCTTAACACTCCCCACGGCCCATATTGGCCGAAGTGGTCGATCAATAGTTTGGCTAGCGGGATGACCTCTTCGGACGTTGTCTATCAGTTGTTGGAGGGTATATGTCTGCCAAAGGATGCAGTGTACTTTGAGCAAGTACCGAGTAAGGAATTGAGGAAGATGAACGACAGAAGCCTTATATCAGCGTATGTATTACTCCTAGCTATCTTTCTTTGGATCTCGTTTTTAATTGCCATTCTCTTTTTAACCCTCTATTTTACTACAATTTGCCAATTCGATGAGGGTCCTTGATAACCATGAGGTAGACCTTGAGAGACGCCTTAACTCAAGTGAGAAGACGCTGAACGAAGCCGTAAGGGTTTACAGGGCCTACTCGGAGAAGAACGAAGCCCTAGCCAAGGAGCTGTAGGGCGTCAAGGACCAGGCCATAGAAGACAAGAAGAAGATGGAGTCCAAGCTGCTGGCCAAGAAGAAAAGAGCCGACGACCTCGCACTGGCCCAATCCCGTCTGATCACTGAGTCGACCACCGAGAAGGCGTGCCTGGAGGCCAACTTGGAGACTTTGAGGGTGGCCAAGGAAGAAACCAACAAGACAATCATTGAGCTTTGCCAACAAGCTCAAATAGCTGAGGAAAAGACAAAAGAAGATTACGATAAGGCACAAGAACTCGAGGTCTCCAAACTTGGGAAGATCAGTCAAGCCATCACCGAGTTCAAGGCCTCTAACGATCTCAAGTCGTATGTCCAATTGGTGCCTGAGATGAAGTCCTTCCGTACTAAGCTATGTGAGAGCACCTATGTCCTGGGGATTCATTGTAAGACCCACACTCCACTAATCTGGTCTAACCGTATCGTACCAGGTCTTCCCATCATAACCGGCTCAGGATGAACCAGCTAGAAGATGGACCACAAAGCCAAATAAAAAACCAGTCATTTATAGGATTATCTGATCGATAGTTTTAGGTTGTCCGGTCCTTGTATTTTGTGACTGGTGAGTCGACTAGTCAAGCCTAGAAATATATTCCGTGATTAGAAAACTTTCTAATTTGAGAAGGCTACTCTTTTAATTGAGAGATGACTTTATATGGAGATTTTCTCTCAATATAAAATATGTCTTTCTATCTTCTCTCACTCTTTTGATCAATCTTAAACCCTAGAAGTTGAGAGAAAGATAGGAGAATGAGGAGAAGAAAGCTTGGAAAGGAAGGAAGCTTGGAGAAAGGAGGAGAAGCTCTACAACAAGGAGAATTGCCGTTGATTTTCAACCAACCGCATTGAGGAGTCAACGGTCAGTATAGAAGATTAGAATTAGACTATGTTAGGGTTAGATTTGGACTTTAGTGTGCTAGATCAGATCCAATACCGTAATTATGATTCTAAGGACTGTTACATAAGACTATGTTAATGCTAAATGTTAGGATTCTTTGAAGGACCAACCTTAAGGAATTAAGGGTCATAGAATGACCTTAGGATGGATCCCATTGTTGAGCTGAAGAATCGACTTAGAATGAATTCGAACTAAAAGACAAACCTGGGATATGACTCAGGAGTTGTCCAATCCCTTGACTGATCGATTATATAGGAGACCGGTGAAGCGACCCATGGCTCTCGAAAAGTATGACAGGGTTTGTCTGATGGACTCATCGGTCGACAATGCAAGACCGGTGAATCAATCGGACAATGTCCGAAAGACTTGCATTGGAAACCGGACAGTGAGTCCGAGTACCAAAACTCAATGGTATGAAACCCTAATCTAAGTTCATTAATTATTAAGTTTTCTACTAATTCAAGATAGTTTTCAGAGCTTGGAAGAGGAACAAACATCACTCACAAGTGAGGGAACAATACCTAAACTAATTGGTTAATAACAAGTTACCTTTACTTTTTTGTTAAATTGATCTGATGCTATGTCTTGTATAATTTTTTGTGCATCTCACATGTCATCAAATAGCTGTTTTTTCTGTTCATGCATATTGTGAGGACAATAGAAAATCGATGATCCTCCTCGGGATGAATGTATATCATGTAGCGATGAAAATCAATTGTTCTGTTGGAGTCGCCACCTAGATTAAGGTCTAGGACCTCTAAAAAATGTAGCATCACCCTAAGGTAAGACTTCTATTGACTCGTGACCCAATGTATCATTTCTTTGGTCTACAAGAGATCGGGTAAGTATTCAGGGTACGGTTATGGGAAGGTGTTAGGCACCCAAACCGTCTGATCAATATCGACCTCCTAAACTTTCCTTAGATTCTAATTTTGACTGTGCTTGGTCAACTGAATGACTAGGGTTCAATGGGGGATGTCCTAAACCAAGTTGCTAAGTTATTCTAACCTAGGGTTCAGCCAATCATGTTTTAAAGCAAATAAACAAGCAAATGTAATATACAATATTATACAGTGAACCGAACCAAAGATGGTTCGGTCTTGGACTGAATCTGAGACGTATAAGACATCTCAAACTGCCTACGTATTCCAATCCTGGAAATCAAGTCCAAAACGTAGTTCGAAAAGGGTTTTGTGATTAAAGATTATGGAAGTGATTTATGCATTTGCTTCAATTAGATTCTTTGTTCAAGTTGAAGATTATGCTGAATGGATGGTTGATGGGTGGCTTTGTACCGTATTTGGGATTCCCAAATTGCCTACGTATTTTATGGTGTGCCCTAGAAATCAGGTACGACGTAGTTCGAAATGATTGTGAGAGTCGGATTTAGAATGTGTACCAAATTCCTTCTATTTTTGTCAATAGGATCTAGGGATGAGACCTAAATTTCTACCATTTTTATTTGGGATGTACCAAATTCTTTCTATTTTTGTTAATAGGATCTAGAGATGAGACTTAAATTCCTACCATTCAGATTGTTTTCATTTTTTGTCAATAGGATATAGGGATAAGACCTAAATTCCTACCATTTTTATTTGGGATGTGTACCAAATTCTTTCTATTTTTGTTAATAGGATCTAGGGATGAGACCTAAATTTCTACCATTTTTATTTGGAATGTGTACCAAATTCTTTCTATTTTTGTCAATAGGATCTAGGGATGAGACCTAAATTCCTACCATTTTTATTTGGGATGTGTACTAAATTCTTTCTATTTTTGTCAATAGGATCTAGGGATGAGACCTAAATTTCTACCATTTTATTTGGGATGTGTACCAAATTCTTTCTATTTTTGTCAATAGGATCTAGGGATGAGACCTAAATTCCTACCATTTTTTTGGTTTCCAATTTTAGGTTTTCTAGGGTTTCCTATCCCTTTTCATTGTGATTTTCAATTTTTAGGGTTTCATACCCTAATTGCTATTTTTTTTTTCATTTTTAGGGTTTTATACCCTAATTGCTATTTTTTTTTCCATTTTTAGGGTTTTCTACCCTAATTGCTATTTTTTTTTTCCATTTTTAGGGTTTTCTACCCTAATTGTTATTTACTTTCCATTTTTATGATTTTTTACCCTTATTGTTGTATTATTTTCATTTTAGGGTGTATCTTGTCCTAATTGGTCATTCCATTCTAGAGTTTATTTTGCCCTAGTTGTTGTACTCAATAATAGCAATGTAAACAATCCAATATAGCAATGTGAGCTTAAATATAGTAGTATAAGCATCCAAATATAGCATGTTAGAAATATATCCAAATTTAGCAACAAATCAGTCAAAGATGGCAAGTGAGCATGTGAATCAATACAAACATGGTAAGTGTGCAATCCAAAAATAGAAGCATCCAAAGATAACATGTGAAAGCATTCCAAGTATGGCATGTGAGAGTGTAAGCATCGAATATGGCAATTATGTGGCATCCAAACATGTCAGTGAGCATCTAAAAAACGCTCATGATGAAAAATTCAACGGTATAAATCACTCTTGATGGTAATCTAATCGTTCAAATTCAATAAAACCACTCACAATAAAGATCCAACGATTTAGATGGCTTAAAAACACATATGATCAAGATCCAATGGTAAAAATCATTCAAAATCACAATCTACCCGTTCAAATTCAAATTTGACATCCAATTTTCTATATTCAAATTACCTTAAATTTCAAGCCAATGGGATCAATTTCATAGCAATTTCAAGCATGTGATCAGAGCAATTTCATAACAATTTCAATATGTGGTCGGATGAAATTCAAGCATATTCGGATCAATTTTGAGCACATGAAACTCAAGCATTCGGATCAATTTTTAGCATATCAAATCTAAATACCTTGATCAAAAATTTTTATCACATGAAATTAAGACAGTCAGATCAATTTCATTCAATTTTCACAATCGAATTAATTTCATTCAATTTCCAGATCGGATCAATTTCATTCAATTTCCAGAATCGGATCAATTTCATTCAATTTTTAGAGTCGGATCAATTTCATTCAATTTTCAGATCGGATCAATTTCATTCAATTTCTAGATCAATTGGGACAAAATTAATATCAAAATATATCAAACAGATTTTTCAATTCAATGGGACAGATTTACTTGTGATGAGGTTCGTTGATGTAAGGGATGTTGGGTGTTGGGTTTTGCTTGGGTGTTAGGTGTCACAAATAGGTGGGTTGAAGATATGGGCAGCAGGTTTGTAGTGAAGGTTCAAGCATGGGAGACAGATGGATTGCACAACTGGGCTGGGGTAGTGTGATGAAGATGAGGTGTATGTGTAGGACAAAATCCCAATTGATGGCCAAGTATGCACGGCTGGGTTTTAGCAGAGGGAGATGATCATGAGTATGCTGGCAATTAGTGGTGCTTTGGTGAGGTTGGGCAGTGATGTATCGTGAGATGAGGTATAGCAACAAACAAACAAAAAAACAAACAGATGGGAGGGCCAGCTTACCTCAGGAAAACTCCTTCTCCTCCTTCTTCTTCTTTTTTCTTCTTCTTCTTCTTTCGATCTCAATCTTCTTCTTTCGATCTCGATCTTCTTCTTCCTCTCTTTCAGTTTGATCTCTTCTTCTACTTTGCTGAAACCTCCCCCTCTCTCACGTCCTTTTCTCTCCTTTTATTCTCCTCTTTTTTTTTCCTCTCTCCTTCTCACTTCTCCCAAAACCGAGACCAAAAGAAGAAAGAAAAAACCACCCCCTCTCTCACGTCCTTTTCTCTCCTTTATTCTCCCTTTTCTTTTTTTCTCTCTCCTTCTCACTTCTCCCAAAACCGAGACCAAAAGAAGAAAGACTAAAAAACTCCTTCTCTCACGTCCTTTTCTCTCATTTTCTTTCCTTTTCTCCTCAATCTCTTTTGGATCTTATCCCCAAAACTGAAAATCCTTCTCTCTCTCACGTATCCTCTCTCTTTTCTTTCCTTTTCTCCTCAATCTCTTTTGGATTTTATGTCAAAACTGAAAATCTCTCTCTCTCTCTCACGTCTCCTCTCTCTTTTCTTTCCTTTTCTCCTCAATCTCTTTTGGATTTTATGCCAAAACCGAAAATCTTTCTCTCTCTCACGTCTCCTCTCTCTTTTCTTTCCTTTTCTTCTCAATCTCTTTGGATTTTATGCCAAATCCAAAAATCTCTCTCTCTCACGTCTCCTCTCTTTTTTCTTTCCTTTTCTTCCAAATCTCTTTTGGATTTACATTTATACAAAACAACAAATCTCTCTATACATATATACACATCCTCTATCTTTTATATATATCCTTATATATCAAATCTATATTTGGATCTATATCATTTATATATAATAATAAATATTATATACATATATACACATATGTTTAATAACATACATATATATATTTATATATATATATATATATATATATAAATAGTATGCATATGGATGAACTGATTCGAAACGGGTTGAGACTGGCTTGGGTTGACTGAGTTAAATTGATTGGGTTGAGCTGGGTTGGGCCAGAACTGGCTTGAGCTGAGTTGACTGGATTGACTGAAATTAACTGGGTTTTCTCTCTCAATCATTTCATGAGCCATTTCCACTGTCATTTTGCACGAAATTTTCTAATAACCTCTATCCTCAATTTTCTACGTTCACTTTGTAGAACACTAAAAATGAAGAATATAGGAACTTAAATCACCTCATTTGAAAATAAAATGATCAACTTATGAATTTTTGAAGTTTAAGCAGACCAATTATCGATAATTTAGCTGACCATTCTGCATGGGATCCTTCGGAGACTTTTACCAGAAATCCTTTACGTCCACTTTATAGAGTACTAAAAATGGAACATAATGAAACTGAAATTACCTGATTTGGATATGGGATGATCAAAATATTAATTTTCGAAGACTAAATGACCATTTCCATATGTAATTTTGCATGGGACCCTCCGGAGACTTCTACCCAAGATTTTCTACGTCCACTTTGTAGGACATCACAAATGAAGAATAATGGCTTTGGAATCATTTGAATCCGACGTAGAACGGAAAAGATATGAAATTTTGAAGTTCTAACGATAACTTTGCATGCAAGCTTGCATGGGGTCCACTGGTGACTTCTACCGGAAATCATTTACGTCCACTTTGAAGAGGACTAAAAATAAAGAATAATGGTACTTAAACCATATGATTAAGATGTCGGATGATCAAGATATGATGATTTGAAATTCAAACAATCCAACTTACGATAATTTGCATGAAAGCCCCTGAGATTATTTATGATAATTTCATAAACCTCCCTTGTACGTATCATCCGGCTAAAATGATCATATCTTCTTCATTTGATGTCAGAATTGAGTAATTCTGGTCTCATTTTGAAGATAATTTTATGACCTAGGCATCAATGCAAAATTATAGCCGTGACCTTACTGTGGGACCCATTGAAAACTTCCTCAAATTCACAAACCCATTGAAAACTTTCTAAAATTCACAGTAAAAAATCTAAACTTTCAATCACCTTTCATCCTTTTGTTGTCCACACACCAGCAGGACTTTGTTTAGCTGGGATGGCAAAAATGGGGTGCTTACACATATATTATTATTATTTTTATTTTGTTATGATGATGATGATAGGAATAGGCATGTGCTTGTGTGTGGTTGGTGTGTTGGATGGGGAGAGGTTGGAGCATCGAACCGTTCATCACCCTGACATCATCGTATCGTCGTTACCTTAGCAGAACTAGTACGTCGTAGGGTATCAGGGGGTAATCGCGATGTGTGGCTCTAAGCTCTGTCAGTGGACCATATTTCTATCTCTATGGCCGTATTGAGGGATGCTATGGTAAGGCCTTAGATACAAAGTTTTGATGACATCTAAGATTGGTTAGTTGCGAACCCAGTTTGCAAGCCCTCGCCAATAGGGACATACGTACTAGTATGGGGTAGAGTATCAGGGAGAATGCTAGCGATATGTGATCCGTTAGGCTCTAGCTCTATCTCTATTCTGTAATGGGTGATGTAGGACGATAGCAGTGTGTGATCCACTAGGAGTGCTCACAATCCCATGTATGGAGGTGTAGTGATCGTTTATCCTTACCATAGCACATTACAAACTTATATCAGACCAAAGATATGAATATGACTGCATGCATGTATTTGTTGCATTGTTTTGTTTACTCAGTGAGCTATGTTATGAGCTTATCCTACGACGTCATATGTTTTTAATTGATGATGTAGTTATTACTGTAGAAGAGTATATGAATGCGCCATCTTATGGACACATGGTGGCTATGGAAATGCAGACAATGGAAGACGAGCATGACTCTTCATGCAAGTGTTTCCAGTGTGTTTATGCTTAGTTTTAATTTTGTATTTTGAGTTATGAAACTTGTAATAAATAATTACTTATGTTTTCGTTACTTGGAGATAATTAGTTTAATATTTATTTATCATGTTAGATACTCAATTCATTAATACAGACTTTCGCTATTTATTATTATTGTCTCTGATTGTGTGGAATGTGTATGGTTTGGGTTGTTGGCATGATCGTACGTGATCCTGGCTTGAACTGACAGTTTAGTGACGATTCATTCACACTTTTGGTTCATCCAGAATTGGGTTTGACATTCATAGTCTGTGTGATGACGTGCGTGAGGTGGCTAAGCAAGAGTTTAATTTCTCCAGATATGCCTTCGACGTGGATGCCACTACCGATGTTGAGGATGAAGCAGATTCCCTCGACGAGCATACACTTGAAGAGGTCCCTCAAGCCCTCCAAATTGAGACAACAGGTGATGAGACGGCTTTAGCTCTGGTTCCTATGCAGGTCGAGGCTTCCCAGGTTATAGGCGACGAGGTCAGAGTCGCTGAGCTAGGTCAAGGCAAAGCTCTTCTTCTTACCCAAGAGGGCGTGGTTATGGAGGCAGGCCAAGAAATGGAGAGGCAAACGGATTAACTTTCTTTCTTATTCTTTTCTTTTGTATTCCGTACATATATGTATTTCTGTACTTAGTGGTCTTTGTAAAATTGTGACTTGATGAATACAAAAGAGGTTTCTGAAATTGTTCGACTTGTCTGTTTTTTCTTTCTTGCCTCATCCCACGACTAATTGATTTTGCCTTTGCTTCGTTTTTGTACTTAGGTTGTTGTGCTGACTGCACCGGGAAAGGCTGAGCGTGAGACCATTACTAAACTTCTTTCTAAAGTCAAAGCTCTTCGCGTTCAGCTTTCAGAAACCACAACTCACTGGGATAACCTTTCTGTAGCGATAAGACAGCTCGAAAAGCCTTGGGCTAAGCAGGTTAAGGTTCTACGATGCCGAGCTAAAAGGGTTAAAGCTATAAGTTAGGAACTCCAAAAGTCGTATATTAGACACTTCAACAAGGCCCGCCGTATAGAGGAAGAGCTCGCTGAGGTCATTCATTCTGACATGGAGAAGAGGCATCTTCGACTTACGGTCGAACATCATGTAGACATCTTGGCGGAGAAGCTCATCAAGGCAAATGAAACTTTGGCCGATCTAACTGGAGTTTCAAGGGTTGAGGGCTATTATCAAAACCCTTGCCCTTCCATAGATGTGATTTACCAGACCATTTCCCATCAGCGAGCTGAAGTTCAACGCGAGACAAAAGAGGCGGCAAAGTGGTTGGTTGATGCTATTGAGCATCTGAGGAAGCCCCCTCCGAAGAGGAAGAGAAGTTCATCTATATAGGCTGTTATAGGGTACCTTAGCCCCCGACTTCATTTTAGTGTAATGTTCTTGTAATCTTTACACTGTATATGAAGCATTTATGTCCCTTTGTAAATGTGGCAATAAATGGAACTGTTTTGAGTATCGAGCTCTCATTGTTCTTTTGTCTTCTGTATGAACATAGGAGTGTTCCTCACCCTCCGAGCTCATAATGGATACAAAGTGCTTGCTTGCATTGTAATTCTAAGTAACGTTGTTGCAGGTCGCTTGACCATAGATCGTACAAGTCGTGTAAAAACCGAGTTGTATGTTGTAGGCTGGCCACAGGCCCTGATATCTCACAAATCGTCTTGTATCCGTCTTGTGTGCAAGTTGCAAATCGACGACTCAAGTGCTACATAAGTCGGATGTCGACGACTTGTATCAAGTCATTACCTTAAAAGTAGTAAAGACAAAAGACTATAATGTAAGACACTTCATTAAATTTTCTCATGTCCAATACGTTAATGATAGAATTTTTGCAAGTTTTTTGGAGTACCAAAGCCTCTTAATTAACTCCCCCTTCATCGTCTCTAGGTGGTAAGTTCCTGGCCTTATCACGTGGACTATTCTATATGGTCCTTCCCAAGTCCGCATCGGCTTGCCTTGTTGGGAAGGTTGCAATACAAAGGTAAGGCGGAGCACTAAGTCGTTGACCTTGAATTGCCAAGCTCAGACTCATGAGTTGTAGTATCTGGCAACTAGTTGCTGGTATGCCAGAATTCGTAGTTCTGTTTTATCCTAGAGTTCTTCAAGTAGGTCCAGGTTTTCTCCCATGTATTCCTCATTCTGAACCTCATCATAATCGAATACCCTGAAAGTCGTATGAATGACTTCAACTGGTATCACTGCTTCTACTCCATATACCAGCATAAAAGGTGTTTCTCCAGTTAGAGTTCTACTTGTGGTTCTGTATGACCAGAGTACACTTTGTAGCTCGTCAGCCCATTTCCCCTTAGCATTTTCAAATCGTCGGGATATACCATGGGAAATTATCTTGTTGATTGCCTCAACTTGGCCATTTGCTTCTGGATGTGACACGATGGCAAACCATTGTTCGATGTTGAAACCTTGGCAGAAGGTTCTGAATCGTATGCTATCAAATTGTGATCCATTATCAGTTACAAGAATCTTTGGTACGTGTACCTGTAGATTATGTTTTCTTGGATAAAGGTCTCTATTGTGTTTGAATTTGTCTTCACAACGGCTTTAACTTCTGCCCACTTGGAAAAATAATACACCGCTATGATTAGGAACTTTTTATCTGATTTTGCTCCTGGGAAGGGATCGAAGATGTCCATTCCCACATCGCGGACGATAAAGAGCTGCTCATTGATTGTAGCTCATTCACTGGCATATGGCTAACCGTGGCGTTTTTCTAGCATTTTTCACACTTGGCTACGTAGTCGGTGCAGTCGACTAACATTGTTGGCTAGTAGTACCCTTGCCTTAGGAGGCGCTGGCTGAGGGCTCTTCCTCCCAGGTGGCTTCCGCAGATCCCTTTATGAACTTCCCACATGACTTCTCCAGCTTGGGCTGGAGTGAGGCATAATAGAAAAGGGAGGGTGAGCAATTTGTGGTACAACTTCCCTTCCATTACTGTGTACTACCAGAACTTGGCCTAGACTCAGCGTCTTCCCAACCGATCTTCTGGAAGTTCACCTGTCTCGATGTATGTTTTTATCGGGTCTATCCAGGTCGTATCAGTGTTGACTTGTTGCACCTCAACATCTCCACCTGTACTTGGGTTTTTGAGGACATTGATGTATACCGACGAGTTGAGGGCAGGGAGGTCTTTTTCCATGAGCCTGGGCAGGGCGTCTGCTTCAGTGTTGCTTTTACGGTCCACATTGCTGAGCTGGTAACCTTCTAGCAATGCAAGTTCTGACTTTTCTTTAGCTAGGTACTCGAGCACGTAGGGTTGTTTGGCTTCATACTCACCGTTGATTTGTCTTATTATGACTTGTGAATCATTGTAGATGTCCAACCTCCTTACCATCAGAAATTTTGCAATTCGGAGCCCAACGAATAATGCTTCATATTCCGCTAAGTTGTTTATTGTGTGGAAGTCAAATCGAAGAGCAACCTGCACTTTAAATTTCTCAGGACTAGTTAGAATGACCCCAGCCACCGAGTGCTGGTCGTTCAAAGATCCATCTATGTACAAGGTCCATTTCAACGAATGTTTCTTCATTTCCTTCTTCTTTTTCTTCCATATATCGTCCTCTGCCAGGGTTTTGTCGATGTCAACACTATCTTCTACAGAGGTCTCTAACAAGAACTCGGCGAGTACTTGTGCTTTGATTACTATCCTTCGTTGGAACTGTATGTCGAACTCACTGAGCTCGATAGCTCAATTGACTAGTCATTCGGATATGTCAAGGCGGGCTAGAATCTTCTTCAAGGTCTTGTCGGTCGCTACCAGTATGGTGTGGGCTTGAAAGTAGGGTCTGAGCTTTTGGGCGGCTATAAACAGTGCCAAAGCTAACTTCTCGATCAACCTGTACCTAGTTTCCACATCTGGTAGCACCTTACTCACATAATAAACTAGTCTCTAAATCTTGTCTATTTCTTTGACTAGTATGGAGCTGACTGCTTACTCACATAATAGACTAGTCTCTAAATCTTACTCACATAAGCTGACTGCTTCTGTCGAGGTGGCGAGATAGAGTTAGAGTTGGTCACCGCCCTCTGGATAAGAAAGCAGTAGGGGGAGACGTTATGAATGCTTTCAGGTCATCAAATACTTTCTGACATTCTTCTGTCCACTCCAGTGTTTAGCTCCCTTTAACGTCTTAAAGAATGGTAGGCAGCGGTCTACCGACCTGGACATGAATTACTGCAGGGAGACTATCCGACTTGTCAATTCTTGGACTTGTTTTGGCTTAGTAGGAGTTGACATCTTCAGGATTGCATTGATCTTGGCCGGATTGACCTCAATGCCCCTGTTGGACACCATGAAGCTTAAGAACTTCCCAAAACCAACTCCAAATATACACTTGGTAGGATTGAGTTTCATCTGGTAACTACGATGTACCTCGAAAGCCTCTTGCAGGTTGTCCAGATGACTTGTAGCCTTCTTACTCTTGACCAAGAAGTCATCCACGTAAACTTCCATATTCATCCTGATCTGGTTCTCGAAGACTTTGTTGATCAACTGCTGGTAGGTTACTCCTGCATTCTTCAAGCCGAAAGGCATTGCTTTTTAGAGGCCGAAGCTGATGATGAAGGTTATGTTGGTCTCATCTAGCTTGTACATCTTGATCTAATTATACCCAGAATAGACATCCATGAAGCATAACATCTCATGGCCTACCGTTGCATCTATCATCCTATCAATTCTAGGGAGAGGTAGTAGTTCTTAGGGCAAGCTTTGTTAAGATCAGAATAATATATATAGATACATCATTTCCCATTGGCTTTTAGCACGATGACTACATTAGACACCGACTAAGGATACTTAACCTCCCTAATAAAACCAACAACTAATAATTTATCTACTTCTACTTTAATGGTGGATTCACGCTCAGGCGTGAAGTTTCTCTTCTTTTGTTGAACAGGCTTAAACTTCGGATCCATTGCAAGTCGGTGCTCCATCAGATCTTGAGGTATCCCGAGCATGTTGGATGCTGACCAAGCAAAAACTTTCAGGTTGTTCTTCAGAAAGGTGATGAGATTCTCCCTTTGTTAGCCTTGTAGAGTGGACCCAATCTGAAAGTACTTCTCTGGTTCTTCCTCTGAGACGGTATCTAATCTAGATCTTCAATAGGATTACCTCTCTCCTAAGTGAAGTCGTCTCATAGGTCTTCGATCTCAATGGAATGAGTTGGCAGCTTGTCATTATGAGCTGCCAAGTTGGTCACATAGCATCTTTGGGAGAGCTTCTAATCGACCTTGCACCATCCTTCACCATTCTCGGTCGAAAACTTCATCACAAGATAGTAAGTCAAAATAAAGACTAAAAGAAGATTGAGCCCTAGCCGTCCTAAAGTCACGTTGTGGCCGGACGAAATGTCCACCTCGAAATAAGTCATCGAAACTGTCGACGTCCTCGGTTTGGTTCCAACTCGGGTCTCGAGTTAGATTCCTCTTTTTACCTTGACTGAATCTCCAGAGAAGCTGATCAGTGAGAACTTAATTGGATGAAGGTGTTTCTTGTCAATGTTTATGGCCTTAAACGCATGGTAGTAGAGTATATCTCCCGAGCTACCAGTATCGACCAGAACTCTTTCGACTTCATTCACCTTATCGATCACCATGGTGATGACGACTGCATCTTCATGCAGTACTTCGATGTCGAGGAGATCTTCATCCGAAAAGGTAATCATGCTTCCTTTCTGGTAGGGGTGGAGGACTTCGAAGTACTATATACGTTTTTGGCATATTCATTACGCCTCTTCGAGGTGTTTCCTGCAGCTAGGCCCCCTATGGTTGCCTTCGTGTAGTGGTTTGGGATGACAGTGTGTGTCCTATAGAAGTCCCAGCTAGCATACTCCCCTTCTGCCAGTAGTAGTTGGTACTTCTTGTTAGGCGTGCCAATGCGCCTTAATGGTGGACTAGTGCTTCTATGATGATTTGGCAATCGTTGTGGAACCCTGGGAGATAAGTAGGCCCTCAAATCGATCCCCGACCGACCTCCTAGTTGTAGCTTGGAGAAGCGACTTGTCAAATTGGACATGCTTCCTTTGGGGTCACAGTAGGCCCCTGAGATGGCCCCCGACTGTTTATCCAGAAATAATTTCTGCATTCGACCTTTCAACTTGGTCATTACATTCTAGATATCAATGGCACCATATACCTTATGCTCTTGCCGAGTTGAGCTGCGACCTTTGTTACTTGACTTGTCTTCTTTGTGGCCCCGACTTGTATCTATGTCAATTCTACAGTTCGAAGGTTGTTTTCCCTTCTGTCGATAGTCAAATTGAGGCTTATCTACATATTTTTTTATGTGGCCACATTTGGTTAAGTCTTCAATTACATACTTGAGAGCCTACATCTATTTATGTCGTGACCACGCCACATTTGGTTAAGTCTTCAATTGCATATTTGAGGGTCCTACATCTGTTTATGTCGTAACCGTGGTCACAATGGTACCCTACATCTGCTTATGTTGTGACCGTGGTCACGATGGTACTTGTAATACTTCTTGGATGACTTGCGTTTTGGGTCTGCCTTCATCTTTAAAGGCTCTGGCAGCTCCAGCGTGGTGTCCTTCAAGCTCTACATTACCTCTATCATGGATGTATTCAAAGGTATGAATGCATTCCAATCAAACTCTACCTTGGTGACCTGCTTACCTGGGAATCCATCATTTCCCGACTTTTGTTTCTTGGACGGTTTTGTGGAGGTATGGTGTCAGCTTTAATGTCGGTCCTCTTCTTCTCTCCTCCTATAATGGTTTTTCCTTGTTTCTATGCTAGGAGCATGGCATCATTGGCGGCGACATACTTCTCGCACCAAGCTCTCAAATCGACATAATTTGTTGGAGCTCTTTTGTAGAGTGACTTCAGCAAATCTTTATCTGCTAATCTGTTCTGGAGGGCCATCGCTCAAACATCCTAGCTGAGGTTCTTTATCTCTAGAGCCTTGTTATTGAACCTGGTCAGGAAATCCCTCAAAAATTCTTTCGGCTTATGTTTGACCGCCATCAGATGATTGGAGGTCTTCCTGGGTGCAGTCTAAGTCTGGAAGTAATTGAAGAAATGGTTACTTAACTCGTCGAAATTTCAGATCAAGTTAACCAAAAGGTTATTAAACCAAAGTCATCCCAGCCCTTTCATAGTGGATGGGAATGCTGAGCAGCAGATAGCATCGTCATATTCGTAAAGCAACATCATGGAAGAGTAGTTGTCGAGATGCAACTACGGATCAGTGGTTTCATCATACAGATCGATCTTCGGCATTGTGAAGTGCTTGGGTCGAGGCCTGCCCATGATCTCCTTGGAGAAAGCCATTTTGGCATGGTACGCTTTCTTCCTGTGTGCATTCATAGCAGCTGCTTGCTTATTCTCCATCTCGTTTAATTTGGTATGTAGAGCCAACAACTAGTGTTCGAGAGTACCGGGCTATGGAGCTATAATGGGTACAGGGTTGGTAGTCAGTATCTGAGTTGGATCCGTGTACCTGCTGTTTGGAGGCAGCAACTGCAGTAGTGAGGGCAGCATTGGCAGTGGCTACACGCTCTGCTGCAAGTTTATCGACAACAGCTCGGTTCTCGGGGGCCACGAGCTCTGCTCTGGCGGCATCTACTCATTTCTAGAGGTCATCCTAGGGAATGGGAATTTCATCTTGTGCATGTCAAGAGCCCCATTCCCTTAGGCGATTGTGTACTGAGACTCGCCTTGAATGGCTCGAGTGAATGGAGGATTCTTCATCCTCCAACTTGTAATCATCGTCTTCCTCGTCACCATCCGATACCAGGTTGGGCATCTCGTCTTTCAGAAGGCTAGGAGAGAGCCGCACCGACCTATTGGACTGTCGAGATCTGCTTGGCCCCTGAGACCCTCATCTTGAAAGTCTTCCATGCCGGCCAGGAATCTGATTGCTCCATGTTGGGATCTAGTTATTCCGTGTCGGAGCAGGTGGCGGCATGAGGATCCAAGTAATCACCGCGAGCTGGTTCGATATTTCCTAAACTACTCCTTAGTGGCATACTGGCTCACCGGATCTTGAGTTGTTGGCACTAGAGGCGGTGGAATGTCACAATCCGTAGGAAGATTTCTACCATCGTTTTCGGTAGGTTCCTCATTACAGATTGGGTTCTCGTCAGTTTGGTCATTCTTGCCGATGTTGCTTCGAGTGTTCACCATCTCAAAGGGTTGATAAGTTGCAGTAACAACCTCCTTGAAAAATAGTCAGGCACCAAACTGTTGCTACTGAAACTAGGCTAGCTGACATGTCCCGTTGCCTACAAGAGAGAGTAAGTTATCGGAGGACGGACAAGGTAGTCCGACGTCCACTCCAACGATCAATTCAGTCATAGTGCATTCAATATGGAACTTATGGGAAGACGGTTAGCTCCTTAGAGAGTGGGATTGCCTAAGTATTCTCTCATAACAAGGGATGGTGAAGTGAGTAAAGAGATCCTCCCCTTACCTGAGACCGTCGAGCATTTATATAGAGAATAAAGCTACTGTTGGAGTCCTATACGTCGTCCAGTGATTGAACTGGATGAGGAGACTTAACTCCTCTGACAATTGTTAACTGGTTATGTCCTACCACCGTAGGATGAGGGTCCTATGGTCAAGACATGTCGCCACTACTGACTTTCCAGGTAGCTAACGAATACCCGTTTATAAGAGAGTCCATCATAGGTTCGACTCTCGCCAACGTGACATAGTGGGAGTATTCTTCCGACCTGCATTACCGACTTGGGATCTAGGACATGCCGGCTTGCATGTACTTCCTAACCTCCGAAGACAACACCTGTTCTAACACATGTCCTCTCATAGTGACACGTGAATGGACACGTGTCGACTTCCAATTGGTAGACGAAATATGGTATCAACAGGACTATTATTTGAATTTTTTTTTCTTTTGGGAAAAACTATTATATGATTTGAACATATTATGATTTTTCAAGGCATTCAGAAAAATAATTTAAAAATGTCAAGGTCAAGTCCACCGAAATGCTAAAAGCAACTGAAATAACACCAAGACTTTGTCGGCTAGTGCGTTCCTGATGTTGGTCGAGCCGATCCGATTTTATCTAGGGTCAGACCTAATTAAACATGTTTTTATCGTAATTCTTTGCATTTTAACGTTTTCTAGAACAACCTCAAGAGATAACTCAGTTGGCAAGGAACCTATGCCTCAAAAAACGGAAGGTACTAAATTCGACTCCTCTTACCCCCTTGGAGCTACTCACACAGGATATCATGTGGAATGATTCTCATTCAATCCAGAAATGACTCAGTCCATATAGTTCTGTCAGGCCAAAGGTCCGAATACTGGTCATCCAAAAAAAAAAACTTCCTAAAACCCACGTCAGGATCAAAACTTGGGCAATTTGACCCAAATCAAATAACTCTTTTTTTATTCTCCTTGATATATTTTGGACTAGTCATACCATTATTAAAATTAATTATTTTTTTTATGGATTAAAGGGTTATTATCTTCATTTTCAACCTTAAATGTTGGATTTCAGTTGACATTTATTGTAAAACATCACTGAGCGATCAAGAAATGTCCTCGGCTTTACATACAAGGTCCATCACCGTGTTTTTGCCTTTCGGATACCTTTCGAGATTGCAAAGCAAGAAGTGAAACCTCAAAGTTGAGTTATCGTTCCATTTCAAAAGGCTTGTGGTTGGTTGTGTGCCATGCAAAACCTTCCCTAGAGGCTTTCCATTTTTCGGGGCATAACAAGGTTCACAGTTTAAATTTCTAATCAAATCAACCTAAGCATAATCAAATTGTGCCACTTGGAAATATAAAGGTAAAGCGAACAAATCACCGCTTCTCAATTTCATTGAGACAAATTATTACTGTCACAAAGGTCTGTTATTTTTTAAAATGACACAAGTCATCTATTCCTCCACTCCTATCGACGTTGGATAGAGAAAACATGATTTAGATTAACCACATGTCAAATTTTAAGGACTAATTCAATAAAATAACTCATTTTATATCAATGTTAAATTTAATTAAATATTTTTTTTGTATTGACATGCATCTTGTGTGTCCCTACTACTCAACCTACTCAACCATTACCATGCATTTTCCTAAAAAGAAATGGTTGAGATTAATAATAAAAAAAGAGGCATCCGAAGACATCGCATTCCTTTTGTTACATGGATAATTACCTTTTTATTTATTAATATATAAATCATCTAGTCCTGATGATTTTTAAGAAAACTTTTTGGAATCTAGCACCACTGAAAAGAAATGTAGAGTTGATAAGAGGAAAACAAAATTTGGCAGTCGATAGAAATTTTCAATATCCAATGGATAAGAAGGTAAAAGGGCAAAATATCAGCAGAAGCAATCTGTAAGCGAGTATTTACTTGGAAATTCTCTACAAGCATTCGAAGTTAACACCTCAGATGCGACTCGAATCTCTCCCAAAAATGAATCGCTTTGTCCAGTCAGATATGACCAAAAACCTAGTGCGCCAACTGACTTGCTTGCTGAAGGAGGAAAGAAAAAACAATTCAGAGTTTATTTATCAGTAAACAACCACATTGACAACCCAACATGCATATGCACACGCAGCATCCAAGCATGGCCAAGTAATCAGTATCGGATCGGCCGATTAGTATTGGTTTTGGATATGACCGATCTCCGATTCAATCTTGTTTTAATATTATTAAATACAGTATCGGCCACGTGTCAGCTTCCCATTGGATCCGTATACCAATCCGCTCTGCCGGATCGGTTTTAGACATGACCAATACCATGTCCGATAACTTTTGTATCCACGCACAATCAAGCAAAAGAAAGCTTTGAGAGAAAAGATAACAGAGAAAGCAAAGAAGCCACAAGATTACCTAGCATACACAGAATACCAAAGCCACTGGCTGCTGTGACCTATCGAAACCCAATCCCCAGGCAATTGAGCTGCCGTTTGTTCTCCTCCCAATGGAGCAAATTGCCCAAAATGCTTGTACCTTTAAAGGAAAAGCATCAGAAATCAAGCGACATAATAGAAGTCAATTTGTTCATGATATCATCAATTCAGCTAGCTGGAAAACTCTAGTTCTCGATAATATTACATGGCTCCTGTCATAATTTATGTGTGCTTTGTGCTAATTGTTACCAAACTATTGGAATAAAAAGCATTGATAATGTCATCATAAACTTTTAACCATCTTCTGAGAGTATTAATTATTTACTAAAAAAAATAAAGGCCTCTTTTCCTAATAGTCTCTTTTCAACCCTGACCCTCTTTGTCCCAAATTCTCCCCATTACCAGACCACCACCACCACCACCAACATACCCTACACCAGCTGTTGCCACTGGAGGCGGCAATGGGCACAAACTATTACCACTCAACATGACCCATTGTTTAGGTTTTATATAACCCTTATTGGGTTATGGTTCCCTGTCATTATAAAAAATAAGAAAAAACCTACTGACCATGGAAGTAAAAAGGAATATTATCATGTAACCTGAAGGATTTGAAACCTAAGCCAAAAAGGGAACGAATCAAGGAAGTTAGGAAAGAACCAGGAATTAATGATGTAACTGAATATCTGGCCCTAACTAGTATGGACTGGCAAAATTTGATTAGCACCATTGATTGCAAGTAGTTGGACACTTGTTAAGTTTGTATAAATATATGAGGAAAAAACTAAAGTCAATGCAGTTGGGGAAAAAAAAAGAGAAAATGAAAAAGAATAGAAGAATAGATATAGGAGTCTTTAACTTGTGTGAAGTAGGAATTAGTCTCCGCAAACTTATGGTCAAATCCTTCTTGAGGAAAAAATTCAAATAAGCATTACTCTCAACTAAATTTTTGTTCAATAATCAACTTCTTTAAACCAATACATGTCCTCCATACTTACAAATAAAAAATAATCACACACCAACATACTGTTAATCATTAAAAAAAATATATAAAAATTTATCAGACAAACCAACAGCCTGCCAGCAATTTAGTCATAACTTTCCAATGTTATGCACATTTTTCCCAGCTTTAGTGTAGATTTTTTTTTTTTTTTTTTTTTTTTTTTGGTCTTACGCATGTCCTGAACATATTTTATGTATTTATATATTACACATTAGAGGATCCACAAGAAGAAGGGGTAGAAACTTTCAAACTGAAAGGAAAAAAAAAAAATCCTTAGTTTCAGGAATGAAATTAACTATAAATACCTATAGAGCTAAGGTTGCAAGAAAGTTTCAGTCTGCAAACTTAACTTTTAATTTTTTTTTTATCCGAAGTACAAAAACTGTATTAAAAAAAAACACTTAAAACCAACCATAACAATAAATTATATCTGAAATCTGAACTTAATGAATGCAAAACACATAGGAACTTAAATCTCAATCGTGATTCAGTAGGGAATCAATGGACAGAATGCTAATCTGAGTTTGGATTAAAACAATGTATGTTAAATATAGATGAAAACAAACCCAAGAATAAGAGGGAGAATAACCTGGGATTTTTTTCCCCAGGGTTTGAGTGGGACCATAAATGAGTCATTTGGGATCAAATAGAGGGATTGGAGTATGAATTTAGACCCCGTGCATGAACCTCTCTCATGAGATTTTTAATATCATTTATAAAAGTCACTGCTGAAGCTTGGTTTGTAGAGCTTTAAGCTTTCACTTCTTCAGCAAATCAGCTCTTTCTATCACTAGATATGTGATTCCAAGGCCATCTTCCAGCTGCCCCCAAACAGACAGGAAAGAAGGGAAATCTCAATGCTGTTCTGATGAGGACATCATAGTGACTGATCCAGCCTTTCGAGTGTACCAGCGGAGGAGGCATAGATTCCAGCCTCCCCCTCCCCTCCTCTCTTTTATGGTTCAACGACGAGTTTCGAGACTACCACTTGGCCTAGAGCAGCAGCAGCATTTTGATTTTATTTTATTTTTACAGTATTTATTTTTTATTTATTCCTTATTTCTAGACATGAAAACATGGAAACAGACTCTCCGCTTGCAGGGGTTAAGGCTGCGTACATTCTACCCCTCCCCAGACCCTACAATAGCGGGAGCCTCGTGCACTAGGAAATCCTTTTTTTTTCAATCACAGTGGGATTACATCAAGATCAGCTTTAAGCCCTTATCTGTTTGCCCTCATTATGGATGATTTAACCAGAGACATTCGAGATGAAGTTCCTCGGTGCATGCTTTTTGCCGATGATATTGTTTTGGTGGATGACACAAAAGCAAGGATTAATGTCAAATTAGAGCTATGGAGATTAACATTGGAATCAAAGGGTTTTAAGATAAGTAGAACAAAGACAGAATATATGGTAATGTAACTTTAGTCACACAATGATGGATAATGAGGTGGTGAATATTCTTGAGAGAGAGATACAACAAAGTGATCATTTTAAGTACCTATGTTCAATCATAGATAAAGAGGGAGACATAGAAGATGATGTTTCACGTAGGATTAAAATAGGATGGATGAAGTGGAGAGGTACATCTGGAGTACTGTGTGATCGATGTATTCCTTTAAAACTAAAAGGAAAATTTTATAGGACGGTTATTCGACCGGCTATGATGTATGGTGCAGAATGTTGGATAGTTAAGAAGCATCATTCGGATAAACTTAGTGTAGCTGATGAGGATGTTGAGATAGATGTGTGGTAAAATTAGGAAGGATAAGGTAAGGAATGATCGTATTAGAGCTGATTTGGAAGTAGCACAATACATGATAAACTACGAGAAAGTCATTTGAGATTGTATGACCATGTTCAACAGAGGCTGTTAGATGCTCCTGTAAAGAGGAGTGATTTGATTCAGATTGAAGGATCTAAAAGAACTAAGGGCAGACCTAAGATGACCCTAGAGGAGGTGGTGAAGAAATACATGCATAGCTTAGGCCTTGTTTCGAGTATGACATCGAATAGAGCTGATTGAAGATTTAAAATCCATGTAGCCGACCCCATTTAGTTGGGATAAGGCGTTGTTTGTTTGTTTCTATTTCTATTTTGTTATCTTTTTTTTTTTTTTTTTTTTTTTTTTTTTTTACAGCATGTACCCCCCCTTTCCCCTTTTATCTCTCTTTCTCACGTGTTTTCTGTACACCTAACTACTGCTAGTGTTTTTTTTTCCTCCTGTGGTTACTGGAGTGGTTTATGGCAGTTCCAACAACTTCCCCAACCCCATGGTTTCACTGTGTAGGCCTTTTAAGGACTTTATTTATTTATTTTTATTTTTTTTGTTCCTGTAAATCAGTATACAAGGAATGAACGAAATGAAATGGATTATCTTGTTCTTGTAAGTCTCTCTCTCTCTCTCTCTCTCAATTTCTCTTCTCTTCAACCCCCTTTTTCTATGCTATTTCTGAAATTCTCTATCACCCTTTTTTCTGAATCCTTCTTTCTTCTTATTTCTCATATTTGAAAAACAAGAAAACTCAGTCCTACAATCTATGATATGTGTTGTTACTATTTTGAATGCTTTAATGAAGGTATCACAACATACCCACCACAATTTTCCCTATTTAAGAAATTCTGCTTATATTTTGTGTCCTTAAAATTCTGTTATTAGATAACCAGTACTTCTGTTCATGTTTATTTCTTTCTATTCAAATATAAGTGTTTTATACTTCACTTTTTTTTTCCCCTGCATTACTGTTTTCCTTTCTTGTTCTTTACTTCCTTGTTTGTTTATCCTTTTTTCTGTCCTGTCTTTGCTGGTCAGTAAACCTCATGTGGACTGGTCATCTATTTCAAACATAATCAGGTTAGTATTTGTTTATCCTATGCATTGTATTTTGTATTTTTTTTTTTTTTAATGAATGTATAATTATAATGACAACACCCCAGAAAAAGGGGCAACAAATCTGGGTATCAAAAAGATAGAGCCAGACTCCTTACAACACAAAGGCCACGCCCATAAAACAAAAGAACAATGAGAGAGGAATCGCCGGGGGGAGAACGGCCAACCCGCCTCATCCAAGGTTCAGATCCCAGGAAGTTAGGATAAATCTATACCTCTCGGAATCAGGGGGGAGGGGGGAGAGGAGGAGTAACAGGCATAGTCAAACCTTGCACATCAAATATGATGGCTTTCCAAATTTGATCATAGGTTCTTGATTTAGCCGTCCACATGTATATATTTCTTTCAAACCATATGAAGTACACTGTCATCCCGAGAAAGCCAATTTGACAATAGTGTCACCTATATCTTTTCCTTTAAATTTCTTGGCGATCCACCTCCATTCATGTTCAAAAAGACAGATTCTTCTATAACAAAGCCAGCACATCCCAAGGATTTTCATCCAAATCCTTTTGGAGACGGGACACTCAAAAACAGATGATGAATATCTTCATCTGACGCGCAGCACATACCACATCTAGCACTTGGGATAATTCTCCGATTGCATAACAGAGATCTAGGGAGGGATTGGGTTAGAGCTCTCCACAAAATGAAGCAGTGCCGAGGATATCCCTTGAACCAAACAACATTAAACCAGGCAACTTTGGGACATCTAGCTCTAACAATCTCCCAAGCAAAGGATGCAGGATACATACCATTAGAGGAAGCAGATCAAGCAATGATGTCACCACTCCCAATAGGTCTTCTAGTAACATAGGGAAGGGCTTCCCAAGCCTGTATCAACCTTTGAGAAGATGCCTTGCTTGCAGACCATACCCCATTTGTCAATATGGAAGAATAGTAACATAGGGAAGGGCTTCCCAAGCCTATATCAACCTTTGAGAAGACACCCCTGCTTGGAGATCATACCCCATTTGTCAATAAGGAAGAAACTGGCGCAAGTTTATCTCTCTCAGAATCCAATTGGATTCTATCCCTATAGGCCTTGATCAAAACGCCATGGGGATGTCAGTTGTCCAACCAAAGCAAGGTTGAAGCACCATCATCAATGCTGGATTTTATGTAAGGGAAGGCCAACTGTTTATGCAGAAGGATGGTCCTCCAAACCCAAGAAGAGTTATGGCATTTCTCTACTGTCCAGATAGTCTTTTCTTAGATATTTACTTTGAATCCAGTTAATCCAAATACTCTTCTTTTTCTCAGCTACTCACCACACAAGTTTCATGATGCATGCCTTATTGACCTCTTTGATTCTCCGGAGACCTAAGCCACCTTCATCCTTAGGTAAGCAAACCTTGTTCCAACTAATGGTATGGAGAAACTTGTTGTCCACCCCTTTCCATAAGAAAGCACTCATCAGGCTTTCAATCTTTTGGATAATTGATGTAGGAAGACCAAAGATCCCGGTCCAATACAAGTAGGAACTCTGCATAACCACTTTCACCAGCTTCAACCGACCCACATAAGATAAAAACTTTGCTTTCCATAGGTGAAGTTTTTTCCTGAGTTTGTGGAGAATTGGAGTACAATGATGAGCCGATAACCTAGTCGATATCAGAGGTAACCCAAGGTAAGTGACCGGCAGCTTCCCCAAGGGGCACCCCACCTTACTTCTAAGAGACTCTTGAAGCGGTTCTTCAATGCCGGCAAGAAACAACAAAGATTTTTGCTTGCTGATGGCCAAGCCCGACATGTTAGAAAAGGAAGTAAGCACTTCTGATATAGCTTCCAAAGATTTCACATTTCCTTTGGAGAAGATCATGATGTCATCAGCAAATGCAAGGTGGGTGAGCTGAATAGACTTACATTGGGGAAAGAAGTCTTATCAGATTTTACTGCCTTCAACTGAATAGCTCTGGAGAGGTCTTCCACAACAAGAGTGAACAGCAAAGGAGACATAGGGCACCCTTGCCTAATCTCCCGCCTCGATCTAAAAAACCCCACCGGACTTCCATTAACTAGCATAGAGAATCTGGGGGAGGAGATGCAATGCCAAATCCACTTACGGAAGCACTCCAGGAAATTCATATTAGTCATCGCTTCCATCAGATAACCCATCAAACATGATCATAGGCCTCGTGAAGGTCAAGCTTCAAAATGGTTGCAGAGGGGTGGAATTTCCTATCAAATCCTCTATTAAGATCATTACATACCATTATGTTATCCATTATGTTGTGCCCCCGTATGAAAGCCGATTGATTGGGGCTAACCAGGTCCCCAATCACATCTTTTAATCTGCAGGCAAGAATTTTAGCAATAATCTTGTAGATAGTATTACATAAAGAAATGGGCCTAAAGTCACCAATTGGGCAAGATCCTTCCTTTTTAGGGATAAGACCTAGGAACGTTTGATTAATTTCTCCCACCTGATCCGGATTGGCAAAGAAGCTATGAATAGCCATAAGGAGATCTGCCTTGATAATATCCCAGGTTGCAAGGAAGAAGCCCATGCTAAAGCCGTCCGGCCCCAGAGCCTTGCATGACTTAATCGCTTTAATTGCTTTGACAATCTCATCATCAGAGGGGAGGGCAGCTAATCGAGTATTTTGATCCTGAGACGGGGTTGATCCCACAATGCTTGGAGGGGGGCTCTCCAAGGGGGGAAGCAAGGCCGGATTAAACGGCTTCAAAAAGTGATCTTCTGCTACCTTCCTCATTTAACAACGAGGAAATATGGTTCCTATTTTGGTTCGCTTTGACGAACTTATGGAAAAAATTGGTATTTCTATCACCCAACTTGAGCCAATTAATGTGGGACTTTTGCTTGAAGAAACTTTCCTCTTGAGTTATCAACTCGGCCAACTTAAGAGATAAGGATTTCTCTACTTCCGCAAGGCCACAATCATTTGCGGCATCCTGAAGTCTGTTTTGAACTTCATTCAATTCCACACAGCAATCCTGCATCGCACTTGAAACGTTTCCAACATGGCTTTTGTTCCATATAACAAGGGCCCATTTAGTCTCCCTTAACTTTCTGGCAAAACTCACCATAGGATGGCGGGGGTCTGAGCAGATCCTAACCCAAGCAGCTTTCACAACCTCCTGGAAATTATCTTGAGAAATCCACAAGTTAAAAAATCTAAAGGGTTTGGGCCCAAAGGAATAGTAAAGAGTTATGGTGAGGAAGATTGGACAATGATCAGATATTCCTCAAGATTCAAAACAAGCCTCAGATGAGCTGAAGTCCGAGAGCCATTTGTCATTAACCATAACTCTGTCGAGTTTGCAAGAAACCCTTTGATTGTCAACTTTCCGATTGGTCCAGGTATATTTCATCCCGACCCATTTCAAATCCACTAAACCAGCCGAATCAAGGCAAGCCACAAATTCCCCAATCGATTGGTCATCAATTATACCTCCTTCCTTCGCATTGGCATATCTAACAACATTGAAATCACCCATCATTCCCCACGGAGTACTGGGCATGGTACATTTGTTAGTGGCAACTTAGTCACTTGGCGAAGCAAGAAACAAGCTGTTGTTGCCCGGTCTAGCACTGAGACCGAGTTCCGAGCTATGTCTCATGGCATTTCTGAGTTAATGTGGTTCCAACGACTGATGAGTGACTTAGCTATTCCTGTTCCGCTACCTATGATTCTCTATTGTGATAGCAAGTCAACGATCAATATTGCTTACAATTCCAATACAATCGCACCAAGCATGTGGAAATCAATCGACATTTTATTAAGGAAAAGTTGGAGCAAGGACTAACATGTGTTCCATTTGTCAAAAACTAGAGACCAATTAGCTGATTGTTTTACCAAAGGGTTAAATTATTCCGTCCAATAGTTTATAAGTTGGGCATGCGTGATATTTATGCGCCAACTTGAGGGGGAGTGTTGTAACATCTAGAAGGCAAGGGGCCCTTCCTTGACTTTTGGGCAACAGCCTTCCTTGACAAAAAGGGGCAGCCTTCCTTGACTTGTGGGGCTATTGCCCATGTGCAGCAGGCTTTCTTGACAGGAAAAGCTGCTACACTCACCTACTGCATTTATTATATGCACCTACCACATTTACTATGTAACTCTTTTTCTCTATAAATAAAGCATAAAGTCGATCATTCCTCTCAACAAATCCTTCAATCGATGGCTTCAATGCTTCCAAGATCCAGCAGCAAAGGATGGAGAATAAGTTCATAAACCAACAATAGGAAGTAAGAACATCTAGCAGAGCCGATGGGCAATAGGTGCTAGAGAGGAGGAAAATTGATGAGGAAAGATGAGGGGATGGAGAAAAATGAAGAGGAGAGGGAAGCAAGGGTTACGGCTGAATCTCATAGCCTAGAAACCCAGTTGTAAAAATCGTAACAAGCTCTCTTTTTTCCAAAACTTCTTTCTTCTTCTCTTTTATTCAAATATATAGAGTTGTCTTTGAATACAAATAGAAAAGTAAGACTGGTCAATCCTTCCTTGTTGACCCTAGCAAAGGAGGAAGTCCAATTTTGCTTTTAAGAACTTAACAAAAGAAGAAGAGATAATATTCTATTGCATCATATAAACTTTCCTAAATGGAAAGAAGAAACTCATCGAAATAGAAAGATTGATCTAGGAAGGTAGCTAACAATAGTAATAGCTAATTTCAAGAAGGACAAATAAATAAAAACTCTAAGACAGCTGTCCCATTTCTAGCCAGCCTAGCTGATAGCTGTCCTAGTCACTCGGCTTGGCTGGTTTGGCTTGGCTCGGTGCCTTCTTGGATCCTCTAATGATAGACTTGTATTGCATCAGCTGTCCTCCACTTAAAATAAACTCGTCCATGAGTTTTGTAATGGTGAAGAATAAGCTCAATGGGGTCAGCAGACATCTTCTTTGATACTAGAAATCTAATTGTGCTTGAAAATTTGGAAGAAAGTCCGTCACCTTGGGTCCACGCTCTTCAAAATATTGGGAAGGAAGCACAAGGTCAATATGTGCAATTTCTTGGAAGGATTCAACTGTGAAGAGGGTGTCCATGGGGATTACAATATCTGGCTCTTTGTCTTGTACAGCCATCTCCACAACTTCTATGGCCTCATCATCACTGTGGCTCTCAATTCAGTCAATTGGGCTGCACAAAAAAGGTTAACGTCACATATGTCATGGATGGCAGAAATATCACCAACCTTGTAACTGATTTGGTCTTCATCTTATCCTCTTCAATGTAACCCTCTACCATAGGAACTTTAATGGTGAACTCTGCCTTGTCATCAGGAGTTGCGGAAAACCTCCATTGTTCACATTGACTTCATTCATTGATGCTTCCACATAGTGGAAGCTCGATACCAATTGATGCAAGGCTAGGTTTAACAATCAATTCTAGGCCTTAGCCTTACAATAGGATCTTTTACACCAGCCCCAATAATAAATCAGCAATAGAAACTTATCTTTTTCTGATCCATCCAACTGTTGGTTGATCAAACAATTCTGGAGACTTGAAGCTACATATGGTATTGCAACCATATCAAAAGGAGAGGTCAATCTGACCAAGGATGTAGAAGTTATGATCACATTAAGTTGTTGTGGTACAGGTTTCCTGCACAGGAATCGAAATGTGCACCTAGAGAGAGGATGTGATTGCCGATGGAGAAGTATAGAATAACTTGGATCCTTCAATTCACTCGGCAATGAAGGGGGTGAATCCTTCAATCGATGGCTTCAATGCTTCCAAGATCCAGCAGCAAAGGATGGAGATTAAGTTCAGAAACCAACAATAGGAAGTAAGAAAATACAATAGAGACAATGGGTAATAGGTGCTAGGGAGGAAGAGAATCGATGAGGAGAGATGAGGGGATGGAGAAAAAATGGTAGGAAAGCGGAGTAGGTGGGTGGCTGAGTCTCACAACCTAGAAACCCAGCTGCGTAACAAGCCTTCTTTTTTCCAAAACTTCTTTCTTCGCTTATATATATATATATCATTGAATACATATAGGAAAGTAAGACTGATCAATCCTTCCTTGTTGACACTAGCAAAAGAAGAAAGTCTAATCTTGCTTTTAGAAACTTTACAAAAGAAGAAGAGATAATATTCTATTGCCAAATATGAACTTTCCTAAACTGAAAATAGTAACTTATCAAAATAGAAAGATTGAGTTAAGAAGCTAGCTAACTTTAGGAAGGCCAAATAAATAGAAACTATATATGACAGTGTACTTTTAGGAAACTATATAAATTCGAAGCTATGTAGCTATTCTAGGACAGCTAGGATAGCTGTCCCATTTCTGGCCAGCCTCGCCGATAGCTGTCCTAGCCGCAGATGGCTTAGCAGCTTGGCTTGGCTTGGCTGGTTTGGCTTGGCTTGATGGCTGGGCTCGGTGGCTTCATGGCTCTTCTATGATAGACTTGCAATGCATCACCTAGGCTTGATGACATCCTAGACATGATGGCTGGGTCAAAAATATTTTCTAAGATTGACCTCAAGAGTGGCATCACCAAATTCGGGTTAGGCCCGGTGATGAATGGAAAATTGCCTTTAAAACGAAGGATGGTCTCTATAAGTGGTTTGTCATGCCTTTTGGCTTGACCAATGCACCTAGTACCTTTGTGAGAGTTATGATTCAAGTGCTATAGCCATTCAATGGCAAGTTATTTGTGGTTTACTTCGATGACATTCTCTTCTTTAGTAAAACACAAACTACCCATCTAGATCATTTACGACAAGTTCTCCAAGCACTTCTGAAGGGGAAACTTTGCAAATTTGAAGAAATGTACATTTATAAGTGACGAAGTTATTTACTTCGGATTTTTCGTTTCAACAAAAGGAGTATCTGCAGACCCTGAGAAAGTAAGAGCAATTATGGCCAAAACTGACTAATATCCATGGGGTGCAAAGTTTTCATAGCTTAGCTACCTTTATAGGAGGTTAATTTACGGGCTTGGTTCCATCATGGCTCCCATTACCGATTATATTAAAAAAGGGGAGTTTAAGTAGACTAAGAGTGCTGCCAAGACTTTTGTTGAGATTAAGAAATTGATGACGGAATCACCTATTCTACGTCTTCCTGGTTTCTAAGGTCTTTGAAGTGTAATGTGATGAATCTGGCATTGGAACTGGTGGCATCGTTGTACAAAAAGGACACCTTGTTGCTTATTTTAGTGAGAAATTTAATGAGTTTAAGCAACGATATTCCACATATGACAAGATGTTCTATGCGGTTGTCCAACCCTACGCTACTGGCAACATTACCTTTTACCGCAAGAATTTGTATTATATTCTTATCACCAGGATTTGAAATACTTGAGCGCCCAAAAGAAATTAAATCCAAGACATACAAAATGGGCTGAATTTCTACAAGAGTACACAATTGTACTCAAACATCAACCTGGTATTGAGAATACTACCGTTGATGCATTAAGCCGAGTGCACATGTCCCTCCTTCCTCTGAGTGTTAAAAGTTGGGTTAATGTAATACTCCATACTATGAGTGTCGAAGCTGTAGTATTTGAGCGAGTTAAGGAGCAGTATTCCACTTGTCTAGACTTTTAATGAGCCTTTCACTTCCCTGAGTGAAGATCCCCCTCTTACCCGTTCAGATTACCTTCTTAGAGATGGTTTCCTTTTAATTCGAAGTAGGTTGTGTATTCTTAAGATGCATTGAGAGATTTCTTGATCTGGGAATTACGTGGAGTAACCAGTCGTTCAGTCGAGATAAGACCATTGCCCTTGTTGAGGACCGATTTTACTGGTCTAGCCTGAAGAAGGATATAACTCGAGTTATTAGCTAATGTAGAACATGTCAAACTACTAAACGGCAAAAACAAAATACTGGCTTATATACTCCTCATCCTGTTCCTCATACTCCATGGCAAGATTAGAGTATGGATTTTGTGCTTAGATTGCCTAGAACTTTGAGAGGCCACAATTCTGCGTTCGTGGTAGTAGATTGCTTCTCGAAAATGACCCTTTTTTTCCGTGCTCTAAGACTTTTGATGCCTCAGTCGTAGCTAAACTTTTCTTTACGGAGATCGTCAAATATCATGGATTAGATAACTAAGACAATAGTGTCAGACAGGGATGTTAAGTTCAAAAGTCATTTCTGGCGAATTCTAGGCACCAAACTCTATTTCTCTTCAACCTTTCACCTTCAGACTAATGGTCAGACTGAGGTTATAAATAAAAGTTTAGAAATTTTTTGTCTTATCTTATAGGTGAATATCTTACTAGTTGGGATCGTGTTTTTACTTAAACCAAGTTTGCATACAACCTTTCCAACAACCGAACCACTGGTCTCTCTCTTTGAGTTTTGTTTAGGTCACCAGCCTAGGACTCCCATACACCTTATCCCTTCCGTGTTTAGCTCAAGGACATCCCAATCAGCCGAGTCTTTTGTGCAACACATACATGATTTGCACGCAGAGATTATATGCACAAAAACTGTTGAATGTCATCCTTAGTGTATAGAGGGCATTAGCATAATTTAAATTATGTTTTGTTTTTATTTATTTCCTTTGTTAACTAGGACTTTTCTTTTCCTTAGTTAACTGGGACCCCTAGTCTCTCTCTTTCCTTAGTTAACTGTTCCTATTAGTTTGTAATCTCTTTTATTATAAATAAAGCTAGGATGGTGGGAGAATAACGGTCTCTCCCATTCACTCATTCATTCTATCCAACATGGTATTAAAGCTATGGTAGCCCGTTCAAGTGCAGAGTCTGAGTTTCGAGCTATGGTTCAAGGGATATGTGAGTTGTTATGGTTACAAGAATTACTCAAGGATCTGGGAATCCATACAACCCAGCCTATGAGGTTATTTTGTGACAATAAGACTGTAATCAGTATTGCTCACAATTCAGTGCAACATGATAGAACCAAGCATGTGGAAATTGATCATCACTTTATCAAGGAAAAATTAGATAGTGGACAGATCTGTGTCCCATATGTTCAGTCCAGTGATCAAGTGGCAAACATCTTTACAAAAGGACTCCCAGGGAAGCAATTTCATCAATTACTATCCAAGTTGTACATGGCTGACATATATATGCACCAACTTGAGGGGGAGTGTTGAATGTCGTCCTTAGTGTATAGAGGGCATTAGCGTAATTTATACTATGTTTTGTTTTTATTTATTTCCTTTGTTAACTAGGACTTTTCCTTTCCTTAGTTAACTGGGACTCCTAGAATCTCTCTTCCCTTAGTTAATTGGGACTCCTAGTATCTCTAGAGTTCCTATTAATTTGTAATCTCTCTTATTATAAATAAAGCTGGGATGGTGGGAGAATAACAATCTCTCCTATTCACTCATTCATTCTATTCAACAATAACATTAAGTAATGATCAATATAAATCCAGGGTAGATGTGCACCGACGATTGCAAGAGTTTCAAGAGGGTGAAATGCTAATGGTCAGGATTAGACTGTAGCGTTTTGTCAAGGGAAAGTCAAGTAAATTACATGCTTGCAGTGCAGGACCTTCAGAATTCTTAAAATAGTAGGAGCTAATGCTTATGTGCTAGAGTTAACTACTAACATGGGGATCAGCAACATTTCCAATGTTGAGGATCCAGTGTTCCTACCATGACCCTTCTACTACCCCTTCTATCTATCATGATGTTCTTGATGCCTTTCCCTTTACGTTGATACTTCTACATCTGAGCCTATTGCCCTTCCTACTACTTTTATCCCTCCCATAACCCAGTTTGATTAGCAAGTTGAGAAGATTGCGGTCATTCTTGATGAAAGAGTCGATTCTACACACCCTGGTAGTTCCCGAGAGTTCTTAGTTCGATGGTGTGGATGACCTGAGATTGATTGTACATGGATTTTCTATCGAAGAGTACAACAGCTCAATCCGGCTATGCTTGAGCATGAGTTTTTATTCATCAGAGGTGAATTCTTCTAACCCGAGGAGAGTTGATGAGGACATCACAATGACAGAGCTAGCCTTTCGAGTGTACCAGCGAAGGAGGCATAGATCCCAGCCTTTACCCCTTATATGATTCGACGACGAGTTTTGAGGTTACCACCTGGCCAGGAGCAACAGTAGCATTTGATTTTATTTATTTTTACAGTTTTTATTTTTTGTTTATTTCCTATTTCTAGAAACTGTTTGTTTGTATTTCTATTTATCATCTTTTATTTATGTTTTTGTCTTTTGTAATTTCAATTTTATATCTTTTTTGTTTTTTACAGCATGTAACCCCCCTCCCCACCCTTTACGTGTTTGTTGTACACCCCACCACTGTTAATTATTATTTTTTTTTCCTGTGGGAAAAAGGAGTCATAACTGCCCATAGGCAGTTCCAACAACTTCCCCAACCCCACGGTTTCACTATGTAGGCCTTTTTAAGCATGGATTTAAGTATCGATACGATACGCCCCATATCAGCAATGGTCGATACAATACTCTTCGACACGTATCTCTTTTTTTAAAACAAAAAGTGTATCCACATGTATCGACTGTATCGAACCGATATGGCTCCATACACTTCTTACACTCGATACGTGTCGATACACTTATGTTTTCATTCTCATAAAAAATAAGATACACTTACCGATACGGCTCGATACACCTCGATATGGACCGATACACCTCAATCGGACCGATACACCTCGATACGATCAATACGCACTTACACAACTTGATACAACTGATTTTTTTTCCACTTTTCTGGTCTTCTTCCTTGCTAAAAACCTACAGTTCATGGGAACCGAAGGTTGTAGCTCATTGAATGTCATCTACTATGTCTTTAATCCTTGAAAATACTTCAAGATTGCTTATTATAGTCTTTTTATGCTTAAAAATTGTGTTTTGCACGTTCCTAATCATTCCCGTGTGTATCTTGCCCCGTATCCTAGCGTATCCACCATATCCATGATACGATACGATGTCTCTTAAAATCGCCCGACCGATACACGATACTTTAATCCTTGCTTTTAAGGCCACTTTTTTTTTCTGTAAATCAGTATGCAATGAATGATTGAAATGAAATGGATTCTCCTGCTCTTGTAAGTCTCTTTCTAGTCTCCCCCTCTAAATTTTTCTTCTCTTCTACCCCCTTTTGCCATGCTATTCCTGAAATTCTCTATCCCCCCTTTTTCTAAATCCTTCTTTCTTCTTGTTTCTTATATTTGAAAAACAAGAAAACTCAGTCCTACAGTCTACGATATGTGTCGTTACTATTTTGAATGCTTTAATGAAGGTATCAAAACATACCACAGTAATTTTCCCTGTTTAAGAAATTCTGCTTATATTTTCTGTCCTTAAAATTTTGTTATTACATAACCCAAGGTTTTAAGTATCGTATCGATACACCCCATATCGTACGATACATATCGATATCAACACTAGTCGATACGATACTGCTGGATACATATCTGATTTTAAAAACTGTGTATCGAAGTGTATCAAGCGTATCGGCTCGATATGGCGCGATACACCTTAATACATATATATGTAACAATACAAGGTTTTGGTTGATTTAAGGAAAAAAAAAAACATAAAATCAACCTGTATCGACCAGTATTGATCAGTATCAAACTGTATCAACCAGTATCGGTTTGATACTGGTCGTATCAGTTCAATACTGGTCGATACAGTGGTATATAAGTCGATACCCCTCGAAACAGTATCGATACACTTTGAAACACTGTTTCTTCTCTTCTTTCCTGCAAAATGAGAGCACCCTCCACCAAGATTGTGTTCTATCTCTTCAACTACTTCTAATCCTTCAAAAATAGCTTAGGGGTTTGATTTTAAACCTAAATACGACACTAAAGCAAGCATCAAACAACTGGAAAAGCAAGAATCAAGCAGTGAATCACTCCTTGAAACTCCAAGTGCAAAAAAACCTACGGATAACCTGCAACTTGTCTTTTTCTATCCTAAATTTGATTTTTTTTATGTTGTTTCTTCCCATGAATGAGTGCATATTAAACTAATATGATGAATGCATGCAACAAAAAACTAGATTAAACATGGATTTGTGAAATTTTTGAAGAACACTAAAAATTTTGATTTTTTTTTCAAAAATGAATCTTACCCTCTTGTATCTTTTATATGACGTCTGTAGTGTGTTGATCTACCAAGTTTGAACATCCTGTTTGATTTTTCGGGTTTTTTTTATTTTCTGAAAAAAAAGAAAGAAATATAATTGATAAATTATTTTTTTTTTCATGTAAATGTGTCCCAAAATATGTTAATTTTCTGATTGCAAACCAAGTGTGTTGCATACTTGAAACTTTGATTGTAATTTCATGTTATCTATTTTTATTTTTTACAGTTTTAAAATAATTCCGAAAACTGTTTTTCTGTTTTTATTATTTGTTTAAATTTCTATTTTATTTTTCTGTTTTTGATTGTTAACTTATACTTTTCACTCTTCATGTAGGAAGATGAAATGAATTTTTCTGTTTTTCAATTTAGTGACCCATTTTTCTGTTTTTATGATATGTTTATATTTATGTTTTAATTTTATGTTTTTCATTATTAATTTATAATACTCTTCATGATGAAAAGATGCAATGTATTTTGCTGTTTTTCAATTTAGTGAACCATTTTTCAGTTTTTATGATATGTTTTAATTTTCTTGTTTTTTATTATTAATTCATTATACTCTTCATGATGACAAGAAGCAATGTGTTGCTGTTTTTCAATTTACTGAACCATTCTGTTTTCATGCATGGTATTTTTTATGAACTTTGTATGTCGTCACACGTGTGGTGATTAGGAATATGACGAGCAAAGACAACGGTTGGAGTTATTGCACTAAAATTGATGGGAATTGATAGATGACAAGGTGCAATTTCTATAGCACCGAACATCGTGGAGCTGGAGTGACACAACAAAAGCAACACATGGCAGGGGGTTATGCCAATGTGAATAAAGGTTCAAAATGTCCAGTCGAGTTGAATAGGGAATGGCAAAGCACTCAGTAGAAGGAAAGGCAAAAGGAAAAAAGAAGAAGGATGATGAAGAACGATATACACAGAATCTTATGGAGGATGAAGATCCAATATATGGACTGGAGTGAGTATACATGGTTCTATCATGAGTGGGTTAGATACTATCATCAATATATGGACTGGGGTGGGTATTGCACATATGTAAAAAAATATATATATCTACCAAAATTTATTAATTGCACCCCTTCTTGAGACTTATAACTCAGAGTATGAACCAGCCCATAACTCGGCATAGTGTTAGACGGAGTAATATGAATGAAAAAATATTTTCCTTCTTGATGTTGCTAATTATAGTGTTTTTATACTTTCAAACTACGTTTTGTATGTCCCCTAATCATTCTCGTGCGTATCTTGCCCCGCATCCATGCGTATCCACGATACGACGTCTCTTAAAAATCAACTCACCGATACAATACCGATATGCAATACTTTAATCCTTAAGATAACCAGTTCTTTTGTTCATGTTTATTTCTTTCTATTCAAATATATGTGTTCTGTACTTCACTTTTTTTGCCCCCTGGCGTTATTGTTTTCGTTTCTTGTTCCTGGTTTTTTTTTTTTTTTTTTTATCCTGTCTTTGCTGGTCAGTAAACCTCATGTGGACTGGTCATCTGTTTCAAACATAATCAGGTCAGTATTTGTTTATCCTATGCAATAGATTGTTTCGGATTTATTACATATGCTGGTTTACTTTTTCTACAAGGGAATTAGCTGTTATAATTTTGGGAATTCTGAAAACTCCTGCACATTAGTACTTGATTACATGCTTGCTATCTCATGTTGAACTACCATTTTACTTAAATCGAGTATTGGTAGATTGAGGGTATAGAGCTTAGGAATCAAATTGTTCATTACTTATGTGTAGTTACTGTTAAGCTCACTGGTGCATTTCATGTATGTGCTGCCAGTCTCATTCAATCCTAGCTAGACAACCACTAGTGAACGACTATGGTTAGCATTGATGTCATTATAAGCAAACTTAGACTGTAGGTTGACCTACATCTGAAACCATGTAAAAGAAAATTTCAGGTAAAATCTTATTCTTTTGCATAGATTTTACCTGAAAAAAATTTATATGTAGTTTTTACCTGGAAAGAAAAGAAGCCCCAAAAAGTTTTAGGTAAATCAAAACAAAGCCTCAGGGAGAACATATGGAGGCCAACAAATGAAATTGAACTCACTGAAAGGGACGAAAACGGTGGCGTCCTTCTCCCCTGAACCTGATTGGACCTTCAGGATTTTCTTCACACTCTTTCATACGGTTAAAACACCTAGCAAGGTAAGCACCCTGTTGAGCAGCAACCTGGAATAACCACCATAAAATTGAACGAAATTTTAAGTAGAAATTTTTTAGGAAGACATCAGATGGTGCAAATAATCTTAACATATCACCCACTCAAAAGTAACAATTAATCAAAAACTCACCTGAGCAGTTGCAGGAAGATTCTTCATCTGGGAATCCACTTCAGAAAGAGCTGACTTCAGTGCTTCAATATCCAGTTCGAGGGATTTCTTTTCCTTATCCACTTTTGAATCCTTTAACAGATCTAAAATATTTTTCATCTTCTTATTCTTCAAATAGAGTTCCACCTGAGGGTACCTGGTTTGAATGTCTTTAATGACATCTTCGACTTCTTGAACTGTTAAAGTACCAGACTTGTCCTTGTCTGCTTTATCAAATATCACTCCAATATCCTCCTGGATGTGGATTTTCCAAAAGAAAAGTGAAAAAAGGAAGGATTAACAGAATAGAGGCCAATAACATGTGAGTAGATTCTATGGTACACCAAAAGAGAAAAAAATTACAATGTAAGTTTGATTTGACATCATCTGCTTATTCTTTGGAAGGACTATATATATATATATATATACACACACACACACTAGTAAACAAGCACATGCAATGCACGTGTGGCCATGTTAGCAGAGGTTCATCTACTTATACTTCGGAAGGACTATATATATATATATATATATATATATATATATATATATATATATATATATATATATATATACACACACACACACTAGTAAACAAGCACGTGCAATGCACGTGTGGCCATGTTAGCAGAGGTGAGAGAAAGAGATTGGATTGTGAAAAGAGGGAGTGTGTTTTTGGGAAAGAGAAGGAGCTTGGGTAGGAGAGGGGAGAGATCAGCGAAAGGAGAGGAGATCATGGTTAGAGAGAGAGGGAGATCAGTGGAAGGAGGGGAGATCATGAATAGAAAGAGATCCGTGGAAGGAGAGGAGATCATGGAGAGAGAGAGAGATAGAGAGAGAGAGAGAGCTCAGCAAAAAAGGGGAGATCTTGGATAGAGGGAGAGAGTTTGGCTGTGAGAGAGAGGGATTTAGGAATCCCTCTTACTGCTCTTTCTACTTTTCTTCTTCCTTTGTACTTGTCAATTCAATAATTCCGGGATCAATTATCGGGTTGATGGAGAAAACATTAGGTTTTACTCTCGCTTGTTTGCAATGCTACTCATCACAGTGGGCATTACCAACAAATACATGGGCTTTCAAGATTTTTAATGAATTCATTTAAAGTGGTAAGGATGGAATAACCCAATAAAAAGATGAATATTTATCAAGTCATACACAGACTAAAAACAAAGTACAAATATATTATAATGTTTATTAAAATAAGAAAAATAACTACTTAAATCTAGGAAAGTTTGGAAAAAATTCAGAATGTCGAAAATAGAGACATTAGAGGAATAAAACAGAAAGAAGATGCTCAAAAAGAAAAGGGAAATTAAGAAACTGCTGTATGTTCAGTGGATTTTACGATAAAGACTTTTTACAGAGAGATACAGGTACAGTGTGGGCTAAGGACTTGTTCCTTTGGTTAAAGTAGAAGACGTGTTTTCTTTGGTGGAAAACCAAAACAAGAAATTATTTTGAAAACAAAATACAAAGAGACCAGTCATAGGAAATTACAGCATATCCATTAGTGCTCCATTCAATGGCACCCCAACCTGCTTCATGTGTTGAAGGATCAAAACTGCCATCTCTGGGCATAAGTTTATGATCATCTTGTGGAAGTAGGCGAAATGGGTCCATGATATGGTCATGAGTTTGGATTTAACATGGTTGAAAATCAATATTACAACCCTGATGAGAAATCTCATGCACTATACCTTAGACGTGTTATTGTAGAGAGAGAGAGAGAGAGAGAGAGAGAGAGAGAGAGAGATGAGAGGAAGAAGCCATAGCCCATAGCCACCTAAAGGAGAGGCACATGATATCATGTTTTAACATTCCTTTTTTTTGGGAAAATTAAACCAATTATTCATGGAAATTGTTGTAATCACGAATCACAAAGGAAATAATTATTTTCTCAACTCTACAACCACTTAATCTCCCTTTGGAAATTTAGAAATCAACCTGAAAATCAGTCTTGTCCATGCCCACAATCTTGTCTTCCTAATTTTACGATAATGATTCAATGTGGACAGGTTAATAATGTACGCAATGTGCAGCCCCATAAGAATAAAGATCATACTAAATCTATCCCAGTTTTCCAGTAGAGAAATATAATTTGCCAAACCCAAAAACCTTAATTAAATTCTGTCTTCCTGTTCCCAGTCTTCCTGTATCCCAGTCAGTATTTTCAGCTAGCAGTTTTGCCGGGTCATAGAGGAAGACGTTAGGTGCTTCAGCACCAGCGTCCATGATATGTCTTATTTTCAAACCCGATTTCTCCAATGGCTTGGCAACAGACTTATTGCTGTTCCGAATTTGTACAGACATGTAATACTAAATTCTAATGGGTACACTAAGGACAATCAAATGGTTAGCAGCATACTCATGACTTTGAATAATTAAAGTCATTGAAAAGAAAGCAGGTTTAACAAACTATTATCAAAGAGCAGGAGTAAGATTAGTAAGATTTATAAAGAGTGAAGAGTAAATTAATGACATTAATGAATAAAAACTGCATAAAGAACATACCTTATGATGCTTGAGTGCCGACTGTAGATCATAGTTCGAAATCTCAGTTCTCGAGGGTGTCTCGACCCTTGAGAAAACCAAGATTACCGAGATCTCGGCGAGAACCTGCCGAAACCCCCAGAGGGTAAAAATGGGAGTTTCGACAGGTTATTTTATGGTTTAAACCATTTTTTGCTGTTTTAAGTCCATTTTAGAGCCATTTTAAGGCTATATATTGCAGGAAAATACTTATTCAACATATATAAACACATTTGAAGCATAAAAAGTAATCACATTATCGAAAAATCATACATTCATAAATCATAAATCCCACAAAATAACATAATTTACAAGTACTCATTATATGAAAGACATAAATACTCAAAATGAAATAATACATTCCCATTAGTCCATCCCAATGTCTAATCATATGTAGAGTGGCGTGCAGGTTCCATCTGATCAGATTGACTTTGTTGAAGAAAATATATCTCGGTCTGATAAACAAAATCCTACCACGACATCCTTCGGCTATAGAAGGTCTGGTAGTCTTCCACATATTTCTCATACATATGATCCGGGAAGTTTCTAAAAATAACCAACCTTGGATACAATTCACTATAATGTGGAGTAAAGTGAGCATATATTGGCTAGTGTGGGGGCATGGTTCTTTGCAAATTTGGGACTGAAAAGAGACTGTCCACAAAGTTTGAGCCAGTCTGTGATGTAGCATTACTAGTATCAACGGAATAATCATATGCACTTCCCATCATGCGTCATCATCACCGGAATAAGAACCGTACGCCAAAGTGGTGCCAAATCCATGAGCACTCCACTGCCCCTGCTCCTGTCCACTGCTACCCTCGATGCTCAGTCCTCCAAAACTTGTAGACATGCTATCAATTTCAACATCAGGCATAATATTAGGATCAAGAACAATGTCAAAGAAACGATCTTCTTCTTCTTCCACTGGTTGCAAAGGGCGTTCCCGTTGACGAGACCTACGTGTATACCCAGTCATAGGCCGTGATGAAGATGCGCGTCCACCATGATCTGGATCCTGTGTAGCGTGTGTATACTGACTCTCACCGGTCCATCTAATAATGGGTACAGTCGGTCTAGGATCACCACCACCACCCTCATCACCACCACCACTACCATCATCACCACTATTATCAGAAGTTGACCAGCCAGTTTGTTCCATTGTATCATCATCGCCTTCTGAGTCACTACCAGTACCAACTGGGAGGTCAAACGGTCTAGACGACTGTGCGTGTACACGACCCTCATCCGAAGACATAAACCACTCGAGATTAGAACCCATCGGAGGAGACACAGTGGGGTCGGGCATCCCACTAGGCTCATCCATCACTGGAACTGCTCTGTCTCTAACCCATTCCACATAGGGATCATCTTCATCTGAAGATAGTTGGAAGACGTCGGCTAGCTCGATCAACTCTTGTTCATTTCTTTGTTCAAATTTCAAGCATTGTACCCTCAGTCTCATATTGTAATGGGCGTAGACCAAGTCATTTAGCCGTTGAGAGCCCAATTTATTCCGCCTCTTTGAATGGATAAGGGGGAAAGTACTCTAATTTCGTTCACACCCAGATGCGGAACATGTCTAAGATAGGACTTTGATTGCAATTCTCTTCAACTTAGCTGCATGCTCGCCATACAACAACCACCACTCAGCTGCACAAGATGAAGAACACATTTTAATACACATATTAAATAAGATATTTTACTTGAAAATTTCAATTTCCATAATTCCATACCAGGATCGGTCTTATCTCGTCCGGCCCGGGGCATCGGCAAGGGAGTTCCAAAACTCCCAAGAGCATCTCTCGAACGTTTTCATCTACACCCATTTCAAAATTTATAACCATTAGCCATTGTAATATGTGGATATTCAAATAATTCAGCACTTAAACCATACAACTCACCTCCGGATTGACCGGTGCTTGACAAGATAATCGGCACCAATTTTGCCACAACATCTTTTACCGCATCGATAAGGTCAGAATTGAGCCCCAAACACATGTGAATATTGGTACTTGGGGTTCAAATAGTATGCTGCAAAATATGAGTTGCTAGATTAAAATAGAGTATCAATTATTAAGTGGAACTAAATTAAAGACATTATTAAATATACTCACCAGCATTATGCAATGGGTGCATCAGCTGACTTTCCCATCGATCTTTGATAATCTTCACAAAATGTTTGTTTCCATGTGGAAGTATAGTTTTTATACGGTCCTTTAACATATCCATGGCAAGATATAAATGTGGCATGGTGGGCTGGAATGTCAGATACACTAATCTCAACACCTTCATCACTGGCTCCGAATTTTGACTACATCCTTCAGGTGTTCTCCAAAATTCCTCCGAAGCTATAGTAGTCCGTGCTTGAACCCCGAAAGAGAGAGCTGGACCCCTCCACCCAAACCAGTCTTCGAAGCAAACATCGATCTGAGGCCTACCATCTTTGCCTGAAAGCTCTTTAGGGCTATGTAGTTGGTAGCAAATCTAGTAATGCCGGGTCTTACCAAATCCCCTCCACATTTCTCCCTCAGCAAGTTCAAAGAATATCCATGGTGGTATACAAATGTTGTCACCTGGCGTGCTTGTTCAACCATTTGCTTTACTTTTTAGATCTTGCCCATGTCCTTCAACATCAAGTCAATGCAATGGGCAGCACATGGAGTCCAAAAAAGGTTATAGTTAGCCATCACCATCTCTCCTGCCTTCTTGTAGTTGCTGTCATTGTCTGTCACAATTTGCACCACATTTGTAGCACCAACTTCATCCACCACTGTCTGTAGCAATCCATAGATGTAGTTAGCATATTTTGTGTATGCAGATGCATCCACAGACTTCAAGAATGATGTCTTCCCATCACTGTAGACCATGAAGTTGATGATGGACTTTCTAGTGGGACCAGCCTGAGCAACTGCATCAAAGAAAGGCTGATAGTATGGGCAACTATTGGGATACTATTATAAATAGACCACCTAGCAAAGGCATCCCCAATAAATTCTTTTGTACCCTTCCAGTTCCACATACTCTTCAATCTCTTCTATTTGGCGCTAGCTTTTCTAAAAACTGCTAGATCCTGCTGTAGAATCTCTACATAATCCTCATCCCTAGCAGTAGGTGGTGGTGCCTGAGGTTGTGCTCTAGTACTTTTTGATCTTGTAAACATAGAAGCCAACCCTCCCTTACTCCGTCTTTATGGTTCTTCGGACTGCTGAAATGATCCACTACCACCTGCCCCTAAGGCTCTTTGCCTCAACCTTTCCATTTCCATCTCATGGCTGACTTTATTAGCCATTGTTGCCCGTCTCAGATCTCTGGCTTCTTCCTCAGTCAAACCCCTGGTATCTAGACCATCATCATCTGAATTACCATCATCCAAACCACGCACTGTACCTCGGATTGCTTCCTCAAATTGTTGTTTATTTTTTTCTTTCTCTGCCCTTCTCTGCTAGCCTCCCTTCATCTGTGTAGCTATGGCCCTGGTAATCTCCACAAGAACTATAGCACACTTTGCCACGTCTGTAGAAGTCTCACTCAAGTGTTGCTTAAGTCTGGTAATCCCACCAGACATAAGCTTATTCCCACAGAATTTGCATTGGGTCTTCTTTCTATCACCGCCAATGGAGGTACAATACTGCCAAGCCATGTCAGTACGACCAGCATCACTACCTCCCTCACAAAAACCCGAAGCAGCCATAATGTTTAGAACGAGACACCATTACATAAGATGATAAATAGAGATATTTAAATCAATAGATTTTCATTAATAAAATTAAAAATTGAAGAACATAAAAGCATCAAATATGCGAATACAACTCAAAACACATTGAAATTACTTTTCAAAATTTTAAAACTATGTTACAAGAAAACAAAATATTTTTCCTAATTTTCCATAATTATTTAGATATTATTAATAATTTTGGATATTAAATAAAAATAATTTATTTTTCAAAAAATATAATCCGACAACATGAAACCGTAGATTGGTAAATGATGTTCAACATATATTATTTTGAACACCAATAGATAAGTATTAATATTTTTTTACTAATTTTTTATTGCTGAAAAATAAAATTTACTAATAAAAATATGTACAGAAAAAAAAAACTGAAACCGTGACCGCGTAGATTGGCCAACGATGTTCAACATATATTATTTTGAACACCAGTAGATAAGTATTAATATTTTTTTATTAATTTTTTTTGCTAGAAAATAGGATTTCTTAATATAAAATTCATAAAAATAAAAATATGTACAGAAAAAAAAAACTGAAACCGTGATCACGTAGATCGGCCAACGGTGTTCAACAAATATTATTTTTAAAGTAAACTGATTAATATTTAAGAAATATATTTTTTATTTTTTTAAACAAAATATAAAATAAATATATATATATATATATATATATATATATATATATATATATATATATACAGAAAAAAAAATTAAAACGTGGCCGCGTAGATCGCCAACGGTGTTCATCATAAAATATTTTCAACACCATCTAATTAATATTTATCATATTTTTTTTAATTTTTAATTGCTGAAAAATACATTTATTTTAACAGAAAATCAAAATAAAAAATATATATGCAAGAAAATAATTTCGAAAGGATGAGGTTGTAGATCGGCCTAATGACTCTTCACATATATAAATTTCATGATGAACCAACATGTATTGAACGTATTCATGTAAAAAAATAAGTTTTAGGGGAAAAAATCCATACCTCAAACCTTAGATTTGCAAAGAATAGGTCAAAATGAGCCTCCAACAGCACTTTGATGGAGAGATTAGCAATGAACAGAGGTTTTCGAACCTTAAATGCAAGGTTGGAGAAGAAGGAATGGAGTAGAAGAAGAAAACAGAAGGAAATTGAGAAGAAAAATGAGTCTCGATCAAGATCTCGACCGAGACTCTTATATAATAACTTGGACCAGTTCGAAACTGGTCAAGACTAGTCGAGAACCAGTTGAGAACTGGTCGAGACCCAGTTTCGAACCAGGTTCTTGTCTCGACCCTTTCGAGACTACCGAGAAGGGTCGAGATTTAAAACCATGCTGTAGATTAAGAGAGTTGTGATTTGATTGTGTGTGTGTGTATATATATATATATATATATATATATATATAGAGAGAGAGAGAGAGAGAGCTTTAAGAAATAAATAAACGTAAGAGACATTTATCTTTGTCGGAAGTTTTGGCAGATTCTTTGACTGGAAAGCTAAGGAAAACAAAATAAAAGGGAGATTTAGTTTCATTTAGAGATAAAATCATCGAGATCAATAGGAAAGTAATATATAATTTAATATCGTTAGCCCAACCTGAGAGCGGACAGCTAATGCATTATTAATCTATATATTAAGAGAGAGAGAGAGAGAGAGAGAGAGAGAATGCAATGAGAAGCAGAGTGGAGAAGGGGGAAATCCTTAGATAGTGTTTTGGGTTTGGAGGCAGAGGATTTGGAACATGGAAGTAGGTAGACAATACGGAACATAATTAAAAAGGAAAACAAGTTACTTTGAAAATTGGCAACAAGTGTTATTGCACTCTATCTCTCTCCTAATTTAGAGCTCTCAGAAAAATGAATTTCCTAATTTTTTAAGGAAATCTGCAGGAGATACAAATAAAGGGAGAAGGGGGAAGAATATATTAGGAGATGAAAATTACTAATTATTTAGTGTTAGGGGTAAATATAAACCCTCGAATGGACATACGACACGTGTAAAGCGACATACGATTAGTCAACAAAGTGCAAAAGATCCCCCCTCAAATAACCAATCGACACGTGGATAGTAAAGAGGAGACTCGTCAACAAGGGCAAAAGAGAGAAGAAAAAGGACAAAAGTGGGGCATTATCCACATTCACAAGGGCAAAGACGGAATTATACCCCAAAGCCCCACATGACACCAGCAATAACTGAGGCTATAAATACCCCAACCGCCAGAAATCAAATCACGCCAATGTTTTATGAGTTTGTCCCCCACTTGCTTTGACACCTTTACACTCAGCTTTTACCTTCGGCCAGCTCAGCCTCGGATTGGTACTTACCATAACTTTCCTACCCTGGTTAATATACAAAAAAGGTCAGGCTTAACCCTGATTATCTGTGGCTTAGAGTTTTGACTTTAACATCGGAGAGGCCACAGGGCATATAAGCCCGACCCCACCTTTGCCCGGTTCTATCGTTTTCAAGTCGGACCTAACAGAAGACCCAGACGAGTAGATTCTAGCAGCAACAGATTAACGCCCACCATGGGGCCCATAGGAAGACTTTGGTAAAAAACCATTTGGGACTTACTTGGCCGCTATGTCTCATCGTAACAGCCGGAGTTAGGGGCTAAACTTACCTCCTCCCCCCCCAAAACACAATCATACAAGAGAAAATATAATAGAGGAAGAACAGGAAGTGGATAACGTCAATGATGGACGAACCCGCACTCCCCAACGCCAAGAGCCGATACCTAGACAAGAACCTGAGTTCGTTACTCAAGCGGAGTTCAGAGGAATAGCCTAAACCATGGGCAATCTGACCCAGCTACTCCAAACCTTCCAGGCCCCCCGGGCGCGCCATAGACAAATAAGAGGAAAAACATGCTCCCCACAAGCAGAGGCAAGAAAACATCCCGCGGGGAGAGAACCATGCGCCCTGGAGTTTGGACTCCCCATCCCCGAAAAGCCTTTACCCATTAAATCCGAGACTCCTCGGAGAAGAAGTTTTTCCAACTCAGGGTGGCGAGCAGCGAGGGGGAAGAGGCCCCTTCCAAAGGGAGGCCTAGAGGAATGGGATCCCCACAAAGGTATATGGTTAAGATCTTTTCGGCCTCTCCTCTTACAAGGGAGGCCCATCCGAAACAAACTCATCAATCTACAAACCACGAATTCCTATAAGAGAAAGGTTGGAACCACGGCAAGGAGGTGTAGCCAGTCCTAATCAGGTCCCGTACCAAGCGCGGGAAGAGGCCCCCTGAGAGATAATGCTCTGCCCATTCGGCTCCCTCACAGAGATGGTCACGAGCAAGCCCTGATCGTGGTTCGGTGAGGAGGTGTAGCCGGTCCTAATCAGGTCCCATACCAAGAGCAGGACGAGGCCCCCTGAGAGAGAACATTCCACCCATTCGGCTCCCTTACAGAGACGGTCATGAGCAAGCCCCGATCGTGGTTAAGGAAGATCTCAAAGGCCAAGTGGAGGCCTTGCATGAGCAGATAAGCAAAGTCCTGAAGCAGACTGTGGACACGGAAGAAAAGGACTATAGTGTCGACAACCCCTTGTCGGACATAATCATGAGGACCCCACTCCCAAAGGGTTTCCACCTACCCAAGCTGCCCTTGTACGATGGCACCACGGACCCCGAACAGCATCTGGGAAGTTTCATCACCATGATGCTTCTCCACGCGTACCAGGATGCCATCATATGCCATGTGTTCCCCTCCACCTTAAAGAATTCAGCTCGAATCTGGTTCACTAGTCAACCCTCAAGGTCGATTAATTCTTTTAAGGATTTCAGCAAGAAGTTTCGCTTCTTTCTCAGTTTCTCAGAAAAGGGGGCTCTAAAAAAAAAAAAGAAAAGATTACTTCGTTCCTGATAGTCATTTCTTTAATCAGTGGATAGGAGCATACTCTGAATCGAGATCATGGGAAAGTACTTCTTGATCATTTCTACCAACTTAAAGCCCCATTGGAATTCCTTTTATGCAGTCCCTTTGATTAACTTACATTATCTCTATTACTAATCCTTTGTGTACCTTGGTGTTCCTAACCGTCCACAGATATAGACTTTGAAATGGTGAGCAGCTACCCGACGGCCTAGATGTGCGTTCGTACTCAGTAATTTTTGAATAACAATAGAATGGATTGTCATTTTTGTTTTCGTTTCTCGAGTTGGCTCAGGTGGTTAGTTTAGTAGAGAAGAGAATAGGTTCGCCGCGCCGCTCAGCCTCGTCGGCTACCAAGCAAGTTTACCAATGCCCTGATGAAAGGTGCCCCCCTAAACCTGGGGGTGTTCTATCATGTCATATCAGTCGTAACCATTTTCAAGGAAGTAAGGCTCAAAAGAAGACGGTGAAGAACCTGATGCAGCTAAAACAGAGGCATGACAAACCCCCCCGAGCGTTCCTCTCCCGATTCAATCAAGAAGTCCTAGAAATCAAGACATTGAAGACGACGTCGCCATAACATTGTAATTGACCATCACAGACCTCAAGCTCTTGTTCTCCATCAACAAGAAAGAACCAATGGACTTCAAAGATCTCTTAGCCAGATGCGAGAAGTACGCGGTGGCCAATGAAGCAGTCCAGTATCATCAGTTATACCATCAAGCGGCCGCAAGACCCTCCAATAAGAGCAAACAGGTGGTGCAATACAAAGAACTAGATAGAGAAAGAGGAAAAAGGCAAGGAGGAATGCCGAGGAGAATCACCCCAGAAGGGACGACCCTGTCAGAGGGACGCATAAGCACTTTAATCACTTTACCCCCTAACTCGGCCGATCAGTGAGATTCTCACCTTGATCAAGGGAAACTATAAGTTGCAGAGACCAGACAAGATAGTCACCAACCCTCGATTCCGGAACACCCGAAAGTACTGCACCTTCTACCGGGATCATGGACACGACACGGAGGAGTGTCGACATCTACAAGGGGAAATAGTTGACTTAATCAGGAGGGGATACTATGGTCAGTTTGTCGACTGACGAGTGGTCGAGGAAATAAACCTTCCGTCTTGGGAAAGAAGAAAAGATAGGAGGAGGGATGACAAAAGGGAGCCATGAGAGGGTAACCGAGAAGGAGACCAGCAGCCAAAGAGCAGCAGGATGGACTCTGGGACTATCCTCTACCTCCTCTGCCGAACCATCACGTAGGGACGATTTCCATAAGGGTCAACTACGTCCCAACCCCGGAGGATAGGAGGACCGTGGCAGGAGTTCCGAAGAGCCAACCCTAGAAAAAGCCATAAAAGGATAGACCACACCCAACCAAGGCCACCTCGGCTGGTCATCAGCCCTATGGACGAAATGGCCATAGGCAAGACATCCTTGGCTAAAGCAACAGAAGTGCCTTCGCTTGCGGAGACCCAACCTAGACAGAGCAAAGAGAGCACCTTTAAGGGCCGACCTATTGTACCCAACCGTGGATGCTCGGATACGTATCATCGGATAGGCCGACCATTTGCGTCCGAAGAGGCCTCCTCGGCTATATTCCCTTCGGACCATCAGAAGCTCCCGCTAGGAGGAGAGGACCCAAAAGCCCTTAGTCGGTTAAGGTTTAGAAATGGGAGAGAAAAATTGAACATGAAGAATTGATCCGCACCATCTCAGGCGAACCTACTGCAGGCAACACCTCAACACAGGCTAGGAAGGAATATGCCCAGAGTGTCAAATCTACGGAATGACCAGACAAAAGGGCCAGGAGAGGGGACATCCTCACCTTCGGGGATGAGGATCTACGTGGATTGGAATCACCCCACAACGACCCTCTGGTCATGACCATGAGGATCTCCAATTGCGAAGTACAGAAGGTATTCATAAACACCGATAGTTCTGCGGACATCATTTATTACGGAGCATACAAGAGAATGAAAATTGGAGATGATCAACTCATCCCATCGACCATACCCTTGATCAGCTTTTCTGGAGATGTTGTTCCTCCTATGGGCTACATAAGACTCCTGGTGCGCATCAAAACATACCCCCGGGACTCCCAGGTGTATATGGTGTTCATCGTGGTAGATTTCCCTTCGGCACATAACATGATTATGGGGAGGCCAGGATGAGGGCCCTAATGGCAATAGCCTCTCCCGTTCACCAAGTCATGAAGCTTCCCACGCCTAGGGGAACTGGAGAAGCCTGTGGCAACCAACTAGTGTCCCGGCAGTGCCACCCAACCGAGCTGCAAACACATAAGAAGCCGGTGGAGACAATGCAGATCGACATCGAGGATCAGAGAGACGACCTTAAACAACTACGAGGGACCCCCGCGGATGATCTTGTCTCAATTGTCTTGGACGAAGCAAAACCTGAGAAGACCGCGAACATGCCCGGCATCCCACGAGAAGTCATTGAGCACTGGTTATGTGTGAGCTCTCGTCTCCGACCCGTCAAACAAAAGAAGAGGACCTTTGCCCCAGCTCGACAAGCAGTCATAAACGATGAAGTTGATGAACTCTTAAAGGCTGGATTTATCTACGAGACGACTTACCCAGAGTGGGTGTCGAACGTAGTAATGGTGCCTAAGCCCAGGGGAAAATGGAGAATTTGCATCGACTTCTCGGATCTGAACAAGGCCTATCCCAAGGACAGTTTTCCCCTCCCGCAGATTGATCAACTGATCGACGCAACAGCGGGATATGAATACCTAAGCTTCATGGATAACCACTTAGGATAGAACCAAATCCATATGCATTGACTAGATGTGGAGAAGACCTCGTTCGTTACCAACCGAGGGCTCTATTGTTACGACATTATGCCATTTGGCTTGAAGAATGCGGGGGCTACTTACCAAAGATTGGTTAACAAGCTGTTCGAGGGTCTGATGGAATATGGAAGTCTACGTCAATGACATGTTGGTTAAAACCTTGAAAGGAAAGAAACATGTAAACAATCTGGAGGAGGACTTTGGTATATTAAGGAAAAATCAGATGAAGTTAAATCCGGCCAAGTGTGCCTTCAGTGTCACCTTAGGCAAATTTTTGGGATTCATTGTCACAACCCATTTTGGTAATCGGGCGTGATATCCGGGTCGACCCAATTCAACCCGAATACTTCCAGCGATCGACAACCAAAATGATCTACATAAGCAATGTCCATAATAATCATTAAATAAATCAGAGTAGTTGCAGTAGAATTGTATAATAAGGAACAGACGTCAACTAATGTTACCATAACATAAATAAGTCTGTTATGTTTTACCAACGATTTCGACAAGTAGTATCATAGTACATATATCCAATACACAATCTAAGAGTAAATCTGGGAAAACCGTTGTAGATAGACCAAACCGTCTTCTATCTATAGATATCATGCAAACTAGACTACGCACTGGATCAGGTCCTATAAACGCAGTCGTCACCGGGACAGTCCTCGTCGTGGTCATCCGGGAAGCCCTCTCCAGTAGAGATGTCCTCCACCAGTGCGGGCTTCATAACATCAGCTGCAGAAGAGGTACCTGCATCCAAAGCTAAAAGATTCTGATATCGAGGGTGAGCTCCCATCCTAGCTCAACGAGAAGTTGAGTATCAATGCAATCCAACCACCATCAAATCATTGTTGTATAAAAGTAATCACAGATAAAATGCACAGCAAACATGAATGCCCCATGGTCTTAGTTGTACTCCAGCAGAGATCTGTCCAAACCATACCACCCCTGAACTTGTTCACATGCCTCTTTCCTAAACATGTTTGCATTTCACCCTTCTTGAATAGCTGAACCACCCCTCTCTTGGTAAGTCCCCCCACTAAAGCACAGGATATACAACCATGGGCGATAAATGATGCAGGTAGTACATAAAGGAAAAGGGGCCGACCCCAGCAAGATCCCCGGCACCACTCCCATGGACCACCGTGCCCCTGCTAAGGTGCTAGCTGTGACACAGGACCACTGATCACACAGCAAGCACGTAATTCATCATTATCAATGAGCATACCCACTCATATAGACATGTAATGGCAAGTGCACAATGTAAATAGGGTTATACCCGAGCAAAGATCCCTGACATCACTCCCATGGACCACCAAGCCTCCGCCAAGGTACTAGCGGTTCCAACATAGCCCGCGTGCCCATATGCCACCCTCCCCTAGGTACCCACACGTCCCACGGACTAACATATATGGCTAAACATATATCTATCAATATAAATAGGGTTGTACTCAACGGAGACCCCCGGCTCCCCACTCTTATGGCTCACCATGCCTCCTCTGAGCTACAACACAAATAACATGGTCCGTGTACCATACGTCACCCTCCCCTGGGTACTCGCACGCCACACGGGCCATCATGCCCAATCACACAACATCCAAATCATACATAGTTACTATTATTATGCAAATGCATGCTCATACATAACAATTATTAGATGGCATGTTATAAAGCATAAATACAAATGCAATACACATCACATGCTCAAACTCTACGGACCCAAACCTTCACCTGTAGGCACTAGGGGTGTTGTTGAACCTTAAAGCCAGCTGAAGGCTCCGCCTCTGCCCAACATCGATTTACCTATTTAATTAGATAGCTTCATTAGATTAGTTAAATGACTCCTAAAATCTGCATGGACATATCTTACATGTCAACATGCGGGTCCCAAGATGAGTCAGGAACTCAACGGTTGGTCCCAATAGATCCTATCTAGGCTGACTAGCTAACAGAGCCAGAACCAGATGGTAATTCCTGATGGTACACCCTCCGAAGTTTCCCTCCGGATAGCACTTAGAAAAATTCTCCTTTTTGTCTACACCAAAGGATGTAAGCGGACACTGTGTCATCCGGCCGCCGAATACCCCTCTATGATCAGGTGTGCTCCATAGTACACTGATTGTAATTGATCCGGGGGCAAAGCCAAATGGTCTATCCTCTGGCTTAGCCTCCTGATAGCACAAGCATTTCGGCCCCAAGTACACGAAGGCTCTGGTACGTATCCGGAGGATGTGCCTCTGGTACGGAGCCACCGGCGGTCCTTTATACTAGGGCACATGAGTATGATACAGAGGCAGTGGCGGATGGTGTTCCCGCCAGTTTAGCCTCCAACTCACTTAGAATACTTTGTCTAAGGCAAGGTCTGACAAGTCATTCGGAGACAATGGTCATGACCTAACCTCTGGATCAAGCCTCCGGTTCAAGTCCAAAAACCAAACACGAACTAAGGAAAACCTTTCAAGGTTTGGGGCTTTGGTATCCACCATTATACTACCATAACACATAGTGGGAAGCTTGTTCCTACTCATAGTGAACCCATAAGAGTCCCCAACAGTCTAATGCAACCTTCGCTTAAGGTTTGGAACCCAAACCCTAGTTTTTAAGGTCAACCTTGGCCTCCATTAATGGTGGCCAAGCCTCACCATGGAAGATGGGTGCAACTAACTATTAAGCTACAATGAGGGAAGTACACTTACTCGTGGAAGATGGTGAGCCCTCCTCAAGCTCCCAATGGCCTCCAAGAATCATCCTTCAGCTCACTCCCACTCTAGCCTCGTTTTCAGCATGGTTTAATGTGGGAGGTGGGTCTCTATTTATAAGCCCGAGGAGAGAGAAAAGGGTCCACCTCAGATTAAACTGGCGACAAGGAACCGGGTGATGCTCCATCCGGCAGAGCCGCCGGTTGGGCTTAAAAGTGGCCCAATGCTTGGTTTGCTAGGCCTACTCTAATGGAGACACCCATGAAACCATCTAAGGTTTTCTCTTACACTTTCAACCCCTATCAGGTGATCTCAGCCTTCGACCCAACAATATCATTCGGTTTCAATATCAGCTATGTCTTGTGTCAACCCGGTAAGACCCGGCATAGGGGAAATCCGGTTTGGTAGGGATTTCGAGTGCGGGTCTTACATTCATGTCTTGAGCAGAGGCATCAAAGCCAACCCGGTGAAGATCTCAGCCATCCTGGATATGTCTGCCCCGACCAGAACAAAGCAAGTCCAAGAACTCACAAGGCGGATCTTCATGTCCAGGTCGGCGGATAAGTGCCTTCCCTTCTTTAAGACCTTGAAAGGAACCAAGAAGTTCAAATGGACGGAGAAATGTCAAGCAGCATTCGAGGAACTTAAGCTCTACCTCGCCTCACCTCCTTTGTTGGTCAAGCTCAACCCAGGAGACCACCTGCAGCTTTATCTAGCAGTATCATCCAGTGCAGTCAGCACCGTGTTGGTCAAGGAAGAAGATAAAGTGCAAAATCCTATATACTACATCAGTAAAGTGCTCTTGGATGTAGAAACCAAGTACTGAAAGGTAGAAAAGTTAGCCCTCGCCTTGGTCATTGCAGCGCGCAAGCTCCGCCCTTATTTTCAGACTCATGCCATCTCAGTACGACCAACCAATCTTTGAAGAAGATACTGTCGAAACCTGACATCTCTGGTCAGATGATCAATTGGGCGGTCGAGTTAGGACAATTCGACATACAATACCTGCAAAAAGCATTAAGAATTTTGGCTAATGCGTGCCAGTTCCACTTACTTCCAGGAGGCTCTTAATGCGAGTACTTGGGCAACAAAGGTTCCTAGTCAATGAATTCAATAGAGACAAAACTATTATGCAACTTGGCAGTTACTATCACTTAAATTTTAATGCCATAGTATGAGCATAGATTCTGCAATTTGAATTTGAATAATCAAACAGTCAAAAAAAAAAAATCAAACTGTTCAAGGAAAGCATTAAGAAATAAACAGAGAAATGAACCAGGTCTGTTTAACACTATTTCCGCGCAGGGGCCCCGGGGGGGGGGAATGAAGGAAGACGGAAAATACCATGACTTTGCGTTGATTTATAGTGGCACAATCACCGAGTGCATATGTGTTTTCGCATCCCTCAACACGCAGCCATTCATCAGTTGCTAAAACACGTCTATTAGCCTGTGTTTAAACAATAGATTTTTGTTAGTATAAGATACAACCCTAAAAAAAAATACCATCAATAATGAGAAATTCCAAGGATAACTAGTCAATAAATGACACCAGAACAACTTTAAAAAAAATGGAGTAACAACAAAATTAGAGTAGAAGATCAAATAGATGCTTAGGTCCAAATGTATAAACCTGACCAATTTGCTTCATAAAATCCATAATGACAGGGCGAGTCCCGATTCCAGTTGACCAGACAACCATCCCATATGGTGCAGAAGAAATCTCCCCCGTTTTCATTTCCTTCGTAAAGATGGCAGTATCAGTTACTTTTACAACCATTGATCCTGTTTTCACGTCAATACCATCTCTTCCAAACTTTTCTTCAGCAAAAACAGTGATCCGTTTATCAAACCTGCATGATCAGGAGTCCTAAAGGTATCAGAACAAGTTGATGGGAAAAAAAAAAGCAATTCAATGAATGACAACAGACCACAAACTGCAAAAGAGGAGCCATAAATAATAGAGTATACAAATATGTGCCGAAGGTAGTCAACTAGAGGTCAAGAAGTTCTAATGAACTTTTGTAGAGACTGAACATATGGTTTTTATTTGGAATATATTATATATCTATGTACTTTTGCATTTTCTTAGTGGCTGTGAGGTGTGTTTATTCACGGCTTGTACTCTAGTGAAATAGTATAGTACTCATGTACTATCCTGTCTTCTTGTTTCAAAGACACAAATCATCTTTATTTTGAGAGAATATTCACCAAATTGAATATTGGAATTTTCCCCCAAAAAAAATTAAGGACTTGATCTCCAAAGGCACTCATCTAATGAATTTAACCTCAGAAATTCTCAGGTTAAAAATCAATCTATCTCTTCTAGGATTCCTTATCACACCACGCATGGAGATCTTTCCATTGATAGATAGGCAGCCTTGCATAAGGAGCGTCTGTTCTGAGTTGGAGGCTGAGACTGAGAGCAAGCAACCTCGTTTATCCCTTTCCTTCACAACACAGCCGGCCTAGCTAGGCAAACCGGTTAGCTTCTTTGCTTACTTGGATTCAATACTCCCCACCAACTGCAACTGGAAACTGGAAAAGACCCTCTTCATAGCCTTATTTTGATTGCCCAAAACTCTCATACTGCTTCAAGAACTGATGCGGGATCCGGGTTGAGAAAACCCTAATTAGATCCGCTAGTAGGCCCGCCCAAAACAATAAGAAAGGTGACAAAAACAGGGCAGAACTGTAAATAAGTCCAAAACTCAACCAGAATGGCAAACTTGAATTATTCAGAACCTAATACTTGTAGAGAACCAAACAGTGCCTAAGATGAAACTGGAATTATAATAAAGAAAAAGAAAACTTGGAAGGAGAAACAAAATAGGCAAGAAAGTTTACATAAAGAAGGGTAATTCTGGAAAAATAGAATAAACCAACTTCTTCAAGCCACAACACACAGCCAGGATGGAAAAGAAACTCAGCTACTGCCCTAAACATGACAACCAGCTGAAACTCAAGAATAGAACGCCTAGACCTGATGAGATGACCCAAACCAATAAACCCAGTTAAACAGGGAATGATGATTCAACTTGGACTGGTTCAGGAGCAAACGCAGAAACAGGGGACCAGACGGAACTGAGATGAGGCTATCAGCCAGAAGACTTCAACACAAGAGTCTCAGGGGTTGAGTCGCCCTAGGACAGGGACCACCCCAAAGTTTCAGGGGGAAGAGGAGGGACGAGAGAGACTAACCAGAAATTGTGGACTGGGTTTACCGCCCAGAAACAGGGGAATAGAGGAGAGGAAGAAGAAAGGGAAAGGGGAAAGGAAGAGAATGATGGGGTTGGTTCCGTAGTGAGCAAGAACGAAGAGAGAGAGAGAGAAAGAGAAAGGGAAAAGGGCACTCACTCCCAGCTCGTAGGCACACCACAATAACCAACAAACCCTTTCTATTCAACTTCAAATCTGAAAAAAAACCAATACAATTCTATTTAAAGGAGAACTCCAAACTAATTTGAAGAAACTAGAAAGAAATAACACTTTATGAAACAAATCTAATCCCTATGGCATAAAAAGAAAAGAAAAAGGAAACCTATAAATTAAAACTCCAATCTATAATCATCTACCAACCCTTCCAGACCAAAAGGTTGGTTTGGGTTTGAGCGGTCAGGTTTGGCTTGGGTAGCCAAATTGGCTCGTGTCGATCCATTCATGACACTGCTACTGCATCAAGAACTTATTCACACTGTCTTATGGCTGTCTTAGTTCCTGTATAAAGTAGATCAAAGAATTCAAAGTCCCTATGAAATGTCCATGCCTAGAGCCAGAAGCAGACATTCTTATAAGGATTTCTAAAGCTGAATGGTTCATTTGTCTGACTGCATAAATCCTTTGAGATCTCGGCATAAATAGGGTGGATACCAAGATTCCACCTCATAGCTAAATGTCTTCCTAAGATCAGTACCGAATCTGATGTCGCAGAAGAGGATCCAATGAGATAAAGCACGCCATGATTGATAAATATGATAACTTAGGAATATAATGTATTCTTCCTTACATGTTCAAAATATGGTCTCCTGCCTCAAGAAGTGATATTTTTATAAGGTCCTTGACCCTGGGATACAGCTTAACTAAATCTTCATTAACAAAGTCATGAAGCTCAGCAGCAAACTCCACACCAGTTGGACCACCTCCGACGACTACAAAATGAAGACTTTTCTTCCTCTCTTCTTCACTTAGGTTAGGAAGGCTGGCACTTTCAAAACAATCAATCACACTTCTACGGATCCTTTGAGCATCTTCCACTTCCTGCATGCAGACAGGCAATAAGCCAGTTAAATTCTATTACCAATGTCAAAATAGTACACCAATCTCAATTTTTCTTTTACACTTCATACAAAGAGGAAGGAATTTCACCAAACACAATACAGAAGCGGGAAGGGACATGGATGTTAGGATACACTCTGACAACTGTGGAAATCCATCAATATTCAAGTCTTTCAAAGCTTCCTTTCCATAGAAGAATCACAGCATAGTACTGCCCTCTCTAAAGTGCCCCAAAAAAATTATTAAGAAGTGTATAAAGATTATAATTCCATTGCAGCCAAGGGAAGTTACCTTCAAGAAATGGCAATTCTCCTCAACTCCGGGCGTGTTGAAAGTGTTGGGACGAGCTCCAACGGTTATCACCAGGTAGTCATAGTCCACAACAAATTCTTCTTTGCTATCTGAACCCACCTCTTGAACAGACTGACAATGAACTTTCTTATTAGCTGCATCAATCTTGGTACACTCAGCTTCCCAAAATCGAATTTCTCCCTTTTTCTGCCAAAGGAACAAAAATCCATTGATGACATTTTGTTAAAGCATCCTAGGAAAATAAACGCATGTTGAAATGATGATTACTCCTATACAAAGAAGAAACTAATACGGTAGACACCATGGTTTTAGGAATTGGAGGCTGATCGGCTGATTCATATCAGTTTTGGGAGTGTCTGGTCCAATACCTCTTCTTTATTAAGTATTGGCCACGAGTCAGCATACCATTGGATCCGTACGCCAATCCGAATCGGTTCAGTTTTGGACATGGCCGATACCCTGTCCTGTGCCTGGAACTAAAACCTTGGCAGACACTGACCACGTGAAAATTCGAGAATTTCCTACATAAGAAGTTACTATATTTATTTATTTTTATGTTTCATTTTTATTTCTCTTTTCTTGAATAACATCAAAAAAAGTTTCAGATTGCCTAGTATTCCATCCATCAGTAATCCAAGATTTTTTTCATTGGGGTTTTCCTGGAAAAAATTGTCACATTTTCCTTCAATTCTTTATGAAAGATATCCAGTAACGATAAGTTTGAACAGAAGTGGGCTAAGTAATACAATGGACAGGCTTGGTGCTATTGGAAATAACAGCTTCATAACTATTGGCCAGTTTCCCATCACTAGATTGTTCTCCCAGTGTGTGGAGGCCCAACAAGGAAGGTTGGTTTGGACCTTCCAAATCATTCTTGCGGGAGATCCAGGCTGATTTTTTTCTGATCCTTTGGTAAAAAGATTCATTCTCCTCGTAAAAAAATACGAGGTAGGACCAATAGAAACTTTTTTTCAATCAGAAATCATTCAGGAACCAAAGGGATCGTAGTAGAGTTCACTTCAGAGAGCAGATTGCCAGACCTGAAAAAAAATTGAATCGCATTTGTAGCATCATCACTAATAACACCCCAAGCCTGCTTGTGGAAGTGGGTGTATACCCATCAGCTGAGTCTCATCGTAATAGGCGACTTGGGATCAAGAAGAGCCTAACTAGTCACGTTCTTAAGATTAGTTAATATAAGATAGAGTATAAAAATGTTTTACTCTGACTTATGTGTTATGGGGGGGGGGGGGGGGGGGGGGTGCCTTTACCTTCCGAACAATCTTTCGGATGGGCTCAACAATGCTGCGTGCTTCCACCGTCCCACATGTAACACTTGGCAACAAAGGGGTAAATGCAAAATAGTTACGTTGTGATACCACCTGAACATCGTACAGGGAACTATCAAGATTTCTCAAGAAACTCGTCCCAGCCCAACCAGTTCCAAGTACCACCACTCTCTTCTTCTTGAAATCCGTTTCAGATGAATCAACATTATTTGCGCCATGATATGATTTTGAATCAGAAAAAGCCACAAGCCCACCACTACTGCAATAATCAATATACTGTGTACATGTCAGAGAGGAAGACAAATGAGATAAAAACAAAAAAACAAAAGATATGGTGTCTTATGTATTTGAGTTCAGAGGAAGAATAAAAAAGAATAGGTTTTGGGAAGAGATTGAAGGGAAAAATTAGTTCTGGATCTGAAAGGAAAAAATTTAAAGGAGGCATAGAAGGCAGGTAAAGTTAACTGATTTTCCTTTCCAAGACCAAAGAAGAAGCATCAAAGAGTTCTAAGCAAAGCAATCAAAATATTCATCACTAAGAGTTCCTTGTATTAATAAAAATAATAGGCATAAAAGGTAAAATCTATTAGCAAAAATGTTTTGCAAGAGAACATAATGCTAGAACCATACAAGAATAATGTCAAATGGATCCTAATAATTGCATCCTTTGGTTATCATGTCAGGAAGTCTTTATCATTCGGAAATGAAATGATTAAGTAATTTTGCATAAATGCACATAAGGTCACTGTATTTGGCCTTTGGGTAATGTTAATTATAGATAGGGTCATAAGGTACTCCCATACAAAGGGATGGCTTCTTCCGTTCATCCTCCTTGCTTTACAGTTTCCTTGCTGTATTTCCCTTTCTCCTTTAGATAAGTTAATTTATTTTAAGTTTTTTTTATCTATTTGAAGAAACAATTCAACTCGAACACTATCTCCTCATTGTTACAGTAACCCTTCATTGGACTCCGTCATTGTTTACAAATCAAAATAACCAACGCTCTTGATTCTGGTTAGGATCTCTATGAACAAAATTACAAAACAAATGTAATCACATTGTAGGATCTGATGTGAAACCATAATACTGTTCCAAACTAGAAGATACAACCTACAGAAAAATAAGAGACAATAGAAAATATGAAATTGTAACAGTTGATTTAGAAGATCACTCAAAACAGAATTAGAGGATGAGGTATAGGAAGTGACTGACAGTTAATGATTAAAAAAGATAAATCCTTCATTGAAGTAAATAGTAATAATAGATTAAAAAACACAGATTAAACAATATTAATTCAACAGTAAATACGGAGTTCTGACAGTTAATGATTAAAAAAGTTTTCTCAAGTCACAGCTGGACCATGAAGTGAAAGCGCCTCCTACATTGAAGTAAGCATGGCATATATCCAGAGGATTGAGACCCACAAGCAAGATATCCTAATGGAAAAATTACTTCAATGCGATGAATGGAACCAACTACTAGACTTTCCTCTTTACTCTCCATGTTCTTGCATCCATCCTACTGAATAAGATAGATGAAATAATTGCATTCATCTTTAAAAAAAATCAATTTTTATCTCCTTAGAATGCCCTCGTTGGATCGCCAACTAATTTACAGAGTCACACGTGCCACAGGTTCGCTTAGTTACGAGGAGCACCCACCTCCTGTGCCCCACCCCTGCTCCCAAGATATATGGAGTATGAACTAATCAACAAAATGGTATGCTGATGCAAAAAAAAACGCATTCATGTAAAATCCAGACTGACCTAACACAGAGAGAAAGTACCAGTTTTAATATGTTCATGCTGTGACAGTGCATCAACTAATTAATGAAATTTAATTTCACTAACTCTCAACATCCTGAAAAAAGAAAAACTGCAATTTAGCTATAGCTACTAAAGCACTGAATTAAATAGAATGGATGTCGAATTCTAAATAGGATCAAACTAAATTGCAGGATTCATGGATTCATTCAACAAATCAAACTTAGAATCACGAGATTGTTATTCAATTAACACACCAACTATTGATCACTAGAAAAAGAGAAATAATACAGTAATCCATATCTAACATACTTTCAATCCAAAAGAAGACAATTCTCTCGCCAAAAATCTCTAAATGTTAAAAGAGCCATTATAATAACTATAACAAAAGTAACTATAGATAAAGCTAGAACTCTTATATTGAAGAACCAGTTCAGGGCCGAAGAGTAAACAGGGGAAACTAACAGAAAAAGAAGGAATTCAAAAAGAAGACCTGACTGTAAAGATAACAATCAGCTTGGAGAGCGAAGGGTAGTCATGAAAAGCTCGAGAAGCTCTCCGGTAGAAGGAGAAGACATGCATTGTTACAACCTCAGTTGCAGGTTTGATATCACAAAAAACCAGAAGATCTGCGGGAAATGGCAAAAAACAGCCCTCTCGGAATTCTTAATTTAACTGTTGCTGGTAAGAACTAAGAACCGAAGATATAGGAATCGCGAACTGTCAAGTCAGTGGCGGCCTGACTTGTCAACAAAGAACCAGGACACGTGTGAATCATCTGTCGAAGAGAAGGTTCTCCGACCTCTCGTCTCCACCCTGAAGAGCGGCGACTCCATCGGATGGACGTCATATAGAGGTCGGATGAATCCGACTCCTTTATTCGAGCCGACACTCTCTTATCGGCGACACTCTTTTATCGACTCGGCTTATCGTTTCAAACGAAATGATCGAATTCATCCGACCTTCACATGACGACCATCTAGTGGGGTCGCCGTCCCTCCCCCAATGAGGAGATGATTTGGATCCCTCCGGTCATCCGGTAGAGAATGGGACTCTGACCCATGTCCTAAAACATTATCTGACTCTTATCTCTCTTTTTTTTTTTTTTTTTTTTTTTTTTTTTGAGTTTTTAAGTAAGAGATAAAATAAATTTTTCATAAAAAATTTTTGAAAAGTTATTTACCATATTGTGATAAATTTTTTTTATTTTAATAGACCTCAATTAAGATGTTATTATTAAGAATAGTTTACTCTCATTAACAAAATAAATGTATAAAAAAAATAATGGATTGAAGTTTTCTGGTCAATTCTAAACCGAAATTGATCCTTAAAAATTATATTCGAACCAAACCAAAATTAATAAGTTCAGTTTTGATTTTACACATAATTAATTGGTTTGGTTGTAGTTTATAACCGTTAAACTATTAGTTAATCGATAAATAAAACCGAAAGGAAATCAAATAAAACCGGTTAATTGCCTATCTAGATGTATAATATTTCATATGTAGTATACAATTTAACGTGCTATGCCTTGACATTTGTCATGCCCATGTTATATGATATTCTTAGTTTATTATTTAATGTTTAGTGTTTTATTGTTGAACTAACACACGTAGAATATTTGCTCCTTTTTCATAAACTATGTGAGAAATAGTTTATAAACTGATTAATTGAAATCAATAAAAAAAAATTAATAAACCTTTTGTTAATCAGTTCAGTTTTGGTCTGGAAAACAAGAAATCGATTATTAATCGATTCAACTATGGGTTTCTATTAATAAGAACTCCAAACCGAACCGAGCCGAGCCGAACCAACACCTTTAAAGTTGAGGTTCTCTAACCCAAAGACTAGAGAGATCATAGAGAGCGCATGGATGGGAGGGGGCATTTTCTAAAACCCATATAGGGAGTGGCAGGGAATTTGCACTTTTAAGGGTGGAGGACTCGTGACCACGGGGTCCCCTAATTGATTGATAGGTTAAAAAAAAAAAAAAAAAATAAAAAAAAAACTCTTGCCAAAAATAAAAGGGGAAAAGAATGATGTCCGGTAATACTCCCTTGCACCCTCTCAGATGGGAGGTCTAAAATGATCATGTCAGCCCTAGTCATTTACACCTATTGTGATAGGATGCAAGGGATGCTACTAGAGCGGGTGCTGTTGGACATCATTCCACCTCCCAAAATAAAATTGCAAATCAGACAAAGTTTTCGTATACTGCCGTGTATGTACGTGGTCGTACTTTTAGCCGTTAAATGAAGAAACGTAATCTAAAAATTACCCTCCCTATTAAATGAAGGATACCCTAACCATGTCTATACACACAGGCCGTGTATGAGAAACATCCTCAACATGTTATTTAACATTTATGAATTATCAATGACAATCTGTTTATTCTGTCAAAGTTTGAAAATGACCTACGCTCTCATCATCAGCAGTTAAGAGTGTCAATTGGTCGGTCTGATTAGTCTCGGTTGGACTTAATTGATTTCACCATTTTAACACCCTGCACCATGACCACCTATTTAATTAATCGGTCCCTCATAGGCAAAGCATGGAAACATTTATATTTAGTCAGATCAATCACAATCCATAATCAGTCTTATGCTAATCTGGCTAATTGGTCTGTAAAAAGACTATAACGGGATCATACCAACGTGTAAATAAAAATAGAGGGAGATATTATGTTTTGAATCTATAATTGTTTTCATGTTGTAGATTAGATACATTATTGTAGGATTGTAAAAGGTTCTTATTAGGCTTGTGATCACCCATGTAGACAAAGATGAGAATAGAATGAGTAAGTAGAAGACTCAAGAGGGCTTTCTGAAGCTCTATGGCTTGGTTTTGATAAATTGTGGATGGAATGTGATTCCTCTTCAGTAGTTAATTGTCTCAAAAAATCAGAACCACCTTGGAATTTGTCATATCATTGGCATAATTTAATGGCAAAAATTTTCGATAAAGAACTTAGGATTACTCATTGTGCATAGGAAATAAATGTTGTGGCAGATATTCTAGCAAAAAGAGGAGCAACAGAGTTAGGCTCTCTTTGGTTTGTATTATATAATGTATTATATAATATATTATAAAATTTATGATTGTTTGGTATGATTTATAATGTCTATTTATAATTAAAATAAATCAATATAATTCATTATCTACAAAGGGAGCTATTTATCATTATTAGAATAATCTATTAGGTGATTGTTTATATTTCTCATTATATAATGTATTATGTTTAGTGGTACCAAACGGTCGTTATTTATTACTCATAATCTATTATCATAATTGATTTGTCAAAAATAACTCATAATACATTATATAATACAAACCAAAGAGAGCCTAGAGAATTTTGTATGAGATTCATGTCCAGTTCATATAGCTAGGGAAATTGTTTTTCGATTTAATATGTAATATTTTACACCTGTCAAAGATAGGGCTCAACTTGTTGGCTTGGGTGTCGGCTCAGATGGAGGATTCGGATCCACTCGAGAGTCAGGTGGCGGCCATCCATCCGGGCCGCCAAGTCTCCCGCCCAAACTCAGACGGGAGAAGATGTGGATCCTGTGGTGACTTTATTCGTTAGATGATTAACACGTAATGTGATATTAAAAAATAGAACCGATCTAGACAATCCAAGACAATATCAGAATAATCCTCAAAATCTATCAATAATTGATATCAGATCTCATCATATCCAAATCAATACAAATGAAATGATCCAACCAATAATCTAATCAATACCAATTATTTGAACCATGACTCAGCCATTGTATAATATGTGATCAGTGGGTCCCCAGGCAATTGCCAATAAAATGATCCTAGACATTCAATGAAAAATACGTGTGGATTGTCCCAAGGATGTCGAAGAATTAGAATTAAAATCTTCTTGGGATCCCAAGGTTAGGGCATCCCTAGGAACCTGAATATGCCTCGCCTTTAAAACAGCACTGCCTCATATAACCTGGTAGGACCATTCCGACTCAGTCATGTAGCGGGTCACTCTAAACGCATTTCTTCATGGGATCAGATTTGCATTTCACATAAGGAAATCAAAAGAAAAACAGATGTTGACCTTGGTTGTAGTGACTTGCTGAAAATGGCCAACACAAAGATAGGCCTAAATCATTTTCTATCTGTGTATATTCATCTCACATGAAAATCGGTTTGTTTTACAATATCAGCTTCCGACTGATACACCAACCTTCCTCTTTTATCGGGACTTGGGACCGACAACATAAAACACTGTCAGAGTTGTCAATAAACGATCTCAGACTCCTGAAGAAACTGGGAGGGTGATACAGTTTGGGTAAAGTATTTTCATAATACTTACGGACGGCTGTAATCGAGTTCAGACTCAGTTTTGGTATTGGAGATGTCACCCGCAGCATATACAGTGGCAAACTTCAAGAGAACATCATAATGGACAATGCCTAACTGATCAATTGCAGCCAATGGATGATTGACACATGACATTAAATAATTTTAAAAAATCGGTATTAGATCAACCAATTCATACTGATTACTAAAACCATGGGTGGGATGAAAAGGGATAGAGAAAGTGCCCAGTGGATCAGATATCAATTGCTAAAATCCCAGGTTGGAAGAGGGGAGGAAAAAAATCCCACCCAACGAAGTAGTAGAGTTGAAACATTAGGCATCCCTAGACTTACACCAAATGCGAACCACCACCGCGCTTCCCCACATATGGTGGCAATTCAGTTATCAATAATTGTATCTAGGACACTAGCATGCAGTGCCATTTATAGACCATGCATGGTTGACCCACACTGTGTCCGATCGATCCATTGCTTCTTGCTTATCAAGTGAACATTGGCAATGTCAGCATCAACCACCAACAAAAAACACCACCACCACCACCACCACAATTCCTAAACAAAAAGAAATGAATACAGCAACATAGAGCATCAACCACCAACAAAAACCAAAACCACCACCACCACCACCACGATTACTAAACAAAAAGGAATGAATACAGCAACAACATACAGATATTTAAGCAATGAATATGACCATTGAAGAAGGTTGTGACGAGTTAGTTTACAGAGGCCCCCATTCTCGTGCATCAAATACGGCTCGAGTCCCTCCCAAAGACGAATCTCCTAGTCCAGTCAGATACCACCAACACCCTTGTACGCCAGCTGACTTGTTTGCTGAGCATGGAAAGAAAATCATTAGAGAAATACAAAGCCCTCTGATAAAGGATCAGGTACATATAGCATCAGTTTGGATCATGAGATTTTGAACTTCCCTGATTGTAAATTTTATTCTAACATTGAGAATTTTACATAATTCATCAGGGTTGAAACATCACTGTCAATTGGATCAACATAAATTGAAACAGCTTTTATTCTCAAGATCCAATCTGAGCTTTCAGAAATAAAACTAGAAAATTACCTTGCATACACAGAATACCAGAGCCACTGGGTGCTGTGACCTATGGAAACCCAATCCCCAGGAAGTTCTGCAGCTGCCTGGTCACCCCCCAGAGGAGCAAACTGCCCAAAATGCTTGTACCTTGTAATGACAAGAAGACAGAAATTGAAAATTGAAGAGACCCAAAAAGAGAACTACAAAGTACATTATTGTAACATCGAGTGCTATAGAATCATGAAAGTCATACAGCACATTTGATCCAGGTTCTTATAACCATGGATCCTTCCACTCCATTCCTTAGCTTTTGCATATAAGTGCTATTCAATTTGAAACATCAACCTTACATATCTAAATAGAAAAAGAAAGATAGAAAAGAACAAGATATTCCATGGAACCAGAGGCCCACCAATTGTCAGGTGTTGGATTGGGGAGTCAAAGGGCCTTTTACCCAGCAAGGACCAAGTTTCATAACAGTTGGAGCATCAGACCATTGGCCTATCAGATAATGTTCCCCAAATTTAAACCTCTGTTTCATTGCCTCATGCTCAGTCAGTTAGAAGTGAAAACTAATATTTTTCATAGGTAAAGAGAAAATTGAAATTTGGGGTGGTGGGGTTTTTTTTTTTTTTTTTCTGTGTGGGGGCCCACCAATATTTTTTTTGTGAGTGTTGAGGGGGGGGGGGGGTGTTGAAACCTTTTCAATAGACATCATTCCTATTGGGGAGTAATTTTCAGTAACAATTTGAGTACTGGATCATAGACCCATCAGATAAATTTCACACAATTGAATGCACCAATCAACTTGAGCATAGCTTAAAAGTTAAGTGAAATAAAATTCTCACTTGGAAAATAAAGTGAAGTGAAATGGGAGGGAAGGAAATCAAAGGTGCATTTTTTGGGAAGAGGATGTGAAAACAGTCATTTTGGGGTGGCAAAACAAATTTCTCAGAAAATGGATATTTTCTGAGGGCATTTCAGTGGAAGACAAAAAATAGTATTTTTTAAGTAAAAAAAAATTAATGATTACCATAAAATATTGATTTCAGTTCACGTTTAGCGCTTTTCACTCAATTCACGTCCAATTAAATGGACCCTCATAAATCATAGAAGTGAAAGATACATAGACGAGAATAACAAGCTAAATGTCATACCGAAAGGGAGAAAATCTATGATGACCAGATCCTCCGAAGCGAAGAGGGCCTTCCGGATTAGCTTCACACTCCTGCATGCGGTTCAAGCACCTCGCAAGATAGGCGCCTTGTTGAGAAGCAACCTATAATGTCAGAAGATTTAAAGGTCACTTGCTTCTCTAATTCACTCTTCACGAGCTCTTGGGGAAGAAAAAAAAAGTCTTCACTGAAAAATGAAAGACAATCACCTGAGCAGTTGCTGGAAGGTTCTTCATCTGTGAATCTACATGAGAGAGTGCTAATTTGAAGCCTTCAATATCCACTTCCTCCCTATTGCGGCCTTGGGAATCCTTCAAGAGATCAGCCACATTTTGCAGATGTTTGTTCCGTAAATAGAGACCCACTTGGGGGTACCTTACAATGACGTCATCAATCACATCTTGGAACTCTTTAACAGTTAAGGTACCAGAATTGTCTTTGTCTGCAGCTTTGAATATCTTTGAGATATCTTCCTTGAGAAAGAATGGTATTAAAGAAAATGCATTAGTGCATACTGGATGCTACAAAAAGAAGTGAATGAAAACCATCTCTTTAGTTGACTTCTTGTAGTTAGCAGCATAAAAGACAAGCTTTGTTAAAGAGGAAAGAATAATAGGAGATGGGGATTACATGGGAGAGAACAACCCAAACACACCCCCTATTGAGGAGGATAGGTGGAATCAACCTACAATGTACCCAACCAACTGTATTGAAAATATAGGATTTTGTATTTGCAAATCTGTATCTAGAACTTATAAATAACAGATATATGTTATGTTACAAAGTCCCAACAAGTTTTTGTGTGGAAGAGCTATAGAAGAAATCGTTTAGAGGGATCCTTCTTGCAAATCAATGCAATTGCACCTACTATCAATTATACAAAGAAAGCAACACTCAATGTTGTACAAACTTGACAACCATAAAAGTATATCTTAAGCAGAACAAAAGTTACTGGTGTTATCAAACATTGTTGCTTATAAATACAACAAGGAACTGTAGCCAGATCAAGGTATTGGAAAGGAGGGATGCGAGTTTCACACACTGACTAATGAATAAACGTATTGATAAATTACACCATATGTTGAGTTCCAATTATGTGTGCACTAGATTTACAACAGTTACTACCTAAAGCTGTCAATACAATGGTAAAATAATTAAGTATAATGGTTAAATATCGATTGAGATCCTATAAATAGAAGGAAACATGCTAGGTGGAAATGTTATCCCTAGAAACAAGGAAGCCAAGATGACTCCTCGTCAACTTGGCTAAGTGACGAGCTGAAGGCTGCACATACCATGACTTTGCGTTGATTTATCGTAGCACAATCACCAAGAGCATAAACATTATCACACCCTTCAACTCTCAGCCATTCATCAGTTGTTAAAACACGTCTTTTAGACTGCATATAGAATAACTTGAATTTACTGAGAAAGCAAATAACAATTAGCAAGACATGGATGAATTACACAAACTTAGTAGGGGATAGGAATGGTTTTATGTAATGAACCTGGCCAATTTGTTCCATAAAATCCCTAACAACGGGGCGGGTCCCATTACCAGTGGACCAGACAACCATTCCGTATGGTACGGTAGAATTTTCTTCCTTGGACTTAACCTTCACAGTAACAGCTCTATCAGAAACACCTACAACTCGGCATCCTGTTTGCACTTCAATACCATCTCTTTGAAACTTCTGTTCAGCAAATGAACTAATTCTCTGATCATACCTACAGGAACAAAAAAATATATAAGATTTTTAACCAAGTGCTAGAGCTGTAAACTTCCTTTTCTACTTATCGCACAGTAATGTTATCATGCAGAGTAGAGCTACCACAATTGTCTCTATGCAATCATTTTAACCTGGAATAGACATTCATTCCCCTAGTATGGCAGGTCTCTCCAAACCAGTCATAGAAGTGGATTAGTTCCAGTCACCAATTGGACCATCTGGTGACCAAGGTGCTGGTTGAAACTTGAAAGTTGGTGGTGCAAATTCAGATCAGATTAGACAAACTACTCAATATCCAGGTTCTTGGGCAACTCTTCCAAGTCCAGGTTTCAAAAACATTGCTATCAAGTATGACTTTATAAGGATTCTTAAACCACTACACAACCCATTGTCCATTAGATGCATGCCTGCATGATAATATTACTAAAAAGTAAGGAAATTGAAATATTTGATTTATATACCCTATATAACATTATATTATATAAAATATTTTTTTTGGATCCAATGGCAAGAAAATGAATACTGTAACTCAGGTAATGAATACTGTAACTCAGGTTTCACTGAATAGGGCACCTGATGGGGTTTCTAGAAGCCTAAAGTGATTAGGTTCAGAAATGCAGAAAACCAGAATGTCCCAGTGACAGGTTTAGAAACCAGATTCAAGAGAAAATTAGTAAGAGAAAATCAGAGACTCTGATTAGACCAATATGCTGGTCGATTTTTTTTTTTTTTTTGGGCGAATAAAAAATTGTATTAACAGCACCCCAAGAGAGGGAAAGTAGACCTGGGTATCCAAAAGATAGAGCCAGACTCCTTACAAAATATGGACATTAGCCCAGACAAACAAAGGGAGAACCTACACAAAAATACGACCCAAATTAGGAATCAGCCAAATTCCAAGATGACCAAATGTATCTGTTTCTAGCTGTAGCTGGAGGGGAGGTATCAGAAGGCAAAATAGTTACACGAACATCAAACCCAATAGCTTCCCAAATTTGATTTAATGTTTTGGATTTGGCGTCCAACGTCTCAGATTTCTCTCGAATCAGATAGGATACACAGTTGTAGCGAAGGTGAGCTTGACTATAGTGTAACACGGGTTTCCATCCTCAAATTTCTTGGTCAGCCATTTCCACTCAATTTCAAAGGAGCGAATTCTTCTAAGATTAGGCCAGCACTTTCTGAGGATCTTTTCCCAGACTTCGTTGGAGAATGGGCAATCGAAGAAAAGATGGCTGACGTGTTCTTCCGCAGCCCAGCATAGACCTCAGGAAGAGTTGGGAATGATACCCCGGTCATGCAACAAGGAGCTAGTCGGTAGAGTCTGAGTCATTGCTCACCAGAGTATAAAGTTGTGACGAGGAGAGTGCCCTTGAAACCATACCACATTAAACCATGCAACCTTGGCGTCTCTAGATTTGACCATCTCCCATGCAGAAGAGATGGAGAAAACACCATTGGAGGTAGCAGCCCAAGTAATGATGTCCCCACTCGCTGGGACTTGTCACTGGATAGCATTAAGGGCTTCCCAAGCCTATGTCAAACGAGAAGCAGATTCCCTGCCAGTGCCCTAGACTCTATCTGATAAGAGAGAAGAAACAGTAGCCAACCTGACACGCCTAAAATCAGCTCTAATCCTTTCCCCATAAGCCAACACAAGAACGTCATGACGATGCCAATTGTCAAGCCATAGAAGAGTAGATGCTCCATCATCAATAAGGGATCTGATGTAGGGGAGAGCCAATTGCCTATGGCGAAGAATTGTCCTCTAAACCCATGAGGAGTCCACGTTCATAGGAGTTGTCCATAAGGACTCTTTTTTTAGATACCTGTAGTAAATCCATTTCACCCAAATACAATCTTTTTTCTCCACAGCATGCCAAATCAGTTTTATGATACAAGCCAAGTTTACCTCTTTGATTCTTCGAATACCCAATCCACCCTCTTCCTTTGGCAAACAAACTTTTTCCCCACCAATGGAGTGAAAAAACTTGTTACCATCTGCCCCTTTCCATAGAAATGCACTCATGAGACTTTCAATTTTCTGAATAATTGCATTTGGAAGGCCAAATACCCCCCAGTCCAGTACAAATAAGAGCTTTGCATGACTGACCTGACCAGTTCCAGTCTTCTTGCATAAGATAGGAATCAAGCTTTCCATAGCTGAAGTCTTTTCCTTAGCTCATCAATAATAGGGGAACAATGATGAACAACAAGTCTAGAAGCAATTAGGGGGAGCCCGAGGTAAGTGATTGGCTCCAAGAGGAAAATCAACAATTCTTCTGAGATTCTCAATACCCGGCTCATTGATCCCAGCGAGGAACAGGAGAGACTTCTGCTTGCTTATAGAAAGACCCGACATAGAGATTTTACAGGGAAAATAAAAAATTCATATCCAACGGCCAGATTCTGAATTACTAAAGAATCCTACAAGTGTAAGGAAACTTGAAATCGATAGAACAGGCCAATGAATCTGAAATCAATTACTAGATTGATATCAAGAGAAGTTCAGCAATGAAGAACAGAGATCAGATTTCCAATCAGAGATTCAGAATCATAAACTGAAATTAATTAAACACTCAAACTAGCAACAGGACTGCTGGAATTGATGAACAGATTATTCAACTCAACACACAGACTCATCCCAACTAAATGGGATCTACATGGATCCTTTTTCTCCAATAAACTCTATTCAAAGCCATACTTGATTTCAGTCTTAAGCTATACATGTCTTTCCCTCACCTCTCCTAGGGTCATTTTAGGTCTACCCTTAACTCTTTTAGCTCCTTCAATTTGAAATAAATCACTTTTCCGTACTAGAGTATTCAAAGGCCTCTGTTGCACATGTGCATGCCACCTCAAATGAGTTTCTCAAAACTTATCATGTATTGGGGAAACTCCTAGGTTTGCTCTAATTTTTTCCTTCTTTATTTTATCTTTTCTAGTTTAACCACTCATCTACCTTGACATCCCCATTTCAAATACACTAAGTTTGTTCAAAAAAATTTTTTCTTCATTGTGCAACATTCAGTCCAATTAGTCATTGCTGGTCGTATAAATGTTGCATACAATTTCCCTTTAGTTTTAAAGGGATATGTCGGTCACAAAACACTACGAACGCATCCCTCCACTTCATCCATCCTATTCTATTCTTATATATATATATATATATATATATATATATATATATATATATATATATATATATATATATATTTTAATCTCATTAAAACTCACTCACAAGTCACAATGAATCACAACGATACACCCCATTGAATGTTCCTATCTGTTGAGAATATTACGTATTTCATTTTTTGTCTAGATTCATTATACAATATATATTGTACAATTGTACTACCTGTACTACCCTCATTGTACTACCTGTATTGTACTACCTGTACTACCTCTTTCTTTCTTTGTATTCATTCTCACATTATAAATAAGACGACCTATGTCTATTATAGATAAGTCATTCCATCATTCAACATGGTATCAGAGCCAAGTTAGCTCTACCGCCAGATCCCTCCGCTGCCTCACCACCGCCGCCGCCAACCCACCACCGCCGACCACCGACTTTCCTTCTTTTCTTTTCTTTTTCTTTTGTTTTTTTTTCTCTCCCCACTAGGGGCAGCAACCAAAGAGGGAATCATACAATGACATAGGTACTGCCCTTCTTTTTATCTCTCATTACGGATCATTTTTTTATTCTCTTTATTGGAAATCAATTTTTTTTTATCAGTCTGGATATTAATAATATGGTTCAGTTTGGTCAGATATCTATGAATTTCTGAGTTTACCCCAATAAACAAAAAAGTGGGTGCAAACCAGAATTGATTTCCATATATTATGTTGCACATGGGACAAGTTAGGATATCTGACAAGTGATATTTCTACTTTGATCTCCATATATTGAACTATAACCAAACAGAGAGGCTGTTCATATTGTTTTTGGGTGTTTGTTCTTGAATACACAACTCAAGGAAGACATCTGAAGTAACCTCTTATGGGATAGAGAGTTTTAAAATGGACAATCTCACTATTCCCATTAATTCCACTAAACTTGATGGTGGTTATTACCTAATGTGGTCTCGGGCCACCCAACTCTCAATTACAGCTCAGGGATTATCGGGATATCTTACTGGCACCAAGGAAAAACCTCTGACCAAGGACATTGTTTTGGAGAAATGGCATGCTGAAAATTCATTGGTAATACAATATCTCCTCAATTCCATGCAACCCATTATAGCCGAGGGCTATTTGTTATTGGATACTGCTGCACAAATTTGTAAGTCTGCTAAGGACACCTATTCCCAAGTTGGGAATGCTGCTTTAATTTATGCCATTCAAAAAAGTGTTCATGAAACTATCCGAAAAAAATTGACTGTATCCCAATATTATACTAAGTTGATGAGCTATTGGCAAACAATTGATTTTCATGAGTCTATTCATGCTAAATGTGAAGAAGATCTATCCTTTTTCACAAAAGGGAAGAGAAATACAAGGTTTATACTTTTCTGGCAGGACTAAATGTGGAACTTGATCCTATTCGCTCACAGATTCTTAGCAGGGACCCTTTCCCCACCCTCGAACAGGCTTATTTCATAGTTCAGTTAGAGGACCAATGACGAATAACAATGTTGTCCCCTTCTGTTCCGGATAGGTCTGCTCTCCAGACAAATACTCAGACATACAAGAGTCCTCCTGTTTCCCATGATGCTATCAAATGTGAGTATTGTAACAAGTTTTGGCACACCAAAGACACATGCTAGAAACTTCATGGCAAACCGGCAGATTTTGAAGCAAAACGCCGGGAAAAATGTATGCAAAAGGCAAAGTCCTCCCACGCACCTCAGGCACATCAAACTGAAGCAAGTCCTCCTACTGGTCCTCTGTCACAACTCTCTGCACAAGAACTTCAGACTCTCCGGCATCTCCTTCGACTACCTCCTGCGACTACAAATCAATCATCCACATCTGCATCTACTAATCCAGGTTCTTTTTTTGTTCAGTCAGGTATTTCCCATGATGGTCATTGTGCTTTCTCTGTCTCTAGCCCTTGGGTTATAGATACTAGAGCCACTGACCACATGACTGGTTCGTCTGAGTCCTTTTATTTATACTCTCCTTCTTCTGGACATAATACTGTGAAGGTCGTTGATGGATCCCTCTCTCCTATATCTGGAATTGGATTCATCCACTGTTCTTCCTCCCTTGATTTGAATTCCGTTCTACATGTTCCTAATTTATCCAAAAATTTACTCTCCATCAGTAGTCTTACAAAGTCTCTAAATTGTAAAGTAACATTTTTTCCTACCTATTGTGTGATTCAGGATCTGGAGAATGGGAAGACGATTGGACATTGTAGTGTGCATGGTGGCGTGTACTTGCTTGACAATGGTCATTCAGCACCTTCCTCCCATTCCGCAGTCAGTACCCTTCAGCAGTGACACCGCCGTCTTGGGCATCGCTCTTCTACTGTTCTATCTCATTTTTTTTCAAAATTATTTAAACAATGTAATAAAGACAAGTTATTATGTGAGGCTTGTGTTTTGGTCAAACAGGCTCGTATTTCTTATTTACCTTCTGTTTCGAGAAATCCTTGTATCTTTGATTTAGTCCATTCTGATGTTTGGGATCCAACACGGACTACCTCTATTTTTGGTCATAGGTGGTTTGTAACCTTTACTGATTGTCACATTCGTACTACATGGGTCTATCTGATGCGTCAAAAAAATGAGGTCTGCAGTTTCAAACTCAGTTGAAGATACTCCGTAGTGATAATGGTAAGGAATATCTTGAAGGATTTTTTCAGCAATACTTGGCTGATAACGGGATAATCCATCAGACAAATTGTGTAGACACTCCTGCTCAGAATGGAGTCGCTAAAAGAAAGAACCGCCACTTATTCGAAACAGCTAGAACACTAATGTTTGAGAGACATGTTCTCGCTCAATACTGGAGTGATGCTCTTTTGGGTAAGGAACTTACTCCTTCTTCTGATCTTGATCTTCCAATTGTACTTCGAAAAGGAACTAGGGCCTACATCCTACATCCTATTTTCAATTATGTTTCCTATGACTCCCTTTCCCCTTCTTTCCGTGTTTTTGTGTCTTCGCTCTCTTCTGTGTCTGTTCCTCAAAAATGGCAGGATGCAATTATGGATGAAAGGTGGAAAGCTACAATGGTGGAAAAAATGAGGGCTCTGAAGAAAAATGGTACATGAGATCTTGTTCAACTTCCTGTAGGATCAAGGTCAGTAGGATGCAAGTAGATCTTTACAGTGAAACAAAAACCAGATGGGACTATTGATCGGTACAAGGCTAGATTGGTTGCACGGGGATTTAATCAAACATATGGGATTGACTACCAAGAAACCTTCGCTCCAGTGGCCAAAATGACTATCATCAGGGTATTACTGTCCTGTATTGTACATCACAACTGGGACTTGCAACAGTTAGATGTAAAAAAATGCATTCCTTCATGGAGAACTTACTGAAGATGTCTATATGGACTGCCCACCGGGTTTCACAAATGATAAAAGCCAAGGAAAAGTCTGCAAGTTGAAGCGATCTCTTTATGGTCTAAAACAATCCCCTAGAGTATGGTTTGGAAGATTTAATAAAGCTATGGTAGCATTTGGTTATGTTCAAAGCAATGCTGACTGTACTTTATTTATAAAACATTGCCCTAACACTTTACTGCCTTACTTGTATATGTAGATGATATCATCATTGCTGGCAATAACAATGATGAAATCACGAAACTAAAGGCATTTCTAGGGAAGGAGTTTGAGATCAAAGACCTTGGCAAACTTAGGTACTTTCTTGGGATTGAAGTTGCCAGATCTGCAAAAGGTATCCATCTGTTTCAAAGAAAGTATGTTCTTGATCTTCTCTTAGAAACAGGGTAACTTAGGGCTCGACTTTGTGATACTCCTCTCGATCCCAATACCAAGCTAAGGGCAAAAGAAGGCACACCAGAAGACAAAGGAAGATATCAGAGACTTGTTGGCAGACTCATAAATCTTGCTCACACACGGCCAAATATTGCATTCGCAGTTAGTTTGGTAAGCCAGTTTATGCACGACCCATACTCTACACATATGGAGGTTATCTATCGGATACTGCACTACCTAAAGTCAGCCCCTAGAAGAGAAATCCTATTATCTTCTAATGACCCTCTGAAAATGGAAGCATATGCCATTTTAGATTCACCAAATAAACAAATCCAAGTGGAAGCTTATACTGATGCAGATTGGGCAGGAAGTCCTGATCATAAGCCTATCTCTGGTTATTGCACATTCTTGGGTGGCAATCTGGTAACCTGGCGCAGCAAGAAGCAAAATGTGGTTGCCCGATCCAGTGCAGAAGTAGAATACAGAGCAATGGCGCATGGAATATGCGAACTACTATGGTTACAACGACTACTCAAAGATTTGAAGGTTATGTGTAACCAGTCCATGAAATTATTCTGTGATAATCAAACAACCATTAGCATTGCTAATGATCCGGTTCAGCATGATAGGACAAAATATGTTGAGGTAGACCGTCACTTCATCAAAGAGAAACTGGACAGTGGACAAATCGAGATTCCGTTTGTCAGATCAGAGGACCAGCTAGCAGACATCTTTACCAAAGGTCTGCCAGGAAAATCCTTCCATATGATATTGTCCAAGTTGGGCATGCATGATATATATACACCAACTTGAGGGGGAGTGTTGAGAATATTACGTATTTCATTTTTTGTCTACATTCATTGTACTACCTGTATTCTACAATTGTACTACCTGTACTACCCTCATTGTACTACCTTTATTGTACTACCTGTAGTACCTCTTTCTTTCTTTGTATTCATTCTCACATTATAAATAAGAGGACCTTGTCTATTACAGATAAGTCATTCCATCATTCAACACTATCTTATAATTTAAATATGTTAATCTCATTGTTTTTAAACCCTACGAGAAGAGCAGTCTTAGATGTTTGTAAATCCTCATTCCATTTGTAAATAACCGTAAAACCTTTTGCCCTTTCTGGGGTGAGGAAGAGGGTACTGTTAAGTTTAGTCTTACTTTTTCCGTGTTTTGTTAGTTTATCATACCATCACACTGAATGTTCAAGTTCGAAAAAAACAGTGAGTCCTAGAACTAGTAGCAAGTTGCATTCATTCTAAAAGAAAATAAATGAACATATACAACAGTTATTATTTATTGCATTTCTTTTTGTTATTTTATTTTTGTATAATTGATTTATTTGATCTTATTTTCTTTATCCTCTGCATTCTTATCTTATTGAATTTGACATATTTTTGTCCTTTTCTATTTTTAGATAGATTTTTTATTTTGGTTTTATCCTTTCATTACAGACAACTAATTTTTGGTTTCTTCAATTATAGTGATCTGCTCACCCACATGTTCCCCCTTTTTCGGGGTGTTGTTAATATATTATTTATTCACAAAAAAAAAAAAAAAAAAAAAAAAAACTAAAATAACACTACTGTATTCCTAACCACTCTCTACAGTTATTAAATTATTGTTCCTTTTAGTTAGCTCTATTAATTGAGCTGTAATAAATCTAAAGAATTTGATTCAAGTAAAAGCATAATGATTCAAGTAAAAGCATAATGATTCAAGAGTGCATTTATGCCCTGGTGGGCCATTAATCTTTGACATAAAAAACTTGTCACATCACCCCTTCCCCCCCCCTTTAGCTTTCTTTTCTGATAATGTACGGATGTTTTTCTTTTCTCCTATATTCCCTCTGTATTCAACAGGTTTTCTAGCATATGTAAAGTAAACCACTTACAAAAACATAGTACAAGAAAGAACCAAACAGTCATATGGATGCTTTTGAAAACAGATCTCAGGTGGGACCATTCAGGCCAAGCAGTCATTGTGCAAAAGATCCAATAAACAGAAAATGATAAATAGTGTAAGAGCAACAATGTAGAGATAAAAGAGTATTTAACTTCGTATTTTTTTTTTAGCAGTAAGTAACCTCACTTTAGTTGCATGAGATCATGATGTAAAACAAAATTTTTGTGTGAAAATGAACGGCCAGCTAGAAACAGGCAGTCTTAGATTAGATAACAGTTCTTGGCCCCCAAATAAGCCAGACCATCCACCCCTCACGATACAGTCTGACAAATCTGATGAAGATATGAAGTGGAAGCACAAGTGATCAAGAAAGGGTCAGGAGCAACATAGAAAAGTAAAACCTTGAGATGCACAAGACACTGCACTTCAACAAGCAACACCTCAAACAAGAAATCCCCATTCCCCAATTAATAATATACAAGGAAAGAAAGAAAAAGAATGCAATTCACAATTAAGCATAGCATTATGAAAAGATATTGTAGAAAGTGGTAGAGAACTATATGCAAAATATTTCTTGCTTACATGTTCAAAATATGATCTCCTGACTGGATCACTGTTATTTTCACTAGATCTTGAACCAAGGGATACAACTTGACTAAGTCTTCTTGGATAAAATCATGCAGCTCTGCAGCGAATTCCACACCAGTGGGACCCCCACCAACAATCACAAAATGAAGATTTATCCTCCTCTCTTCTTCACTTAGATTTGGAAGGACAGCCTTTTCAAAACAATCAATCACATTTCGACGGATCCTTCTAGCATCATCTATTTCCTGCACAAAGATGTGTATTTTCCTGATAAAAAATCTCACACCTCTTGATAGAATGTATATAGAAATTTGATCATTTATCGATGTCTCCAAGGTGGGGGGTCAAAGAAGGACCATTTGAGACAGTGACAAGCATTTTATAGCTGCCAATTATCAAATGCTACTGGATGATCTCATCTTGAAAAAGATGGATGAGATTTACCTTCAGAAAATGGCAATGCTCCTTAACGCCAGGAGTGTTGAAAGTATTTACTTCAGCTCCTAATGCTACTACCAAGTAATCATACTCCACAAGAAATTCTCCACTCCCAACCAAATCTCTGCCATGATTGGGCCGACAAAGAATTTTCTTATCTGCTGAATCAATCTTGACACACTCTGCTTCCCAAAATTTAATTTCTCCATCTCTCTACCACAGAAAAAGAGAAGCAAGAAAAATGCTATTGCCTTTACTAGAGTAAATCATAAATAGATCATAGGAACAGAATGATATGAAAAAGTATACTATTAAATTGGACGACCAAGAAAACAGATCAAATACAGAATAACAGGACGACCAAAAGAAAATAGAGATAATCCTTGTAAATCATCACACATCTTTGTTTAAAATGATAATCTTCCATGAAATACACAGGAAAGAGGAATTCCTAGGAATCCTTAGTACAAAGAAATATGCTGATGGAGCTACATAGTCACATTCTAAGTTAGGATCCACGCAAGCAAATGAATTTTATGGAACAGCAAACTGCTGCTATATCTATTTAGTCATCAAAACAAGTTTTTTTTTTCTTTTTTTCTTTCTGCCATATAACTAGGTGGAGTTAATATCAGAGCAGTAGGAGTCATGAATGAAAAAAACTTAAGAAGCAGGAGGCCAAGAAAGCCTATTTTAAATAGGATTAAATAGCCTATGCTGAAAATTTAAAGACAACAAACAAAACTATAGTGGCATGGTAGCTGTAAATGCCAGTAAAAGATAGCATGGATTGTGAACTTTGGTACAAGCTACTTTCACAATGGAAGAATGAATTGAATGATCTAGTTTAGCTTCACAGAAAATTGACTAACTTATCCAAATGAGTAATGTCTGTCTTTTTTATATTATTTAATATGCAATGCAACTGTATTCACCTTCTTCATTAAATTCCGAATAGGCTCAATAATGCTTCTTGGTTCCACCGTACCACAAGTGACACTTGGTAACAAAGGTGTAAATGTAAAAAAATTACGGGGAGACACCATCTCAACATCGAACTTAGTGACATCCAGATCTTTAAGAAAACTTGTGCCAGCCCAACCAGTTCCAAGCACCACAACTTTCTTCTTCTTGGACTCTATTTTAGAAGTTTGGCTACTATGTGGACCATGCCCTTGCTGTGTCTCCGAGTAAGCCACAAGACCTCCACTACTGCAATAAACAACATTATGAATACTTACCCCCCCAAAAAAAAAAAAAACATTATGAATTCGAGCCATGAGCAGTTAAGCTATGCTAAAATATTAAACAACATAACAAATTCACTTGGAGAAGGAACCGCATAAAGATCTGCTAATGTAAAACCTTGCAAAAATGAGTTGTACTTCTTGTGGCACCTAGAGGAGGATTCCCTACAGCTTTGGGCCCTTATGGAATCAACAAACATGAAAAATAATAGGGTGTGGCAGTTAATTTATTTCTTCCATCATCAATCATGGTGGATCCTAAGGAAATCAATCATCTTTTGTCTTTATCTATTTATTATATTTCTCTACTATATTTCCATTGTGGTTTAGATATAGCAAACCATATTTCAATGATGTACCTAGGTGAACACTGAAAGGAGAGGGGGGGGGTGTATTCAAAAACCTTCTAGATGATAGCAATCAAAATGGGTTGGGGAATCCCAATTTTACCAATTACACACAAGCATATGCACACCCACTTCATAACCAAAGGAACGGCTAGATCTACCAGGTAGTGCATACCCACTCTGTGAATTCCAGACACTTCAATATCCAAGCTAAAGTGAACAGCACAACATATATACATGGTCCACCGCTACAGTGTGTGAAAGGCCAGTCCATGGAGCAATGCCCTAACAGGGCCTCGTATATTAGTCAAATACTCAATACTCTTCAAACAGCAATAGACTACATCCACAGTCCATGAACACCTATCCCTGCTTCAGTTTGTGCAACAACACAAACGAGGAAACAGCCCCAAACCCTAACAAGACCTAACTAGAATAGTAATACAAGTATCAAGAAAAACTGAAAAACAATTCTCATACCCAATTACATGGACCTTCTAGGGTTCCCAACAATGTAACAAAAGCCTAAACCAAAAGTAAAAAGGAATTGCACATAAGTTACCTCCACTAGCATAACTCCACCACAAAAGCTTTATCGACACCCATACACAGTCTAAGAATGCCAACACGGCCACACGAAGCTTCAAAGATACTAACACGTAGGACGGACTGCCAAAATAGCCCCCATATAGCCCACTGGAGTTTTTTGCACCAAGACCCCCTCCTCTGATCTCCCACTGCTCTCTCTAATTGCTCCAAAACCTTCAGCTCTGAATTCTGAGTTAAAAAAAAAAATGGAGGCCAATCGAGTATAATATAGCCTTCCATAAGGCCAAAACAAGTTGAGCCACCCAATGTGGGACTAATGGGCTTGATCTAATGATTTAAAACTTGAAAATAAAAATTTTCTTGATCAGCTGGAATATAGGCTATTAGATCGGCTTCAAAATGGCGAGTAAAAACAGGGCCACCAGATCTTGACAGAGTTGCTAACTCGATTTTGTGGGTTGTATCTAGGTGAAGAAAATAAAATCTTGCGAAGACATATCGCGCGCATGCGCCACACACGATCAGCTTCAATTGAATGTATCACGGTCCACCAAACTTAGGTGCGCCGTCCAATCAGATCCATCGTGCAAGGATCAAGCATGTCACCCATGTCGCACCTTCGCGAGCCAGCTTCCTGTGCATCAGATCAGCATAAGCGCAACTTGGCTTCACATAAGCCGTCCGATTTCAATTAATAAACTCTCAAGATTTTAAAGAAGCACCGCCAACTTCTTTAATTACATAGAAGGACAAAAGCTTATAACAATGATGGTGCGCGGCCCCTGTCAAACTACAAACCACCTGATAGCTTTAAAAACTTGGATTTTTGGATCTTTTTCTCACCTGTTTACGAAAAAAAATCCATCTCTCTCATGCAACATTGGAATGGAGTGACTCCAGTTCCATTGCGAAGTTAACTCAACGCTCTACATGTTTCATGTTCAATGCACTTCATGAAACTACTGCGGGACCCACCATAGTTGAACTCAAAGTGAAAAGTTCAAAATGATACTTTGAATTTAGCCATGAAACTGTTACCACATGTTCCTTAAGACTTCCACGCACCAGAAAACATATATATTTACCTCAGAACATCACTGAATGTATGTAGGGGTTGATCGATTGTTGCACGCTTCAAAAGCCAGTCAAACACCTCCACACCCAGTCAACTCATTGCATAACTCTATGAAAGCATCTGTATATCCTGTGTAAGCATCACCAACGCTGTATAGTTGCCAACAATGACAACCTAAGCTTCACTCCAAACCGGGGTTCCAACAATTTCTTCTCATAATTTTCTGTTTAATCTCTAAATCCTTACTTACTCAAAATCCTGCATCAATTTAAGTTTACAACCCAGATATTCAACTGCCAACATCATATCGGTAAATTAAGCATCAGAGAAAGCAAAGGGATGACGGAATCTTTAAAAAAAAAAACAAGATGGTCTATCCTTCCTCACAGGGAACCATTTAAGATTTTGATTGATGTAAGATGGAACAAGAATTAATTCAGGGGAAAGCAGTCAACTGGATCTAACGTAAATTCTGCAGAATTTCAGAAAGTATCATCACTATCTGAGAGATATTTCAAATTTTCAACAGTGGTAATAGGGTTGATTATTTATAATAATTGGAGAAAGGTGTTAAACAGTGTACTGAAGTTCAATGCCAGTTTAACCTCGAAAGAGAGAATGGAAGCATAATCCTACATTGTTGCCAAATCTTCTGGATAGGTACAAGGCAAAAGAACTTCTAACAGACAAAAAATGGATGGAATTGGAAGAGTAGAAAAAAATTAAAATAGCAAAAACATTCCTATAGTCTAATTAGAATGTCAAACTTAACTTTCAGAGAAGGCAAAAGAAAGAGAAGTAATTATAAATGCAGCTACTACAATAAAACCTAACCAGAGAAGTAAGAGGCACGGGCAAAGAAAGAGGAGAAACCACAAAGTACCATACCAGCAACTCCAACCACTCCCCCTCAAACCCCGATAACCTCTATCTGACAGAGACATTCAGGAGAAATAAAACACCACATGACCCTTCTAAAATGGAAGTACAAGACTCCACTAAAATCTAATAGGAGAAAGCAATTAGAGCAATCACAAAATGGTTATTAGCCTTCTCCCTTTATTAAGGATCCGGACGTATTGTATTTGGAATCGGCAGTAGAAAGCCATCCATGATCTTAGGAGGACCCCTGCTTGATGAGGAGTTGATATTGTCGGACTTCGCCCCACTTCCGCACCTCAAATCATAAGCGTACCTATTGGCTTTCCACTGAGGACACCATAATTGAGGATGCCTGAAGAATATCTACGGGCACATAATCTTTCGACAAGCCAGGAGAGGACTCAGAACTTCTTACATTCAATTCCCGTCCATAACATCCAAACTGTTAGTGAGAACATAACCTCTCTATTATGGTGGTTGTTTGTAGCAAAGAGAATGCTTTTACCCTTTTTTTTCCCCTTCTTAACCGACAATTTTCCTTTACTAAATTTTATTACCGTGATTCACCTCCTTGAGACTCTGATAGGATCGTAAATCTAGATCGAGCGTTGCACCACGGTAACCTGTTGCGACACTGTATCCATGGACTGCCAATGTCAATTATCAATAACGTAAACAACACCAGAAATAAATTTAGCCGATAAGAAAGTGTTTCTCCTTGCAGGAAATCAAGGCATTTGGGTGTTATTACTGTTAACTAACATCTGCAACTTAATCAACTAACTTAAATTGCTTCTTAAAACTCCAAAGCACAACTCGAATAAAAATCTAGTTTTTAGCTGCAATTAAACCAAAAGGATCGAAGCACATATTATGTGTAGGGGAGAAATTAGCAGAAAGTCCAAACTTTTCCATCTCAGTTCATGAGGTTATCCAACGGGTACTATGTGTTAATGACGATGACAGAAGTGAGCTTCAACACTCATTTAACAGATGAAAATAATTCGTAAGATTCACGAACACGAAAAAGGATAAGCTAAAATAGTTAGTCATACTAAAGTGAGAAAAAGATCAACTTCAAGAAAACTCAGGGGTAAACGAGAGCAGAACCTGACAGTGACAAGAACCAGCAGCTTTGACAAAGAAGGATGGTCGTAAAAAGCTCTTGAAGCTCGGTCGAAGAAGGAAAATCCCCTCATTTCGGCGAAATCTCCGATTTGAGGTCTGAACAGCGTAAATCAGATATTTCAGTCACCTTACTGCTAGCCAGAAAAGTTGACTTACTCGTCTGACTTCCTCTGAAATCGTTAAAAACCAACGCAAACACGAACCAACCGGGATCCTCTCCAATCATTACGGCAATTGGAAAAAGACGAGGGAATAGATTGTCTCCAGTCCGTTCAATTCGGGCCGCGAATGAATCGACTATATGTTAATCAATATATCGAGGGGCGTGTCTTGAAGGGCGTGTCTTGTGATTCCATTTCGTGATACGTGCCGCGTTCGTTTCTGTCTGTCCCCCGGCATTATTTATTTATTTTTTTTAGTATTTTTTTATGAAAAATAAATATAGACTCTCCCTCCAATCAAAAAAGTCCAGGCGATTGAAGCTATGATGATGTGATTAGGAAGGAAACTTTATACCCTCGGAAAAAGACAAAGGGCCTTCCATAAATGTCTGTTACCCTGTGTTGTTGATCTCTCTTGCACACAATGTCCGTTACCCAAGGGGACCGAATACGTAAACGGTAAGCAATTTGTTTAACTACTTAATTGTATTTTAATATTAATCTTACTATGGTGTAGAGAAGCCGCACCATTGCTTACGCAGCAGCAGCGTTTTCATCGAAGCATGAACGCATACTAACCATCCATTTATTTGGGGAGGTTCCCTTTTAATGGCCATCGATGGCTACAAATATTATCCGTCAATGGAATAGTGACACGTCATATATAGCCATTTCTAACCCCATTCAATGAGGGTAAAATGGTCTTTCTATGAAAAGACATTTGGGAGTATATCCGGCATTATCTGCTAAAGTCAAGAACATATCGACCACTACAATTTCAAATACGTATTGCGAAAGTGCACAGATCCACACTAGGCCCTTATAAATAGGACATGTATCTCAAGGTTAATCTATGTTTTACCACTTCTTATTGTAATGTTATTCAACATTTACTTGTGTTTGTTGTTGGATGTCCTGACTTAAGTATCAGAATGACTTTCAAATCAAAAGTCCGACGACTCTTTTATCTTCTCTTTATCATCCGCAGATAAATCTCACCTCAGAAAGTCTTTGGTGGATTACAATAGCCACAGCTATAAAGAGAAGATAAAGAAAACTAAGAGTGACTCAAACCATCACATTCGGAGCCAGTGGACCTGAAGTGGGGGGATTGAGATCGTCTCCAGTCCATCCAGTTCGTCCAGCCGCGAACAGATGGACTGGATGTAAAAGACATGCATACCAATACATTGAGGGCGTGTCTTTAAAATCCAGTCCATCCATCCACGACTGGATGGACTGGATGACTAGAGACGATCTTTTTCCGAAGTGGGGTTGCTGGTGCACCGCTTTCTCCAGCTTTTAATGTGGTGCTTACTGGTGCACCGCTTTCTTGGTGGATTGATTTTTATTCCAATTTTTTTATATACCTTGTCACATACGCACTCCACTGGTACACTCCCGAGTCTAAGGTAAAGTATACCATATTTCATACCAAATTAAAACCATATTTTGTACTGAATTAAAATCATATTTCGTACCGAATTAAAACCATATTTCATATTGAATAAAAAATCGTATTTCGTACCAAATAAAAACTATATTTCATATCGGTTTAAAACCATTCTTACTAGGAAAACCATTTTCCTACTAGTACGTAGGGGTGGAGAAGAGAATAGATGCAAAAGTGGAGATTCGAATTGAAGACTTCCTCCCAACCTCTGCTAGCTAGTTTCAAAAAGCAAGGGGCCAACCATGAGACCACCTGTCTGATCTCAATTCCTTGATTTCTTGCTCCGTGGAATAAGCATCTTCTAGTCTTTCTGTTAAATAATTTATCACTTTTTTTTTTCCACATGATACATTTTTTCTCTATTAATATAAAATTCTATCATTTCATATAAGTATCAAAGAACTTGTGCAACAATGACAACTATAGAAAATAATATAATGACAAGACACTCTCAAATTATATTATAAATATTTTTTACGTTTGCATTAAAAAACTTTATAATAGCAAATCACTTTTATCACTCTCAAATTGTATTGAAAATCTTTTCTACGTTGCATTAAGAAACTTTATAATAGTAGCAAGTCACTTTTAAATTATATTATAATTTGTTTTATCATTGAACTAAGGAATTTTTAAGAATAAAATAAGATGCATGAGATGCATGCATGTTTTTTTTTTTTTAAGGTAAGTAGATGCATGCATGTTCCCTTGAATGACTATTTCCTCTATAAAAATAAAAATAAAATAAAAAAGAATGATACACTGCATATTATAAGATATCTTCTCTTTCGTCAACCATTTCTAAGAAATCAAATGATTGGAAAAAAAAAAGGTATATATTGATTTATGTATGCATTGGGTGAATATTGAAATCACTCAACACCGTTGATATTTTTCCTGTCTACGTCTTCAAATAGTGGGGCCCACGTTGACGAAGATTCAAAATTATCTATCCTACTTTCGGCAGAACAACCCTGTCCGGCAGCTTGGATGGCATAGTTTCCACGTAGTCAGTTGGATTACTTACTTGTCCGGAGGAAGATCGAACTATATATGTCCGATTGAATGAGTGCATAGTTTCACTCAACTGTTTTAAACCGTTGGATTATTTATTTGTAATATCAACCATTGAAAGAAGAAAAAAGTGTGGGAATTAGTAGTTAGCAATATTCATATGTTCATAGGAGATTATTGAAACATATTAGTTTAATATTGATTTCTGTTGACTTGTGTATAGAGTAGTTTTGATTCTTGTTTTCCATAATCCTTGAGAGTTCTTTTCGGTTTGCAATTAAGGTTAGTGGGACTGTGAAACTGGTTGTTAGTATTTTACTATTTTTAATCCAAGTTAGCATTTTCTATAGAATTTTCCATACGAATATAGTTTTTCAGAATTCAATGAGAATTAAAAGAAATGATAACACATATACCTCTTACTATAGATTGATTTTCATCCGTTTCTCATAGTCATTAGGGATCCCTTGTCCAATGGCTGGACCTAATCATGATATTTATAATATCATTCTTAACTCAGTTCATTCCCATAGTGGATTAAGTTGGTAATCTCTAACCAGTAACAAACCAGAACTGAATCGATTTATCAGTAATTGAATTCCCACTAATCATCTGATTTAATAATTGATCAAACACAATCATGCAATAAGAATCTAACATTAGTATATATACTATTAACCCAAATTCTGAACCATTCTCATAATAGATCGGATTGGTTTATCTCCAATTCAGGAGGAAAAATTCAAAACCAATCAACTAATATCTGGCGACTCTCACTGGACAGTTAATTTAGTAATTAATGAAACCTTTAAGAAAAATCTTATAGCAGCCACGCTACATAGTACTGCCCGGCAATAGCTGTAGCCACCATTCTGCAGAAGAAGAAGGCCAAGAGCTCGGCCTTATGGGCCGGTCCTAGGTAACAATGGCTCCGTAGTTAGCGACTTGCCGGTAGAACGAGAGAAAAAGGGGGAGGGAGAGATACTTATTTAGATCAAAGGTCGATTTTAAAAAACAATCCAACGGTTTGAAAACGGCTACATGGTCCTTTCTCCCTTTTTGTGATTTTTCAACTACTTATGTTGATGCTTTGTACATTACTGACCGAAAAAAAGAAGTGTTGGTGTTGGGGGGAAGAGTTTGGGCGGGGGTGGTTGGCGGCGCCACCGGCACTCGGAGGGATCCGGCGCTTCATCCGAGCCGACCCCCGGCAAGCCGAGCCGACCGGGGGGTCGGGCACGGGGAGGGCAACCTCCGATAAGCCATCGGCCCCCGCCCAAACCAGGGGAGAGATGTGGATCCGTTGGTGCTTTGACAGACAAGCCGTTGAAAAACCTTTGATAAGTTTGGTAATCCATAGCCTTCCATGGGTGGGCTTTCTCTCAATTTTGTAATAATTTTTAATAAAAAGATTATTTGAATTATAATAGATTAGGAGTTTTTAACCAAAAAAAAAAAAAAATTTAAATAATAAGAGTTATGCCTGCAGTCTCCACTTTGTAAAGTGGACTAGTATCGTCTTAAGTTCAGATTAAATTTGAGAAATGCCAGTGTCGACTGAATGGTTGATACCTGACACTCCCTCATATCTAACGGTATGAGAGTGATTGAATGTTTTTGTAATTTTTTTTTTATTTTTCTTCACAATCATTCTCATACCATTGAATGTGAAAGAGTGTCAGGTGTCGACCATCGAACCGACACTGGCATTTCTTAAGTTCATGAAAAACTTGAGACAAACCAAATTCCTGTACAATTGATGAATCGTTATCTAATACCCATTTCCATTGGTAGCCCCAAACAACACCACCATTCAGTGAACTCAAGACCTAATTTCTATTAGATTGATGTTGGGCAACTTTCTCTTTTGTAATTCTTTTTGACCTTGTAATAACAACGTTAGATTTTATTTTGATTTTTTTTTTCTCACAACAAAGCAATTAGGTAAGAATCCCAGGTTATCAGGCATGATGATGGATCATGGATCATAGAACACTGCTCCCAATGTTCAAACTGCACAATGAAAATTACTCAATTACAATGAAGCGCTTCTGTCAACCTTCTTTCTCTTTTCTTCTTAACCACAAAAAAAAAAAAAATCTTCTTTCCTTTTCCTATTTATTCTTAAAAAGAAAAAAAAAAAATTCTTTCCATTTTCTATTTATTCAAAAAAAAAAAAAAAAAAAAAAACCCAACCTTATTTCCCTTTCCCTCCCTTTCCTATTTATTCTTATTTTCTCGAACAATGGAAGGAAAAACCAAAAAATCCTTCTCCCCCTTACCTCTTTATTCTTACACTCGACCAAAGAAAGGAAAACCAAAAAATCCTTCTTTCCCTTACCTCTTTATTCTTACCTTTTCCAACAAAAAAGAGTAACACTAACTTTACAACAATGGTAATGACATTTTGAAATCTTTAGATGAAAGTACTCACATGTAACCCAAAAAAATAATGTCTCAAGCTTTGTTGAATCTCATGATATCACGTGGCATCATGTTTATTATTTATCGTATCAAGAACGATGCCTTGCATTGTTGAAACACTAGAAAATGAACAAAAAAGATAATAGGGTTTCAAATGATACAATTTTGATACGTATTGAAAGAGAAAATTCTCTTTCATGAACTGTCTCCATGATTAGGTCTTCTATAGCTTCCACAAAGTTGGAATTAGAGAACATGTAGCTACAGGGACCCTAATGAGTATGTATATAGAAACTCTAACCAAACTAATCCCTGTTGCTGATGTTACTCGCCTGGAGCTTTTGGTGGTGACACCTATCAAGATAGAAGCAAATAGACAGCAGAAGAAGGAGGGGGGGGGGGGGGGGTTTGAGAACCCTGAGGCCACTTCGATGTTTAAGTCAAAACCAGTAAGAAGTAGAGTGAAACGTTGTATCAAGGGGATACGAGAGTTCTTGTAGAGAGGGGTTTAAGCAATTTGACAGGGAGCGATCTAGAGTGTAAAAAGTTGGATCCGGTTACCTTCGTTCTGAACTTTATTTATAAAGGCAAGAGGTGGCATGGATTTCAGTCTTGATTGAGGCGATCCCAATAATCATGGGCATGCTTCTAGCTGCATGCAATCTGCCACAAGCTGTAATGGCAGTTTCATCATGGAAAACTCGGGTTCCCACGATCCAACCCCTTAAAAGTAAGGGTCGAATGTGGGTAAGAGACTTTTGGACCGTCAAATGGCGATGTGAGGACGATGTCGGGAAAATTGGAAATTCCCTTTTATCAAATAATGATGATCCTCATTTAAAAATTGTTAAAATATTCAAATTTCCTACTCTCAATAAACACAATAGAGATCGAAAGATTTTTACCTTAAGATCTCACCCACACAAGCCGGTGGAGGGTAAAATCTGAAGTTACCACCTAGATGAGGTCTATGACCTGAAATGTTGTTCCTTGCTTGGAGAAACTCTAATGACTCAGTGGACTTAATGGATTGGCCAACATGATCTCACCAAAGGCAGGGTAAGCACCAATTTTTGAGTTGGGAAAGTGTTAGACACCCAACTCGTTCGATCATTGACTGGTCTCCCTATGTTCTATCCTTTCCCACAACTTATGTACGCTTTGGGTTATCTAACCTATGTTATGCTTCACAATAGACAGATCCTAGATGAGTCTCTAATTCTCACTAGGCTAATTTGGCATTACACTAATGAATTTATAAATCATACCATTGGAAATGAATATACAAGAAGTGATATACACTAATGAACGAATGACAAAATAATTAACAAATCAAAATGACGTACAAAGCCCAAAAAAATACAAATAATCAACGATGTTATGATCGAGTTTGGGAGAAATCCCAAACTGCCTACGTACTACGCGTATGGGAATTAAGCCAAACGTAGTTCGGACGGGATTGTGAATACAAGTGTGTAACAAGATGATGTTTCCATAACCATGGAACACATCGAAAAAAGGGATGCTCCCATAGTCATGGAACACATCAAAATGATGAGATGCTCCCAAAATGGTGGAATACATCCAAATGATGAGATGCTACCACAACGGTGGAACACATCCCGTGTGAGGTACTCTCTATCATCAGGGCGTTCCCTCGATGAGGTAATCCCATACGCATGGAACTTACCTTGGATGATCATGTGCGAAGAAATAGCTTCCCACTGCCTACGTATCTCAACGAGAATTAGGTCAAACGTAGTTCCCATGGTTGATGGGCCATAGATCCCGCGTGGCAATACTCCAAAGAGAGAATAGCCTTGGCTCCCCTCACTCGATAAGGGTCAACTAATCTGACTCACCTCCCAAAATTTGAAATATACATGGCCCCAAGGCCAACAATCAGTCTCAACCATAAGCCTAACATCCATCACATCTACCCAAGCAATCACGATCGAATCTCTTGAATCCAAACCTAGGGTATGAGTGGGCCTCAAGCTAAATGGGCCCACGTTGGTCGGGACGAGATATGAGATCTTGTGTGGGGTTGGACTCATTGGAGTCCTCTAAAATCTTTACATCGCAAGGGAGGGTACCACAGTCATACTTGTACATCCTCACACCTAGATTGTCTTCTAAAGTGTATACAGATATGAAATGTTCAACTAGGGTGTTGTGGAAATTAAATTATTGTCCAAATACGATATTCTATCTAAACATGACAATTATCACATATATGGCAATTATCACATATGACAAGATTTAAATATGTTAATTTCTAAACATGATAAGATCTAAGGCACTGTTTAATAACACTCTTACTCTTGATACGTTGCTTTTGCTCTGGAGTCATTTTATTGCTTTTGCTTTGGAGTCAGTTTTTCAAAGCAAAATGATGTTTGATGACACTGCTCTAGATCTGATTTCAGAGCTTATTGATAATAGAATCCCGTTTGATAAAAATGAATCTGGAATCGATTCCAGATCTAATGGTGGTGGTGGTAGTGGTGGGGGGTGGTGGTGGTGGTGGTAGTGGGTGGCGGTGGTGGTGGTGGTGGTGGTAATGGTGCTGGTGGTGGCGGTGGTGGATGGTGCTGGTGGTGCTCGGGGTGGTAGTTGTAAGACCCGCACGCCACGAACCCGGCCTAACCTTACATTTCGTGTCGGGACCCGTCTACATATCATGGTTGAGCCAAGTGGACCAAGTATGTGAAGAAAAACCAAGACCCAATATGAAAATTTACTCAAAAACAGTCAAAATGAGGGTAGGGTCGCAGGTTTTAACGGACAGGTCCGACCCTCCCATCGACCCTCACCATCGACCCTCGGCATTCGGGAAAAACAGCACGAACCGAAAATTGAGAAACTTTCCTAATTTCAATTGGAACCTTTCCTAAACTCAATGGGACTTATTTTGGGAGGTTTTTCCCTATAAATAGGACATCCCTAAGCCTCTTTCACTCCTTTTACAACCCTAATTGGATTGAGAGAAAGAGAAGAGAAGGAAGAGAAGAAGAGAAGGAAAACTTGAAGAAAAGGCTAAGGAAGAAGAGGAAATTCAGAGGAACTCTGAATCTCAGCAAACCTAAGGTATGAATACATTCCCCATGACTTATTTAAGACGTTAGAATGATTTATGAAGAGGGTATAACTTAGAAGAAACCCAAATAATCCATTCATGGTTTCGTTTCAATGGAAAACCATGGAGGAGATCATTAAAACCATGTAGGTGAATAAAGTATAGTTCTAAACCATAGAACATGTATAGAATGGATTGTGGAATAAGTCATAGGACCCAACCATGAAAGAGAGAACAAAATCTGATATTTTCGACTCAAACCATGGAGGGTCGCACCTAGGGTCGATGATAGATCCGACCCTAGCATCGACCCTCAGTGTTCGGGAAGTTCAGATTAGGGGGAGGGTCGCACCCAGGGTCGATCATGACTCCGACCCTACCTCCGACCCTCAGTTAACAGAATGGTTTTTAAATTCTGAATAAATTCTAATTAAATTTTGGCGGCTTTGTTAGGTCTTCTAGCAATATAATAACATTATAAAGGTGATTCTAAAGCTTGAAGAGTATCTATTAGCAAGCTAAGGTGAGGGAACAAGACCTAAACTAATTGGTTAATAATAAATTGTTTTTATTTCTTGAGTCCGATGCCATGAATGATTTTATGCGTGTATGCTTGTAATGTGCATTTAACATGTCATCCAATATTTCTATTATTTGTTCATGCATATTTACTTTATTGTTTATAACATGATGATGATGATGATGATAAGAATAGGCATGTGAATGTTTGTGTTTGGCTAGTGTATATGATGCGGGTAGGGATGGTATCAACCGGTACAACCATGACCATTCTTCATGGGGTGTATATTGTGCCATGGTCTATTCAAGTCATGTCCACTAAGCAAGTGTTAGTGTGCTTAATGCGAGGGGAGCATCAGGGGGAGGACGTGGCATTGTGGTTCAGCCTGGTCACCAGACTCTAGCTCTATCTCAACTCAAGTCTTGTCCACTAACATCGTCGTATCGCCATTACCTTAGCGGAACTAATATGTCGTAGGGTATCAGGGGGGGACGTGGCATTGTGGTTCAGCCTGGTCACCAGTCCCTAGCTCTATCTCTATGGATGTATTGAGGGATGCTGGGGTGAGGCCTTGGATACATTGTTTGACATTAGGGTTGGTTAGTTGCAAGCCTAGTTTGCAAGCCCTCGCTAACAGGGGCTTACGTGTTGGTATGGGCAACCGGTACAGCCATGCCATTTTCATGGGGTGTATATTGTCCATGGTGGGTGCATATGGGGCGACAGTGCCGTTTTCATTGGGCGTTTCCACACACTCGTGTATAGAGGTGCGGCGGCCACCTATCCTTTCTATAGCACATTGCAAACTTATATATCAGACCAAAGATATGAATTGAATGCATGCATATGTATTGTTGCATTGTTTTGTTTTCTCACTGAGCTCAAGTTGGAGAGCTGACCCTCGCGCACGCAATTCTTTTTAGTTTCTAATGTTGCAGGTAATATGATTGAAGATTATGTCGACACACCAACATATGAACATGTGGCGGCTATGATGAGCAAGCTGTGGAGCACGAACATGGTTCGTTAAGCAAGTGTTTCAGCTGTGGATACGCTTAGTGTTTAGATTTCGTATTTGGATATTGTAATATGTATTAAATTATGTTTTGGTTACATGGAAATAATTAGAATATTAGTTATTTATCATGATTAGATTTCAGTTCATTATCTGTAAGACTTCCGCTATTTATTTTATTACCTCTGATTAATGTGGAATGTGTTTTGGTTTATCATATGTGGGATAGCCTATTTTGAGATCCTGGTTGAACCGTTGGTTTATTGATGGTTCATCACACCATTCTGGTTGGTGCAGAATTGGGGTGTGACAGTAATGGTGGTGGTAGTGCTGGGTGGCAGTGGTGGTGGCGGTGGCGGTGGCGGTGGCGGTGGCTAGACTCCAATTTCGACTGAACCAGAAGTATGAGTGAACCATCACTGAACCAACGGTTTACACCAGGATCTCAATAAGATTGTGTCCACTTATACAAACCATTGCACATAATCATAATTAGAATATATTAAAATACAGTGGAAGTCTTAAATTAAATGAACTGAGTACTTCTATTGATAAATAAATTATCCAGTTATTCAAAATACCAAAGCATAAATAATTATCCTTACATCCCAATTGTAAATCCAACTGAAAATAAATAAATAAAACTAAACAAATCCTAGAGGTACACGCAGAAAGGGCACTCACATGAAGTGTTATGTTCGTCCTCTCCTGCTTGCACTTCTAAAGCAGCAACACCTCCATATGCCGGAGCATCTACGTAGTCCTCCACAGTATAACTTGCATCAACATCTAAAAACATGTATATATATACAGGGTGAGCTCACAACTTAGCTCAGTAAGACAATTAGACAATGCAACAAACATATGCATGAGTAACATTCACATTATGGTCTGGTTTTAAGCTTGCAATGTGCTATAGAAAGGATTGGCGGCCACCGCACCTCTATACAAGAGCGTGTGAAGCCGCCCAATGGATCAAACACCACTGTCGTCCCACATGCACCCACCATGGAATAGAGATAGAGTTAAAGCGTCCGGATCAAACACCGCCAACACTTCCCCTGATACCCTACCCATACCAACACGTTAGCCCATATTGGCGAGGGCTTGCAAATTGGGCTCGCAACTAACCAATCCTATATGTCATCACAGTAGGCCCTATCCCAGCATAGCTCCCTACGGCATAGAGATAGAGCTAGAGTCTAGTGGCCAGGCCAGAGACCACAGTGCCACTTCGTCCCCCTGATACCCTACCCGCACCAAGCATGCTAAGATAGAAATGATACAAAAAGGTGCTAGTGCGAGGAATGATCCCAGACCCCAGGTGTCACACCCCAATTTTGTACTGTTCAGAATGGTGTGATGAACCGCTAATAAACCAACGGTTCAATCAGGATCTCAAATAGGTTGTGTCCGTTTGCTTAAACCATATACATCTACAACCATAATCAGAGTAAATACACAATAGCGGAAGTCTTAAATATTAAATGAACTGAAAATCTAAATGTGATAATCATAAATAAAATACCCAATTATCTTTCATTGATTGAGACATAAGTAAATAAAATAATCAATTACATTTCCTCAATAATCCAAATAAAAATCTAATCGAAAACGCATGAGTTGCATTCGCATGACGAATCATGCGTCTCCATTATATCTTCTGCGTCCATCGCCGCAACGTGCCCGTATGCGGGAGCATTCATATAATCTTCCACGATCATACCTGCATCATCAACTAAAAATATTCGAATTCAAAAAGGGTGAGCACACATCACGGCTCAGTGAGCAAACAAAACGATGCAACAAACATATGCATGCATTCAATTCATATCTTTGATCTGGTATATAAGTTTGCAATGTGCTATAGAAAGGTTCGGTGGTCGCCTCGCCTCTATACACAGGGTGTGTAAGCCCACCCAATGGATCAAACACCATTGTCGTCCACATCCGCCCCACCATGGAATAGAGATAGAGTTCAAGTGCTTAGGACCGCACCGCATCACGCTTCCCCTGATGCTCTACCCATACCAACATGTAAGCCCCTGTTGGCGAGGGCTTACAAACTGGGCTCGCAACTAACCAATCCTAATGTCAAATAGTGTATCCAAGGCCTCACCCCAGCATCCCTCAATACGTCCATAGAGATAGAGCTAAGACCCCCCTGGCAGAGTCAGAGACTACACGGTCTGAGACCACCTCCCCTGATGCCCTACGACGTAATAGTTCTTCTAAGATAATGGTGATACGACGATGCTAGTGGACAAGACTTGAGTAGAGATAGGGCTAAAGTGCTTAGGACCGCACCGCATCACACTTCCCCTAATGCCCCACTCGCATCAAGTACACTAACCATATACAAGCATTCACATGCCTATTCCTAGCATCATTATCATCATCATGTTGTAAATAAATTGAATTAAATATGCATGAACAGTAATAACAAGAATAGTAGATGACATGTGATATGCATATTACAATCATACAATCATAACGTCATACATGGTATTGGACTTAATAAACGAAAACAGTTTATTATTAGCCAATTAGTTTAGGTCTTGTTCCCTCACCTTTGATTGAGTGTAGATCCTCTTTCAAACTTTAAGAATCACTTTTATATCACTAGGAGAACCTAACAAGTTGATAGATTTTAATTAGAATTAATTCCAAAAATTTTAAGCTTACTGTATTGCTAGGGTCGCAGGTTGGGTCACAGGTAGGGTAGCAGTTTTCTGCGACCCCAGGGTGTAGGGTCGGTCATAGGGTCGGTTACCCATCGACCCTAGGTGCGACCACAGCCTCCCTGGACTTCCCGAGAGCATGGGGTCGATCCTGTGGTCTGGTAGGGTCGGTTACCAATCGACCCTACGTGCGACCACACGTAGTTTGAGTCGACCTTTCATCCTATAGTCCATTCTTTCATGTTTGGATCCTTTGGCTTACTTTTATAGTCCATTCTATGATTGTTCTATGGCTCAAAACTCCAAGTTACACACTTTCCTTTGTTCACAATGATTTCCTCCATGGATTCCATTGGAATTTACCCATGGATGGATGATTTGTGTTTCTCCTAGACCCTACCCTATTCATGAACTATTCTAGGGTCTTACATAATTCATGGAGAATGTATTCATACCTTAGGTAATGTATTACATACCTTAGGTTTGCTGAGATTCAGAGATTTATCTGCATTCCTTCTCCTTAGTCTTCTTCTCCAATTCTCATTCTCTTCTCCTTCTCTTTTCTTTCTCTCACTTTCAATTAGGGTTCCAAAAGGAGTGAAAGAGGCTAAGAGACGTCCTATTTATAGAGGGAAACCTTCCAAAATAAGTCCCATCGAGATTAGGAAAGGATCCCCTTGAAATTAGAAAAGTTTCCTAATACGGTTTCAGTCTGTCATCCTAGGGTCGATGCTAGGGTCGCAAGATCCGTCGACCCTAGGGTCTCAAGTATTCCGACCCTAGGACTGAAAAGTCATGGGTTGGACTCTGTTGAGGTGGGGTCGACCCTACCTGTTTAGGCATGCGACCCTACCCTCAATTGTACTATTTTTGGTCAATTTCATACCTGGTCTTGTGATTTCCTTCACGCACTTGGTCCACTTGTCTCGACCATGATAGATAGACCTGGTACAAGGTGGTAAGACCGGTTAGTTTGATACAGGTCTTACACCAGGCCCTTTCCATTCCACACACCAACAAAAATAATCACATGCCTAACAGTTACATCCTAGCATAGCGAGTATGCATGAACAATAATAATAACTGAAAGTAAAGATGACATGCGAGTATGCACAAACATCAGTCTATAGAATCGTAATTATTAACAACATTTTACTGTTATTAAATTATTAGGGTTTAGGTCCGATTCCCTTACCTGACGCTTGTTTGATAGCTTGCTCCGCATCACAGAATCCAAACTTGCTATCACAAGGTTCTACACGATGTTAGGGTTGAATTAGAATAATTTTCTTAGGATTTACGTTGGTCGAAAAAACAACTGGGTCAAAAACACTTCTCACAGAGCAGACCGATCGCGAGTACCGGTCGCAGGTACCGGTCTCGACACTGTAGGGAAAGGTGCGACTGGTATGGTCGATCGGTCCCCACAGACTAGTCTCCGGGAGATACCGGTCGCAGTACCGGTCGCATATGGTGCGACTGGTATGGTCGACAGGTATGTCTTCGGAAGACCATACATCCGGTTCTCGCCTTCCGTCGGTCACCCCCTATTGATTCTAGGGTTTCTCCTACACATTCTAGGTCTGAGCACAGAGTTAGAGTTGTTTCCAACTCCATTCAAGTCCTAGTTTCGATGATTTTCAACTTAGAACTTGAATCTAGGGTATACTGACTAGATTAGGGTTTGACGGGAAAATATGGTTTAGATCCATACCTCGCTTTGCATGGTATTGATCCAATCATGACTAACCATTCTAAACTGCTTAACATAGAGGAAGGTTTAAGCACTTACCGTTGATTCGCGGTAATGTGTTCTTCATCCAACGGCAATGGCGGCTCTTCCCTCTCCTTCCTAGCTTCTTCTCCTTCTTCAATCTCTTTCTCCTCTCTAGGGTTTGTGAGGATCATTGAAAGGGATTTTAGGAGGTTTAGAAGTCCTTATATAGGCTAGGGTTGAGTTTAAAAAGCTCCTAACATTAGGAAAGTCCTTCGGTTCGAAATTTGGAAAGTGGGACCCGCAGAGATCCGTTTCCTGATCTAAGTGGTCTGCTGCGTAGGCCATAACGGTCGACCGGTACCATCGACCGGTATGAAAATATCACTCTTAATTCTGGTCCATTTTCATACCAGGTTGTCATCCGCTCATCCCGTCTGGCCTGGTGATGATTGGAAGACCTGTTACGACATGAATGAAAGGTTTAGATCAAGTTCATGGAGTGCGGGTCTTACAACTCCCCCACCCTTAAAAGAAATTTCATCCCCGAAATTTGCATGAAGGTTTCACAACTCCCCCACCCTTAAAATAAATTTCGGCCTCGAAATTTGAACGTACCTTGATCGTCAAAAAGGTTAGGGTATTCCTTTCGCATCGCGTTCTCTTCCTCCCAAGTGATTTCTTTTACATCTTGGCTTTTCCAATGCACTTTCACATAATGGATATCCTTGCTTTGAAGATGTTGTACCTTTCAGCTTGTGAGCATTACAGGTATGACTTCAAATGTCAAGTCCTCTGTCAAGTCTGATGGGTCTGCTGTCAAGATGTGTGATGGATCCCTAACATACTTCTTCAATAAATAAACATGGAACACATCATGAACGCTTGACATGGATGGTGGTAGAGCCAGTTGATATGCCACATTACCACATCTGGTCAAAATCTCGTATGGTCCCATATACTTGGGGCATAGCTTCCCCTTCTTACCAAATCGTTTCAGACCTCGCACAGGTAATATCTTCAAGAACACTTTATCACCCATTGCAAACTCCAGATCTCGACGTCGGTTATCTGCATAGTGCTTTTGTCGAACTTGAGCTGTCTTCACTCTTTCCTTAATTTGATCAATCACTCGACAAGTTTCTTCGATGAACTCCAGTCCTACAATCCTTCTCTCTCCCACCTCATTCCATAACAAAGGTGTACGATATTTCTTCCCATAGAGTGCCTCGTATGGAGCCATTTGGATCATAGCCTGGTAACTATTGTTATAAGCAAACTCGATGAGCGATAGCTTCTCGTCCCAAGCTCCTTTGAAATCTAGGGCACACGCTCTGAGCATATCTTCCAAGATTTGAATAGTTCTTTCTGACTGCCCGTCTGTCTGAGGATGTAAAGCTGTGTTAGACTTCAACTTGGTTCCCATAGTTTTTTGTAATCCTTCTCAGAACTTTGATGTAAAACGAGGATCTCTGTCAGATACTATACTTTCAGGGACGCCATGAAGTCTGACTATATTATCCACATATAGCTTGGCCAACTTTTCCATGGTATACTGGGGTCTGACAGCGATTAATTGAGCTGTCTTGGTAAGTTGATCGACTATAACCTTGGTGTCAAGGGTAGGCCAGTGACCAAATCCATTGTGATACAATCCCACTTCCATGCTGGCTCCGATAGTGGTTGTAGCAAACCTACAGGTTTCTGCCTTTCAGCTTTAACTTGCTGGCAATTCAGACATTGGAATACAAATCGAGCTACATCCGCTTTCATACCCCTCTACCAATATAATATTCTTAAATCATGGTACATCTTGGTGCTTCCTGGATGTACCAAATATGGGGTGTAATGAGCTTTTGTCATAACTCTATCTCTGATATTTGAGTTCTCACTCTCAGGTATACATAATCGTCCACAATACCTGAGTACCTTGTCTGAATCTAAGGTAAAGTCAGGGATGCTTTTACCCTTCTCTAGATCTTCTTGCATAGTCTTGAGGTGTGGATCCTGTAGGATTGCTGCCTTGACCTCATCTACAAGATCCGATGAGATCTTCAAGGCTGCGAACATCAATGTGAACTTATGAATTAAGCCCTGTTCCACTGGATCTCCTACAACTTATCATTCTCTATTGAGCCTAAGGCTGTAGCACACAGTGCAGCTTTTGTACTAGGTCCTGCCTCAGGTTTCAATGCCCACTTTCTGCTTAAGGCATCAGCCACAACGTTTGCCTTACCCGGATGGTACTGGATGTCACAATCATAATCTTTCAATAGCTCTAGCCATCTCCTCTGTCTCATATTCAAGTCCTTCTGAGTAAAAAGGTAAGTTAAACTCTGGTGATCCGACTTAATCTGAAACTTTTCACCATAAAGGTAGTGCCTCCAAGTCTTGATTGCGTGAATGACCGCTGCTAACTCCATATCATGCATAGGATAGTTCTTCTCATGCTCTTTCAAATATCTTGATGCATAGGCAATTACCTGTTCTCCTTGCATCAACAGACATCCAAGATCCAACCCTGAGGCATCCGTATATAGGGTAAACGACAAGCCTGGTGCTGGGATGGTCAAGATAGGTGCAGAAACTAGTCTTGACTTCAAAATCTGAAAGCAATTCTCACACTCATCTGTCCATATAAACTTTTCTCCTTTCTTGGTTAGTCTGGTAAGTGGAACATCGATTCTTGAGTAGTCTTCCACGAATCTTCTATAGTAACCAGCCAATCCAAGGAAACTACGAATCTCCACAACTGATTTCGGTGCATCCCATCCTACTATAGCTGCGATCTTGCTTGGATCTACCTTGATACCATCTGCAGATACTACGTGACCCAAGAAGGCCACTTCCTTCAGCCAAAATTTGTATTTCTTGAACTTGGTGTAAAGCTTCTCCCTTCTCAATCGTTGTAGGGCGGTTCTCAAATGCGTTGCATGAGTCACCTTGTCCTTCGAGTAGACTAAAATGTCATCAATGAATACGATGACCGAAGTATCCAACATGTCCTGAAACACTCGGTTCATCAGTTCCATGAACGACGCTGGAGTGTTAGTTAACCCGAATGACATTACAAGGAACTCATAATGCCCATACCTTGTTCTGAAAGCAGTCTTTGGAATTTCTCCTGCCTTGATCTTCAACTGGTGGTACCCTGATCTAAGATCAATCTTCGAGAAAACCTTTGCACCCTGCAATTGATCGAACAGATCATCGATCCTAGGCAAAGGATATCGGTTTTTGATGGTTAACTTGTTCAACTCTCGGTAGTCGATACATAGTCATACGCTACCGTCCTTCTTCTTTACGAACAATACAGGTGTTCCGCATGGCGATATGCTTGGTCGTATGAAACCCTTATCTAGTAGTTCTTGTAATTGGGTCTTCAACTCCTTTAATTTTGTAGGGGCCATCCTGTACGATGCCTTAGACACTGGCGCCGACCCTGGCATGAGGTCTATCATGAACTCTGTAGCCCTGTCTGGAGGTAGACCTGGTAGATCTTCTGGAAATACATCTGGAAACTCTCGTACCACATCTAGATCTTCCATTTTTGGCACCTCTGTAGTGATGTCGACCACAGATACTAAGTACCCCACTCTTCCCTTCTCTAAGCATCTCTTAGCTTTTAGGGCAAAGAGGATCAGCTTCCGCTTCTTAGGTAACTTGGTTCTAGTGAAGCTAAACTCCTTTCCCTTCTCATCTTTAAACATAAGTTTTCTTTCGCCACATAATAAGCTAACTGAATGATGGCCTAGCCAATCCATTCCCAAGATGACGTCAAAGTCTGCCATCTCAAGTTGAACCAGATTTGCTTCTAGGTTTTGGCCCTCAATACTGACTATACACGGCCCATAGCATTCATTCAATGCCAATTCTACTCCCAACGGAGAGCGAACTATCAAGCTTGGGGTTAAATATTTGACATGTAATTTCATTCGCTTCCCAAAAGACATAAAAACAAAGGAGTGTGTAGCCCCAGAGTCAAAGAGTACTCTGGCGGGTACACCAACTATATTTACAATTTTTGAAATTTAATTATCCCTTAGTTCTACATGCTCACACACAACAAAATAGTAAGCCAAATAGTAAGGGACGTAATCATACCAGTAACCACATCAGGTGATGCGACTGCCTCCTCAGTGGTGACTGCGAATATCTTTCCTTGCTGTGGCAGTTGCTTCTTAGGTAGAGTACAGGTCTTTGCATAATGACCCAATTGTTGACAGTTGAAACATTTAACATTTGGGTTTTGTGGTGCAGTAGTATTCCTTGTTGGCACCACAACAGACTGAGCCCTGTATGGGTGGAATGGTCTAGTGTTCCCTCCACCCGAAGTCTCAGTCGCAGGCCTCTTCAGTCCCCTGTTTTGAGCAAAGAAACTGTCTCTTTGGTTTGATTCAATTACCCTAGCAATCTGTACAGCCTCATTATACACTTTCTTCTCCAAACCCAAGACATGCTCTCTGATACTTCCTCGTAATCCCATGGTGAACCTGTGGGTCTTGGTTTCTTCCTCTTGCATGCTTGTCGGAGTGAAGAAAAACAGCTCTTCATACCTCTGTTGGTAAGCATCAACAGTCGATTGGGATTGTTGCAGGTTTAAGAATTCCTTCTCCATTTGATCACGAAAGCTCTTCGGAAAGTACTTATCAAAGAAAGCTCCCTTGAATATTTCCCAATTGACCTGAGTGTGCTTTGTCTCCAAATATGTCCGGGTAGAATTCCACCAGGCATTAGCATCTTCCTTGAGCATGTGCATAGCAAATAGCACCTTCTCATCCTCCGTGCAAGTCATTAGATGGAAGTTCTTCTCCATCTCAACAACCCACTGTGCAGGCCATAGTGGTTTTCCTGGTTTCCCTGTGAAAGTAGGGGGTTTCAACTCAAAAACCTATCCACCGCTCGGCTTAGGTCATTCTGCCCCTGTGCATTTGTTTCATACCATGGTGGTGGGTATGGATAGATCCTTTGATAGGCAGACGACGTTGGAAATTGGTATGGTGGTTATAGATTATGTCCTTGGCCCATTAGCCCAGTACTACCATCCATTGGCAGTGTGGTGTTATTTCCCCCAGACTCAGGCATACCTTCTGTAGGGATATATCCTGGTGGCCTGAACATCTTCAGCATCTCGTTCAGGAATGCTTTCTGCTGAGCTTCCATCTGATAAACCAAATTCGTCACAATAGTCTCAGAGTTAGTGTGAGGAGGTCCTAGCAAATTTGTTGGTGCTCTGGGACTCTGCCCTTCTCTACCTTCTGGGTTCAGATTTTTCTCATCAATAGTTCATGTTTCCACATTGTCCTCGTCTTGGCGCACCCTGGAGTGGTGAGGCTTTCGTGAGCCTCTACGACCGTTCCTGCCTGCCATCTCAGATTAGTTTTTCCTACTTGGATCTGAGAAGAAGACATAACACATGAGGTACAATCGAATAGTCATAATAGTGTTAGTCTTTAACAAGTGCAAGGCGAAACTCGTAAGGAAACTTAAATAGAAATTTTAAAAAACATTTCAAAATTCAATTCTGAGCTTGGAATGCATGTCCGGTCGCAACATACCGGTCGCGGCACTGTATATGATAGTGCGACTGGTATGTCCAGGCGGACAAACCTCTCGGAGTTCCCGAGAGGTACCGGTCGCAACCCTGTAGGGTATGGCGAGACCGGTATAGTCGACCGGTTAGGATTTTTCTCCTGACCGAGAGGTACCGGTCGACCTACTCAGGGGGTATGGGTTGATCGGTATGGGCAAAACCGTCGACCGGTATTCCCAAATTGCCTTTAAAATCACAAAAAGTGAGATTTTTCTCACTTTTCTTCTTTCCTTTATCTCCGGTGGCGATTCCTCTCTGGCTTGGTGAATTGCTACAGTCCAACCGGTGATCTTAGAAGTGATTTTCTTTCGATCAAGACCTTGAACATCGTCTCCAAGTAAGTTTCTTCCTTCCTTTATTCATTTTTACATCGTTTCTTCATGGTTTCTTGCCCAAAAACTAGGTTTTTCTTGGTTTAGAAGATTCTAACTGAAAGAACTCTTTTTCTTCGGCTTAGAAAGAGTTTAGGGACCTTTATGAGCAAAAGCCCTCAATCTATTTGAGGTTCCACCGTATAGTTTTTCTAAAAATCAAATTTTTAGGTTTTTGACCTAGGTTTTGGTAAAAATCGATTTTTTTTTAAAATTTCTTGTTTGTTTGATGGATGCTTGGTTTCCATATGGTGTTAGATGGTTACGTAAGTCCTCCTCCACAGATTTTGGGTGAGTTCGAGGCTTTTGCTTCAATTACTGTTGTTATGCTGCCGAAATTTCAGAAATTCTAACCAAATTCTCATTATTTTGTTTTTGTTTTGTAGTTCAAAATGTCTCAACCCTGTGGTGCTGGTAAACATGCATTCGGTCCTGGCATGAACCTTCCGCATCCGTCGATTTCACAGTTTGATGAGTGGTGGTTTCGTTCTGCGGTGGCGCAAGCCCGTTTTCCCTGGTTTGAAGAGAAAAACATCGAGTCAGGACAATGTATAAACTTGGAGCAGCTACAACGTTTCGACTTTGAAGCGGCCTTTGGTGCTCTTGGGTGGTTACCCGTCATTACTTACACTGTGACCACCTGCCCCAACCTTGTCAAACATTTCTACGCCAACCTGAAGGTCGAGGGAAATGTTAACGACTTCAGCCATGGCAGGGACCTCCGCATAACCAGCTTTGTCAAAGGCGTTCCCATATCCTTTGACACTCACCAGCTTGCTGATCTTTTGGGCATACCAAATGATGGTGACTTGGTGTACTGCGCCCCCAAGATGAAGGGCTTTCTTACTGATGATCTGCGCTAGGAGGTTTCAGAGCAGATCCTTAACCCAGGAGCACCCATGAAAGCTGCTAGCTTGAGACCTATTCCTCGGGTATATTGCCGCATCATCCAGCACGATATTGTTCCTCAGAGCGGCCACTACAGTGAGTTGTCTCAGCTCACTCAGTACTTGACTTACTGCGTCTGCACTAGGGAGCGGGTCTGTCTCCCTTATATTATTATCCGGACCATGCGTCAGGCTACTCAGCCCAATCAGATCAGTAACCTTCCTTATGGCCGGCTTATCACTACTCTTCTGCGGCGCTTATGGGTGGACATGAGGGGTGAGATTGCGGTCGAGGACACTATGACCTCAGACATTGACTGGGATGCCATTGTCCAGATGAGGATGGACAATCTACCCATCAGTGATGAGAAGTTAGAGGCTCGCCCTCGTCTGCTCAGGAGGGTAGCAGCAGCCAATGCGGCTCATGCAGAAGAGGCAGGGGATGATGGTGATGATGATGATGATCAGATGGAGGACATTCCAGCACTGGCACTACAGCCTACACCTATAGCGGGACCATCCCAGCCTCCTCTCGATACCGTGAGGGTATGTTTATGGAGATTCGGGATGCCCAACGTGAGATGATCCGTGACCTAGGGTGCCTTTCTCGCAACCTCAGAGTTACGCAGGAGCAGGTACACTGGCTCAGGGTAGCTTATGAGCATGACTATGACATTACGGACCCTATTCCTCCTATGCCCCCATCCCCATGACAGATCTTTTATTTTCTCTCTCTCACATCATGGTTTTTATTATAACAGGGTAACTGTCCGGCTTGTGGACTGTACCCTGTAGCACCATTAACTCTTGATACTCTATAGATATTTTATGTTTATAATTTTTTTTTCTTTCTACTTGTTATGGTAATTCATGATCATTCTGTTTGTCACTTTGGTTTCCTCACTAGAGTATGTGTATTTATTAATTCCACATTTAATATAGTATATTATGCACTTTCATATTTAGTCTCAGGCATCAAACAAATGTTTAGGGTGTGTTTTTATTAAGACTTTTTAAATTCTTCCTATCTCAGTTCATCGACTCAGTTAAATGCAAATGTGGTCTGTTGGATAGAGCCTAAGAGCTCTGATACCAAGTTGTCACACCTCAATTTCGACTGAACCAGAAGTGTGAGTGAACCGTCACTGAACCAATGGTTCACACCAGAATCTCAATAAGACTGTGTCCACTCATACAAACCATTGCACATAACCATAATTATAATACAATAAAATACAGTGGAAGTCTTAAATTAAATGAACTGAGTACTTCTATTGATAAATAAATTATCCAGTTATTTAAAATACCAAAACATAAATAATTATCCTTATATCCCAATTATAAATCCAACTGAAAATAAATAAATAAAACTAAACAAATCCTAGAGGTACACGCAGAAAGGGCACTCGCATGAAGTGTCATGCTCGTCCTCTCCTGCTTGCACTTCTAAAGCAGCAACACCTCCATATGCCGGAGCATCCACATAGTCCTCCACAGTATAACCTGCATCAACATCTAAAAACATGTATATATATACAGGGTGAGCTCACAACTTAGCTCAGTAAGACAATCAGACAATGCAACAAACATATGCATCAGTAACATTCACATTATGGTCTGATTTTAAGTTTGCAATGCGCTATAGAAAGGATTGGCGGCCACCGCACCTCTATACACGAGCGTGTGAGGCCGCCCAATGGATCAAACACCACTGTCGTCCCACATGCACCCACCATGGAATAGAGATAGAGCTAAAGCATCCGGATCAAACACCTTCAACACTTCCCCTGATACCCTACCAATACCAACACGTAAGCCCATATTGGCGAGGGCTTACAAACTGGGCTCGCAAATAACCAATCCTATATGTCATCACAGTAGGCCCTATCCCAGCATAGCTCCCTATGGCATAGAGATAGAGCTAGAGTCTAGTGGCCAGGCCAGAGACCACGGTGCTACTTCGTCCCCTGATACCCTACCCGCACCAAGCATGCTAAGATAGAAACGATACAAAAAGGTGTTAGTGCGAGGAATGATCCCAGACCCCAGGCCCTTCCCATTCCACACACCAACGAAAACAATCACATGCCTAACAGTCACATCCTAGCATAGCGAGTATGCATGAACAATAATAATAACTGAAATTAAAGATGACATGCGAGTATACACAAACACCAGTCCATAGAATCGTAATTATTAACAACGTTTTACTGTTATTAAATTATAAGGGTTTAGGTCCGATTCCCTTACCTGATGCTTGTTTGATAGCTTGCTCCGTGTCACATAATCCAAACTTGCTATCACAAGGTCTTACACGATGATAGGGTTGAATTAGAATAATTTTCTTAGGATTTACGTTGGTCGGAAAACCAACTGGGTCAAAAACACTTCTCACAGAGTATACCGATTGCGGGTACCTGTCGCAGGTACCAATCCCGGCGCTGTGGGGAAAGGTGCGACTGGTATGGTCTATCGGTCCCCAAAGACCAGTCTCCGAGAGATACCGGTCGCAGTACCGATCGCATATGGTACGACCGGTATGGTCGATCGGTATGTCACCGGAAGACCATACATCCGGTTCTTGCCTTCCGTCGGTCACCCCCTATTGATTCTAGGATTTCTCCTACACATTCTAGGTTTGAGCACTGAGTTAGAGTTGTTTCCAACTCCATTCAAGTCCTAGTTTCGATGATTTTCAACCTAGAACTTGAATCTAGGGTTTATCGACTAGATTAGGGTTTAACGGCAAAATATGGTTTAGATCCATACCTCGCTTTGCATGGTATTGATCCAATCATGACTAACCATTCTAAAATGCTTAATGTAGAGGAAGGTTTAAGCACTTACCGTTGATTCGCGGTAATGTGTTCTTCGTCCAACGACAATAGCGGCTCTTCCCTCTCCTTCCTAGCTTCTTCTCCTTCTTCAATCTCTTTCTCCTCTCTAGGGTTTGTGAGGATCAATGAAAGAGATTTTAAGAGATTTCGGAGTCCTTATATAAGTTAGGGTTGAGTTTAGGAAGCCTCCTAACATTAGAAAAGTCCTTCGGTTCGAAATTTAGAAATTGGGACCCGCAGAGATCCATTTTTGGATCTAAGTGGTCTGCTGCGTAGGCCATATCGGTCGACTGGTACCATCGACCGGTATGAAAATATCACTCTTAATTTTGGTCCATTTTCATACATGGTTGTCATCCGCTCGTCCCGTCTGGCTCGGTGATGATTGGAAGACCTGTTACGACATGAATGAAAGGTTTAAATCGGATTCATGGAGTGCGGGTCTTACACAAGCTTTCGTTTTAGCCTAACTTTCTCTTTTTAGTTCTCTTTCATTTGCTCTGGAGCAACGAGAGATAGCTTTTTTAGCTACCAAATTTAGGTTCCCAGAGTAAAAAATAGTTCGATTCACTCCCTGGGAGCTTAGAATCTGATCGGACTTACCAAACAGGATTCAACTCTAAAATTGCTCCCACGGAGATGGAATCAATGGAATCCTAGAGCAGAAGTGTTTTCAAACAAGCCCTAAGTATGCTATTGTCTAAGCATGGCAAAATCTAAATATGGCATTTTTAAACATGGTAAGATCTAAGTATGCTATTGTCGATGCATGGGAAGATCTAGATATGGCAAGAAATCTTTCATACTTTACCAAATATGGCAAAAAAACTATGTATAGTAAAAAACCTTGTCAAATCTTACTAAATATATCATAAAAGGTAAGAAAATTATCTAATCTACCAAATATGTCAAAAAAAAACCATGTATAGCAAGAAATTTGTCAAATCTTACCATATATATCATAAATTCATATATAGTAAGAAATTTGTCAAATCATACTATATAAATCATAAATTCAAATTGTCCAATCTTGCTATATATATATCTGTTCTGGGGGAAAAACATCACCCAATGAAAATTTTACTTGTGGCACCCAAAATCACCTAGGTCGACTAGGCCTGATAAAGTGACGCTAGGCCTTGCACGATAAGAGTCATAATTCTATTCGGATACGTCTCTTGGGTGGAGGCACAATCCTATCAGGACACTGTACCTGGTCGGAGGTATAATCCTACTAGGTTAAGTTTTTTCGGTCGGAGTCCAGAGTCCTAAAGCGACTAGGTTATGTCATAGGAGTCCTTCTCCTAGTACAATACGATGTCGATCATCATGGCCATACGACCACTCGTATGGTGACACGTGTCACTCTTATTGTTGACCGACTTAGCTTCCTTGGCTATTGTCTCACACTCCTACTCGGAGTCTATGACCTGGGCGTCCCTCAGAGCGACACCTGACAGTCCAATTGGCGATCTACTTCCCTGAGTCCCGGTACTTCCATGCTTCTTCCCAATCTCTATAAGTAAAGGACAAATCTCTAAGGTAATACTCACTCACAATCTCACTATTCACCATCAATTCTTTCATACGCTCAAACTCTCTCATCGTTCCCCTCTTTCTTTATACCGGAGATAGCTTCCTACTATCTCTTGATTGTTTACATTGGGAATCTGACTTAGGCATCCGAGTGTACCTGGGGTTTAGTCACCCAACTCCCTTGTTTAACTTCTGTGATTGCAGGTCGCTCAGATCCTAGTCCGGTGGGATGATTTCCAGCCGTAACAATATCATAAATTCATTTATAGCAAGAAAGTTGTCAAATCTTATCATATATGGCAAAAAGCATGTATAGATGGTAAGGGATATGCTTCTTACCAAATGTACCAACACTCATTCTAAGATGGCAAGGATTTGTCTTCTTACCATAAATATCAAAATTTATATATGGATGATAAGATGTAGCTCTACTTACTATAGACATCAAAATTCCTTTAAACATGGAAAGATGCAGTCTTACTTACCATAGATATCAAAATTTATACATGGATAATAAGATGTAGTCCTACTTACCATAGATACCAAAAATTCATTCAAAAAAGGTAAATTCATTCATTAAGTGAAAAACAACATCTTCACATTCTGTACACCTATTTTGGAAAATCCATAGCAAATTGAATACTTCATGAAAATTGAATCTAGTCACATGTCTAGAAACTAGATTGATAAAGCTACTTCTCTCTTTTTTAAATTTTTGCAAAAAGAAGCATTATGATGGTTGTATTTAGCACTCAAGATAATGCAAAATCTTGTTCCAGATTATGTTTCCAGACTGGCCAAATTCAGTGTAAAATTCACCAATAATTCAATTTTTATCCAAACCAATTTTAGAACCTAGATTACTTTATAGGCTACATTCCCCATGTTTTAAAGTTTTTGAAATTCTGAATGAAAAACCTAGTTCTAGGCCCATGAACAGAGCACTCTTATTCTGTCTCAGTTTTTGACCTCAGTGCATTGCATGATTTTTTGGAAGTCATCCCATCCAAATCAATCTAGGCTTTTTAGAGGATGTTCCTAACTCATTAAGGTATGTCTCATAATTTTTTGGAGTCCAGACGAACTCATTTTATATGTCTGACTTGACTTCTACAGTCAGGTTCTAGATTTAGCTCTTCTAGATTTGGACTTCATTCATGGATTTTTTTGCCTATGCAAATCTCTATAGATGGAGCTCAAATTCGGAAAAGATACTCCTTGTATCATGTATATTCAATGAAAAATATCAAATTTGAAAATCAATAGTGGAAATCACACAGGAATGCAAACATATATGTCAATCTATACTTACTCTTATGCAAACCTTATTCTAGCATGCACAACTTGGATGCTTTAATGGAGATGGGGAAGGAGACTTACCTTGTCCCTACTGCAGGAATGGAGATCCTTTGCTGGAAACTTGAAGCTTGGAGGAAGAGGTGGAGGTGAGTGCTTCTCTCTCTCTCTCTCTCCCTCTCTGTCTTTCTTTCTCTCTCCCTTGCTCCTTGTTCACGCCACTAGGGGGCTCCAGATTTTGTGAGTTGGTTATGGGCCTCCCCTTGGGTCTTATTTATAGAGCCAAGGCCTTCGCATTACCAACTCATTGTGAGTTGTAATTGCCTCTTCTAAAATTTCATCAATTTCCTTGTTTAGAGTTAAGTTTTTGTCTCTAAATATGACACATGTCACTTCACTATTGGTTAGAATATGATCTTTGAATTGGTTTCTAATTAGATACCAATTAATCTTTATAAGTTTTCAAAAAAAAATCTTTTTTTTTATTTTATTTTCTTTTTTGGAAAAATTTCACCTACACCCTAAGAAGTATTGCTAACATCATCTACCACTACAGGTTTGGAAAATCATCAACTACCACCCATAATCTTTGCACCATTAATCAAAGAGGCCCAATCTGTAAACAGAATCCCAATAGATGTTGATGTTAGCTGAAATGAAACTTTTGATGGACAATACTGCCCTTAAAGTAAAGGTAGAAGACAATTTTACCCTTCTTCTTCTTCTTCTTCTTTCCTCTTCATCTACAGATGAGCCAAATAATGAAAGGTTTCATAGAGTCGTAGGCTCTCATGAAGTATGTAGCAGTGGGAACGTCTCTTTCAACGATCCAATCAAAGCTCTATTTTACATTGTTCGTCGAAGGGTTGTAAGATTTGGCCACGATCTAGTGTTGGCAGGTTTTGTCTTTGCTCAGATCATCGTTGGTCTTCCTCTATGAACGACCTATCTAGATGATGGGCGCATAGCATAGCTTCACCTTTACATTCTTATACTCCGAGTCAGTCCCAGCTTGGAAGCTCTGGTTAAATCCCAAGTTCACTGTGATTTTATCTTCTCCGGCTTTTAGCACTGCAATCAATTACAAGGAAAAGAGTCATTTTTCTTTTTCTCTTTTTGATCTTTCTTTGAATGCATATTCAGATTACTGAACTTCAATGATTTTCTCATAATTTGTATGTTGAAATCCTTGTTGAGTTAATTTTTGAAGTTAGGGTTACATAATTTCAAGAATCGATAGATCAGGCTTTAACAAATGTAGATTCTTCATTTTCTTTCTGTTTTTCACCACGACTGTCGAATTTTGAATTCCTAGATGTTATGGTTTTAATTCGAGCTCTTAAAATTACAATGATTTTTTTTTATTATTGATTTCGATTATCTCGGTTTTGGTCTTTAAATTTGTTCTTCATTTCTAACTTAGATTTTATCAACAACAATGTGAATCTATACTTCATTCCCGATTTGGATTTCTTAATCAATAATTATTCTTCATTTTTGATTTGATTATTTCTACCAGTTGCCGCAAGCATTTACCGGCTACACTAATGGTACTGTATCCATTTGACATCGTAAAATCTTAATCGGTATCGCAAAATTTCTCAAGCATGCATTTTTGAGCTAGGGATTCTTCCATTGGATTTGAACTAAACGGTGATGAGTTGCAGAGAGGCAGAGACAAGTTTGATCCCATTGTCTTGGAGTAGAAACTGTTAGACATTTCCAATCCATACAGTGACACTAGAACACAATGGAAAAGCCATAATTTATTAATCATAAAAACATACTTGTTTGAAGAGATCGATTCTCGTATGCTCAAAAACACTTTAAGCTTTGATCGAAATCCCTCGATCATAGTCTTCCATAGCCTCCACGGGATATCCCCAATCTCTTACTAATGGGTGTAGAGAGAATGCTTCACTAACTGTGGCTGTGGGGACTCTAATCCAGTATTTATAAAATGCTGTTGTAACCCTAAAACCTTTCCTACAATAAAATTAAGGTTACTAAACCTATCTCATACCATGTGACGAACCAAACCAAAACGGTTCTACCATGTTAATTAGACTTCCACTAAATAACTAGTTTAGGTAATTAATTAAGCCACACAAGTCTAAAAAATTTCTCACTCGGGTTACATTAATTACAAAATCATCATTAACCAGTGTGACCATGGAATCCAACACACTAGATCGTCACTAACTTTGAAGCATCCATTAAGCCTACCAGTGCGAGCAACAGTGGATAATACACTTCAATATACAGTCTACAATCTTTTGTCAGCCATAACAGAGGTCTACTCAATACATGAATCGCCTAAGATAATGTACGAAAATAAACTCTCAAGCGAGTCCAAACTTGATTAAAGAACCTCCATCAAAATGCCCCAAAACCTGGTATTTAAATAATCTAAAAATATAATACCATACTTTGGCTAGACCTCGCCTTTATCCTTTGGCTAAATACTGCCTTGTAATTTCTGGCTAAATACCACCTTGTACTCTTTGGCTAAATATTGTCTCAGTAACCCTAGTTGAATACTACATTGTTACACCGACTGAATATTGCCTAAATTCTTTGACATATCAAACACATAACTATGTAAACAAAACAACAATAATGCGAATGCTAAATCATTAAAAACCATGATTACAAAACTGTGCCCATCACACCATAAGCAATACAATCAAACACTGACAAACCATATCAAAACATAAACAAAAAGAGTGTCCAACTGATTAAGTATATCAAAAGATTCCCATTGATTCCCAGATCTTTGGTCATTCAACCCTCTGATAAAATTAATTGTTTTCAACCATGAAAAATGTTTTATTTAGTCCTAGAACCTTTTCCTTTTCCAACATTGTGAGGACAATTGAATATCCATCCATCTCTGATGGACGGTAAATGATTAGGAGTCACCGCCTAGATTAAGGTCTAGGACCTAAAATGTAGCCTCATCGTAAGACAAGACATCTATTGACTCATTGGACCCAATATATTAGCTTTGATCTATCAAAGAACGGGTAAGCATTCAAAGCACAGTTTGGGAAGGTGTTAGGAACCTAAAATTGTTCGATCTGAAAATTAGTCTTCTATGTGATTCTACTTTCCTTAGACTCTATGGTTCTGACTATTCATGGTCAATGGATGATGACTAGGGCTCATGGGGGATCCTATGTCAAGTTGCTAAGTTTTTCTAGCCTAGGTTCAGCCAAACATGTTCTCAAAAATAAATAAACAAGAAAAGTAATATACAGTGAACCAAACCAAAGATGGTTTGGTGATGGACTGAATCTGAGATGTCCAAGTCCATAACGTAGTTCAAATGGATTGTGATTAAGGTTTATGGATGTGGTTTATGCTTAAGCTTCATTAGATTCAATTGTTCAAGTTGAAGTTTATGCTTGATGATTATTGAGATTGAATTCAAAGATAGCCCATGTGGATTGAAGTGAAGATGGATAATGGAAAGGGTATGGATATGGATATGGAGGACCTAAGGATACTAAGATGTGGTACCATACTTGGAGAGGTCTTCCAAGTTGCCTATGTATTTCAGAGATCCTAAAAATCAGGTACAACGTAGTTCATTGTTTTTTTTTTGGATTGATACTCTCAAGGAGCAAAGAGGGACAAATACTCTCAAGGAGCAAAGGGTTTGATACTCTCAAGGAGCAAGGGTTTGATAATCTTAAGGAGTAAGGGTTTAATACTCTCAAGGAGCAAGGGGGTTGATACTTTCAAGGAGCAAGGGGGTTGATACTCTCAAGGAGCATACTCTCAAGGAGCAAGGGGTTTAATACTCTCAAGGAGCAAAGGGTTTAATACTCTTAAGAAGCAAAGGGGTTGATACTCCCAAGGAGCAAAGATATGATACTCTCAAGGAGCAAGGATATGATACTCTCAAGGAGCAAGGGTATGATACTCTCAAGGAGCAAGGGTTTGAGTCTGTGTTTAAGAATCTCTCCAAATTACCTACGCATCTTAGGGTATTACCCTAAGAATCAAGATCCGCGTAGTTCAGACTACGGATTCATTCATTCATGTTCTTCTTTCAATATCAGGTTGTGGAACCTAAGTGCTCTATGGTTCGATTCACATCACACCTATCTAGTTCTCTGCTTCCTAGAGGAAAATGAGTTGAGGGGTAGGGATCGTCCTAAAGCTACCCTTGACCTAAAACCCTAATTTGGCATTTGTTAGGCTAGGCTTCATATCTCTTGATTAAAATTTATCATTTTCATTCTTACCATTCCCATGAATGTGGGTGCCTATATGCACATCCCCACACCTAATATGTCTTCTAGGTGTACAGATATGGCAGTTCGATTAGGGTATTGTAGAAATTAAGTTATTGTCAATAATAAATATCATTCAAATATGGCAAGTAACATCATATATCATCTCAAATATAACAATAAAGCATGTGAATCATCATAGCAGCAAGTATGTGAGCATCAAAAGGATAGACATGGTATTTCATGTATCATTCTCAACAAGGTATGTCTCAAACGAAATTCTCTAGATCTATGGTTGGGATCTAACATGAATCTCTCAATATCTCAAGATCAGATCATCGATCAATGGTTTGGATTCTTTAAAATATTATCATTAAATTAACATTTCACATTTCATCAAAGCAGCCAAGATCAACAGCTTAGATCTCACATCAAGTTTAGTTGTGATTATAATCAGACTAAGATCCAATGGTTCAAATTCTTTTAAATCACTTCATCATGATTAGATTAGGAAATCAATGGCTCAGATCACTTCTAATGTCAATCCAATGGTTCAAATTCTTCTACAACATAATATGATGAAAATCTAACAGTTTAAATCATTCCTGATGATAATCCAATCATTCAAATTTATTCCAATCACTCCCAAAGATAATCTAACGGTTCAAATCGCTTATCATGATACTCTAACCATTCATATCCATTTAAATCACTTTTGATGACAAATCAACGGTTCAGATTCATTCAAATTAATAATCTAACCATTCAGATTACTCAAATCAATGTAAAATATAATCAGCGGATCAAATCAGAATTCCAAGATCAATGATCTAATTTTATCAAAATTCCAAGATCAATGATTCAATTTTAATTTCATCAAAATTCCACATAATTGGATCCATTTCATCCAATTTCTCCAATCAGACCAATTTCATTCAATTTCCATAATCGGATCAATTTCAATCAATTTCCATAATGCCATAATCAGATCAATTTCATCTTCATCATAATGCCATAATCGGATCAATTTTATTCAATTTCATAAAAAATTCCATAATCAGATCAAATTTCAATTTCATCCCAATTCCATAATCAAACCAATTTCAATCAAAATTCAGATCTAACATATTATCAATTCATCACATAAAAATTCAGATATAACATATGTATCAATTCATCACATTTAAATTCAGATCTAACATATTATAGAGAGGAGGGTTTAATGATTGAGTGTAGGCTTGGTGTATTGGTTGTGTACATTCGGTGAGAGATATGATGAACAGGTGGGACTGTGTGCAGTATTGGGATAAGTCCTAGTTGCAGGTAATGAGGTTGATTTGTAGGATGTTAGTTGGGTTCAGGTGGTCGGTCGGGGTTGTGCAAGGTTGATGATGGCACGGGTTTGATGGAAGTGCTGCAAGGTGTTGTTAAGGTATAGCAGGGGAGATGGGTTTGGATTAATGGGAGGCCAGATGGTGTGAGGTGGTGATAGGTTCTGTTTTGGGACTGCAGCAGTGGGGTTATCTTGGTTAGTAATCGGTATAGGTGGCTTGTGGGATCAAGTGGATGGTGAAGTTGGAGATGGATCGGTAGTGATGAGATTTAGTTCAGTGAGGTGTCGAGATGGCTTGAAAGAAAGGATCAGGTTTACATGAAAACTAAACAGAAAGAAGAAAGATGGCCTTACCTCTTCTCTCTCTTGATCTCCTGCCTCCTTCTTCTTCAGTTTTTTTTTTTTCTTCTTCTTCTTCTGCTTCTACCTCTCTCTCTCTCCTTGGCTGATTCTCCCTATTCGTCCCTCTCCCCCTTATCTTCTAGAATTCTCACTTTCTCTCTAGGTCCGTCTCCTTTTTCTTCAATTTTCTATATTTTTTTCTTTCTCCTCTATAGGTCGGTTTCTCTTTTAGAGTTTCCATTTTTTCTCTTTCCTAAACTAGGTAACCGACCCAACACTCTCTATGTAGAATATTACTGCCACCTAGCAAACAACTTGTTTCTTTCCATTTTTCTGGATTTTTCTCGGGTTCTCTTCTTTTCCCAGTCGGTTAGAGTCCCTTCTCTCAAATCTCACTCTCTCGGATTCTCTTTCCCTCATCCTTCCTTTTGTTTTCTTTTTTATTTTTTTTTTTATTTTCATAAATCAAACTCCCACCGAATCCTTTCAATTCTTTCCAAACCTGATGGCCAGCACGTATACACGTAACATATATATATAAATATAATAATATAATATGTAATATAAAAGGCATATAACATACTATATAATATACTATACAATGTACATGCATATGGAATGAACCTGTTTGATCTGGACTGACTTGTTCAAGGTTAACTGAGCTGGACTGATTTGATTGGGTTGGACCGACATGAGTTGACTAAGTTGACTGGATTTTCTCTCTCTTTGTCATTTCATGGGCCATTTCAACTGCAATTCCGCACAAAATCTTGCAAAGGCCTTTGCCCAAATTTTTCACTTTCACTTTGTAGAGCACTAAAAATAAGGAACAATTGAGCTTCAATCACTTGGTTTGGATGTCGGATAATAAAATTATGAAGAACTAAAGTTTACATAGGCATATCGGCTTGCAGCTCTGCATGGGATCCTTCGGAGACCTCTGTTTCAAATTCTCCACTTCCACTTTGTAGAGCACCACAAATGAGGAATGACGCTGGAATCACCTCATTTGGACGTTGGACGAGCAATATATGAAGAAAATGAAGTTTAAATAATTAAACTTACGATAATTTGCATGCAGACTCTTGGATGATTATTATTAATTTCCAAAAAATACCCTTATTCTTATTCTCAGACTAAAATCTCCATATTTTCTCCATTTGACATCGGAATTGAGCGATTCTAGTCTCATTTTGAAAGTATTTTCAAGACCTACACATCCATGTAGGTTGCAGCCCATGTCCTTATTATGGGATCCGTTGAAAATTATCTCGAAGTAGCAGCTAAAATCTAAACCTTGCATTGGGATTCTCCAACTTACCGTATGGTTTCTCTTAGGCTTCTGCACACTGGGGATCATCTCAGTTATTCTCAAAACACTATAGAGAGCATGCTTGGGCTAATCGACTATCATTTTTGAAAGAGTTTCACTCGCCTCCCTGTACTTTCTAAACTTTCTCTCATCTCTCCCACTTTGTTGTCTATACTCCAGTAAGACTTTGTTCAACTGGAGATGGTAAAAATGGGGTGCTTACAAACACTGTCTGGTTTTACAAGTATATATTAATTCATTATAAATCCTCTTCTTAGTTAATTCTTTGCTACATGTGTAGCTTTATTTAATTGTTCGCATTTTGCCATATGGGTCACATTATGTCTTGTATCACTAGTTTGAACCTATGGGGCAGCTCAAGCCCTTTAGAAAATCTATCAGTCTTCATACTTTGTTGTTCATATACAGCAACTCACTATTTATCAAGTCCCAAGATTATTCAACAATATTTAGGTTCTTCTTTTAAACAAATAGAGTAAAACTCATTTAAGTTCCACTTCTCCCTCACATTACCATTATCTATCAAAATTGATATTTAGAGAGCTAAGTTATTAAACTATATTTTTATCCTTTTAGAAATTTTAAAATTTTTCTTTGGATTTCTCTCAAACAATTCCTTTAAAATAAATTTCATCCAAATGCTACTACACGAGCATCAAGGAAAGAATACCACATAGGTAGAGAATATTTTTCAAAATAATACATCTAGGTCAAGTAATCATAGAGCAGTTTGTAATCTTTTCATATCATTTCTTTGTGAATTAACAATCATGATAACAGCTTAAAATAATGCAACTCAAACAATGAGACACACATGATTAATTCACATCATGTAAAATCCCTATAATTTAAATATATGCAGGCAAATCATCTCTGTGAGAGTCAATTGAACTATACACACATCCTTTGGGATAATATATGCACTGGTCTTCTCGATATTCGTATAATAACTGCGAAGGGATAATAACTCTCAAAAATCTCACCACATTTGGGTGGAAGAAACCCTTAAAGCCAAGATCTTTCAACCATGTGCATGAGTTCCTTATAATATTTGATAATGTCACCTTTGGATGGACAGTGCTGCTCTTTGCTGCATCCATGAAAGTGGGAGTTTATATCAGTGTCACTTTTGGGTGAGCACTGTACTTCCTTGTTGTAGCTAATTAATACACAAATATTGAATTTGAGCATATTATGATAGAACCAAGGATGCCACTTTGGTGGTCATACCAAAATCCTTACACAACAGCTACAAGCCTTATTTTGAATAAACTTGGACAATGTCACCTTTGGGTGAATAATGTCATTTTCTGAAGTATTTACAAACATAAACCTTTAATTTGAACATATCATAATGAAACAAGATTGGCACTTTGGTAGTCACACCAATTTCCACCATGATATGAACAAATCCTAACCTGTAGCTCATGTGGGATATATATTTAACCATGAATGTTTTTCAAAATACATCTTTATAAGGTTAAACATTCAAATAACCATGCACAATAGCTCAACAATCAATTTGGAACATTAATTTTAAGAAAAATCAGTAGAAAAACTGTAAATTAGGTTCCTATAGGGCATTTTTCTATGTAGCATGCCTCCAATGTATCAAAATATATCAAAATATATACCAGATTGAAGAGCATAAAAAATGGAGTCCAATGGAATAAACTGAAAGTCAATCTGACCTTTCTAGCTCCTATAATCACGATTTAATGTCATTTTATTAAAAGAAGTAGTCAAAAAAGCCCTTAAGAACCCTTTCAGGTCGGTTCGATTTGCCAAGATTACTTTGGTTCGATTTGAACCTAACCAAATATATCAATCCTTTTTTTTTGGGTTTGTTTTTAATATTCCTTCAGACCAAACCATATTGGTCTGATTCAGTATAATCCACAGGGTTGGTTAGCCGGTTCCCCACTGGTCTAACCCGATTAAGATATTTGGGTATCCAGGCCACTATATAGGTTATCAGGTCAGGTAAACGGGTCAAAATCCCAGGTCCCTAGGTCTGGTTAGTGGGTCATTTGACCGGGTTGACAGGTTAGTCAGTGGGCATGGTGACCTGGGTTCTTGAATTAGTCAACGGGTCTGGTCTGCACATGTGTTACCTGCACATTTGCCTGGACGGGTCATACCCCCTGGTCAACTCAGATCGAGTTAAACAAACTCAAACCAAGCCTTTAAGGATACTGAGTTGACCCGGCGATGACTGAGTCAACGCCATCCAACAGTTTTTTTTTAAGTTCTTCCATCGCGAGTGAGATCCACTCATGGCTACCATCGGAGAGTGGCGGTGCGTTAGGCCTCTGACGTCGGTGATTTTTATATTACCAGAACTGTCTTGACGAGGGCTTTCCAATGATATAGAATTTGACCTATTGTGCTATTCCAAAAAAATTTATCGGTGGGAAACTCTGACAGATTCGATCCAAAAGCCAAAATTTTTCTTTTCAATTCATTCAAGTCTATTAGGTAGGTTTCTACAATGTTTTACCATTAATTCTAGGTCTGTATGGTTGGCTCTGATATCAACTGTTAGACATTATTGTACGTAGGGTTTCAGCCAAACCCATTCCAATCCATATAGTGAGACTAGAACGCAATGGAAAAGCCATAATCTATCAATCATAAAGACAAAACTGTTTGAAGAGATCGATTCCCGTATGCTCCAAGACACTCGAAGCTTTGATCGAAATCCCTCGGTCACAGTCTTTTATAGCCTCCACAAGATATCCTCAATCTCTTACTAATGGGTACAAAGAGAATGCTTCACTAACTATGGTTGTGGGGACTCTAACCCAGTATTTATAGAATACTGTTGTAACCCTAAAACCCTTCCCATAATAAAATTAAGGTTACCAAACCTATCTCATACCATACGATGAACCAAACCAAACCGGTCCTATCGTGTTAATTAGACTTCTACTGAATAATTGGTTTAGGTAATTAATTAAGCCCACACAAGTCTAACAGAAACAACCAAGAATTTCTCTAGTTTAGTTTATAGCTTCATTAAAAGAAAATTACTGGATCAGAGTCGGTAGCAAAGATTCAGCTTTGCAGATGGCGCTGGATCCGATCATTTTGGGAATAATGGAGATCTCACCTCTTTTGTTTCTTAATTTCTCAAAATAAAGCAAAATCCATAAATCCATGATGATTTTTGCAATTATAATGTGCCTTATCTGACCTTTTGTAAGACCCGTACTCCACTAACTTGGTCTAACCGTGTCGTGCTAGGTCTTCCCATCATTCCTGGACCAAGTGAACCGAGCGTGTGAAGATAGATCACAAACTAGGTATAAGAATCAAGTTAAAAACACTGAAAACCTACCTAAGGTCGCATACCTGGGTAGGTATGGTCGACCATAAGGAAGGGAACAAAAATCTCAAATCCAGAACCCCACGGTCGATGATTTTGACCCTACGGTCGACGGTTTATGCGACTGTATAATTGACTGTGAGACCCCAGATCAGACTCCGAGTTTTGAAAACTTTCCTAAACTAAGTGATTGCTTTCCTAATTGAAAGAGGACTTTATATGGAGAGTTTTCCTCTATATAAAGGACGTCCCTCAGCCCTTTTTCACTCTTTTAGAACATTAGTAAATCCTAGAGAAAGAGAAGGAAGAGAAGGAAGAGAATGAGAAGAAGAAAAAACTAAGGAGAGGAATTTGCTGAGAAGAGATTGGCTCTCTATCACAGGCAAAGGTATGAAACGAATCTCTGGAGATGTAAACTCTAAGGAATAAAACTTCTATGGAAGATAGGAAATATCAACCTAATATGATCTATATGATTTCCTTAAGAAAATCCCAAGGAGAACCACGAGGAGTGAATTTGATGATTACGGTTGATAAGAAACTACTAATGATGGCCATAGGATAACCTTATAATAAATCCCATTGAAGATCAAAAGAATTGACCCAGGAAGAACTCGAATTGCATGTAGTCTGCGACCAGAAATCTCAAGGTCGCAGCTACGGTTGACCATAGCATGACCAGCATGACCAGAGGATCGACCATAGGCATTCGAAAAGATTTCAGAAACCATATGGTCGCAACTACGGTTACACCATATGCGATCGTAGGGTATCGATCGTAGGCAGTAAGGTCGATACAGTATGAGACCATAGGACCACTCAGACACTTATCAGTGCTCTGTTTTAATTTTTGACTACTGTAACATGTCACATATGAACCCTAACTTAAATTCATATAATTTTTAGGTTGTTAAATCAATTCAAAGATAATTTCAAGGCTTGGAAGGAGATCGAGTATTGCTAATAGGTGAGGGAACAAGACCTAAACTAATTGGTTAATAACAAATTATTTATTTTTATTGAGTCAAATGCCATGATTGGTTCTATGCTTGTATGCTTGTAATGTGCATCTCACATGTCATCTAATATTCCTGCTACTACTGTTCATGCATATTTAATTCTATTTATTTATTACATGATGATGATGACGATGCTAGGAATAGGCATGTGAATGTATGTGTATGGTTGGTGTGTTGAATGCAAATGGAGCATCAGGGGAGGACGTGGCATGGTGGTCTTCGACCTCGTCACCAAACTCTAGCTCTATCTCTACTCAAGTCTTACCCATTAACATCATCGTATCACCATTATCTTAGCAGAACTATTACGTCGTAGGGCATCGGGGGAGGTGGTCTCGAACCGTGTGGTCTCTGACTCTGTCGGGGGGCCTTAGCTTTATCTCTATAGATGTATTGAGGGAGGCTGAGGTGAGGCCTTGGATACACTATTTGGCATTAGGATTGGTTAGTTGCGAGCCCAGTTTGCAAACCCTCACCAATAGGGGCTTACGGGTTGGTATGGGTAGGGCATCAGAGGAAGTGTTGGCGGTGTTTGATTCGGACACTTTAGCTCTATCTCTATTCTATGGTGGGTGCATGTGGAACGACAATGGTGTTTGATCCATTGGGAGGATTCACACACTCGTGTATAGAGGTGCGGTGGCCACCAAACCTTTCTATAGCATATTGTAAACTTATAAATCAGACCAAAGATATGAATTGAATGCATGCATATGTTTGTTGCATTGTTTTGTCTGCTCACTGAGTCGTGATGTGTGCTCACCCTTTCGACATCAATATTTTTTATTGATGATGCAGGTCCTACTGTTAAGAAATATATAAATGCGTCAATGTATGGACACGTTGTTACGATGGACGTAGAAGTTGAAGAAGATGCGCATGATTCATCATGCAAGTGCAACCAATGTATTTTTGCTTAAGTTTAGTTATAATTCTAACATCATATATGTAATTGATTATTTATTTTTATGTCTTGTGGTTTAGAGATAATTGGATTAAATACATACTTATCACTGTTAGACTCTCAGTTCATTATCTGCAAGACTTCTTGTCACACCCCAATTCCGCACTATTCAGAATGGTGTGATGAACCGCTAATAAACCAACGGTTCAACCAAGATCTCGAATAGGTTGTGTCCGTTTGCTTAAACCATACACATCCACAACCAAAAATCATAATAAATACACGATAGCGGAAGCCTTTAATATTAAATGAACTGAGAGTCTAGTTGTGATAGAGTAAATAAATTATCCAATTATCTTCCAAAAGGACTAAGACATAAATTCAAATAATTAAATCAATTACATTGTCTATATAACTTAAACCAAATCTAATAAAAAACACAGGAGTTGCACTCGCATGATGAATCATGTGACTCCATCATCAATTCTGCCTCCATTACCGTCGCATGCCCGTATGTTGGAGCATTCTTATAATCTTCCACTGTCGTACCTGCATCGTCAACTAAAAATATTCAAATTCGAAAAGGGTGAGCATACATCACGGCAGCTCAGTGAGCAAACAAAACAATGCAACAAACATATGCATGCATTCAATTCACATCTTTGGTCTGGTTCATAAGTTTGCAATGTGCAATAGAAAGGATAGGTGGCCGCCGCACCTCTATACACAAATGTGTGGAACCGTCTAATGGATCAAGCACCATTGCCGCCCCCACATGCACCTACCATGGAATAGAGATAGAGCTAAAGTGCTTAGGACCGCACCGCATCACACTTCCCCTGATGCTCTACCCATACCAACACGTAAGCCCCTGTTGGCGACGGCTTGTAAACTGGGCTCGCAACTAACCAATCCTAATGTCAAACAGTGTATCCAAGGCCTCACCCCAGCATCCCTCAATATGTCTATAGAGATAGAGCTAAGGTCCCCCGGCAGAGTCAGAGACTATACGGTCCGAGACCACCTCCCCTGATGCCCTACGATGTAATAGTTCTGCTAAGGTAATGGCGATACGATGATGTTAGTGGACAAGACTTGAGTAGAGATAGAGCTAGAGTCTGGTGACCAGGATGAACCACAGTGTCACGTCCTCCCCTTGATGCTCCACTCGCATCAAGTACACTAACCACACACATACATTCACATGCCTATTCCTAGCATCATCATCATCATCATGTTATAATAAACAAAATTAAATATGCATGAACAGTAATAACAGGAATAGTGGATGACATGTGATATACATTACAATCTTACAAGCATAGAATCATTCATGGTATTGGACTCAATAAACGAAAACAGTTTATTATTAACCAATTAGTTTAGGTCTTGTTCCCTCACCTTTGATTGCTAGGAGATCCTCGTTCAAGCTTTATAATTCACTTTTAAACCACTGGAAAGACCTAACAAGTTGATAGATTTTAATTAGAATTAATTTTGTTAAATATAGATTAACAGAAACTGTAGGGTCGCAGGTAGGGTAGCACTTAGGGTAGCAGTTTCTACGACCCCAGGGTATAGGGTCGCATGTGGGGTCGGATACCATTCGACCCTACGTGCGACCACACCCTCCCTAGGACTTCCCGAGGGCATGTGGTCGATCATATGGTCTCGTAGGGTCGGATATCATTCGACCCTATGTGCGACCACATGTATTCTGTGTCGACCTTTTACTCTACAGTCCATTCCTTCATGTTTGGATCATTTGGCTTACTATCATGGTCCATTCTATGATTGTTCTATGGCTCAAAACTACAATTTATACACCATTCATTGTCCATAATGATTTCCTCCATGGAATCTCTTGGAATCTATCCATGGATGACTGATTTGGGTTTCTCCTAATCTTAAATTCTTCATAACTATTCTAGGCACTCTTATTCAGGTAGGGAATTAGGTTCATACCTTTATTCAAAGGTTTCTCTGAACTTCTTTCTCTTCCTTAGTCTTCTTCTTCAAGTTTCCTTCTCTTCTTCTCTTCCTTCTCTTTCTCTTTCTCTCACTTTTAATTAGGGTTCTAAAAGAGTGAAAGAGGCTAAGGGACGTCCTATAGAGAAAAACCCTCCATAATAACTCCCAATGAGTTTAGGAAAGACCCCCTTTGAATTAGGAAAGTTTCTTAATTTTTGGATTCTGTCTGCTATCGTAGGGTCGCATGTAGGGTCGCAGAATCCGTCGACCCTATGTTTTTCTAGTCATGCGACCCCACGACTAAAAAGTCATGGGTTGGACTTCTTTTGAGGTGGGGTCGACCACACCTGTTTAGGCATATGACCCTACTCTCACATTTGACTATTTTTGTGTTAGACTTCATACCTGGTCTTGTGGTTTCTTCACGCACTTGGTCCACTTGGCTCGACCATGATAGGTAGACATGGTACAAGGTGGTAAGATCGGTTAGTTCGATACGGGTCTTACAACTCTCCCCTCTTATTAAAAATCTCGACCTTGAAATTTATACATACCTTCCGAGTCGAAAAGGTGAGGATATTGCTTCCGCATAGCATTCTCTTCTTCCCATATGATCTCTTCTATATCTCGGCTCCTCTAGGTGACCTTAACATAGTATATGTCACAATTGCGTATACGTTGAACCTTTCGGCTAGTGATTTCAGTTGTTGCTACTTCAAGTGTCAAATCATCAGTTAGATCTGGTGGATCTGTTGTCAAAACGTGTGTTGGATCTCTGACGTACTTCTTTAATAATGAGATATGAAATATATCTCACACACTTGACATAGATGGTGGTAGTGCTAATTGATAAGCCACTTTTCCACGTTTAGCTAAAATCTCATATGGCCCGACATATCTTATCCGAATCATTTTAAACCTCGCATAAGTGATACTTTCAAGAATACCTTATCACCTATGACAAATTCAAGGTCTCGATGTCGAGTATCTGCATACTGTTTCTGACGATTCTGAGCCGTTCTAACTCTTTCCTTGATGATGTCGACTACTTGATAAGTCTCTTCAACAAACTCTGGTCCAACGATGCTACGTTCTCCAACTTCATTCCAAAACAGAGGAGTTCAACATTTCCTACCATACAGTGCTTCATAGGGTGACATCTGTATAGTAGCCTGATAGCTGTTGTTATAAGCAAACTCGATCAATGGTAGTTTCTCATCCCATGAGCCTTTGAAATCAATTACACAAGCTCGAAGCATGTCTTCTAAAATCTGAATGGTACGCTCCGACTGTCCGTCTATCTGAGGATGGAATGCAGTACTGAACTTCAACGTTGTACCCATAGCCTTTTGCAATCCTTCCCAAAACTTTGAAGTAAAGCGTGGGTCTCTATCAGACACAATGGTTTCAGGTACACCATGTAATCTGACAATGTTATCCACATATAGCTTGGCTAACCACTCCAGGGTATACTGTAGTTGTATAGCTATAAAGCGAGCTGTCTTAGTCAGACGATCTACAATCACCCAGACTGCGTCAACTACTCGAGGAGTCAATAGTAACCCGGTGACAAAGTCCATAGTGATGCAGTCCCATTTCCATGCTGATTCTGGCAGCGGCTGCAACAGTCCTGCAGGTCTTTTCCGTTCAGCCTTCTCCCTCTGACAATTTAGGCATTGAGACATGAATTTTGCTACATCTGCTTTCATTCCTCTCCACCATTATAATTTCTTCAAATCATGATACATCTTTGTACTTCCAGGATGTACCGAATAGGCGGTGGTGTGAGCTTCCTTCATTAGTCTGTGTCTAATGTTCAAATTTTCTGTTTTAGGAACACATACTCTTCCTTTGTACTTCAGTACCTTTTCATCGTCCAAGGTGAACTCATGAATTGTCCTATCTTTTTCGATGTCTTCTTGTATCATTCTCAGATAAGGGTCTGATTTAATAGCGGCTTTCACTTCATCTATTATATCAGATACAATCTTCAATGTTGCGAACATATTTGAAAATTGATGAATAAATACTCGGTTGGTCAATTCACCCGGTGCATCTATCACGAACTGCTCATTACCATAATTGAATACTTAGATACAACATGGCCTAAGAAAGCGACCACATTTAGCCAAAACTCACACTTTGTAAATTTGGCGTAAAACTTCTCTTTTCTTAGTCGCTGCAGAGCGGCTCTTAGATTCATGACATGAGTTTCCTTGTCCTTGGAGTAGACCAATATATCATCAATAAATACAATGACTGATGTATCCATCATATAATGGAATACCCGATTCATGAGTTTCATAAAAGTGCGGGTGCGTTAGTCAATCCAAAAGACATGACTAAAATTCATAGTGTCCATATCTTGTTCTAAATGCTGTCTTCAAAATATCACCTTCTTTAATCTTCAATTAATGGTATCCTGACCGAAGATCAATCTTGGAGAACACCTTGGCACCTTGCAACTGATCGAACAAGTCATCGATCCGAGGCAATTTGTACCGATTCTTGATTATAAGCTTATTCAATTCTCGATAGTCTATACACAGTCGAACACTACCGTCCTTCTTCTTCACAAACAATATCGGCACTCCCCATGGTGATATGTTGGGTCTGATATAACCCTTTTTCAATAATTCTCGTAACTGTACCTTTAGTTCCTTCAGTTCAGTAGGAGCCATTCGATAGGGTGCTTTAGATATTGGTGTGGCTCCGGGTATAAGATCTATAACGAACTCTGTCACTCGGTTGGGTGGTAGTCCTGGTAGTTCCTCAGAAAATACATCTGGAAAGTCACGTACAACATCAATATCCTCCATTCGTGGTGCTTCCTTGGTGAGGTCGACCACAGATACTAGATACCCAACTCCTCCTTTCTCGAGGCATTTTCTAGCCTTTAATGTAGAGATGATGAGTTTTTGTCTACGGGGAAGTTTGGTTCCCGCAAAACTAAACTCTGCTCCTTCCTTGTCTTTAAATGTCAGTTCCTTTTCTACACATAATAGGTTTGCAGATTGCCATGCTAACCAACCCATTCCCAAGATAACGTCAAAGTCTGTCATCTCAAGTTGAATTAAGGTTGTGATAAGTGTATAATTTTACATTTTTTTATTCCTTTTGCATTATGATTTTTAGGGTGCTTTATACCTTATTGAGCTTAATAGAATTTATTTTATGAGTTTGGTATATTTTAGAAATCTTGTTAATTAATTAATAAAAGATGAAAAAATTCTAGTACTCTCAATATTAATGTTTTGAATTTCATGTAGGATTCTGACATGGAAAGAGTTTGTTTGGGCTTCTAAATGTGGTTTTAAAATTTAATCTGGAAAATTGATCCAAATCTAAACCAAAGAAGGAAGGTTGCTACAGACGGAATGTACATTATTGGAAGACCTTGATTGATTCTTGGAAATCTTGAGAAAAATATACACAACTATAGAATCTTACAAAATTTAGTAGATTTGGGGGTGGCAATTGTTTAATAATAGAATGATTTTCATCTAATCTAAGAATGAAGATTTTGTTTGATTTTTACTTCCATGTAATAAGGTTGTCAAATCTAGGCATACCAATTTTAGTCTTGTATTTTGGCTATTTAAACAATATAAAGCCTATGTAAAGATCATCCAAGAGTGATTGAGAAAGAAGACAGTGGCTGAAGAACAATTCTCTTTCTTTTATTCTTGTGTTCTTGAAGAAGTCATGTGTGGCTAACTTTCTTATCTTTGGTTAGACGGAACTGAAGCCATCATTGTAAACTTGTGAGATTTGTTCTTATTTATTGATTTTTAATTAAATATTTGTTTTTCTTTCAATTTATGTGTAGAATGATTGATGAATGGATTGATTAGGAGTACTACTAATTGATTTATTTATCTAACCGATTGTTAGATTAGAATTAGATTGCTATCAATTGATTATTCTATGTCAGTGGCAATGGGGATTGATGTTAATAGACAAGTTAATGTTATATTCCTAGGAGAAATCAGATTAAAGTAATTAAACCACGTTGGTGTGTGCTTAATGTTTAATTTCAATTGTCTTTCTAATAGTTAATGCTATTCTTGAATCAAATCGAGAGCCTAGTCTTGAGATTGATTTAAGAGTAAGGGTACTATTAATAACCTATCTTTTAATAGACCAATCTTAAGGAAAGACTAAGGATTTTAGGCCTAGTCCTAATTTTCTTAATTGATTATTCAATTGGAATTGATTATCCTTTATGTCGATGAACAAGTTTACGAAGATGGTGTAAGTATCCTTTTGACCGAAGTTTTCTCTTATTGGTTTAATCTTCGATATTTGTATTACCTTGCTCTTTATTCTTGCATTTTAGATATTAATTACTATTCTTTTCTATTGCAAACATACCCCCTCCATACGTAGGATAGCCAATGAAGTTGTGCTAATAAGATCAATCAGAATCTGATTCAGTACAACAATTGGACATTTTCTGAGTCTTATTTCATTTTCATTTGTTTTTTTCGTTCTTTAGGTTAATTAAACATTTTAATCTTGATCATACAATCCTTGTGGGTTCGACCCTTACTTGCTACTATCTACATTTCAAAGTAAGGTAATTTAATTTGAGCGCTCGACACACATCAAATTTTGGCACCGTTGCCGGGGATTGTATTGGTTAAGTTGATTTGTTTGGTTATTTAATTATTTTTTATTATTTGTCTATTTGCTTGTTCTCTTAAGTGAATGACCCGATCTTCTCATTCGGGAGAATTGTAATTTGATCCAGAAATAGAAAGAACTCTGCACAAGGCTAAGGAGAGAAAGTAGAAAGACAGCAAAAAATTCTTCACCAGGCAACAACGTAGCCATTGATTTAGCTTCTGGCAGCACTAGTAATTTAGACTTTAAAGAAATGGCAGACAACAACAACCGCACTCTTAAGGAGTTAGCGGCTCCTAATCTAAACCAACAACCACTCTACATCGAGTATCCTAATCTCGATGTTGCCTTTGAACTTAAATCTGGTTTAATCCATCTCCTTCCTACTTTTCGTGGTATTGTAGGTGATGACCCACACAAGCATCTAAAAGAATTCCCTGTGGTATGTTCAAGCATGAAACCAACCAAAATTTCTGAGGAGCAAATCAAGCTGAGGGCGTTTCCATTCTCATTAGCGGACAATGCAAAAGATTGGCTTTATTACTTGCCATCAGGATCCATTACCACATGGAATGAGATGAGGCGGCTTTTCTTGGAGAAGTATTTTTCAGCTTCAAGGGCAGCCAATATTCGAAAGGAAATCTACGGTATTAGACAATATAATGGAGAAACACTTTATGAATACTGGGAGCGATTCAAGAAGCTCTACGCCAGCTGCCCTCATCACCAAATTAGCGAGCAATTACTCATTCAATACTTCTACGAAGGGCTTTCTCATACTGATAGGGGTATGATTGATGCAGCGAGTGGAGGAGCATTAGTGAATAAAACTCCAGAGGTAGCCCGTAATTTGATTGCAAATATGGCTGCTTACTCTCAACAATTTGATGTAAGAAATGACCCTCCATCGAACAAGGTTAGTGAGGTAAACACTTCTTCTCTTGAATTAAAAATTGTAGAATTGTCTTCACTTGTTCATCAATTGGCTATGGATAAGGTACAACAGGTTTAAACTTGTGGAATTTGCTACATCGCGAGACACCCAACTGATATGTATCCCACGCTTCAAGAGGAATCTACAGAGCAAGCAAATGCTATGGGTGGATTTCTAGGACAGTCTCAACGTAAGTACGATCCATACTCAAATACTTACAATCTGGGATGGAGGAATCACCCAAATCTCAGCTATGGTAATCAAGATGGCCCCAATCGTCAGTATGGGTATCAACAAGGCCAACAACCTTTTCAATCCAGACAACAAGCACCTTCAAGTTCAGGTATGACCTTGGAAGATATTGTTAAAACACTTGCCAATGATTCATTACAATTTAAACAGAAAACAAGGGTAAGGTATAAAGAACTTGGAGACTCAAATAAGCCAATTGGCCACTTCAATGAGTAGACTAGAGGCTCAAGGCTCGGGAAAGCTACCTTCGCAATCGATGGTGAATCCGAAGGAAAATGCAAATGCCATAGTCTTGAGAAGTGGAAAAGAAGTGGAGAATATAGAAAAGGAAAAAGAGAAAGAGACCTCAAAATCAGCTCCGACATTTATTTCCTCAGCTGGGGTAAACTCTAAACCTTCTATTTCATCTATTCTTCTATTCCTATTCAGCCTCCTTTTCCTAGCAGGTTTGCTCAATCTATAAAGGAAGAAAAAGAAAAGGAGATGTTGGCGATTTTTCGGAAGGTAGAGATAAATAGACCTCTTATTGAAGCAATTAAGCAAGTGCCACGGTATGCTAAATTTCTCAAGGAATTGTGCACATCCAAGAGGAAATTTAAAGGAGATGAAAAGGTAAGTATGGGTGAAAATGTCTCAGCTGTTATTCAACGGAAGCTCCCCCCTAAGTGTAAAGACCCAGGTACATTCATTATCCAATGCAAAATAGGTAATACCAATTTCAATAGAGCTATGTTAGATTTAGGAGCATCAATTAATGTCATGCCTTATTCAATATATGCTTTATTAAATCTAGAACCTTTAAAAGAAACTGGTGTAACTATTCAATTAGTTGATAGATCAAATGTATATCCTGAAGGTGTGATTGAGGATGTGTTAGTTCAAGTTAATGAATTGGTGTTTCCTGCTGATTTTTATGTATTTAAAAATGGAGGATGACTCATCTCATAATTCTACACTTTTTTTGTTGGGTAGACCATTCTTAAAGACTGCTAAAACAAAAATAGATGTTCATGATGGTACCTTATCTATGAAATTTGAAGGTGAGATAGTTCGCTTTAATATTTTTGAGGCTATGAGGTATCCTAGTGATATAAATTCTGCTTTTGCTATTGATATAATTGATTCTATGGTACAGCAAGTTTTTGAATTAAATGGTGAAGATGAGTTGATGGTGGCCATTAGCAAACATTTGAATAGCATGGATTTCAATTCAGAGTTTGTGTTAAATGTTGAATTAGAGAAGATGTTGATGGCATTGCAGGCCTTACCCCCAATTCCAAAAAGATATGATGTTGCTCACATTGAGTTGCTTATATCTCATACAAAGTTGTTACCTTCCATTGTGCAGGCACCTATTGTTGAGCTGAAACTACTTCCAGACCATCTCAAATATGTCTACTTAGGAGACAATGAGACGTTGCCTGTGATAATAGCAAGGGACTTGACCAAGCTACAAGAGGAGAAACTCATTCGAGTTTTGAGAGACCATAAGACAGCCATTGGGTGGACAATAGCCGACATTAAGGGAATCAGTCCAACCATGTGCATGCATCGCATACTTCTTAAGAGGGAACCGAACCGATTAGAGAAGCACAGCGTAGACTCAACCCTCCTATGATGGAAGTTGTGAAGGAGATACTAAAGCTCCTTGATGTTGGAATTATCTATCCCATCTTTGAGAGTAAGTGGGTAAGTCCGGTTCAGGTGGTACCTAAAAAGATGGGCATAACTGTTGTTAAGAATCAAAATAATGAGTTAATCCCTACTAAGATACAAAATGGGTGGTGTGTTTGTATTGATTACAGAAAATTGAATGCTTCAACTTGTAAAGACCACTTTCCTCTTCCATTTATCAATCAAATGTTGGAGAGGTTAGCAGGTCATTCACACTATTGTTTTCTTGATGGTTATTTAGGTTACTATCAAATTGTGATTGCACCTGAAGATCAGGAGAAAACGACATTCACCTGCCCATTTGGTACTTTGCTTACCGACAAATGTCGTTTGGTCTTTGCACCGCCCCGGCCACATTCCAGAGTTGTATGGTTAGCATTTTTTCTGATTATGTAGAGAACATTATAGAAGTTTTCATGGATGACTTTACTGTTTATGGAGAATCTTTTGATACATGCTTGGATAACCTTACACTTGTTCTTAAGAGGTGCATAGAAACTAACCTTGTTTTGAATTCTGAGAAGTGTCATTTTATGGTAACACAAGGAGCGGTTTTAGGTCATGTGATATCTTCTAGAGGTATAGAAGTTGACAAAGCAAAGATAAATCTTGTTTAATCTTTACCTTACCCCATAAATGTGCGGAAGTGCGTTCCTTTCTTGGACATGCAGGCTTTTATCGGCGCTTCATCAAGGATTTCTCGAAAATTTCATTGCCCTTATGCAAACTCTTACAAAAGGAAGTGGTGTTTGACTTTAATGATGAGTACAAAAGAGCTTTTGACAAGCTCAAAGAACTGCTAACAACAGCCCCAGTGATTCAATCATCGAACTGGAAACTCCCATTTGAGATCATGTGTGATGCTAGCAATTATGCTATTGGGGCTGTTTTGGACCAACATGTGGGAAAAGTTGCTCATGCTATCTATTATGCCTCACGGACACTAACTGAAGCCCAATGTAACTATCCACAACGGAGAAAGAGCTATTGGCTATAGTTTTTGCTTTGGACAAATTTAGATCTTATTTATTGGGAACTAAAGTTATTGTCTATTCTGATCATGCAGCTCTTAGGCATTTGCTGGCGAAAAAGGAATCTAAGCCAAGATTGATCAGATGGATCATTCTTCTTCAAGAATTTGATTTGGAGATTAAGGACAAGAAGGGAGCTGAGAATTTAGTTGCAGACCATCTCAGTCGGGTGGTTAAGGAGGGTGATGCGATATCATTACAAGATTTCTTCCCAGATGAACAACTACTTAAGGTAACAAATGTAGTGCCCTGGTATGCAGATTTAGTCAATTATTTGGCTACCAAAATCTTACCACCAAAGTTACCTAGAGCACGAAGAGAGAAAATCAAGAGTGATGCTCGGTACTACATTTGGGATGACCCTTATCTTTGGAAGCAATGTTCAGACCAAATGGTAAGAAGGTGCGTACCCGAAACTGAATTTGAATCCATTCTTATATTTTGTCATTCATATGCATGTGGTGGACATTTCAGTCCTAAAAGAACAGCAAGAAAAGTGCTTGAATGTGGCTTCTTTTGGCCATCTTTATTTCATGATGCATAAATATTTTGTAAGTCATGCACTCGTTGCCAATACTCAGGTAATGTAGCCCATAGGGATCAAATGCCACAAACCCCCATACTTATTTGTGAAATTTTTGATATTTGGGGCATTGACTTTATGGGTCCTTTTCCTAATTCTTTTGGCAATGTTTATATTTTACTTGTTGTTGATTATGTGTCAAAGTGGGTAGAAGCAAAAGCCACCCGAACTAATGATTCTAAAGTGGTTGCAGATTTTGTCAAGTCTCACATTTTGTTAGGTTTGGGATCCCACAAGCAATGATCAGTGATCGAGGGACTCACTTTTGTACCCGCACTGTAGCAGCACTGCTTAAGAGGTATGTTGTGACCCATAAGATTTCAACTGCCTACCATCTACAAACTAATGGGCAAGCCAAGGTATCTAATAGAGAGGTGAAGTCAATCTTAGAAAAAACAGTTAATCCGAATATGAAAGACTGGAGTACAAGACTTGATGATGCACTATGGGCTTATAGGACTGCTTATAAGACACCTAGAGGGATGTCTCCATATCGGTTGGTTTATGAAAAAGCATGTCATCTACCGGTGGAATTGGAGCACAAGGCATTCTGGGCAATTAAGCAGTGTAACATGGAGACGGATAAGGTAGGGGAGCAACGAAAGTTGCAATTGCAGGAGTTAGAGGAGATTTGCAATGGAGCTTATGAGAACTCTCAGATTTATAAGGAAAAGACAAAGGCCTTTCATGATAAAATGATTTCTAAGAAGCAATTTGTTGTTGGACAAAAAGTGCTCCTTTATAATTCAAGGCTTCGGTTATTTTCTGGTAAGTTGCAGTCTCGCTGGATTGGTCCTTTTATTGTTATTAATGTCTTTCCACATGGTGCAGTTGAGATTCAAAGTTTGGACACTCAAAATATTTTCAAGGTCAATGGATATAGACTTAAACCTTACCATGAAGGTTTTCAAGTTAACTCGTTGGTTGAGAAAGCTATGGACTTAGAAGATATACTTTATTCAGATTGAGGAAAGTTGCAGAGTCGAGCGAACGACGTTAAACAAAAGCGCTGCTTGGGAGGCAACCCAAGAAATCAGATTTGCTTTCTTAACCCTTTATCTTTTTATTTTCATAGATATTATGTTTGTTTTTGTCTTTTTCTTTGCATTTAGCCTTACATTGGGGAAAATGTAAGTTTTAAGTGTGGGGGAATTCTAGGATGTGTTTTGTCTTTATTTTCACATGGTGTTAGTATATATTGGTTGTATATATACTAACTAAAAAGAAATATTGGTTGTATATACTAACTGAAAAAAAATTGACTTCAAATTTACTAACTGAAAAAAAATTGACTTCAAATTTACTAACTGAAAAAAAAATTATTAGAATTCTTGAACCTTAGATTAGATATGCAACTAAATTTGAATCACCATCTGAGATAAAGTTTTATTGTTATGTGTCTTTGTATTTCACGTTTGCACCAACTCTTAGTTGTGGGGAATAAACGGTGAATTTGAGAAATGGAAATTCCAAAAAAAAAAAAAAAACTTGAAAAAGAATAAATAACTGCTTCAATGTCCAAAATACCTCAAAAACAAAAGAAAAATTGACATAATGGTTATAAGCAGTTTAATTGACTAAGTCTGATTTTGTGGCCTTTGTTACTTGAGTTATTAAGTCTTAGGGGTGTTTCTACACCTAGTGCCCTAAAGTCAACTGGTTTGGGAGTCACTGACCCAACACTTGCTACATGGGTAACTTAGAAAGCCTAAGAAAACAGACATTGCACAAGTCGATGGGAAAAAAATTGACTTTCAAATTTTCTGATTGTGTGTCCTTTGTTACTTGAATTATTAAGTCCTAGGGGTGTCTCTACACCTAGTGCCCTAAAGCCAACTGGTTTGGGAGTCACTGACCCAACACTTGCTACATGAGTAACTTAGAAAGCCTAAGAAAACAGACATTGCACAAGTCGATGAAAAAAAAAAAGGTGTTATTTTTCTTGAAATATACTGTAAAGCCCCTTACTAATTGAGTTACATCACTTCACACTATAGATGCATATTAATATGAATTTGTTGAAGATGGTGACTAAAATGAAGTTATTGTATCTTTGATAAGATTTAAGTTATCTATTGAGTTTAATTCTATTTATGAGTTATAACTGTAGAGTACTTAGAGTTTTATTTAATTCTTATAATTTGTCAAATCTAAAAATATTTTTCTTTGAATTTTGTGGGTAGATTCACTGCAAGCCCTCACGAGACACAACTTGTCCACTAGGGGTAACCTAGGGGTTCAACGGCTTGTTATACATGCTAAATGCAATCGTGGTTCCTACGAAAGTGGAATAGTTTAGGTTTTTTTTTTTATTTTGCTCGAGGACGTGCAAAGGCTAAGTGTGGGGGAATTTGATAAGTGTATAATTTTATAATTTTTTTATTCCTTTTGCATTATGATTTTTAGGGTGTTTTATACCTTATTGAGCTTAATAGAATTTATTTTATGAGTTTGGTATATTTTAAAAATCTTTTTAATTAATTAATAAAAGATGAAAAAATTCTAGCACTCTCAATATTAACGTTTTGAATTTCATGTAGGATTCTGACATGGAAAGAGTTCGTTTGGGCTTCCAAATATGGTTTTAAAATTTGATCTAGAAAATTGATCCAAATCTAAACCAAAGAAGGAAGGTTGCTACACACGGAAGGTTCACTATTGGAAGACTTTGATTGATTGTTGAAAATCTTGAGGAAAATATACACAACTATAGAATCTTACAAAATTTGGTAGATTTGGGGGTGGCAATTGTTTAATAATGGAATGATTTTCATCTTATCTAGGAATGAAGATTTTGTTTAATTTTTATTTTCATGTAATAAGGTTGTCAAATCTAGGCATACCAATTTTAGTCTTGTATTTTGGCTATTTAAACAATTTAAAGCCTATGTAAAGATCATCCAAGAGTGATTGAGAAAGAAGGCAGTGGCTGAAGAACAACTCTCTTTCTTTTATTCTTGTATTCTTGAAGAAGTCATGTGTGGCTAACTTTCTTATCTTTGGTTAGACAGAGCTGAAGCCATCATTGTAAACTTGTGAGATTTGTTCTTATTTATTGATTTTTAATTGAATATTTATTTTTCTTCCAATTTATGTGTAGAATGATTGATGAATGGGTTGATTAGGAGTACTACTAATTGATTTATTTATCTAATCAATTGTTAGATTAGAATTGGATTGCTATCAATTGATTATTCTATGTCAGTGGCAATGGGGATTGATGTTAATGGACAAGTTAATGTTATATTCCTAGGAGAAATAAGATTAAAGTAATTAAACCATGCTGGTGTGTGCTTAATGTTTAATTTCAATTGTCTTTCTAATTGTTAATGTTATTCTTGAATCAAATCGAGAGCCTAGTCTTGAGATTGATTTAAGAGTAAGGGTACTATTAATAACCTATCTTTTAATAGACCAATCTTAAGGAAAGACTAAGGATTTTAGGCCTAGTCCTAATTTTCTTAATTGATTATTCAATTGGAATTGATTATCCTTTATGTCGATGAACAAGTTTACGAAGATGGTGTAAGTATCATTTTGATCGAAGTTTTCTCTTATTGGTTTAATCTTCGATATTTGTATTACCTTGCTCTTTATTCTTGTATTTTAGATAATTAATTACTATTCTTTTCTATTGCAAACATACCCCCCCTCTATACGTAGGATAGCCAATGAAGTTGTGCTAATAAGATCAATCAGAATCTGATTTAGTACAACAATTGGTCATTTTCTGAGTCTTATTTCATTTTCATTTGTTTTTTCTCTCTTTAGGTTAATTAAACATTTCAATCTTGATCATACAATCCTTGTGGGTTCGACCCTTACTTGCTACTATCTACGTTTCAAAGTAAGGTAAATTAATTTGAGCACTCGACACGCATCAAGTTGCATCCAAAATCTTCTCGCCGATAAGAACTGGACATGGTCCATAACCTTTTTCTAATTCCACTTCTAATCCCATAGGTTATCGTATAAGCAATTTGTAGTCTAAAGATCTGAGAGGTTAGCTTCTTTCCAAATGACACAGATATAAAAGAATGAGTAGCTCCTGAATCAAAGAGTACTCTGGCGGGTATGCCATTAATAAGTACGATACCTGTGATTTGTTTAAATTTAGTCTACATGCTCACACAAGGTAATACAAAATGAAAGGTTCAGGTCATACCTGTGACCACATCAGGTGATGCGGAAACATCCTCAGATGTAACTGCATAAACCTTTCCTTGTTGTAGCTGCTTCCTGGGCTTAGGACACTCCCTTGAATAATGTCCCATTTGATTACAGTTATAGCATTTTAGTCCTTCACTATTTTGCTTATGTTGAGGTTGGACTGTTGGAGTAGTCTTGGCTGCAGCATTAAAGCCTTGAGTATGGATGGGTTTAAATGTCTTTGTGTTCCCTCCATTATATGAATTTTCATTTGGCCTTTTGATACCTCTATTCTGAGCAAAGTAGCTCTCCCTCTGGCTCGATTCTAATACTCGAGCAATCTGTACGGCTTCATATAAACTTTCTTTTCTAGCCCCAAAATATGTTCCTGAATGCTTCCCCTAAGTCCCATTACGAACCTTTGGGTTTTAGTATTTTCCTCCTGCATGCTAGAGGGAGCAAAGAAAAACAGCTCTTCATAACGCTGTTGATATGCATCCACAATCATCTGTCCCTGATACAAACTCAGGAACTCTCTTTCCATAGCATCTCTGAAACTTCTGGAAAAATATTTCTCGAAGAATGCCTCTTTATAGATAGCCCAGGTCAATTGGGCGTGCTTCGTTAATAGATAACTCCGAGTAGACTTCCACCAGTGGTGTGCATCACCTTTCAACATAAATGTTGCACACAGTACTTTTTCTTCCTCATTAACAGTCATTATCATGAAATTCCTTTCCATCTCGTCGATCCAATGAGCTGTCCACAAAGGATCTGCAGGCTTGCCATTATATTCCTTAGGCTTCATTTTCAGAAAATGCTCGATCTGTCGAGAATGGTCCAACTGATACTGAGCATAGGCACCATATAAAGGTGGTTGACACTGGTAACTGCCTTGGGCTACTTCAAGGTTTTGTACTGGAGCTTGTACAACTGGTGTTTGAGGTGCTTGAGGTACCGTGTTGCTACCTCCTGGCACGGTGCTAGCTTGTCTCGCTGGTATAGGTGTAGTATGTGCAGCTGGGAAAGCCATTCCCATTAAGAGCTTGCATATTGGCTTGCACTTGCTGTATTTGCTGCAGCTGTTGTGCTAGGTTCATTACCGCTGTAGCCAAATCTGTAGGTAGGGCTAGCAAGTTTGTTGGATTAGCCTGATCATTGGCTCCTGGTGGTGCCACATTCTGATTCTCTTGTCCTTCAGGATTTTCATGGCTATTTTCCTCCACAAGTGGTGGTGGTGGAATTGGATTACGTTCTTGTCTGGTTACTCTTTGCCCAACCATTTCCTGTTTTCGATGGTGGTAGTGTCTGAAAATCATAGAACATGTGAGGCAATCATAATATACGTCATTCCCATGTCAAAATCTAATTAATCATTGTAAAATTTCAAATATCCAAGTCATTCAGTCAAAATACAGCATTTTCCATCGTGTGGTCGATGGTGGGGTCGCAATATATGCGACCACAGGGTATGCAACCTCACGAAACCCTTTCAGCTCACCGAGAGCCTGTGGTCGATCGTGTGGTCACAATATGTGCGACCACAAGGTCCGACCACACGAAATCTGTCAGCTCACCGAGAGCCTGTGGTCGATCGTGTGGTCGCATATTTGGTCGAATTCGGCGACCACACGACCCCAAATCAGGTTTTTGAACCTGATTTCTGGAGTCATTCCCCACTTTCTCTTTTGCTTTCAACTCAACTCGCTTCCACTGAGTTGTTACAGTGTCAACCACTCATGTTTGGTGATTCTTCCATCCATTCACGACCTCCGCTCCATTCCTTCAAGTATGTTCTTTACTGGTCCTCATTTTTAAGCTTTCAAAACTAGGTTTTTCTCCATTTATAAGGTTTTCTTCAAATTAAAATTTTACTAACCGTAAAAATTTGATTTTTATTGGGGGCTTTTGCTATCGGCCACCCAATGGATGAAAGCCCTCAAGAAAATAATAGTTTCATCGGTTAGCTTATGAGAAACTTGAAATTTTCCATTTTTGACCTAATTTTTGGGATTTTTTTCCAAATTGTCAAAAAAATTTCAAATTCGATCTTCCTAGTTTAAATTTCCAACTGTATGAGCTTTGCAGGATGGTTTGGAACATATGTAAGTCCTCTTGCCTAACGGTTTGGGTGAAAAGTGAGGCTTTTGACCAAATCATGCCATTATAATGCCAAAATTTTGAGTTTTTCTCTAAATCTAATATCTTGCTTGTTGGTCTGTGTCTTTGCAGATAACATGACTCGTACCAAGGTCTCCAGATTTCATGATCCTCTTTGCTTCTGGTTTAATGAAGCAGAGACTCAGTGTGCTCATTATGAGCATAAAAAGGTGGAAGAGGATCGTTGTGTAAACCTGGCTAATTTAGCCTTATTTAATGTGGAGGGTGCCTTTGGTGATATAGGTTGGCTCCCTGTGATCTTGTATGAGGGTTGCACCTGTCCTGCACTGGTGAAGCAGTTTTATTGTAATCTTCAGGTAGAGGGTGACCTAAATGATACAGACAGGGGTAGAGAGCTCAGGATCACTAGTTATGTTAAAGGGGTGGAGATCTCCTTTAAATGCCAGGAGTTGGCTGATCTCCTGGGTATATCAAACAATGGCCCCTTAGTATACTGTGCACCCAAGGAACCCCAGTTCCTATCTGTGATGATGTGTGCAGAGATTGACTGCTAGCTTCTTAGGATGGTCGCTGGGAGATGAAGGCAATCAACCTACGGCCGGAACCTCGGGTGTATTGCAAGATTATTCAGCACAACCTGATTCCTCAGAGTGGGCACTATGAGAAGATTTTCCAGCTGATCCAGTATCTCCTATACTGTATCTACACTAGGCAAACTGTCTGCCTTCCATACATTATCATCAGGACGATGCATCGTGCTACGATGGTCAGATGGGCAACCTGCCCTATGGGCGTTTGATCACTGCCCTGCTCACTTGTCTGCATGTCTATTTAGTTGATGAGAGGATTCATGAGGACACGTTCTCGACTGACCTTGATTGGGAGGCCATCTGCAAGATGGGGATGCATGATGCGTAGGTTAGTGACGAGGAGAGGAACGCTATGGTGAGTTCCCGTACTCAGGTAGAGATAGCAGACGCGGAGGAGGCAGCAGCAGCAACAGCAGAGGTCCATGGGGCTGATGCTGAGGATGATGATCGTATGTACATGGATGTGGATGCCATACCTCCTCCATCACTACTACATTCCACTGGAGCTGGCCCTTCTTGGGTTCCTTCCCACTCAGCTGGTCCTTCACACCCACCACCAGATGACGTAATGGGACTGCTGCATGAGATTTGAGAGGCCTAGCGTGCTACTAATCAGCGGGTGGCAGATCTGGCAGCTAGTCTCCAGGTGACCCAGACTTAGGTAGCCTGGCTTACGAGGGTGTATGCTGAGGATTATGACCGAGATCGTGAGGCACCTCCTCCTCTAGCATCTCCAGCTCCATGATGCATATATTTTTTTTCCTTGTACTACAGAGTAACTGTCCGGATCGTGGATCGTACTATGGTTTGGCTATATTTACTATTTTTTATTCGATGTGTATATAAAACTTGTTTCTCATCTTAATAGTGCATTATTCTCTTTCTTAATTTTTGTCTCATACAACATAGGTGCTTATAGTATGTTCTTATTAAAACTTTTAAATTTTATCCTAACTCAGTTCACGAACTTTTGTGGAAGTATACAGGTTTAAAAGACAGAGCCCGAGAGCTCTGATACCAAGTAGTCACACCCCAATTCTGAACCAACTAGAATGGTGTGATGAACCATCTATGATCCAACGGTTCAACCAGAATCTTGAATAGGCCGTGTCCCTTTGCTTAAACCATATACATCCACAATCATAATCAGAGTAAATAAATAATAGCGAAAGTCTTTAATATTAATGAACTGAGTATCTAACAGTGATATCATCAATAAAATATCCATTTATCTCCAAAAGACTAAGACATAAAATAAAATAAATTAATCAGTTACATGTTCTGAATAATCCAACAAATAAATCTAATAAAAAACACATGAGTTGCACTCGCACGATGATTCATGCGACTCCATAATAGCTTCTGTATCCATCGTCGCAACATGCCCGTACATTGCAACATTCATATAATCTTCTACCGTAGGACCTACATCATCAACTAAAAATATTCGACGTCGAAAGGGTGAGCACACATCATGGCTCAGTGAGCAAACATAACAATGCAATAAACATATGCATGCATTCAATTCATATCTTTGGTCTGGTTCATAAGTTTGCAATGTGCAATAGAAAGGATAGGTGGCTGACACACCTCTATACATGAGTGTGTGAAGCCGTCCAATGGATCAAATACCATTGTCGTCCCACATGCACCCATCATGGAATAGAGATAGAGCTAAAGTGCCCGGATCAAACACCGCATAACACTTCCCCTGATGCCCTACCCATACCAACACGTAAGCCCCTATTGGTTAAGGCTTGCAAACTGGGCTCGCAACTAACCAATCCTAATGTCAAACTGTGTATCCAAGGCCTCACCCCATCATCCCTCAATACGTCCATAGAGATAGAGCTAAGGCCCCCTGGCAGAGTCAGAGACTACACGGTCCGAGACCACCTCCCCTGATGCCCTATGACGTAATAGTTCTGCTAAGGTAATGGCGATATGACGATGTCAGTGGACAAGACTTGAGTAGAGATAGAGCTAGAGTCTGGTGACCAGGATGAACCATAGTGTCACGTCCTCCCCCTGATGCTCCACTCGCATTAAGTACACTAACCACACACATACATTCACATGCCTATTCCTAGCATCATCATCATCATTATGTTATAAATAAACTGAATTAAATATGCATGAACAGTAATAACAGGAATATTAGATGACATGTGAAATGCACAATACACACATACAAGCATAGAATCATTCATGGCATTGGACTCAATAAATAAAAATAGTTTACTATTAGCCAATTAGTTTAGGTCCTGTTCCCTCACCTTTGGTCGATAATAGATCCTCGTTCAAGCTTAATTCACTCTTAGACCACTTGAAAACCTAAAAAATTTATAGATTTTAAATTAAAATTTATTTCCATCAGTTTAAACCAACAGAAACAGAGGGGTCGCAGGTGTGGCAGCACCTGTGGTCTCAGTTTCTGCGACCACAGGGCGTGGGGTCGCAAGGTGTGGTCGCATATCCTGCGACCACACATGCGACCTCACCCTCCATGGAAACTTCCCAAGGGCATGTGGTCGGATATGTGTGTCTCGTGTGGTCACACATCATGCGACCACACGTGTGATGATCGACGTTTTCATCCTCAACTCCATTCCTTCATGTTTGGATCCCTTGGGTTATCATCATGGTCCTTCCTATGATTGTTCTATGGCTCAGAACTATTATTTTATACACAATCCATTGTCCACATAATTTCCTCCCATGGATTCTCTTGGAATTTATCCATGGATTGATGATTTGGGTTTCACCTAAATCCTATCTCTTTCATGAACTATTCTAGGCTCTCAATTTAACATGGGGAATGTTTTCATACCTTAAGCTTGTTGAAGATTCAGAGTTTTCTCTGAATGTTCTTCCTCCTTAGTCTTCCTCTTCAATTCTCCTTTTCTTCCTTCTCTTCTCTTTCTCCCACTTTCAGTTTAAGTTCTAAAAGGGTGAAAGAGGCTAAGGGACGTCCATTTATAGAGGAAAACCCTCCATAATAAGCCCTACTGAGTTTAGGAAAGAACCCCCTTCAGATTAGGAGGGTTTCCAAAACTCGGTTCTGTCTGGAATCCATGTGGTCGGAGGTGGAGTCACAGAACCCGTCGACTACACCTTTTGAAACATGCAACCACACGGCCTAAATTCCTGTGGTTGCATTATTTTGAGGTGTGGTCGATCACACCTGTTTAGGTATGCGACTACACGCTCATAATTGACTGTTTTTGGGTTAAATTTCATACTTGGTCTTGTGGTTTCTTCATGCACTTGGTCCACTTGCCCTGACCATGATAGGAAGACCTGATACAAGGTGGTAAGACCGATTAGTTCGATACGGGTCTTACATGGGTGAACCGTTGATTTATTGGTGGTTCATCACGCCATTCTGGTTAGACCAGAATTGGGGTATGACACCTTTTATGCCCTAGAATCAGAGAACAAGGAGGCCAAGCTTTTCAATTGCGTTCAGGTTTGATTTCTATAGAAAAAAATCTATGTTTTTCTTCCAAATTCTGACAGAATTTCCTAACCCTTACGTTCTTTAAGGCGATTCTTTCGCTAAATTAAATCTGGCAACCAAAAGACAATTACAACGGAGCAAGCCTAAGAGAGGATGATAAGGTAAAAGAGATATTGGCAAGAAAAGGGATGAGGAATACACTAACCTTGACCTGGGTTTGGTGAAGCGGTGATCACCATTGTTCGCTTGAGCGAGGACAAGTGCACAGCACCATAGCAGTTCTCCATCAAGCAGAAGAAGAGGAGAGAAGCAATGAAAAGACGAGAGGTTATTGATTGGAGTTGATGATTTTCCAGTAGATAGATTTCCGTTGCTTATTATCCTGTGTGCAAGGACAAAAGCAATGGTAGGGTAAAAGGAGGTAGTAATGGAGATGATGATGGCGGGGTCGTTGTTGGTGGTTCTGGTGGTGGTGGTCTGGTCAGTGGTTGCAATGGTAGTGTCACAAAAGGAAAGAAGAGAGTGAAAATAAAGGGTTCAATGGAAGGTCTAACTAGTACTTCTACCTAATTTTTAAAATTTTCAATTTATAATATGAAGGGTAAAAATCTCTATCAACATTTTAAGTGATTTTCATCAGTTAAGTGGGTGCAGTTGATGATTTTCCAAACCTATGGGTGGTAGATGATGTTAGCAATACTTCTTAGGGTGTAGGTGAAAATTTTCCTTCTTTTTTCTTCTTTTTTTTCCTCTCATTAACCAATTGCCACATCATACATAATCTCTCTCCCTTTCATGGTTTTGGAGAGATCCTCTCTCTCTAAATTTGTAGAGGGAGGGGGACCCACTCCTCTTATTTAATTTTTTTTACTTATTTTGTTTTTATTGTCCTTTTGCTAAGTTTGTCTTATTACACTCTAACCCAATCCAACCTAATGGGTGGAATACGGACTATTCTTAGCCCATTACATAGGCCCATTATGGTTTTCCCTAGACTTTGTGGGGCTTTAAGTGTGCTTCCAATGGACTTCTACTCTACTTTTCATTCTCTCTCCATTTTCTTCGTTACCTCTCTCTCACATCACCTATGGACTATGGGGGATTGGAAGGGTATGACTTTTTAAGTGACACATGGCCATTCTAATTGACACCTAGGGTGGTCAATAGGTGACTAGGATGGATTGACTAGGGTCTTGACTAGGTTTGATTCTAAGAGACTCTAAGGTTTATGTAAGACCTGCACTCTACTAACCCGGTCTAACCTGGTTAACGTGTCATGACAGGTCTTTCCATCATAACCGGGTCAGACAAACCAACCAATTGACAGAACCACAAAGCCAGGTATGGAAACTGATCATTCGTAGGTTGTCCGATTGGATAAACTTGTTTGTCCGATCTGTGTATTGGGTGACCGGATAATTGACCAATCAAACCCAGAAACCTATTCTGAGTTTAGGATAGTTTCCTAGTTTTGGTAGGATTACTCTCCTAATTGGGAGAGGACTCTATTAGAAAGTTTCCTCTTATATAAGTAAAGAATCCCAACCTTCTCCCACTCTTTTGATCAATCATAAACCCTAGAGTTGAGAGAGAGAGAGAGAGAGTAAAGAAGAAGGCTAGGAGAACAAGAAAGCTCTGAGAGGGGAGAAGAAGCTTTGCAGAGGAAGAGTTCACTGTCGGTTTCCAACCATAGTAGCGAGGAACCAATGGTAAGTATAAGTCCTTTCACCTCTGTAGAAGGATAGGATGTGTTAGCGTTGAGGTTACAATCATCGTGTTGGTGGATTGGATCCAACACCATGATTTCTTGACAATTGTTATAAGATTTTCTAGCATAATCAAAGTTATAGTAACTAGGTTATAATGAGACCAAATCCTAAAATAATGTAACCATAGAATGGTTTTGGATAGATCCCATTGAGAGCTGAAGAATCGACTTTGAAGGAAAACAGACTAAAAGATAGCCTAAAGGTTGTCCGGTCCTATTGACTGATCACACCTATAGCGAGACCAGTCAGGCGACCGGACACTCTCAAGAAGTGTCTCAGGCCTTGTCTGGATCGATGACTGGTCGGACAAATTCGAGACCAAACACAAGACCAGAGAATGTCCGAAAGGCCTAAATTACCAGTCCGGACAGTCAGTCTGAACTCTAGATTTCTGACATATTGTAGCCTAACTTAATCCTATTTGATTTCTAAGACTTGTACTCAATTCAAGATATTTCCAAGGTCTTGAAAGGATTTAACAACACCCAACAGGTGAGGGATAAGACCCAAACTAACTGGTTAATAATAAACTACCCTGTCTTATTGCTTGTTGTCATGTTTTGTTGCTTGTGCATATAACATATCATCCAATAATTGTTATATATTGTTTATGCATATTTATTAGTCTTTATGTGTGATGATGATGATGAGGATAAATATGTATTTGTGTATGGTCGTAATGTTGTATGGGGAGAGGTTGTAGCCTCAAACCATTTACGGCACTAACATCATCGTATCGCTGTTACCTAGTGGACTTAGTACGTTGTAGGCTATCAGGGGGAGTAATCGTGGTGTGGGCCATAGCTCTACCAGCGAACTCTAGCTCTATCTCTGTATCATATTGAAGGATGCTGGGGTAAGGCCTTAGATACACCTTGATGACATCTAGGATTGGTTAGTGACAAACCCAGTTTGCAAGCCCTCGCCAATAGGGGCATACGTACTGGTACAGGGTAGAGTATCAAGGGAGTGTTGGCGGTGTGTGATCCATTAGGCTCTAGCTCTATCTCTATTCTGTAGTGAGTATTGTGGGGCGACATCAATTTTGGTGGATGCATGACCAGTGGATTTGCTCACACTCTCGTGTAAGGAGGTGTGGTGGCCACCTATCCTTACCATAGCACATTGTAAACTTAAACCAGACCAAAGAATTGAATGTTACATCATGCATATGCTTGTTGCATTATTTTGTTTCTCACTGAGCTAAGTTGTGAGCTCACCCCACGACGTCGTATCTTTTTAGTTGATGATGCAGGTACTACCGTTGAAGATTACATGAATGTGCCATCCTATGGACACATGGCGGCATTCGACGTGCATGCAATGGAAAACAAGCATGACTTGTCATGCAAATGTCTTTACTGCGTTTATCTTTAGGTTTAATTTCGTATTTGGGTGATGAGACTTGTAATAGTTGTTTAAATTATGTTTTGGTCAATACTGGATAATTGGTTTATTATTATTTATCACTGTAGACTCTTAATTCATTTAATAAAAAATTTTGCTATTATTTTACTGTCTCTGATTATGGTTTAATATGTGGTTTGTTTGTTGGCACGGTCCTATGTGATACTGGCTAGAGCCGTTGGTTCTTTGACGGTTCATTTATACTCTGGATCTACCAGAATTGGGGTGTGACAGTTTAAGTATGGACTTACTTTGACTATTTTGATCATTTTGACCAATTTTGATCAACTCTGGTCATCTTTAACCAAAATGGCTAAAATGCCCTTGGGATGGTTCTAGATGGTTTCAGGCTACGAAATGACCCTAAATGACTTAAATAAGGCAGTTTTAGGACCTTGAGGGGGGGGGGTTAGCACTATAAGGTTTATTTATAGCAGGTTTTTAACCTAAGTTCAAGGGTGACATTGGAAGGTCTATTTATGACAAGTTTCCAACTTAAGGGTTGAACTAGACTCTAAGAAGCTATTTATGGCAGGTTTGGACTCTACTTAAGGTTTGGACACTAGGAGGGTTCTTTATGGAAAGTTTGGACTCTAACTTGGTTTTGGACACTAAGAGGTTATTTATGACAAGTTTGGACTCTAACTATGGTTTGGACACTAAAAGGTTCCTAAAATGGCAAGTAGAGGGTCCTAGTGTTAGGGGATGACATAGGTGAATCCTAAAGTGATTGGTGAAGGCTGTGAGAGATTGGTAAGGCAAAAAAAGGGGATGCTTATATCGTGGATTGTAAGACCCGTATCAAACTAACCCGGTCTTACCACCTTGAACCAGGTCTACCCATCATGGAAGAGCCAAATGGACCAAGTGCATGAGGAGATCACAATCCCAGGTATTAAACTGACCCAAAAACACTTAAATTAAGGGAAGGGTCGCATACCCAGTGATGAACACATTTTATGTGTGAATTTAGGGCATAAAATATACATCTCTTATTCTATTTATGATGCTTCTCGGGTATTTAATGTTGATTTTATGTTTGTTGGGTATAGGTGAAAGAATGGAGAAATTTGAGCTTAAAAATATCATTTTATGAATTTTTGGTGATCCTGTCCAGTTAACTCACCCAGTCAACTCAGTAGCCGGGCATAAGACTAATTTTATGAGGAGAACCACGAATTTTGTGTATAAGATCATCCTTGGATCAAGTCAAAGAATAGCCCAATCTCATGTGAAAGATTCCATTCTCTTGAGAAAATATTCCTTAGTTATTTGGAATCAAATTTACAAGATTGCCATGGCATGGAAGAATGGAAAGCTCCAATCGATTATGGAAGTTTTCAAAAAGAGATAATAATGCTAAAGATATGATGAGTTGGTGCAAGATTTTTTCTACTCAAGAATTGTCCATATACAATGAACCTATAAGATTGGAATTCAGTTACCAAAATTATCTCCACAAAATCTCTTGTAATCCAATTGTAAAGATTGATTGTGATCTTTACTCTCTTGTATATATATGTGATGCTCAGCAATAGAAAAGATCCAAGAATTCTATTATGAGTTTTTTTTATTAGTTTTGAGAATTTATGAGAGAGTTCAAGATTCTTAGTTTTTTTCTTTTCAAGTTGTGTTCTTCTTGCTTAAGTTTATTTTTATTTCAGATTAAGAACTCTGTAGTAGGGTAGATAAATATAGGTTGTACCACATTACTAATTTAATTTAGAGGAGAAGGCTCCCTTTGTAATCATTTGCACATCGCCTTGGAGTGACAACAAGACGACGAGCAACGACAGAGATAAGTTAAATCTTCTATCGAGATAAGTTTTTCTTACATTCTTTTACTTTTAATTTCGTTTCTTTCTTGCAATAAATCTGTGTTACTTTATGGTTAGTGGTTTCGTAAATTTTCGTATCGTTATAAATGGTTATTATTATTTTTATTGCTTGATTAATTTTTATTTAAAGTGATTAGAGTATTAATTCAATCATATCCCTTTGGTACGCTTTGCCTTATTTGAGTTAGGATAATAACGATTCCTCGCTGAGATCGACCTGTTACTGCATGATACCGTACACTTGCGGTTACATACATATTTAATTCACATCAAGTTTTTGGCGCCGCTGCCGGGGAGGCAAGCTGTTATTTTTCTTATTTTAAATAGTTCAAAGTGATTTAAAAAAATATTTGCAAAAAAAAAAAATTCATTGAATTCTAAGTAATTTAAAAAAAATGCAAAAAGTTTACACTGGTGCGGCTCCAGTTCATTGCACTTTTAATTCCTTCAGTTCAGTAGGAGCCATTCTATAAGGTGTTTTTGATACTGGTGCGGCTCCAGGTATAAGGTCTATTACAAACTCCGTGGCTCAATCGGGTGGTAGTCCGGGTAGTTCCTCCGGAAATACATCAGGAAAATCTCGCACGACCTCAATATCTTCCATTTGTGGCACGTCCTTGGTTAGGTCGACCACTGATACTAGATATCCAACTCATTACTCTTCAAGGCATCTCTTCGCCCTTAGCATAGAGAGGATCAGCTTCTGCTTCTTAGGCAACATGCTTCCACTAATACCAAATTATGTGTCATCTTTATACTTCAATGATAACCTCTTCTATGCACGTAATCACTTGTAGAGTGTTGAAACAACCAGTCTATTCCCAAGATGACGTCAAGGTCTGCCATCTCAAGTCTAATTAGGTTGTGTCCATATTTTATCCATCCATACGATTTGGACTTCGTTCATAACACTCATCCAATTTAACATCTAGTCCAAAAAGGGCTTGAACTAGCAAAATCTGGTGAAACGGTCTAAGGAGCTTGTCTAGTTCCTTTATCTCTTATGACTTCTCGAAGACTATTGTCAAAATCTCATATTGCACTTATTAGCTTGTATTTCATTTATCCTTGTTGTTCTACCTTGCTCTCTCTTCCATATACCTCGAAAAATATCTTGTGATTGTTACTTCATATCCCAAGTCTATTTATAAGCATTAGGGTATATGCTTATAATTTCATTAATTCAGCCAAACTATTTTGGTCTTTACTTAATCATATTCCTCAACATTGGGCATAACTCAATTATCATTGTATTAAATCGAGTACTACTTATGCCATGACTTTATCCTTGTATCCACTCTTAAATTTGCCTTTAGGAATCTTCTACCTTGTCAAAATTCATACCGATATAACCATCATTAACTCTACTTGAGTGCTATCTATTTCTTTACTGGCTACTCTTAATAGTTCCCACATTTTCTCATGCATTCTTTTACAGACATGATTCATATCCATCCATTTAGCAATCTCAAAACAAATTCTCCATCACTTCATCTGAGTTCCATTGGCTATAGCATTTAATCTGAATCCAATCATCTTTCTTTCAATCATTCCATTATCACTACACATCTTTATCAACAATGATCAGGGAGTGTATAAATCAGAATGTTTGTCCAAAACAATTCATTTCCTTCTTTCAATTTAGCGTAATGGCAACACTTGCTTTATCTAGTGAATCTAGGTTTCAAGGATCAGGAGTAAATCTGCGGTAATCCAACCGGCATCAAAAGATCATTAGGTTGCACGGTGGTCTAAATACATGGAAATAGAGGTTCTACAGCTCTTAACCTCATGGTTACCGATTTTATCGAGTATATAATGCCATTGATCAAGGCACTATAAGAATAAATCTGGAGAAGATTTCATACATCAGTATATCAGGTATAAATCTGGAGAAAATTTTCGTACATCAATAAATCAGGTATAAATCAGTAGATGTACGCTCAACATGATTAAGCATTTAACTGTTCATTCAGTTCGTATCTCTGTTCATGTTTTCGATCATGAGAATGGTGCAGATTGGTATAATCAGGACTAATACTAAAGAAACAATATCTGTAACTTCAATTGACAGGTTAAATCAAGAAGGTATCCTGTCAAGACACGAGAGTTTAAAATCTAGTATGTGCATCCTCTATAATCATAAGAGTAAATCAATAATTCACCGCATCCTATATAAACATATCTACTTACATGGCCATTATCCTCTTATCTCTGTTTGGATTTAGCCCGAGATCTTTTCCTTTATCTCTACAGGGGTTTTGGCATTACTAGCCATTTTCCTTCTTCCTTTGTCTTACATCGAGTTTCACATCTTGTGAGTACCAACTCGGTATTCCAACTTTCTGCTTTACAGAAGCTCCCTTCTTGCTACTGTACTATATCCTTGTATACTTGGATAACTACCCAACTTATAGATAATATCCTAAATAATTTATTTATTAGGATAATTCTTGGTCTTCTCTTTCTGTGTGAGGGTATATATATGGTTCCACCTTTTATATGTACATTATCGTCTTGTTTAATTTCTGTCTCAACCAACACAGGTGCTTACAGTGTGTTTATATTAAAGCTTTTACTTTTATCCTATCTCAGTTCACAATGGTCTTGAATGCGTGTAAGTTCGGCGGGCAAAGCCTGAGAAGCTCTAATACCAAGTTGTCACACCCCAATTCCACACTGTTCAGAATGGTGTGATGAACCGCCAAGTAACCAACGGTTCAACCAGGATCTCTAATAGGCTATCCCCGTGTTATCCAAACTTTACACGCATCCACAATCATAATCAGAGTAATACACAATAGCGGAAAATTTATAAATAATATGAACTGAGAACTAAAATGATACCCATAAATAATAGCAAATTATTCTGTGTTTAACTAAGACATAAATATTTAAATACCAAATACATGTCTTATAAATCCAATAAAGAAACCTACAAAAATATCTAATCGAATACACACGAGTTGCACTCGCAAAAGGAGTCGTGTGTATCGTCTTCAGCTCCAACTTCCATAGCTGCTACATTTTCGTATGCCGACGCGTTCAGATAATCTTCAACTGTATAACCTGCATCATCAACTAAAATATTCGACGTCGAGGGGTGAGCACATAACACGGCTCAGTGAGTAGCCAAAACAATGCAACATTACATATGCATGAAAAAAATCAATTCATATCTTTGGTCTTGGTTTATAGTTTGCAATGTGCAATAGAAAGGTTGGGTGGTCAAAGGTTAACGTTTATTGATACCGCATCTATACACAGGGTGTGGAAGCCCGCCCGAAGGTTAACGTTTATCGTCGTCCCCATCCACCCTACCATAACATTATACAACAAAGGTTAATGTTTATTGCTATATAATGCTATACCAACACGTAAGCCCCTGTTAGCGAGGGCTTGCAAACTGGGCTCGCTGCTAACCAATCCTAATGCCAAACAGTGTATCCAAGGCCTCAACCCAAAGATCCCTCGAACATCCATAGAGATAGAGCTAAGGCCCCCGGTAGAGTCGAGACTACAAGGACCGAGACCACCTCCCCGATACTCTACGACATAATAGTTCCGCTAAGGTAATGGCGATACGACGATGTCAATGCACAAGACTTGAGTTAGAGATAGAGCTAAAGTGCTGAGACCCGCCAAAGGTTAACGTTTATTGACGTTCTCATCACACCTCCCCTGATACTCGCTCGCATCAAGCACATCAACCACACACATACAATCACATGCCTATTCCTATCATCATCATCATCATCATGTTATAAACAATAAAGTAAATATGCATGAACAAGTAATAGAAATATTGGATGGCATGCTGTATGCACATTACAAACATATTCGCATAGAATCAAACATGGCATAGGACTCAAGAAAAGAAAAACAGTTTATTATTAACCAATTTAGTTTGGGGTTAAGGTTCCTCACCTTAGCTTGCTAATATATACTTTTCCAAGCTTTAAAATCACCTTTATAATGTTATTATATTGCTAGCAAACCTAACAAAGTCGATAGAATTTAATTAGAATTAATTCAGAATTTAAAAACCATTCTGTCAACTGAGGGTCGATGCTAGGGTCGATGGGTCTATCGACCCTCCCTCCATTCTGAACTTCCCGAATGCTGAGGGTCGATGGTCAAAAACACCTAGGGTCGGATGGTCTATCGACCCTCGGTGCGACCCTTGGTGCACTCTGGTCCAATTTCCACTTTTTAATCCACTCTTCGTGTTTGGGGTCCTATGGCTTGGTTCCTACATTCCTTCAATAGTCATTCCATGGTCTAGAACCATGTATAATCCATCTAGATAGCTTTCGTGCATCCTCCTATGGTTTACCATGAAAGCCTAACCATGGATGGATGGTTTGGGTTCCTCCGAGATCACTTTCTCTTCAATTACTAACCTAAGGTCTGTAGAAACTCATGGAATTAGTATCCATACCTGAGAAGATTACTTTTCTCTGCAATTTCTTCTCCTCTTTGCTAAGCCTTCTTCCTAGCCTCCTTTCTTCCTCTTTTCCTTCTTCTCTCTTTCTCTCAATTCAATTAGGGTTGTGAAAGGAGTGAAAGTGGCTTAGGAACGTCCTTTAAATAGACTAGGAATGTCCTATAATAATCCCATTGAGATTTGGAAAGAATCCCAACCGAAAATTAAGAAATTTCCTAATTTCGGTTTTTCGTCAGAAACCGAGGGTCGATGGGAGGGTCGATGATCCCGTCGACCCTAGGGTCTAAAGCTGTCCGACCCTCCCTTCAAAACTGAGGGTCTGACTTTCTGTTTTGGGAGGTCCGACCCTGCTTAGCTGGGTGTGCGACCCTTCCCTAAAATTAAGTGTTTTTGGGTCGATTTTATACCTGGGATCTCGATCTCCTTCATGCCCTTGGTCCATTTGACTCGACCATGATGGGTAAACCTGGTTCAAGATGGTAAGACCGGATTAGTTTGACATGGGTCTTAAAACTCCCCCCAACTTATAAAAATTTCGTCCTCGAAATTGTACGTACCTTCTGAATCAAACAAGTCAGGGTATTGCTGTCTCATAGCATTTTCTTCTTCCCATGTAATCTCTTCCATGTCTCTACTTTTCCATGTGACCTTAACATAGTAGATATCTCTGTTGCGTAGACGTTGAACCTTTCGACTAGTGATTTCCGTTGGTGTTACTTCAAATGTCAAATCGTCAGTCAATTCCGGCAAATCTACTGTCAAAACATGCGTTGGGTCTTTGACATACTTCTTCAATACGGATATGTGAAATACGTCATGCACACTTGACATAGATGGTGGTAGTGCTAACTGATAAGCTACTTTTCCACGCTTAGCCAGAATCTCATATGGCCCGACATATCTTGGACTTAGTTTTCTTTTCTGTCCGAACCTCTTCAATCCTCGCTTAGGCGATACTTTCAGAAATACTTTTTCGCCTACGGCGAACTCTAGATCTCTTCGTCGAGTATCTGCGTATTGCTTCTGACGATTCTGAGCTACTCTCACTCTTTCCTTGATGATGTCGACCACTCGACAAGTCTCTTCAACAAATTCTGATCCAACAATACTACGTTCTCCAACTTCATTCCAAAATAAGGGAGTTCGACACTTCCTGCCATACAGTGCTTCATAAGGTGACATCTGTATAGTAGCCTGATAGCTGTTATTGTAAGCGAACTCGATCAATGGTAACTTTTCGTCCCATGATCCCTTGAAATCAATCACAGATGTCACCTTATGCCAACCAAGTATCGACACTTCTTTTTCAGATCGATATTTTGGGATGTGACAAATTTGGTATCAGAGCAATAAGCTTTGTTACACTATGCCAACCAAGTCAATGCTACAGCATTCTACAGTAACCTAAATTATAGGCTAATTGTTAAGAGGGAAAAATCCCTTCCATTTAAAATCTTACACATGTCAAGCTGCGCCTTCGGAGCCTGAGCGCTCGGAGTGTCTCGCACTCGGCTTCATGTATTCGGCCTATCATGCACCCGGTCTCTCGGGTAGCGCTCGGAGTTATAGTCCTACTCGGCTATGGTTTTCAGTCTGAAGCTAGAGTCCATTGTGATTATGCTACCTCCGGGGAGTCCTTCTCTCGGCCTGATACGACACCGACTATTCCGGTCGGCCATTACTCACACGTTGACACGTGTCAGTCCCAGAGCTGACCGACCTAGCTTCCTTGGCTAAGGTCTTCGACTCCTACTCGGAGTCTACCACAGGAGTGTCCCACAGAGCGACACGTGGCAATCCTATTGGCAGTCTACTCCCCTGAGTCCTGGTACCTCCATGCTTCTTCACAATCTATAAGTAGAGGCCATCCCTCAAGGTAAACCTTAAGTTACAAGCTATTATCACTGAAACTTTCTCAACATCCCACTCTCTAAACTGGAGATAGCTTTCTGCTATCTCTTGACAGTTTACATTGGGAATCTAACTTAGGCATCGGAGTGTACTCGGGGCTTAGGTGCCCAACTCCTTTGTCTCATCTTTGTGATTGCAGGTCATTCAGAGCGCGAATCGACGGGCGATTTCCAACCGTAACAGTTTGGGGCCCACCGTGGGGCTTCTTTTGACTGAGTTTGAAGACTAGCACGTGAGAACTCTGATTTCGATGGCTCACAGAAGAACCCGAGCACGGGTGTCGCACGCCCATTCTGAGTCATCAGTGCATGTGGGTAGTAGCAAAAGCACGACGAGGGCAGATCGTGAGCCTGCACCCGCACCAGTACCGGAACCGGCACCAGTATCGGAACCAGAGTTTAACGCCGACGGTAATACCACCACCACCTCCTCCCCAATACGTCACTCGTCAGCAGTTTGATGAGCTGAAACAGCAAATCGAGTAGCTAGCGAGAGTCATGATAGGAGCGCGAGTGAGCAGTTCGGCAGCAGGATGGGAGAATCCCCACCTGGTACCGAATCCGCCATCGGAAGCTCCGCAAGCGGCCCATCTGCCAAGGGCGAGGGCGGATCCTACAAATGCCTTGCCAAATAATCTCCCAGCAGGAGATCAAGCTCCTGGACGGAGCATGGTCAGGCCCGCCGTTCGGCATGCCCCACCACATCAACACCAGGCGCCAGTTGCGCCGCCCCCGGAAGAGGCGCGGGGCCCTTCCTCGACGCCCTCGGCCAGGAAAGAGTCAATGAAGAAACACCAAGAACGGGTGCTCAACCTCCGGACACACCCCAGTCCGAGGTCGAGCAACATCTATTGAAGCTAACCACTCGGCTTCAGTAGGTGGAGCAGAACAGGGTTGCCCCGCCGAGAACATCCTATACTGCAATTACGACACTCTCGGACGAGATCATGAGGGTACCCCCTCCTGACAACTTCAAGATGCCGGTCTTGGACTCATACAATGGAGTACCGATCCCGAGCAGCACCTGGACGCGTTCGTCTCTACGACGCTATTCTACCCTCTGAGTGGCGGCCTTATCTGCAGAGCGTTTCCTTCAACGCTCTGAGGCGCCGCTCGTACATGGTTTAATAACCTGCCTCCGAAGTGTATTATTTCGTTCGAGCAATTATCGAACAAATTCCTGACGCACTTCCAGGCCAGTCGAGTGCGCAAGAAGACTTCCTACCACCTATCGACGGTCAAGCAACAAAAAGACGAGTCCTTGAGAGACTTTATCAAGCGCTTCAATGCTGAAGTGCTGGAAATCAAGGATGTTGAGCCTGCAGTGCACATGTCCAGTCTGCAGGCCAGAGTCACCGATGGGCAGCTCTGTTGGTCCCTTGCCAAAAAGCCGCCCAAGAATCTGGATGACCTGCGGGCCAGGTGTGAGAAGTACGCCGCAGTCGACGAGACGACAAAGGCTCAAAAGAATAACACGGCAAACAATCTGAAGGCCAATCCAAAGCCTGAAGACAAGAAGAGGTCGGAGTCGGCCGACCAGGTGCCGAACACAGTCGACCCCAAGAAGCAAAAGTCTAGTAAGGATCCAACATACCGACATCCGTACAAGAGCTTCGAGTATTATACTCCATTCAACACTTCGGTGACGGAGATTCTCGAAGTGATCAAAAACGATCGGAACCTCCGACCACCGCCAAAAGCCCACGGAACGCTAGGAATAAAGATCGCTCCTGATACTGTCGCTTCCATCGCGACTACGGCCACGAAACGGAGGAGTGCAAGTTACCTCAAAGGAGAGATTGAGGACATCATCTGTCGAGGATACTACGGCAATTTTGTTCGGAATGCTGACCGAGCGCTGGCTCCCGCTCGGAGGGAGCAGGGATTACCACCTCCACCCCCGAGAAACCCTCAACCCAATGACTGTCGAGGGACGCTGGCGATAACCAGAACGCCGCTCGGAGGGACGACAGAGACCCTGATGGTGGACCGGCTGCCCCCAGACAGTGGGTCGGCACCATCCAGTTTGGGTCAATCGAAAGCTCATCTAGAGTTGGGAAGGAAAGGGTGTCGGTAAAAGAAAGGCTTGAAGGCCGACAGCGCACCTAGTCCGACTCCATCCCGTCCTGGTCGGAACAAGAAAGCCGGGGCAGAAGAAAGAAGTCTCATCCTGCTTCAAAGAGAAAAAAAAGCCGAGCGGAGGTTCATGGGCAGTCCGCATCCGAAGGACCGACCGCGCGCAGCAATGGGCTTGCGCATCCCTAGTGACAATGGAGTCAATGCCATCACTAAGGGACACCAAGCAGAGGTTAAGTCGGTCCTCACCAACATAGGAGGACCAGCGACCGAAAAGACCTGTCCGCGTACAGGAGAACCCGCGGGCTCCCTGTTGCCCGAGAAACAAAGGGACGGACACTACCGCGTACTTCCGGGCATCACAGTCCGGGCTCGTATAAGCTAACCACCCTCGGCGGGAGGAAATTCCGAGGACGTGGCATGCCATCAACCTTCGAAAATAATATCAAGTTTTTATTCTCAGTTCATTACAGAATTTTTTCAACTATTTTTTTTTTCCAGCAAGTCTCAGTTGTATACCGGACCCCCTGAGGGCATCTGCTTGGTTTCTTTTAATACAAAACAGCACATATAGTTCAGTCAACTCAGCAAATCTTCCATAGTCGTTCCTTCCGGCCCAGCCGATCACAATCAGACATAGGTCAAACATTGACCTCGGCGTATCTTCCTACCACGGTCCACAAGCAGACCCTGGTAGCATGAAGACCATCCTCGTATCTTCCTACCGCGGTCCACAAGCAGACCTCTGTAGCATGAAGACCATACTTGTATCTTCCTACCGCGGCCCACAAGTAGACCTCGGTAGCATGAAGACCATACTTGTATCTTCCTACCACGGTCCACAAGCAGACCCCGGTAGCATTAAGACCATCATCGTATCTTCCTACCGCGGTCCACAAGCAGACCTCAGTAGCATGAATACCATACTCGTATCTTTCTACCACGGTCCACAAGCAGACCCCGGTAGCATGAAGACCATACTCGTATCTTCCTACCGCGGTCCACAAGCAGACCTCGGTAGCATGAATACCATACTCGTATCTTCCTACCGCGGCCCATAAGCAGACCTCGGTAGCATGAAGACCATACTCGTATCTTCCTACCGCGGTCCACAAGCAGACCTCGGTAGCATGAAGACCATACTCGTATCTTCCCGCGTACCCGCGGTCCGCTGAAGACCATACTCGTATCTTCCTACCGCGGTCCACAAGCATACCTTCGTAGCATGAAGACCATACTCGTATCTTCCTACCGCGGTCCACAAGCATACCTCCGTAGCATGAAGACCATACCCGTATCTTCCTACCACGTTCCACAAGCAGACCAAGGTAGCATGAAGACCATACTCGTACCTTCCTACCATGGTCCACAAGCAGACCATGGTAGCATGAAGGTCACACCCGTATCTTCCTACCACGGTCCACAAGCAAACCAAGGTAGCATGAAGACCATACTCTTACCTTCCTATCATGGTCCACAAGCAGACCATGATAACACGAAGGTCACACTCGTATCTGCCTACCACGGTCCACAAGCAGGCCATGGTAGCATGCAGACCATACTCGTATCTGCCTACCACGGTCCACAAGCAGGCCATGGTAGCATGCAGACTATACTCGTATCTGCCTACCACGGTTCACACGCAGACTCCGGCAACATAGCATCTACCTAACTATGCGATCGGGCATCAGTAGCCCGACTGGGGCAAACCATACTCGTATCTCAAACAACGAGCTGCCTAGATATACCTAAGTGCTCTCGGCCAGCCAAAGCGTCAAGCCAAAAACACTTCTGGGGTCAGAGGCGGTCCAGACAGCAATGCCTTAGCCATTTTTCTAAGGAATGCCCGCGGTCGGATTCGACATCGTTCATTCTCGGACTCTATTACAAGCTAATAGCCCCAGCTACTTTAATTACTTAAGTGTTCTCGGCCTACCGAGGGCCGAGCAAACAATACTTTCGGGAAAACCACCGAACAGGTAACAAAATGTGAGAAGAAAGAAAGCAGATAGAAAGAATGGATATTTTATTGATAAAGACCCTAGAAAGGCAGTGGTACAAATATACAGGTGTAAAAAAAAAACAAAGAAGACAAAATGCCTCTTCAAGGCCGGTTCCCCTCAGCGGCCAGGTGTACTTGATCCTCGGATGGTGGTGCAAGGTCCGGGAGCTCCACGAGCGGCGTCTGCGGTACTTCGTAAGAAGAAAGGTCATCCTCGAGCATACGGTTAGCCTCCATAGCTGCCGTCGGCTCCGCCAGGTCCTTCTCAGCGACGAGCGGGGTCTCCACAGGTACCGGGGGCTCCAACCCATCAATATGGGCGACAATCAGGATCTCCGACCAGTTTATCTTGAAGGCGCCCTTATCCACTAGTTGTTCCCTCAAATATCTGACCCCCCTCTCAAAATATACGCAGGAGGCCTCCTCGACGTCCTCATCGTACTGAGCCGAAGACTTGTACTCGGCGACAGCCCGAGCCAAGGCCTCTCGGTGTTCCTCGTTGGCCTTGACCAGAGCTTCCTTGGCAGATCTGGCCTCGTCCTCAAACTTCCAAGCTTCTCCTCCAAGACCAGCTTTGCCTTCTCCACAGCCTGAAGTTCTTCCTCGGCCTTCCGCCGCTTGTCCTCGGATGACTGAAGCTTTTCCTCGGACGAATGCACTCTCTTATGCTCTTCGTCGAGGGCGGCCTCGGCTTTTACCAGCGACGCCCGGAGGGCGACCTTTTCTGCAACGAGGTCCTTAAACTCCGAAGATTTATTGCTTATATTCTCCTCGGTGGCCTTCAGAGCCTCGCACAGGAAGATCTCCAAGACCTCCTTCTCGTCCAAGTCGAAGAAGGCCCGAGCAGCCCGCTCGCTGACCTCAGCCAGAAGATTGCGCATCTGCACAAAAGGGATCACTCAGAAAATGACATGAATGAAAAGAGAAAAGCAGAGGAATCCAAATGTTACCTGACAGCATGCCGTGAATTCTCATCTATAGACGTCCTCGTTCAACACACCGGAGGTGAAGGCCACATCTTCTGGAAGGCGTCCCTCGGCGACTATGATTCTAGCCACCCTTGTGCTCTTGAAGACCGAGTCCATCGACTTCAGTACAAGCGCAGGAGAGAAGGCTATCTTCGGAACCACTTGCTTTTCACCCCTCTGGCGGGCCGTGTGCTCGGCTTCCTCCTTGGAGGCCCCAGTGGCCCCGGTCAAATCAACCACCTTCGGGCTTTCGGTCGCCCTCTTTGCCGCAGGCGTCACCGCGCCCTGATCAACCTTAGTTTCCTTCGCAGCGACTACCTAAAGGGGCTGGGCCTCCTCCGCAACCCCTTGGCGGGGCTGGACTTCCTTAGTCGCAGCCCCCGCTGTTGTCTCCTCTTGACGGCCGACCCTAAGGGCCGACCTTGTCTTATATATATCGATCGGAAGCTCCGCAGTCGACTTTATTTTCTTCTTCGGTGGCTCCTTGGGCATGGGCCCCTTGCCTTTTGCCTCGGCCGTGGCCCTCGGTTCCTTCCGTGGAGGTGCACCCGCCTGCCTGCCAGCCGGCTGAACCCCCTTCGTGGCCTCGGCCGTTTGCTTGGCCAGGATCCGGGCAACGATCTTATCGTCTTTGTAGTTCACTACAATGAGAAAATGGTTAGCGACAACATCAAGACAGCAGCAGTACATAGTCTGGGTCCTAAAATTATTAAACTCACCGAGGAGACCGTGCTCGGCCAACTGCATGGGATCCACAAGGTCGGATAGGCGCACAGTCTTCCCGACCATCATCTTGCGTTGAGCCCTTCTCTCCTCCGTCGTCAGGAAGGGGACTTTGTTGAACCCCGTGGCGTCGACCACCAGCCAAACATTCGACAGAGGGAGGGCCGGGCCGTCCGCGGGAGGGCCCACGAAGAAAAACTTGTCCTTCCACCTGTGGATGGAGGAAGGCTTTTGGGCGATAGTCGGGAGCTTCTTTCCGCCCCTCTGGCTGAAAAAGTACCACCCGGTCATAGCCCGGGCCTCGGTCAGACTGGCCAACTGGAAGACCGACCGAAATAAGTTCAAGGTCGGAGTCTCACCTAGTCGGCGAACGAACAGGATGAAGGCAAATATGTATCACCACCCATTCGGAGCAAGCTGGGAGGGGGCGATGCGGTAGGCTTGAAGGATTTCTACAACTAATGGGTGAAGGGGAAACAGGAGCCCAGACTTCAGGGTGTGTTCATACACAAATCTCTGACGTATTCATGGTACAGGCCCGCTCATCGGAGGTTGGGAGCCTAACGCGGACATTCGTCATTGGCTTTACGAGCTGGTATGCCTGGCAGACTGATAACAAAGCCGCTTCAGTTTTGATCTTACTCGGCACCTTTCATGCTGGGACGGTGCCAATTGCAGTTACTGATGGTCGGCCGCCTCTCTAACGAGAAGCCCGTTGAGCTGGGGGGCCCGCGGGGCGACCACGCCCTTCGGCCTCAGAAGAACTCTTCTCAAGTTCCTCATCTGAAACTGGATTGGAAGCCTTGGAGGCAGCGGACCATCCTTCCCCGGAGAAGGACGATTCCTCAGACGAAGAAGTTCGGGAAAGGGCCATTTTCTCACTCACTCTCACTCTACCGGAAGAGGTAATACTATTTGAGGAAAAGCTACTAAGCATGAAAGAACAAGAAAGGAAATGTAAGAAGACTTATTGGTTGGAAGAAATTGAACTCCGACGGCAGAAGCAAAGCTCGAAAACAGGGATGTTCGACTAGACTCCGAGTGCTCTGATGAAACTCCGGTTGCAACTGAAGCAAATGGTTGAATGAACGAAATAAAAGAGTATTTATCTTGTGACCGTGAACCGTCTCTTCGGGTTTCGGACACGTGCTTCAGCACCATTGGTCGTCGTCTGCCGCGCCGGACGTGACGTGACAATCTGACGTCATGCGCAATGATGGCGCTTCTTCTCAAGGCACACCACCTCTTGGTAGCCATCGGATCAATATGTCGATCTATGTCGCTTCAGTCTCAGCCATTCGATGCATTCGACCGATTCGAAGACGAGCGGCAGTTAATGGCGCTCCTTCTCGAGGCACACCACCTCCTGGTGACCGTCGGATCAAGGGTCGATCCGCGTCAAATCAAAAGATCGACGGTCGAACATGTTTGCGGAACCCGAGTTTAACGCCTCGAGCCCCGTGCCTCAATCAATCGTGCAGACGGTTGGTGCAAGGAGCACCCGGAGTCATTCGATGCAGCCATCAATCTGGCAAACGGCCTCATAGGCGCAGGTTTTCTCAACAGTTGACTTATTGCACTATCGAATTCGTTGCATCCGACAGCGCAAGGGGCATCTGTTAAGAGGGAAAAATCCCTTCCATTTAAAATCTTACACATGTCAAGCTGCGCCTTCGGAGCCTGAGCGCTCGGAGTGTCTCGTACTCGGCTTCATGTATTCGGCCTATCATGTGCCCGACCTCTCGAGTAGCGCTCGGAGTTATAGTCCTACTCGGCTATGGTTCTCAGTCGGAAGCTAGAATCCCATTGTGATTATGCTACCTCCGGGGAGTCCTTCTCTCGGTCTGATACGACACCGACTATTTCGGTCGGCCATTATTCACACGTTGACACGTGTCAGTCCCAGAGCTGACCGACCTAGCTTCCTTGGCTAAGGTCTCTGACTCCTACTCGGAGTCTACCACATGAATGTCCCACAAAGTGACACGTGGCAATCCTATTGGCAGTCTACTCCCCTGAGTCCTGATACCTCCATGCTTCTTCACAATCTATAAGTAAAGGCCATCCCTCAAGGTAAACCCTAAGTTACAAGCTATTATCACTCAAACTCTCTCAACGTCCCACTCTCTAAACTGGAGATAGCTTTCTGCTATCTCTTGACTGTTTACATTGGGAATCTAACTTAGGCATCGGAGTGTACCCGGGGCTTAGGCGCCCAACTCCTTTGTCTCATCTCTGTGATTGCAGGTTATTCAGAGCGCGGATCGACGGGCGATTTCCAACCGTAACACTAATAAAAACTTAAAGAACATAAGTGAAAAATATAAAACTAAATTTTGTATGCTATGTTAACCGATGAAAGAGCATAATATGCTAGGGAAAGACTAGAGATTAAATATTACTACTCGAATAGGGAAATAAGACCTAGTTTACAACAACAGTAGAGGAAGGGGGAAATCAATCTTGTCACTCAGAGTCTGACGGTGTGGATTCATGGACTCCCTCGTAAGTCTTCACTAGCGATGCAGTCGCCATGTCCCTAATTGTGAGGACAATGGAAAATCGACGTGAACCTCCTCCTCTGGATGGAAATGTGTATCCTGTATCGATGAAGATTGATTTGTTCTGTTGAAGTCGCCACCTAGATTAAGGTCTAGGACCTCTAAAAATGTAGCCTCACCCTAAGGTAAGACTTTTATTGACTCGTGACCCAATGTATCAGTTCTTTGGTCTGCCAGAGATCGGGTAAGTATTCAGGGTACGATTATGGGAAGGTGTTAGGCACCCAAACCGCCCGATCAATATCGGCCTCCTAAACTTTCTTTAAATTCTAATTTTAACTGTGCTTGGTCAACTAGATGACTAGGGTTCAATGGGGGATGTCCTAAACCAAGTTGCTAAGTTATTCTAACCTAGGGTTCAGCCAATCATGTTTTAAAGCAAATAAACAAGCAAATGTAATGTACAATATTTTACAGTGAACCGAACCAAAGATGGTTCGGTCTTGGACTGAATCTGAGACGTGTAAGACATCTCAAACTGCCTACGTATTCCAATCCTGGAAATCAAGTCCAAAAACGTAGTTCGAAAATGGGTTGTGTGATTAAAGATTATGGAAGTGATTTATGCATGTGCTTCAATTAGATTTTTATTTGTTCAAGTTGAAGTTTATGCTGGATGTATGGTTGATGGGTGGCTTTGTACCGTATTTGGGATTCCCAAATTGCCTACGTATTCTAGGGTTTGCCCTAGAAATCAGGTACGACGTAGTTCGAAATTTATGAGAGTCGAATTTGGAATGTGTACCAAATTCCTTCCATTTTTGTCAATAGGATCTAGGGATGAGATCTAAATTCCTATCATTTTTATTTGGGATGTGTACCAAATTATTTCTATTTTTGTTAATAGGATCTAGGGATGAGACCTAAATTCCTACCATTTTTATTTGGGATGTGTACCAAATTATTTCTAATTTTGTTAATAGGATCTAGGGATGAAACCTAAATTCCTACCATTTTTATTTGGGATGTGTACCAAATTATTTCTAATTTTGTTAATAGGATCTAGGGATGAGACCTAAATTCCTATCATTTTTATTTGGGATGTGTACCAAATTATTTCTAATTTTTCTCTTTCCAAGACAAATATGGTAGGTGAAAGCATTCCAATTATAGCAGTGATAGTATTCCAAATATAACAGTATGCATCCAAATATGGCAATAAGCATGTGGCAGACAGATGCGGCAATAAGCATGTGGCAGACAGATGCGGCAATAAGCATGTGGTAGACAGATGTGGCAATAAGCATGTGTAGGAGACAGATGTCGTAATGAGCATGTGTAGTAGACAAATGTAGCAATGAGCATGTATAGCAGACAAATGTAGTAATAAGCATTCCAAACATAACAAATGAACATCTAAAAACATAGCAATATGTGAGTATGTGAGTTGTCAATCACATGATGACGATGATGATGATGGTGATGACGATCAGATGGTGTAGATGATTATTAGATGGGGTGATGGGCAGATCAGATGGTGTAGATGATGATCAGATAGTGTGAGATAGAGTTTTGATGATGATCTAATTTGACGGTGATGATAATCTGATCTGGTGGTGAGGAAGATCTGACAGGATGATGGCTTGATCAGTTGGTGGAGATGATGGTTTGATGTGATGGTGAGATGGTGGCTTGATCTGATCAAATGGTTCTATAGATGCTAAGCAGATGGTAGGGATGATGATCAAAAGGGTAAGGATCAAATCAGTTGGTAAGGATCATGGTCAGATGGGTAAAAATCAAATCATATGGATCAATGGTTCAGATTGAGCATTAAAATTATCATGATCACATGGTCAAGATCAACATATTAAAATTATCATGATTGACGTTCAACATCAACACATTAAAATGATCAATGGTCAAGATCAACACTTTAAAATTATCATGATTGACGATCAAGATCAATACATTAAAATTATCATGATCAAAATCAATGCCCAACCTATGGTTTATATTGATTAAATCGATGATCAACATACAAAACAAATATGATCAAATTATTGGAATAAGAAGCAAGGGTTCATGATGGGTACAGTAGATCATAGAGTAGGGTGCAGGTGATTCAGGGGAGTTGTGACAGGTAAGAGTGATGATGAGGTATTGAGTTTGCTTGGGTGTTGGGTTTATGCATGGGACAGCAAGGTGTATTGGGTTTGGTTTCAGCATGCACATTTGCATGGAGGGTTGGGGTTGAGGACAGGTGTAGTGTAAGTAGCATGGCCAGGTATATGGGATTGGGAAGGGAGTTTAACAAGTGGTGCTGTATGGGATTAAGTGGTGTTGCAGCAAATCAGGATGTAGTGGTGAGGGTAGGCGTTTGATGTGGCAGGAGGAAAAATTGGAAGATATGCCATGCAGGTGTGGGTATTGAGTAGAGGTGGTTTCAGATTGTAGGGGATGGATGAGGCAGCTTGGTTGGTGGTGCTACAATTCCAAAAGAAAAAAAAAAAAAAAAAAAAAAAACTAAACTTACCTCAATGTACGTCTCTCTCCTCCTCTCCTTCTCTCTTCTTTTCTCCTTTCAATCTTCAATTTCTTTTCTCCACTCCTCTCTCTCCCTCCCCAAAAACAGAAAATTCCTCCCCTCTTCATGTCCACTCATCTCTCTTTTATCATATTCTTCTTTCCTTCTTCTTCACTCAATCTTTTCCTCACTCTCAATCTTTCCTTTTTCCTTTCTTTCCCAATTTTCCCAAAATAGAAAAAAAAAGCTCTCTCTCTCTCTCTCACGTCAATCTCTCTCTCAATTTCTCTTCCTCTTCTTTCCTTCTTCTTCACTCAATCTTTCACTCTCAATCTTCCCTTTATTCTTTTTTTTTTCTTTCCTTTTTCTTCACTCAATCTCTCTCTCACTCTCAATCTTTCTCTTAATAGAAAAATTCCTCTCTCTATCTCTCACGTCTCTCTCACTCTCAATCCCTCCCTTTTTCTTTTTTCTTCCTTTTCTTCTCTTCTCTTCTTTCTTTCCTTTTCTTCTCTTTTTCTTTCTTTCCTTTTCTTCTCTTTTCTTTCTTTCCCTTTCTTCTCTTTTTCTCTTTCTTTCCTTTTCTTCTCTTCTCTTTTTTCTTTCCTTTTCTTCTCTTTTTCTCTTTCTTTCCTTTTCTTCTCTTCTCTTTCTTTCCTTTTCTTCTCTTTTTCTCTTTCATTCCTTTTCTTCTCTTCTCTTTTTTTCTTTCCTTTTCTTCTCTTTTTCTCTTTCTTTCCTTTTCTTCTCTTCTCTTTTTTCTTTCCTTTTCTTCTCTTTTTCTCTTTCTTTCCTTTTCTTCTCTTCTTCTCTTTCTTTCCTTTTCTTCTCTTCTTCTCTCTCTCTTTCACGTTTTCTAGAAAGAAAACGTGAAAGTTCTTTTTTTTTTTTCTTTTGTTTCTTTCTCTTTCTTTTATTCTCTCTCTTTCTCTTATTCTCTCATATTCTCTCTTTTCTTTTTTCCTCAATCTCTTTTGGATTTTATCATTTATATATATTATATATATATATACACATATATTTAATAACATACATACATATATATATATATATATATATATATATATATATATATATATATATATATATATATATATATATATATATATATATATATATATATATATATATATATATATATATATAGTATATAATATATATAATATATATAAATACTATGCACATGAATGAACTAGTTCGAAACGGGTTGAGACTGACTTAGGTTGACTGAGTTAAACTGATATTGGTTGAGCTAGGTTGGACCAAAACTGGCTTGAACTGAGTTGACTGGATTGATTGGAATTAACTGGGTTTTCTCTCCTTGTCATTTCGTGGGTCATTTCCGCTGTCATCCCGCATGGAATTTTTCAATGGCCTCTATTCCAAATTTTTTGCGTTCATTTTGTAGAACATTAAAAATGAGGAATATAGGAACTGAAATCACCTCATTTGGAAGTAAAATGGTCAACTTATGAATTTTTGAAATTTAAACGGACCAATTATCGATAGTTTGGCTGACCATTCTACATGAGATCCTTCGGAGGCTTCTACCGAGATATTTTTTGTCCACTTTGTAGAGCACTAAAAATGGAACATAATGAGACTGGAATCATCTGATTTGGATATGGGATGATCAAAATATGAATTTTTGAATATTAAATGACCATTTCCATATGTAATTTTGCATGGGACCCTCCGGAGACTTTTACCTGAGATTTTCCACGTCCACTTTGTAGGACATCACAAATGAAGAACAATGGCCTGGGAATCGTCTGAATCCGACGTAGAACGGAAAAGATATGAAGCTTTGAAGTTCTAATGATAATTTTGCATGAAAGCTTGCATGGGACCCACTGGTGACTTCTACCCGGGATTTTTTACGTCCACTTTGTAGAACATCATGAATGAAGAATAATGGTCTTGGAATCATCTGAATCCGATGTCGGATGATCAAGATATGATGATTTGAAATTCAAACAATCCAACTTAGGATAATTTGCATGAAGGCCCCTGGGATTATTTATAATAATTTCATAAACCTCCCTTGTACGTATCATCTGACTAAAATGATCATATCTTCTTCATTTGATGTCAGAATCGAGCAATTCTGGTCTCGTTTCGAAGATAATTCTATGACCTATCAACCATGCAGATTACAGCCTGTGACCTTATTATGGGGCCCACCGAAAACTTCCTCAAATTCACAGTCAAGAATCCAAACTTTCAATCACCTTTCTTCCTTTTGTTGTCCACACACCAGCAGGACTTTGTTTAGCTAGGATGGCAAAAATGGGGTGCTTACACTAATGTCATTTTTCGATATTATACGTACCCTTACTATGGCTGCTTGCATTGTGTTGAGTTGAGATGAGAAGGACGATTGGGCATGATGCACTCCCCTAAAGTTGTTCTCCATAGAGTGTGCAAATTGCCTCTATTGGTTTCGAATGCCACGTATGAGATGAACCTGTTTTGTCATACCCCAATTCTGGACAAACCAGATGTATGAATGAACCATCATATGAACCAACGATTCATGCCAGGATCTCATAAGACAGTGCCAATAATCCCAATCAAATACATTCCACATCACAATCAGAGATAATAAAATAAATAGCAAAAGTCTTTATTAATACTAAACTGAGTATCTAATTTAATAAATAAATACTAAACCAGTTATCTCTAAGCAATCCAAAACATAAATAAATATCGGTTACAAGTTCTATATCTCAAAATAGGAAATTAAATCTAAGAGTAAATACACTGGAAGCACTCGCATGAAGAATCATGCTCACCCTCCACATTCTACACGACTATAGCTGCTATGTGTCCATACGACGGTGTGTTTATATATTCCTCCATAGTGGTACCTGCATCATTAACTAAAAATATACGACGTCGAGGGGTGAGCATACAACATAGCTCAGTGAGTAAACAAAACAATGTACAAACATATGCATGCATTAAATTCATATATTTGGTTTGATATAAGTTTGCAATGTGCTATGGTAAGGATAGGCGACCACCACACTTCCATACATGAGAGTGTGAGTATGCCCAATGGATCAAACACCGCTGTTGGCCTACATCACCTACTACGGAATAGAGATAGAGCTAGAGTACCCAGATCAAATACCGCCAATATCCCCCTATACCCTACCCATACCAATACGTATTCCTCTACTGGTGAGGGCTTGCAAATTGGGTTCGAGTCTAACCAATCTTATATATCATCCAGATGTATCCAAGGCCTTACCCTAGCATCCCTTAATACGCTCATAGATATAGAGCTAGGGTCTGTCGGCAGGGCTTACAACCAAACATCCGTGATCACCCCCCTGATATCCTAGGACATACTAGTTCTGCTAAGGTAACAATGATACGATGATGCCAATGTAAGAATGGTTCGAAGCTACAACCTCTCCCTATCCGACACACCAACCACACAAACATCACGTGCCTATTCCTATCATCATCATCATCATAAAATATAAATATGCATGAACAAGATATATAGCATTTAATTGGATGACAAGTGAGATACACAAACAATCATACAAAGCAAGCATCATCATAATAATAGGAAAATAAAGGAAATGATAGCTTGTTATTAACCAATTAGTTTAGGTCTTGTTCCCTCACCTGTGAGTGATGTTCATTCCTCTTCCAAGCTTTGGAAATTACTTTGAACTAGTTGAAAACCTAAATAATTTATGAATTTAGATTAGGGTTTGATTTCATTAAGTTACAGCAGTCAGAAACCTTGTCTGGTCTCCAAAATATGCTTCTAGTTAATGACTGGTCAGCTCTATGGTCTCTGTTATATGTTGACCAGACATTCTGTGATTGTTTTTGTGGTCGTGCATTGGTTGACCACTGAAGCGACTACACAAACCCTAGATACTTCCCGAGAGTCTGTGGTCAACTCATTGGTCGCACCATAGTCGACCAGTAAAGCGACCACACAACCTTCTGGCTTCGATCTAATCCTTTGGCTCAACATTGGTATTCAACCTATGGTCATTCTATGACCATTATCTCTTATTTGATTCATTCATTATACCCTTAATAGTTATATTCATCATTACAATTCAATAATCAACATGCTAGGATCGAAAGCATGATTTTAGATCTGATTTCCTTGTTGTACATATTCCCAATCTCCAATCCTACTGTAACCTAGCCTTCTACAGAGACAAGGTACTTACCATTGATCCTCGCTGCGGTAGGTTAAAGTTCCAATGGCAATTCCTCTGTCTGTAATTCTCTTTTTCCTTCCTTTAAGCTCTTTTTCTCCAAGTCTCCTTCTCTTTCTTCTCTTCTCTTTCTCTCAGTTCTAGGGTTTGAGTTTGATCTAAAAGAGTGAGAGAGAGTAGAAGGACGTCCTCTATATAGAGAGAAAATCTTTATGTCCTCTCTCAATTAAGAAAGAGACCTTCTAAATTTTAGAAAGTTTCCTAAACACGGAGTAGGTTCTGGGCTTGACTGGTCAACTCTGTGGTGGCAAAATTCGTAGACCACACAAACTAAAACAGTCGACTAATCAACCTATAAGTTGACTGGTTTGACTAGTCTATTTACCTGGCTTGTGGTTTCCTCATACGGTAGGTTCGCTCAAACCAGTTATGATGGAAAGACCTGACATAACACGATTAAACGAGGTTAGTGGAGTGCGGGTCTTACAACTCCCCCTCTTAAAATAAATTTCGTCCTCAAAATTTGTACATACCTTTCGAGTCGAATAGGTAAGGATATCATTTTATAGCATTTTCTTCTTCCCACGTTATCTATTCCATATTTTGGCTTCTCCAGGTAACCTTAGCATAATGGATGTCATGATTACGAAGACACTGAACCTTTCGACTAGTGACCTTAAATGGCAACACTTCAAACATCAGATCTTCAGTCAAATTTGGTGGACCCACGGTCAAAACATGCATTAGACCTCTAATGTATGTCTTCAATAGCGAAATATCTACATCATGTACACCAGACATAGATGGTGGTAGCACAAGCTAATATATCACTTTTCTACGCCTTGCCAAAATCTCTTAAGGTCCAATGTACCTGGGACACAATTTACCCTTCTTATCGAACCGTTTCAGACCACGCATGGGTGATATCTTTAAGAATACCTTCTCACTTACAGCGAATTTTAGGTTTCGACGTCGATTATCTGCATACTGTTTCTAACGATTTTGAGCGATCTTGACCCTTTCCTTAATTAAATCCACTACTTAACAGGTTTCTTCTATAAATTCGGGTTCGACGATTTTTCGTTCTCCGACTTCATTCCAAAATAAGGGAGTTCGACACTTCCTACCAAACAATGCTTCATAGGGTGACATCTGTATAGTAGCTTGGTAGCTATTATTATAAGTAAACTAGATCAACGACAACTTTTCATCTAATGCTCCTTTGAAATTGATCACACAGGCTCTGAGCATATCTTTTAGAATTTAAATGGTCCGCTTCGACTGTCCATCGGTTTGAGGGTGAAATGTGATACTTAACTTCAACTTTGTTCCCATTGCCTTCTATAATCCCCCCTAAAACATCGAAGTAAAGCGTGGGTCTCTATTAAATACTATGCTCTCAGGTACACCATGCAATCTGACTATGTTATCCACATACAACTTTGTTGAATGCTCCAAGGTATACTAAGGTCGTATAGCAATTAAACGAGCTATCTTGGTAAGACAATTAACAAGCACCCAAACTGCGTCAACTGACCTGGGAGTCAATGGTAAACCTGTAACGAAGTCCATAGTGATGCAATCCCATTTCCAAGCTGGTTCAGGTAATGGTTGTGGCAAACCTACTGGTCTTTGTCTTTCAGCCTTTACCTGCTGGTAGTTCAGACACTAGAACACGTCTCTAACCACTTCTGCTTTCATTCCTCTCCACCAATATAACCTCTTTAGATCCTGGTACATTTTAATATTTTCAGGATGTACTAAATACGGTGTGGAATGAGCTTCTAGCATTATTCTTTGTCAAAGGTCTGAATCTTCACTTTCAGGTATACACAACCATCCTTTGTATCTTAGAATCTTATCTGAATCCAATGTAAAGTCAGGGTTTGGCTTACCCTTCTCCAAATCTTCTTGTACCGTTATCAGATGTGGATCTAATAAAATTATTGCTTTCACTTCGTCTATCAAATCGAGGATGATCTTCAATGCTACGAATATAAGTAAGAACTTGTGGATCAGTCCTTACTCTATCAGATCTTCACGTATTTCTATAATATGTTGCTCTTCTTTCCAATCCGAAACTCTTGCTGTGAAGCACAAGGCGGCATTGGTACTAGGTCCTTCTTCTGTCTTCATTATTCCTTTCCTGGTCAAAGCGTTAGCTACTACATTAGTCTTACCTGGGTGATATTGAATAACGCAGTCATAGTCCTTTAGGAGTTCCAACCACCTTCTCTCTCATGTTCAGTTGTTTTTGGATGAAGAGATAGGTAAGACTCTTGTGATCCGACTTAATTTAGAATTTCTCACCATACAGGTAATGTCTCCAAGTTTTAATTGCATGAATCACTGCTGCTAGCTCCTGGTCATGAGTAGGGTAATTCTTCTCGTGTTCCTTCAGTTGTCTTGAAGCATATGCAATTACTTATTCACCTTGCATCAGCACCTATCCTAGACCCAATTTGGAAGCATCAATGTACAGGATAAATGGCTGCCCTGGGTGCTGGAACGACCAATATGGGAGCCGATATCAACCTTGCTTTTAACGTTTAGAAACACTCTTCATACTTGTCATAAACTTCTCTCCTTTCTTGGTTAGCTTGGTAAGAGGTACAACGATTCTAGAGTAGTCCTCCATGAATCATTGATAATAACCAGCTAACCCCAAAAAACTTCTGATCTCTGCAACGTTCTTAGGCACTTCCCACCCTACAATTGCTTCAATCTTGCTAGGGTCCACTTTAATTCATTCTGACAATACTACGTGACTTAAGAAGACCACAGCATTTAACCAAAACTCACACTTCTTGAATTTGGCATAAAGCTTTTCCCTTCTTAGCCGTTGTAAGGCTGCTTTAAGATCTATCGCATGAGTTGCTTCATCCTTGAAATAAACCAATATGTCATCTATGAAGACTTTGACCGAAGTATCCAACATGTCATGGAATACTCATTTCATAAGCTCCATAAAAGATGTTGGTGCATTAGTTAACCCAAAAGACATAACCAGGAACTCATAATGTCCGTACCTAGTTCTGAAAGCTATCTTCGGAATGTCGCTGTCCTTGATCTTCAACTAATGATATCTTGACAGAAGATCGATCTTGGAGAACATCTTCGCACCTTGCAGTTGGTCAAATAAATCATTAATCTGAGGTAATGGGTATCAGTTCTTGATCATTAGCTTGTTTAATTCTCGGTATTCTATACACAGTCGAACACTACCGTCCTTAACGAACAACACCAGCGCTCCCTGTGGCGAGATACTTGGCTAAATAAAACCCTTGTTTAATAACTCCTATAGTTGAGTCTTCAGTTCCTTCAGTTCGGTAAAAGCCATCCGATGGGTGCCTTAGACACCGACGCCTATCCTGGCAATATGTCTATGATGAACTCAGTTGCTCGATCAAGTGGCAACCAGGGTAAATCTTCTGAAAACACATTCAAAAATTCCCATACAGCCTCAATATCTTTCATCCATGGTACTTCTTTAGTAACATCCACCACAGATACCAGATATTTGACTCTACCCTTTTCGAGGTATCTCTTCGCCTTAAGTGCAGAGAAAATAGGCTTCTATTTACGAGGAAATTTGGTTCCAATGAAACCAAAGTCTACACCATCCTTAACCTTGAATGACAACTTCTTCTCAACACAAAGTAGACTCACAAAATGCTGAGATAACGAGTCCATTCCTAAGATGACATCAAAGTTTGCCATCTGGAGCTACACTAGATTTGCATCCAAACTCCCTCCATTTATAAGGATTGTACACGGTCCATAACTTTCATCTAATACAACCTCTAATCCCAATAGTGATTTGAATAACAGTTTGAGATCTAAAGGTTTAAGGGACATGTTCAACTTCTTTCCAGAGGAAATGGACATGAAAGAATGGGTAACCCCAGAGTCAAAGAAAACTCTGGTGGGTACACCAACTATAGTTACAATACATGTAATTTTACCTAGGTTTAGTCTACATGCTCATACAAAGTACTGTAATAAACAAAGGTCAAGGCATACCTGTAACCACATCAGATGATACGACAACATCTTTAAAAGTCACGGCATAAACCTTTCATTGTTGCAATTGCTTCTTGGGCTTAGGGCAATTCTTTGCATAGTGTCCCATTTGATCATAGTTGAAGCATTTAACATTGGCAGTAATTTGTCCTAGTTGGGGTAGAACCGTTGGAGTAGTCTTCGTTGCTCTATTAGAGTTCTGGGGCCTAAATGGTTTGAAGATCTTAGAACTCCTTCCATTGAACGAATTCCCATTTGGCCTCTTCAACCCATGATTCTGAGCAAAATAACTTTCCTTTTGGCTCGACTCCAGTACTCGAGCAATCTACATAGCTTCATCATAAATTTTCTTTTCCAATCCCAGCACATGTTCCCAAATACTTCCCCCTAGTCCCATGACGAACCTTCAGGTCTTGGTATCCTGCTCTTGCATATTGGCTAGTGCAAAGAAAAATAAATCTTCATAACACTATTAATAAACGTCCACAGACATTTGGCCTTGATATAAACTTAAGAATTTCTTTTCCATCTGATCACTAAAGCTTTTGGGAAAGTACTTCTCAAAGAATACTTCCTTAAATATATCCCAAGTCAATTGAGGGTACTTGGTCAGCAGGTAACTACGAGTAGACTTCCACCAATGATTCACATCTCCCTTCAACATGAAGGTTGCACATAGTACCTTCTCATCTTCCGAAATAGTCATCATCATGAAGTTCTTCTTTATTTCATCAATCTAATGGCTCGACCATAATGCCAGATGGCTTGCCCGTAAACTCCTTTCGCTTCATCTTCAGAAAGCGCTTTATCAGCCTAGAGTGGTCAAGCTTATTTTGTGCGTAAAATCCATATATGGGTGGCTGATTCTGATAACTGCCTTGATTGTTCCCTGTTGTACTCTGAGATTCTACACTGGGGTGTACATCACTGGAACCTACTATGTTGTAGGCACCGTATTACTTCTAACAGGTGCTATGGGCACAATATTATTGACAACAGGTGCAGGAGGCACATCGCTACTACCAACTGGTACCGTGCTAGTCTGACTGGGAGGTATTGGTATGGTATTGGCATCTGGGGGCAGGATTCCTGAGGTAACCTGCATATTCATTTGTATTTGTTGTAGCTCCTATACTTGTCGAGCCAAATTCGTCACAACCGTGGCTAAATCAGTTAATGGTCCTGGTAAGTTCATTGGATTGGCCTGATTGTTTACTCTTTATGACACAACATCCTGATTCTCATTATTTCTAGCTTGTTCATCAGGGTTTCCATTCTTATTCCCCGTTGTAGGTGGTGGTGGAGTTGGGCTATGACCTCTTCGACCAGTTCCGCGAGTACGGCATGCCATTTCAAACTATCGACTATGGCGGTTTTTGCATAGTCAATAATTGTGAGACAAGTATAGCATATGATAGTTTGTAAGTTAGTGCCACAATTTAAGAGAATCACCAAACACATAACCAAACAGGTAAATACTGGTCCAAAAAAAATGTTGTTTGGTCGACCTTGACCGGTCGTGCATCATGCGACCATTGAGTCGACCAGGAAAACCCTGAGAAACTTCACATGGCTCTATGGTTAACTCACTGGTCGACAGTTTAGTCGAATTCGTCCATCAGTCAACCTAAAATCAGGGCTTTTAGACTTGTTTCGAGCCATTTTTTTTCCCATTTTCTCTTTTATCAACCCTCCACCTGAGGATGGACTGAATGACACGCCTAACCTGGATGAGACACAGCTACCCACCACTAATGTGGGAAGACCCTCTCTAGTTAGAAACTGTTCCTCCACCACCTGATGTCACCCCTAACAACTTCCCTGCTATCATATGGAATGTGGCTCTCACAGTGAGCCAGGAATAGCAAAGAGCAGCCGAGGAAAATCAATGAAAGTTTCTTGAGGATCTGAGAACCCTTCTGACCCTAGTACTTGCACCACAGACACCATAAACAGCCGGACAGCAGGGAAACAGGAATAATAACATGCCACCACCTGGAGGGAACCCCATAAATCAAGTTGGTACATCTATAGGATAGAATAAAGTACCTGTTGGACCCAATCAAAATTTAGTGGTAAATCAGAACCCGCCACCAATTCCTTCAGCGCCATACTATGATCAGTTTCGGACCATTGAGAGGTTCATGAAGATGAAACCTCTAAAGTTTACAGGAGTTGGGACCAATCCACTACAGCCTGCTGATGCGTGTCGAGCGCAACCAAAAATAAATTACTCTACCTATAATGAATAGTAATAATAAGTAAAGGTTGATCCACAGAGACTAGTTAATCAAATTGTCTACTTACCAAGAAAAAGGGGGATTTTCTTCTGCAATTTAATTGACAAGAAAGTTAAGTAACAAAAATTCAATGGAAGATGATGTCGATTCAAGGAAATTTACTCACGGCTGCAAATTGATCACTGACCTCATATATATTATTCTCTATTCAACTATTTAACCAAGGATTATCAAAAAGCCTAACAATCATTACCTTCCCTAATTTCATTAATTTGAGCCCAGCACACAATTTAATTCTTATCAATAAACCAATTGGTATTAAGCAATCCTCATGAATTTACTGATAGCATTACACTCTCGGAGGGAGTTAAACATGAACAACAATATAACAAGCGTCAGATTATTTAATTCATTCTATGTTTTTTTAAGCAAGTAACAAAAACTTGGATCATAATTGTTCTGCTCAATTGCTACTTTTCCTGAACACCATAACAATTACGGATTATGGATTCAGGTTAGCAATAAACCACATAACTCAATCAATTAATAGGCCTCTTAATAAACTGAATCATACAGTCATTAACTTGACAAAAAACCAAAAAAAACACAGATATTTGAATAGAAAAATAATTAAAATTAAGAACAAAGTCTCACAATTTTACTAACCGGATTGAATTTCCCTTGAATCGACTAAAGAACTTAACTAGACATGATAGAAAAGAAAGACAAAAGAAATAAAACTATCTTCTCAATAATTCTTAGATACTCTATTACGTAGCATTTACATTGCTTAAATAGCCAAAGTAGAGAAGATTAAAACTGGTATGTCTAGAATTGACAACCTTATTACATGGAAATAAAGATTAAACAAAATCTGCTTGCCTAGATTAGATAGAGAATCATTCCATCATTAACCAAATGTCATCTCTAGATTTGTCAATCTTTGTAATATTCCATAGAGGTATATATTCTCCTTAAGATTTCTGACAATCAATCAAATCCTTCCAATAGTAAACCTTCTATGGGTGGTAATCTTCCTTCTCTGGTTTGAATTCAAATCAGCTTTCCAGATCAGATTTTCAGATCACGTTTGATTTCTAGAATTCTTTCCACATTAAAAACCTGCATGAAATTCAGAAGGTCATTATTAAAAATATCAGAATTTTTTTTATTTTAAACATAAATTACCAATACTTTTCACCAATGTGTTATATATAAGGAATCTTCACAAATGAGTTTCTACTTCGCTCCACTAAGCATGAAGGAAGAGTCTTCCAAAGCTTAAATTTTACCAAGGGCTTGAGGGGTAACATATGAGCTATGGTTGGTGCCCTTGGAAAGAAAGTTTACTCAGAGGCTGTCCAAATAGCCAAAGTCAATAAAGCCAGTTTGAGAGATAGTTACTTCACCCAAAAGGGAGGTAACAAGAGGTCAACCAACTTTGTTGGTAGTCGAGCGGCGAACAAGACTTTCAGAACAAATTACACCATATCCAAACCAGCAGCAGTTAAAGTTGCACCTGCAGAACTGATCTAAAATACTCAATAAAAGTGAGGTAATCACATGGTAGTACCAGCACCAATAAATTTGAAATGTTACAACTATGGACAAATGTGACATTATGCTAGGACCTATTCACTCCTGCTCAAAGCAACATAGCGTGGGAAGGTCTATGTTGTATCTGCAGAGGAAGCGAAAGCATCACCAGATGTGGTGACAGGTATGCTTTTGTGATTAGTTACTTTTGACTGTGTGAGCATGCATCTAAAACATGGTATTGTTAATAGGTATTGTTAGTATAGCGGGAAAACCAACTAGGGTACTTTTTTATTCAGGAGCCACCCATTTTTTTGTATCTCCATCTTTTAGAGAAAGGATAGAAGGTGATACTAAGACCCTAGAGGTGTTATAGATTGTGCGATCACCTCTTGGTGTAGAGGTAGTACTTAATGAATACCATGGACCATGTCCAGTTTTAGTTGAAGGTAGAAGTTTGGAAGAAAATCTAATCCATTTAGAGATGTCAGACTTCGACGCAATCTTAGGCATGGACTAGTTGTCACAACATAGAGTTGTCTCTAGTGTGCAGAAAAGAAGTTGAGATTTGAAGATGGAAACGGGAAGACATTTGACTTTGAGGGAGAGAAGAGGACAAAGAAGAGCAAAATGTTCTTTTCAGCGCTCAAGGCAATCAAATATTTTTAGAATGGAAATTTAGGATTTCTAGTGTCAGTTCTAGATGTTACAGTCTAGCGAAGAGGACAAAGAAAGCAAAATGTTCTTTTCAGCGCTCAAGGCAATCAAATGCTTCTAGAATGGAAATTTAGGATTTCTAGTGTCAGTTCTAGATGTTACAGTCCAGCGACCCTGTCTGGAGGATTTGGAAGTAATGAAGGAGTTCCTAGATGTATTTCTAGAAGATCTACTGGGGTTACCACCGGAATGAGTAACCGAGTTTGTAATAGACTTGCTACCTAGCGCAGCACCAGTGTCGAAGGCTCCCTATAGATGGCGCCTATCAAACTCAAGGAGTTGAAAGTGCAACTGCAAGAATTACTAGATAAAGGATTCATAAGGCCTAGTATTTCTCCTTGAGGTGCACCAGTACTATTTGTAAAGAAGAAGGATGACAGTGTATGTTTCTGCATCGATTACAGAAAACTGAACAAGCTTACTATTAAGAATCGATTTCCATTATCAGGCATAGATGACTTGGTCGATCAACTACAAGGCACTGCGGTGTTTTCCAAGATTGATCTTCGATCGGGATATCACCAATTGAGAATAAAAGAAAGTGACATAAGTAAGACAGCCTTTCAGACTAGGTATGGACACTATGAATTTCTGGTCATGTCTTTCGGATTGACTATTGCTCCTACCTCATTCATGGAGCCTATGAACCAGAAATTTCATGATATGTTGGATATTTCAATGATTGTGTTTATCGACGATATACTGATCTACTCTAAAGACGCAGAAGAGCACAAGACATACTTGCGACAAGGGTTGCAAAGGCTACAAGAAAGGACACTCTATGCCAAATTCAAAAAGTATGATTTTTGACTGAATGAAGTGGCATTCTTAGGACAAGTAGTGTCAGTAGAAGGGATTAAAGTAGACCCCAGTAAGGTTGAAGCCATTGTCAATTGGAAAGTACCTAGAACAGTCACAAAAATCCAAAGTTTCTTGGGCTTAGCAAGGTACTACTGCAGATTCGTGGAAGACTACTCCAGAATTGTGGTGCCACTAATTAAATTAACTAAGAAAGGGGAAAGATTCATCTGGTCAGAGTAGTGTAAAAGGAGTTTTTAAACCTTGAAGGAGAGATTAGTCTCAGCTCCTATATTGACGATTCCAAGACCAGGAGAACCTTTCACTTTGTATATTGATATTTCTAAGTTAGGCTTAGGATGTGTACTCATGCAAGGAAAACAAGTCGTAGCATATGCCTCAAGACCACTAAAGAAACATGAGGAAAACTACCCGACACACGATTTAGAATTAGCAGTAGCAGTGTTCACTCTCAAAGCATGGAGGCAGTACCTGTACGGAAAAAAGTTTCAGATTAAGTTCGATTACAAAAGCCTCACTTATTTGTTTACTCAAAAGGACTTGAATATGAGACAGCAAAAATGGATAGAATTGTTGAAAGATTATGATTGTGGGATCTCATACCACCCCGAGAAAGCTAACATAGTAGCCGATGCATTGAGCAAGAAAAGTTTAGCAAAGCCTGAGAACAGAATTGAACTGGGTTTGGTTCTAACAGCAAGAGAAGAAGCTTAAGATGCGTTGGACCTATCTGAGGAATTCTTAGGAAATCAAGTTATTTGTGAACTCATAAGTCTATTTACAAATTTGCAAATAAAAGCTAAGTTGGTCACCGAAGTAATAAAGGAGCTATCCACAGACCTCTACCTCCGAACTTTAAGGGAAGACCTACACAGAGGAAAGTCAGACCCTGGCTTCGTTCTTTCTCCGGATGGATCACTCAGGTTCTGAGGCAGACTTTGTATTCCTTCAATAGTCACATATATCAAGGAAAAGATTCTAAGGGAAGCCCACAATGATCCCTATTCAGCCTATCTCGACAGCACCAAGATGTACCATGACCTAAGGAAGTCAGTTTGGTGGAGGGGAACGAAGACAGACGTAGCAGACTATGTGTACAGATGCTTAACATACTAGAAAGTTAAGGTTGTTCACCAAAAACCATCCGAATTACTTTAGCTGTTACCGGTACCCAAATGGAAATGGGACTGCATCACCATGGATTTTGTGACAGATTTACCCTTGACACCCAGAAATATAGACGATGTTTGGGTAATAGTCGACAGACTTACAAAAACAGCGAGGTTCATAGCAATTCAGCCCCAATATATGTTGGATAGACTGGTTAGACTGTCTGGCTAGACTATACGTAAATCAAGTAGTTCGTCTACATGGTGTACCTCAAAGCATCGTGTCAGATAGGGACCCCCAATTCACATCTAGATTTTGGGAGATTCTACAACACGCAATGGGCATAAAATTGCGATTTAGCATGGCCTTTCATCCACAAACGGATGATCAGTTAGAGAGGACAATTCAGATCCTAGAAGATATGTTCCATGCTTGTGCAATAGACTTTAAGGGAGCATGGGATGAGAAACTATCTTTGATGGAGTTTGCCTATAACAACAGTTACCAAACCAGCATCGACATGGCTCCATATGAAGCTCTTTACGGACGAAGATGCAGACCCCACTATACTGGGAGGAAGTTGGTGAGAGAATAATAGTTGGTCTAGATTTTGTCCAAAAAACATGCCAAGAGGTGGATATGATAAGGGAAATGATCAAAACAGCCCAAGCTCGTCAGAAAAGTTACTTGAATGTCAGGAGAAAAGACATTGAGTATGCGGTAGGAGATAAGGTATTCCTGAAGATTTCACCTTTCAGAGGCCTAAAATGCTTCGGTAAGAGGGGAAAGTTGAGTCTTGGGTATGTGGGACCATATGAAATCTTGAAGAAGTATGGAATTGTAGCCTATCAATTAGCACTACCACCGTCATTGGCAGACGTGAATGATGTATTCCACGTATCAATGCTGAAGAAGTATGTACAAGAGCCATCCCACATACTGAAAGCTGATCCTCCTCAGCTAAACGAAGACTTGACAATGGAACTTGAACCTTAAATGATCCTGGATAGGAAGGTTCAATACCTAAGGAATCGAGATGTTCACTACGTCAAGATCATGAGGAAGAATCAGCACATAGAAGATCTATCTTGGGAAGAGGAGGAATCTATGAAGAGAATATATCCTCACTTGACGATGAGTAAGAAGGAATTTTGGGGACGAAATTCTTTTAAGGGGGGTGGAGTTGTAAAACCCACACCTAGAAAACCGGACCTAACTCGGATTTTCTTTCGTGTCAGGGTTTTCCACCATAGCTGAATCCAATTCGATACCAGATTGAGGACTAGAGCAATAGATACCCTTTAAACTCTTAGACGCTTCTAACTATGTGTTAAGTGTGCATTCTTAAGGGGGCCCGATCGCTACTAGGCAGTCGGGAATCCCGATAATACAAGGACCGAAAACAACGACCGGCCAAGCCAAAATGAACCTACCCTCGAGATTAACTGATTGGTTTTAGTTTGGGAGGCCAATTAGGATATTCCCTGGACCCATAGATGAACCTAAAAGGACCCACACCTATCTTAACTACCTTTGGAGTTGTAGAAGGAAAGGAGTCCCTCTCAAATTCAAACTCTTGCCATTTGGCAACTTCTTAGGAGTCCTCCATTCAAACTAGGAGTTCTACTCCCAAGAAGACAACTTAATAAAATAAGAACCCTACCTTTTCACCCTCCTTTGAGTATGTATCAGTCTCAAAAAGCTCTGACGTTTTCTCAAGAGAAAGGGAGGAAGGTGAGGAAAAAGGTGAAGCTCTATAGCACTTATGTTGGGAGAATTACCGACAACGTACACTGCCGATCAACATTGATCAAGCCATTGCCAATAAAACTCTGAACTTACTGTAGATTCAGATACTCCATCGAATAATTTAGAATAAAAAGGACTGCTAATCATTCTCCATTGATGGTAGGATTAATATTGCTTCTTGATCAAGAGAACAAACCTCCTCAATGAGTAACATAAAATAAACCTCAAATTTCATGCTTGTCATGTTGAGACTTAGACCTAAGAGGTACCCTATCATTGAACCACACTAGGTTAGCAATGTATGGACTAAAATTACAGTAGAACCCTAATATGGAAGACCATAAATTGATCTTTAAAAAGGGACAGACGATACACAAGAAAAAATATTGTAATTGCCCGACTAGTCCTAGAAAGGTCTCTAGAGGTAGGCAATCGATGATACTATATTGACTAACATAGCTACCGATCCTTGGTAGAAGGTTCTGACCTCTGTCAGATGTTACGACAGTCATTACATGTCACACCCCAATTCCGTACTATTCAGAATGGTGTGATGAACCGCTAATAAACCAACGGTTCAACCAGGATCTCAAATATGTTGTGTTCGTTTGCTTAAACCATACACGTCTACAACCATAATCAGAGTAAATACACAATAGCGGAAGTCTTAAATATTAGAACTGAGAATCTAAATGTGATAATCATAAATAAAATACCCAATTATCTTTCATTGACTGAGACATAAGTAAATAAAATAATCAATTACATTTCCTCAATAATCCAAATAAAAATCTAATCGAAAACGCATGAGTTGCATTCGCATGACGAATCATGCGTCTCCATTATATCTTCTGCGTCCATCGTCGCAACGTGCCCGTATGCGGGAGCATTCATATAATCTTCCACGGTCATACCTGCATCATCAACTAAAAATATTCAAATTCGAAAAGGGTGAGCACACATCACGGCTCAGTGAGCAAACAAAACAATGCAACAAACATATGCATGCATTCAATTCATATCTTTGGTCTGGTATATATATAAGTTTGCAATGTGCTATAGAAAGGTTCGGTGGCCGCTTCGCCTCTATACACAGGGTGTGTAAGCCCACCCAATGGATCAAACACCATTGTCGTCCACATCCACCCCACCATGGAATAGAGATAGAGCTAAAGTGCTTAGGACCGCACCGCATCACACTTCCCCTGATGCTCTACCCATACCAACACGTAAGCCCCTGTTGGCGAGGGCTTGCAAATTGGGCTCGTAACTAACCAATCCTAATGTCAAACAGTGTATCCAAGGCCTCACCCCAGCAACCCTCAATACGTCCATAGAGATAGAGCTAAGGCCCCCTGGTAGAGTCAGAGACTACACGGTCCGAGACCACCTCCCCTGATGCCCTACGACGTAATAGTTCTGCTAAGGTAATGACGATATGACGATGCTAGTGGACAAGACTTGAGTAGAGATAGGGCTAAAGTGCTTAGGACTGCATCGCATCACACTTCCCCTGATGCCCCACTCGCATCAAGTACACTAATCACACACAAGCATTCACATGCCTATTCCTAGCATCATCATCATCATCATGTTGTAAATAAACTGAATTAAATATGCATGAACAGTAATAACATGAATAGTAGATGACATGTGATATGCACATTACAATCGTACAATCATAGCATCATACATGGTATTGGACTCAATAAACGAAAATAGTTTATTATTAGCCAATTAGTTTAGGTCTTGTTCCCTCACCTTTGATTGAGTGTATATCCTCTTTCAGGCTTTAAGAATCACTTTTATATCATTATGAGAACCTAACAAGTCGATAAATTTTAATTAGAATTAATTCCAATAATTTTAAGCTTGATGTATTGCTAGGGTCGCAGGTAGGGTAGCAGTTTTCTGCGACCCCAGGGTGTAGGGTCGGTCATAGGGTCGGTTACCCATCGACCCTAGGTGCGACCACAGCCTCCCTAGACTTCCCGAGAGCATGGGGTCAATCATGTGGTCTAGTAGGGTCGGTTACCAATCGACCCTACGTGCGACCACACGTAGTTTGGGTAGACCTTTCATCCTACAGTCTATTCTTTCATGTTTGGATCCTTTGGCTTACTTTTATAGTCCATTCTATGATTGTTCTATGGCTCAAAACTCCAAGTTACACACTTTCCTTTGTTCACAATGATTTTCTCCATGGATTCCATTGGAATTTACCCATGGATGGATGATTTAGGTTTCTCCTAGACCCTACCCTATTCATGAACTATTCTAGGGTCTTACATAATTCATGGAGAATGTATTCATATCTTAGGTTTGCTGAGATTCAGAGATTTCTATGAATTCCTTCTCCTTAGTCTTCTTCTCCAATTCTCCTTCTCTTCTCCTTCTCTTCTCTTTCTCTCACTTTCAATTAGGGTTCCAAAAGGAGTGAAAGAGGCTAAGAGACGTCCTATTTATAGAGGAAAACCTCCCAAAATAAAGTCCCATCGAGATTAGGAAAGGATCCCCTTGAAATTAGAAACGTTTCCTAATTACGGTTTCAGTCTGTCATCCTAGGGTCGATGCTAGGGTAGCAGGACCCATCGACCCTAGGGTCTCAAGTCATCCGACCCTAGGACTGAAAAAGTCATGGGTTGGACTCTGTTGAGGTGGGGTCGACCCTACCTGTTTAGGCATGCGATCCTACCCTCAATTTTACTATTTTTGGTCAATTTCATACCTGGTCTTGTGATTTCCTTCACGCACTTGGTCCACTTGGCTCGACTGTGAGGACAAAGATGGAAAATCTTTTGAAGTCGCCACCTAGATTTAGGTCTAAGACCTTAGAAATGTGAAATCTCACCCCAAGGTAAGACTTCGATTGACTCATGACCCTTAGATTGGAATTCTGGTCCATCAGAGATTGGGTAAGTGTCAGGTTACGGTTATGGGAAGGGGTTAGGCACCCAAACCGCCCGATCGAAATCGGTCTCCTATACCTTTCCTATGCTAGACTCTATTTATTAAATTAAACCAAACCAAGTGGTTTGATATCATTGAACCGAATCTGTATCCATCAGATTGCCTACGTATCACGGAATTATTCCAAAAATCAGGTTCACCATCGTAGTTCAGGTGTGATTAAAGTTTATTGATGTGATTTATGCTTGTGCATGATTAAGTTCATTGTTCAAGTTGAAATTTATGCTTGAATGGTTGAGAAATCCTATGGGTTAGGATCTGGATAGTCCATGTGGGCGATAGATAGTCCTAGTGGATCTAAGAATAACCCTATTTGGGTTGGAATGTGGATAATATCCTAGTGGATCTATGGATAGTCCAAGTGGACTAAGGTGTGGATAACCCTATTTGGGTTAAAATATGGGGGATATCCTAGTGGATCTATGGATAGTTCGAGTTGACTAAGGTTTGGATAAATATCCTAGTGGATCTATGGATAGTCCGAGTGGACTAAAGTTTGAATAACCCTTTCTGGGTTAGAATATGGATATCCTAGTGGATCTATGGATAGTCCGAGCGGACTAAGGTGTGGATCCGAATTTGGGTTTCTCCCAAATGGCCTACGTATCCTAGGGTTTGCCCTAGGAATCAGAATCGCGTAGTTCGGGCATCTAGGTTGAAATGGGAATGGATATCCTAGTGGATCTATGGATAATCCGAGTGGACTAAGATAAATATCCTAGTGGATCTATGGATAGTCCAAGTGGACTAAGGTTATGGATCCGAATTTGGGTTTCTCCCAAATGGCCTACGTATCCTAGGGTTTGACCTAGGAATCAGAATCCGCGTAGTTCGGGGATCTAGGTTGAAATGGGAATGGATATCCTAGTGGATCTATGGATAATCCGAGTGGACTAAGATAAATATCCTAGTGGATCTATGGATAGTCCAAGTGGACTAAAATGTGGATCCGAATTTGGGATTCTCCCAAATGGCCTACGTATCCTAGGGTTTGCCCTAGGAATCAGAATCCGCATAGTTCGGGAATCTAGGTTGAAATGGGAATGGATATCCTAGTGGATCTATGGATAATCCGAGTGGACTAAGATCAATATCCTAGTTGATCTATGGATAGTCCAAGTGGACTAAGGTTATGGATCCGAATTTGGGTTTCTCCCAAATGGCCTACGTATCCTAAGGTTTGACCTAGGAATCAGAATCCGCGTAGTTCGGGATGGATAACCTTTTCTAGGTTAATGATTGAGAACCTATTCTAGGTTTGGGATTGAGAACCTATTCTAGGTTTAGGGTTTAGAACCTATTCTAGGTTTAGGGTTTAGAACCTATTCTAGGTTTAGGGTTTGCCGAGGGGCAAATCGTCCTAAATTACCCTTTTCATTCTGAATTCTAATTTTGGAAAGTTTGGCAAGGCATTCTCTTTCTTTATTAAGATTTTATCATTCCCATTATGCCCTTCCCAAGAATGTGGGTGCCTAAATGCACGTCCCCACACCTACATTGTCTTCTAGATGTGTGCATATATGGTAGTTTGACTAGGGTGTTGCATAAAATAAATTATTGCCAAAAAATAGAATATTCTATCTAAATATGGCACATAAAACATTTATGACAAGAAATTCAAATACAGTAAGATTGTTTAAAAATCTTTCAAATATGGCATGTATTGCAAATAAGGCAAGAGCCTATATGGCATGATCTAGTAGGCTATCTTCTAAGCATGGCAAGACCCTAATTGCCATTATCTTTCCATATTTAGGATTTTCTACCCTAATTGCTATTTTCTTTTCATTTTAGGATTTTCTACCCTAATTGCTACTTTCTTTCCATTTTGGGGTTTTCTACCCTAATTGTAATTTTATTTCCATTTTTTAGGGTTTTCAACCCTAACTGTTACTTTCTTTCCATTTTGGGGTTTTCTACCCTAATTGTAATTTTATTTCCATTTTTTAGGGTTTTCAACCCTAACTGTTACTTTCTTTCCATTTTAGGGGTTTTCTACCCTAATTGTTATTTTCTTTTCCATTTTAGGGTTTTCTACCCTAATTATTTTCTTTCCATTTTAGGGTTTTCTACCCTAATTGCTATTTTTTTTTCCATCTTAGGGTTTTCTACCCTAAATGTTACTTTCTTTCCATTTTAGGGTTTTATACCCTAATTATTATTTTATTTCTATTTTTAGGGTTTTCTACCCTAATTGTTACATTCTTTCCATTTTAGGGTTTTCTACCCTAATTGTTATTTTATTTTCATTTTTTTAGGGTTTTCTACCCTAATTGTTACATTCTTTTCCATTTTAGGGTTTTCTACGCCTAATTATTATTTTCTTTCCATCTTAGGGTTTTCTACCCTAAATATTACTTTCTTTCCATTTTAGGGTTTTATACCCTAATTATTATTTTATTTCTATTTTTTTAGGGTTTTCTACCCTAATTGTTACATTCTTTCCATCTTAGGGTTTTGTAACCTAAATGTTATTTTGTTTCCATTTTTAGGGTTTTCTACCCCTAATTGTGACAATAAGCATTTAATATAGCATGTGAGCAAGTGTAGCGGACAAATATGGCAATAAACATGTGTATCATTCCAATGATGGCAATGTGATTATTTCATTTATGGCAATGTGATCATTCCAATTATGGCGGTGTATGCATACGAGCATCCGAACATAGCAGAGCATCAAATATGGCATGTGAGAAACAACCAAAGCACATGAGAATCAATCAAAACATGATGGAACGCGCAAGATGACAGCTTTGTCGGGCTGGACCAAAATGGGCACATAGGGCACTGTACTTACTCAAAAAATTCTTAAAATATATCCCTGGAAAGAAGACTCAGAGGCCAACATTTTGTCTCAAGGAAGATATTCCTAAAAGAGACCATAGGCAGGTCGAAAACATTCCCCAAGTAAAGGCAAATACACTAGTCAGGTCTGTTCCATATTTTTGACCAGTTGCACCATAAATTCCAAATAAAATTCTATTCTTAATGAAAATTAAATACAGACATATGTCTATGTAGATAACTATCTGATTTAAAATTTCATTAAGAAAAACAAGTTAAAAAAGTATATTTTCTTTGTGAAAAATGACTCTTTTCAATCATGCAAATCAGCACATCATGACAGATCTGAAATCAAAGCTTTATGCACTTAAAAATTGATATCAATTCAACGAAAAATGGAAAAAATATGAAACCAGTGCCATTTTTTAGAATACTTTCATGTCTAAAAAGTTCATGTTAAGTGGATTTTCTGATTATGGCCATAAAGTCTTTGTCTAGAGACTTTCCGATGGAGGATTGCATTACATCCGAGAAAAATAGCAATGTCAAAGACAAATTGTTTGATATATTTCCCCCAATTCCAAATGGAACGAAATTTTAGGATAGTCTTCTATCATATCAAAGAGACTCCCATAAAATTTTGGGCTTCAAAATCTTAGAAAAATACATATGATGTACGTCCTAAGTTTGAACCCTAAATCTGGAATTTTCGGATCGGGAAAATCACTTTATGAAATTTACAAAAAACATCAAACATCATTGTATATCAATCAAAAATTCATCATTGAATAGCTTAGAAAAATTATCATTCATGAAAAATGTTAGACATAGGCATCCTAACATTAACAAGCATGTAATAGAGCATTCATGATTGAGATTTCATGAAAATTAGCCTTTTTCAAGTAAAATTGGCATTCGGGCATTATAACGACCTCTAAATTTGTTTAGAGTACTAACCTTGGGCTCAAATCAAGCGAAACCGTTGATGAAGGGTGATTGGGGGTTGTATCAATCCCCTTTAAATGTGAATCCTCCTTTTCCTCTCTTCTGCTTCTTTCTCTCTTCTCTTTCTCTCTTTTCTTCTTCTCTTTTCTTTCTTTTCTCTTTTCTCTCTCTTTCTTTCTTCCTCTCTCACGTTTTCTCTCTCTCACTCACCTTTCTCTCTCTCACCCACGTTTCCCTCTCTCTCTGCTCTGGAAAAAGGATCCTCCTCTTGCCTATTTATAATTTTTCACTCATTTTCTAAGAGATCCTTTTTTCTAAAAAATATTTTTTTAAAAACGTGAAGGGAATCTTTTCCCCCCTTTTTTTTTTTTTTCTTTTATTCCTCTCTTAAAACCGTGGCTCCTAAAAAACCTAATTTTTCTCTTTCTTCTTTCCCTTTTTTCTCCAAAGAAATCCTTTGGATTCTCTTAGAAAAAGGTCACGTTTTTTCTCACTCCCTCTTTCCTTTTTCTCAAAAATCTTTTGGATTATCTCCAAAATCGAAATCCTCATTCTCTTCCACGTTTTTTTCTCTCCCCTCTTTCCTTTTTTTCTCAAAATCTTTTGGATTATCTCTAAAATCGAAATCCTCATTCTCTTCCACGTTTTTTCTCTCCCCTCTTTCCTTTTTTTTCTCAAAATCTTTTGGATTATCTCCACAATTGGAATCTCCATTCTTTTCCACGTTTTTTCTCTCCCTCTTTCCTTTTCTTCTCAAAAATCTTTTGGATTATGATTTACACATATATATTACACATATATATTTAATAACATACATACACATACATACATACATATATATATATATATATATATATGTATATATATATATATATATATATATATATATATATATATATATATATATATATATATATATATATATATATATATATATATGTATATATATATATATATATACATATATATATATATATATATATATATATGTATGTATATATATATACATATATATATATATATATGTATATATATATATATATCATATATATATATATATATGTATATATATATACATACATATATATATATATATATATATATATATGTATATATATATATATATATATATATATATATATATATATATATATATATATATATATATATATATATATATGTATATATATATATATATATATATATATATATATATATATATATATATATATATATATATTATAATATATATAGAGGCCGACTTAGGTTGACAAAGCGATTTGAATTGGGTGGTGGGATTGGAATTCACTTGGGTTTCCTCTCCTTGTCATTTCACGGGTCATTTCATTTGTCATCCCGCATGGAATTTTCCGATGGCCTCTATTCCAAATTTTTGCGTTCATTTTGTAGAACATAAAAAATGAGAAATATAGGAACTTGAACCACCTCATTTGGAAGTAAAATGGTCAACTTATGAATTTTGAAGTTTAAACGGACCAATTACCGATAATTTGGTTGACCATTTCGCATGAGATCCTTCCGGAGGCTTCTACCGGAAATATTTTACGTCCACTTTGTAGAGCCCTAAAAATGGAACATAATGAGGCTGGAATCACCGAATCCGATGTAGAACGGAAAAGATATGCGGCTGAAGTTCGATGATAATTTTGCATGCAAGCTTGCATGGGACCAGGAGACTTCTACCCGGGATTTTTTGCGCCCACTTTGTAGAACATCATGAATGAAGAATAATGGTCTTGAAATCATCGAATCCGATGTAAAAGCGGGAAAGATATGAAGCCTTGAAGTTAACGATCATTTTGCATGCAAGTTTGCATGGGACCATGGCGACTTTACCGGGATTTTTACGTCCACTTTGTAGAACATCATGAATGAAGAATAATGGTCTTGGAATCATCCGAATCCGATGTCGGATGATCAAGATATGATGATTTGAAATTCAAGCAATCCGACTTAGGATAATTTGCATGAAGGCCTCCGGGGATTATTATTTTATAATAATTTTGAAACCTCCCTTATATGTATCATCCGACTAAAATGATCATATCTTCCTCATTTGATATCGAGTGAGCAATTCGGTCTCGTTTCGAAGATAATTCTATGACCTATCATCCATGCGGATAATAGCCCATGACCACGTTGTGAGGATCAGTGGAGAATCACAAATCTTTGGGTTAAAGGTCTGAAACCTGCCATATTGGTTCACTTATGCCGAGGGTGGCAAAAATGGGGTGCTTACATCGACCATGATAGGTAGACCTGGTACAAGGTGGTAAGACCGGTTAGTTTGATACGAGTCTTACATTACAGTAGCGATCGATGCACCGATTGATGAATCTCAGACTGCTATGATTCGACGATAATTCACATAGAATGCCCAACTAATAATCCCACACTTTATATAGGTGTAGAGCATGTCAAGAACACTGATTATCCAAGCGTGGGAACCAATAATTTCGTGATATCTATTGAGGATCAGAACCCCAAATGAATTTTGGAGTGTTTATAAGATATGCTTATTGTGCCACATGCTTGTTGTGATAACATGTCATCCAATAACTGCTTTGAGCATGTATTTGCATTTATAATATGTGATTAATGTTTAAATGTATAAGAGTGTGATCTAGTAGGTAGGGGTGAAACGGTCAAAGACCGTTGAATCCAACTTACTAAGTTATTATTGACGAGTATGTCACTCACTCCTAGTGGGATGACAACATCTTGTGGGGGCAAAACAGATGGTCTGGGATTCTTGTTGGGATTGATGAGAGGGATATTTCAGATGACATGTAGGATTTGGTTAGTGGCACTACCCTTGTATGCAACCTTGTCCAGTAGGGGGTTAGGTACTAGTAGAGTAGAGTGATGAGGGGGAAGGGTCGACAATGTTCGTTGGAGTATCACTGGCCAGACTTGTTGTCCAATCACCACTTTAATTGGGATGTGTGGGAGCATCAGAGCTATTGGAGTAGGCTGGTGAGTATCCAATACTCCCGTGCATGGAGGTTATAGTCAGTTTCTAGGAAGTGTGGCTAGGCCTTACCATAGCATACCAGCATACATGATACCAGACTCTTGTATTGGTGTGTGTAATAAACCAATCATGCATATTGTTTGCTTGCCGGTCTGTTTCTCGTTGAACTCATGTTGGAGAGCTGACCTTTTTGTACCATTATTTTTAGATGATTTTGCAGGTACCACAGTTACAGATTTTTCTGAATGCACCGGCGATCTCTCACTATGCCCAGTTAGGGACAATGCCGTATGAAGATGAAGCACATGATGCGGACTGCGAATGTGATGCATGTGTCTTTGATGGATAGATTTTCTTGATTAGAAGTTTTGGAACAATGATAATTTTCTTTTACTATTGTCTTTGGGAATAATTTATTACATTTAATTGGCCTATGATTTTATAGGGTAATCTTACTTTAAAGTTTTGGTTGTTGAGAGTGATTGATAAACAAGTTTGATTAAGATGTAACGCACTAGTATCATTACTTTTATTTATAACTATAATGCTCATGGTTATGTCGTATTTTTTGTTATTTATTACTCTGGGTTATAGATGTGGCATTGTGTTGGTAGTGGTTGGTATGTGTGTGCACCGCTTTTGAGGTCTTGGTGAGATCACATCCAAACTAAGGTGTTGATCCAGTTGTATCCCAAATTTTTTTTAGACTGATAGTTTGGGGTGTGTTAGTTTAGGTACTGGTGTGAGATGGGGGATGAGGGGGTGGTCTCGATGATCTTTGTTGGAGCGTCATCGAGCTGGACTCAGCCCTATCACCGTCCATGGTGGGACGCGTGGCTTCACTAGGGTTGTCAGAGCAACACTGAGTGAGTGACCATTTTCTCTCGTGCATGGAGGTTGTGACCAACTTCAGTGAGTGTGGCCAGACATTTCCATAGCACATGGCAGAGTCAGACTATACCTAACCTTGCTTGCTGAATCCTACTCATGATTATTGCCTGCTTGATTGTCTATTTCTCACTGAGCACATGTTGGAGAGCTCACCCCATGTACGTGTTTCTATTTTTATTTGATGTTGCGGGTCCCACTGTTGCCGAATATATGTACACACCGACTATGGTTAGCCTTGTTCAAATGGATATGCAGATGTTCGAAGAAAAAGAGCATGGACAAACTTGCGAGTACGGTGTCTGCGTGTTGAACTAGCTGGGATGACTATAAGCCCATCGTCGTTTTCTGATAGCTTACTTATTCTTATATCATAGGGATGTTATTAATATTCAGTTATTTAGTCACTTTTATGAAAATTTGTGGTATGGTTCACATAAATGGAACAGACAAAGAACTAGGATTATTATTTTATTGGTATAATTAGAATCTCAGTTCATTTAGTAATTCAATTCTTCCGATACTTATTATATCTTTGATTTTTTATTGGTCTATGAGATTGGATTAGATATGGATGGTGGGGTAAGCACAACTTACGGTGATTTTGGGTTGGACCATGTTTATTAATTAATCGGTTCAATCATAGAGCTTTGTTCGCTCGGTGACGATGGACTCGTGGTTCAAGCTCTAGCAGAAGAAGATGGAATCAAACTCAAATGGCAACCAAGCCTGGGTTCAAATCTTGGTGACGATGGACTCAATGTTTCAAATCTCAGAAAAAAGATAAAAAAAGGGGGGAGGGTGAAATTTGTTCTCTGCAATTTCAACTTTTATTTTTCCCCTTCTTCTATCATAGGTGAAGGAGGGATAATGAGTTTTCGTTTCTTTTTGTGGGGTGGATTTTTTTTTTTTTTTTTTTTTTCAGTCTGTGTGTTGAATCTGTTTCTCTAGAGGAAAGAAGATGGAAATTAAGAAGAAATCATTCTTCATTCCAAGACGTTATTTGTTTTCATATAAGGGTAAAAGGGTAATTTCATCAGTAACACTTTGACTCCGGCTTCTTGACTTGCTCTGGAGTTATTTTTGAGCTCCCACTTTTTCCCAAAGTTATTGGGAGCAGGCGTCTGTTTGGTAATGCTGCTTTGGAATCAATTCCAAAGTTCATTGAGAGCAGGAGGTTGTTTGATAAAAATGAATTTAAAATAGATTCCAAATCTGGTGCTGGCGGTGGTGGTGGTAGTGGGGTGGTGGTGGGTTGTGGGTGGTGGTGGCAATGTGGGGTGGTGGTGGGTGGTGGTGGCAATGATGGCGGAGGCGGCGGCGATGGTGGCGGCGGTGGTGGGTGGTGGTGGCGGCGGCCGAGGCGGTGGTGGCGATCGTGGTGGCGGCGGCGGTGGTGGGTAATGGGTGGTGGATGGTGGGGGTGGTAGCGGTAGTGGGCTATGACTTTCAATTTTCGACTCTCTCTTTTGGTTTCGACTCTGGAAAAACAAGTATTTTTGACTCTCAAATTTTGGCTCTGAGAATCATTTTTTGAACCGATTGTCTCCATGGGAGTTGAAATTAACATGGTGTTAGCAAAGACTTTCTGATTCCCAAATGACTCTTTGAGAATTCGAATCAAAAGCAGAGTGGGAACAGAGTGTTACCAAACAGGCACTTGCGGCCTACTAGAGTAGTCCGATTCCTATATGCCACAAATCTGGTTTTTCAAAGGTAGTTCGTGCATTTCTCATGAGAGGACGCAAGGTAATTTTGCGTATTAAACGAATTGTCAAGGGAGAACATTGTAATTTAACACCCAAAAAAAAAAGCGAACAGTACTCAGTACTGTATATATTATTATTATGCATAGACAACAATGGACTCACGTTTTCCGCTTCCGCCATTTTAAATTCCCCGCCACCATTTGGTCGTCGGTTTGAAGGTTTTCCCGTTTCCCCTCCTCAGCTATTGCAGTTGCAGACAGGTAATAGGCCCTTCTCTCTCCGATTTATAAAACGCAGAGAGCTAATTAACACTTTCTCCTTTCTCTCTCTCTCTCTATATATATATATGCGTTTCTGTCTTCCATTCACTGTATCACCAGTTCTGGCTCTACTTACTTTTCGTTCTTATACATCACTATTCTAGGTCTTCTTCCCCTTCTTGTTCCCCACTGCTTTTGTGTTATTCATTTCGGATTACGCCATGTTTCTGATGTTCAGAATTCATCATTCATATTTTTATTGCCTTGCAATTCACATTTTCTGACTCAATTTTTCTAGGGTTTCGTGTTTAATCTTGTTCTCATTGAATAGAAACTCCATCTCCCTTCTCTCTCAATTTATGAAAAGGTAGACATGTGTTTTTGTTAATCTTGATTTGAATACCTCTGGCTTACTATCTATCTATCTATCTTTAATTTAAAAATATGCTGTTCTAATCTAAGCTGATGTGTTTGCACTACATTGCAATGGTTAATGACCTACTGCTTCCGAGGGAACTATTGTGAGTGATGTCAAACTCTCAACAGTTGGATAGGCATTTGGAGGGCATTTATGCGGGGCTTGCACTCATGGATGTCATTTGGACCCATATCCGACTGTTGATAACTCAATAGCTGTCTCTTATTTTCTTTTTAAATTATTTATCTACCTCAAGATGAACATGGAAAATGAGAGAACAGTCTGGAGGTTAAGTTTAATGCCATATACAGTAGTTCATTTACCTAGGATCATATAACTGCAATGTTCCAATTTGCAGGATCTATTGAGGTACAGCTGCGGCAACATGGGGGACTCTTCACGGTAAATCCATAGTTTCTCAGAATTTAAAAATTGTCGTCATTATACTTGTAACACCATTGCATCTCTTCCATAATTGTCGCTCTAATTATCCTATATATTTACCACCATAACTAGAAGACATCTATGAGATCCCGTTGCATTGTTGTTCCTCCAATTATATGATCCTATTGATGCGATCAAATGCAGTATCTGAATGGGTGATTGCTAACACTAACATCGAATGGCAATGGTTCATAACAATGTTAATTTTCATCTAACACTTGGGTTATCTTTTTGGTTCAGAGTTCGGAAATATTCTTGGTTGGTTTTAGATTGTTGGTACCAAGGATTGAAAGAATGGGATAAGGGATCAAAGATCAAATCAATCCCACCCTAGATCAGTCTGGATCATAGTTAGTTAAAACGGGAATGGCAAAAAAACTACGAATGGTATGGAGCACTTAAAATGGCACAAAATTAAATGGGATGTTAAAAAATACAGTCAAATTTTATGAGAATGAAAAAAAAAGAAGAGAAAACTATCTGTACAGGGTTTAAATGTTAAGATTCAAATACTACGGGACGAAAAAAAGGCAACATGCGCAGATTAATTGTGCACTCATTACCTAATGACGTATTAGTCCATGCATCCCATCATATTCCCTTAGTATCAAAAAAAAAGGAAAAAAAAAAAAAAAAATCCCTTAGTGATATCTATTTTCAATTCTTTGTTTTGCCACTTTGAAAACTCATGGAGGGCGACCCTTGGTGTGACGGTAAGGTTTGTCATATTGCAACCTGGTGGTCACGGGTTCAAAATACGGAAACAACCTCTCTATGTTGTTGGGGTAAGACTGCGTACATTCTGCCCCTCTTCAGACCCTGCAGTAGCGGGAGCCTCACGCACTAGGATGCCCATTTTTTACCACTTGGAAAACTCATATTGGACTATAAAGATGGAATCTAGGGATGAATCGTATAGTCATTATGATCCCTCACCACAAACACCCAGTCACTAATTTAAATTTAAATTTGTAGGTTGTGGTTTAATACATTTCTAAGGTTGGTGTCAGTGTTGTTTTATAATAAAAAATTGTGGTGGAAGTGTGGGTCCTACCCCATTTAAGGAGGAAAAAGGTAGGGGGAGGCTTTGTCTTTAGTTAGTGGTTCACAGTAAGGTGTCGGGGTCTTGTAATAATATACCAAGAGTTCAAGTCAAGGTAGACTCTTAACCGATAATGGCAAGGGCCTCCAAAAGCAAGGGAGTAAATTGCTTTAATCCCACATCAAAGAGTGGGAAGAATTGAGGAAGAAAAGGTGTCTATAAATTGAGAATAAAGTAGAGTGTAGAGGTCAGGATTTTGGTGGAGAGTATTTATTCCCAGTTGGCCTAGTCAAAATTAAAAATTAAAAAATTTTCATAGCGTGTAGGACGGGCTGTTTCTTTTGTTTGTGCTGCAAATTCTTTTTTTTTTTTAATACAAAAAAAAAAAAAAAAAAACAGAGATGCTTTCTAAACACGTTTGAAATGAGCAATTAAAATTTACCGGTATTATGCCCTATTGTTTCAAGTAAAGCTGAAAACGGTGTCTTAGGCAAAAAACGGTACAGGATTCTCAACGCGATTAAAACGTGTTTAAACCAACTATGGTCTGGATTGGATAGGACAGTGGATTAGGCAATCTTTGGCTAATGCTTGGCTTAAGTTAGCTTGGATAGGCCAATCCTAGCTAAAGCAATTGGGGTATTGAGGTAAATCCTGATCCAGACTAGAGTGCTCTGGTACCATATGGTGTGCCCCGCATGTCTTCAATGCTGATGATAAATTTCTGTGTACTTGTATCATCTAGATCTAGCTTGCATTACTGTGTACTTTTGGCCTCTGGGCATGCAATGTTTACATTGCTGAACCTTTTTTTTTTTTTTTTTTTTGGGGGGGGGGGTCTTCGAGCTAATAACCACTAAAGGTGATTTCATTATAATAGTGAGATGCTTACAGTTAGGATACCAGCAACACATGTCAAGTCCTTGTTTCAATTCATTGACATACTTGTTATCTGGAGCAGGATGAAATCCTATGTCTGATGAGATCTCATGGTTCATATAAGATTTCATCTGGATATCCATTAGGAATTTCTGATGCATTTGATGAGATGGATAGGATTGTATGATATGGCTTGTTTGCAGACGGTCCATTACATTGGTGCAGTTTTGTATTTGATGGTTTATCCTTTGTGTTCCCTGTAAATGCTTGATTCCAGTAATAGTTTCTCATTGGTCTAATGGTTTAAAAAACTTCTAGGGAGGATTCCAACAACACACTTAGGGTGCTTGTTGCAACTGATTGCCATCTGGGTTATATGGAGAAGGATGAAATACGCCGACATGATTCATTTCAGGCATTTGAGGAGATATGCTCAATAGCTGAACAAAAACAGGTAAAATTTATCTGATTCAATTGCTCAGATACATTAACAGCTTAGATATATGATACTATATATCCCCCCCTCCCCCCCTTTCACCACACTGGTCTGTTATTACTTCTAGTTGTTCTCATTAATCTTCATCCCGCTTCCAGCCCTTTTGAGATCTCCAACTAATGCTGCTTCATTAGTCTGCTTGCCATGACACTTCTACTGACTGTTTACTTATCTTTTTATTTCCTACTTTCTTTTGTCAAAACAACTATAGGAGTCAGAGAGATAGATAGATAGTCTATTGAGTCCTATTAATAGAATATGAAGATTCATAGTCTTCTTTCTTATCCTTTTGGTATCATCGTATATTGACAGAAAAAAAAGTTGTTAGAAATACTGATCCTATCCCTGATCAAAGAACAGGAGAATATAGCAGTGAGCTTCCAATCATTGATTGTTTTGATTAAAACAACCACAACTGTGTGTGTGTGAGAGAGAGAGAGAGAGAGATCTATTATATCAGGATTAGAATTTAAGGAGCACATTCTTTAATGTTGGTTGCAGGTAGATTTTCTACTTCTTGGAGGTGATCTTTTCCATGAGAATAAGCCTTCCAGGACAACTCTTGTTAAGACCATTGAGATCTTCCGCCGCTATTGTCTCAATGATCGTCCAGTGCAGTTTCAAGTTGTTAGTGATCAGACTGTGAACTTTGCAAACATGTACAGTTTTCTTTTTATCCACATAAGTAACTTTTTGAATTTATCTATTTCTTCTACTTTCGGTGAACTTTGCATACATGTACAGTTTTCTTTCTATTTGTTATGAGTTATTAAAGACAGGGGGAGGGCCATCGGGATTAGCACCTGGGGCTAATCCCGATAGCACTAGGTCCCTCCACCTCTTCTATTATTTTTTGGTTATTAGCTTAGTACTCTTCTATGGTTATTCTCTTTATATTGGCATGGAATAGGGAGTCTCAACACAATGTTGTGACTCCCAAAGGTATAGGAACTTCGCATTCTTTTCTTCTTCTATTTCTCTCTTCTCTCTATAATTTTCATGGTATCAGAGCAAAGTTTTTAGGCACTGCTACACACATCAGATCGTGTTTGCCACTAACTACATACAAGTGATCCTTCAGTTTGATTGTTACTCGTACAACCCAAAAGTTTTGCATCTGCACTCAAAGGGGGGTATATTCACCCCATGTTTTTGATAGAACAGCATGAAGAATGATTGATTAATAGGTGACTGATCCTTTTGCTTGGAGTGATTGTGTTTGAGGACTAGATTGATTTCTGGTTCAGTTTGTTGGAGATAATTGATGCTGGTTCACCTTGTTGGAGACAGTGTTTTAAATCTCGGCGAGATCTTGAAGATCTCGAGGGGCTCGAGACGAGATCTCGCCTCGATATAGTGTATCGACCATCTCGACCAGTTCTCGAGCTGGTCTCAACATTTTCGACCATTTCTCGACATTTTTGACCAGTTCTCGACCATTTTTTGACTAATTTTTGATTCGTCTCAACATAATGTATGAATTATGATTGTATAGTTTACTCGACTACTTTGGGTTTTTTTTACTATGACAATTAACTAATTAAGTATTATTATGTTTATTCTTCTCCTAAAATAACATTTTACTGGCTCATTTGGTCTTCTGTGATCTTCTATTAGTGTCACAGTATGTAGAATAGCCAATATTACCCTAGGTTTACATTTGAATTTCAAACCGACATTGCTAAACATGGGTGTAAACCCAAACAACCACCATGTGTGATTATTTATATAGTTTTATGGTTTAAATATGTTTATATATGCTAGAATAGGGTTCCCCCAGAGTATCAAGCTTTAAAATGGTCATTTTAGGGTCGAAATACACATTTTAAGCCTTCACAGCTTTTGTGCAGTGTCTCGCCGAGATCTCGGTTTCTCAGAGGGTCGAGACACCCTCGAGACTCGAGATTTCAAACTATGGTTGGAGGTAATCGATCTCTTTTCTAAGATCGATTTTGCCACATTGATTTTTGGGGATTTAATTTCTGATTTCATCGGTCTCTTTTGGATTGATTTTTTTTGAGGTATTTTCTGGTTTCAACGATCTTCACTGGATCGATTTTTGGTTTCATGTTTGACTTTTTGAGGACTGCCACTGGTCTCAGCTATTGCTGGACTTTTTCTGGTTTGCTTTTTTGGATTGGCTTTTACTCTTTGCTTTGTGATTACTCAGTTCCATGGCTGAATCCAAGAATATGGTGACAAAAGTTGTGTCTTCATCCTCTCATCGGATCACAGAGAAGAAACTAGAAGGTGTTAATAATTTCCAGCAATTGAGAAAAATTGTTTAGTTGGTTTTGACAAGTTGGGATCAATAGAGTTATCTCACACAAACTACGCCTAGCATAGATTCTACATGGGACACTGTTGATGCTCGGGTTCTGGGACAGTTGTTGAATTCTACGGAAAATTCCATTGTTGATGTTGTTACCTATATTGTTAATGTGAAGGAATCAAGGTTTGAAAACTCGAGTCTCGACCCTGTCTCGACCAGGTTGAAACAGTTGAAATTTTCAAGTGAGACGATGCTTTTTTTGTCTGTCAATCTCAGTTGGACGTCTTATGGGCCAAATGCACATTGTAAGGTCCCATACTTCGAAGAAATCTTATTTTAACCCGTATAAACATAAGCCAACTTTTGGTTTGTAATAATAATCACACATAGTGGTAGCAAAAGGTTGTACACATATTGATATTATGCTTACAGTCTTACAAGAACAAGACTTGTTTATGTTTTTTGCAATAATCAACACTTGTTTATGACTGGAGCATAACTCTTTCAATATAACTTGGATTCAAGCAATGCCAGATTTATTGGAAAGCTAGCATAACCAGCATTTCAATAAATCCAAGATTGTTTGAATCCAAGTTATATTAAAGGAGTTACGCTCTGGTCAAATTTTGCTTGGAGTGTATGAATGCTGTTTAAAGTTGCCTGAATTGAAATAATCTTATGGGCATTAAAATAAATGAGTATTTTGGCGCTCTTCTGTTTTCTAGTGATATTTTACTATAATAAAATGTATGAAAATTTTAGATTATAGAAAATCCTTAGCATTTGAAGTTTGAAAATTGCCCACACAATCGGAAATGCAATTTTTATCTTAAACTGGAGTGTTGACTTTTTATCATTTAGAATTTGAATTTTAGACTGCCTTCATCGGATTCGATTTTTTTTTTAGGGGGGGTTGATTGCTTATCTATGAATAATATCTTAAGTAATTGAATATAAAAGTTATATTTCTTTTACCTAAATGATATTAGTTATAAATATGTGCTGAGTGTTGTTTATTGTTCCCAGAACCATTTTATGCAGGTCATAAGGTCTCAATCTAGTGCAAAACAAACCAAAAGGGATAATTACATGCACCTCCCCTGGACTTAGCCCCAATTCCAAGCAATCTCCTAACATTGGAGGAAATTACAACCGCACACTGTGTGGTGATTGGTGACGGTGGTAACAGAAAACACCAAATACACCAAATACCATATTCCCATTCTTTAAACTACTAACCCACTTTTCACCTCTCTTGAAAGAGCTTTCCAGTAGCATCCTCTTTTCTCAGTAGCATTCTCTCTTCTTGGTGGCAGTACTTCGAATAGTGAATCGGTGACATAGTTTGAAATCTCGGTTCTCGAGGGTGTCTCGACCCTTGAGAAAATCGAGATTACCGAGATCTCGGATCTCGGCGAGAACCTGCCGAAACTCCCAGAGGGTAAAAATGGGAGTTTCGACAGGTTTTTTTTTATGGTTAAGCCATTTTTTGCTGTTTTAAGTCCATTTTAGAGCCATTTTAAGGCTATATATTGCAGGAAAATACTTATTCAACATATATAAACACATTTGAAGCATAAAAAGTAATCACATTATCGAAAAATCATACATTCATAAATCATAAATCCCACAAAATAACATAATTTACAAGTACTCATTATATGAAAAACTTAAATACTCAAAATGAAATAATACATTCCCATTAGTCCATCTCAATGTCTAATCATATGTAGAGTGGCGTGCAGGTTCCATCTGATCAGATTGACTTTGTTGAAGAAAATATATCTCGGTCTGATAAACAAAATCCTGCCACGACATCCTTCGGCTATAGAAGGTCTGGTAGTCTTCCACATATTTCTCATACATATGATCCAGGAAGTTTCTAAAAATACCCAACCTTGGATACAATTCACTATAATGTGGAGTAAAGTGAGCATATATTGGTTGGTGTGGGGGCGTGGTTCTTTGCAAATTTGGGACTGAAAAGAGACTGTCCACAAAGTTTGAGCCAGTTTGTGATGTAGCATTACTAGTATCAGCGGAATAATCATATGCACTTCCCATCATGCGGTCATCATCACCGAAATAAGAACCGTACGCTGAAGTGGTGCCAAATCCATGAGCACTCCACTGCCCCTGCTCCTGTCCACTGCTACCCTTAATGCTCAGTCCTCCAAAACTTGTAGACATGCTATCAATTTCAACATCAGGCATAATATCAGGATAAAAAACGATGTCAAAGAAACGATCTTCTTCTTCTTCCACTGGTTGCAAAGGGCGTTCCCGTTGACGAGACCTACGTGTATACCCAATCATAGGCCGTGATGAAGATGCGCGTCCACCATGATCTGGATCCTGTGTAGTGTGTGTATATTGACTCTCACCGGTCCATCTAATAATGGGTACAGTCAGTCTAGGATCACCACCACCACCCTCATCACCACCACCACCCTTATCACCACCACCCTCATCACCACCACCACTACCATCATCACCACTACTATCAGAAGTTGACCAGCCAGATTGTTCCATTGTATCATCATCGCATTCTGAGTCGCTACCAGTACCAGCTGGGGGGTCAAACGGTCTAGGCGACTGTGCGTGTACACGACCCTCATCCGAGGACATAAATCGCTCGAGATTAGAACCCATCGGAGCAGATACAGTGGGGTCGGACATCCCACTAGGCTCATCCATCACTGGAACTGCTCTGTCTCTCACCCATTCCACATAGGGATCCTCTTCATCTGAAGATAGTTAGAAGATGTCGGCTATGTCGATCAGCTCTTGTTCATTTCTTTGTTCAAATTTCAAGCATTGTACCCTCAATCTCATATTATAATGGGTGTAGACCAAGTCATTTAGCCGTTGAGAGCCCAATTTATTCCGCCTCTTTGAATGGATAAGGGAGAAAGTACTCCAATTTCGCTCACACCCAGATGCGGAACATGTCTGAGATAGGACTTTGATTGCAATTCTCTTCAACTCAGTTGCATGCTCGCCATACAACAACCACCACTCAGCTGCACAAGATGAAGAACACATTTTAATACACATATTGAATAAGATATTTTACTTGAAAATTTCAATTTCCATAATTCCATACCAGGATCGGTCTTATCTCGTCCAGCCACTGCAGCGGGAGTTCCAAAACTCCCAAGAGCATCTCTGAACGTTTTCATCTACACCCATTTCAAAATTTATAACCATTAGCCATTGTAATATGTAGATATTCAAATAATTCAGCACTTAAACCATACAACTCACCTCCAGATTGACCAGTGCTTGTACAGTATAATCTGACACCAATTTTGCCACAACATCTTTTATCGCACCGATAAGGTCAGAATTGAGCCCAAGCACATGTGAATATTGGTACTTGGGGTTCAAATAGTATGCTGCAAAATATGAGTCGCCAGATTAAAATAGAGTACCAACTATTAAGTGGAACTAAATTAAAGACATTATTAAATATACTCACCAGCATTATGCAATGGGTGCATCAGCTGACTTTCCCATCGATCTTTGATAATCTTCACAAAATGTTTGTTTCCATGTGGAAGTATAGTTTTTATACGGTCCTTTAACATATCCATGGCAGCATATAAATGTGGCATGGTGGGCTGGAATGCTGTATTCACTAATCTCAGCACCTTCACCACTGGCTCCAGAATTTTGACTACATCCTTCAGTGTTCTCCAAAATTCCTCTGAAGCTATAGTAGTCTGTGCTTGAACCCCAGTAGGAGAGCTGGACTCCCTCCACCCAAACCAGTCTTCAGAAGCAAACATCGATCTGAGGCCTACCATCTTTGCCTGAAAGCTCTTTAGGGCTATGTAGTTGGTAGCAAATCTAGTAATGCCGGGTCTTACCAAGTCCCCTCCACATTTCTCCCTCAGCAAGTTCAAAGAATAGCATGGTTGTATACAAATGTTATCACCTGGCGTGCTTGTTCAACCACTTGTTTTACTTTTGGATCTTGCCCATGTCCTTCAACATCAAGTCAATGCAATGGGCAGCACATGGAGTCCAAAAATGGTTATAGTTAGCCTTCATCATCTCTCCTGCCTTTTTGTAGTTGGTGCCATTGTCTGTCACAATTTGCACCACATTTGTAGCACCAACTTCATCCACCACTGTCTGTAGCAATCCATAGATGTAGTTAGCATCTTTTGTGTATGCAGATGCATCCACAGACTTCAAGAATGATGTCTTCCCATCACTGTAGACCATGAAGTTGATGAGGACTTTCTAGTGGGACCAGCCCAACCATCACACATTATAGTGACCCCATATGCACCCCAATTATTCTTTAACCCTTCTATCCATATTTCTAACTCTTTTTTAATTCTTAGGAGATAAACATTCATCACTTCATATGGAGTGGGGGCTTTAACACCAGGACCAGCCTGAGCAACTGCATCAAAGAAAGGCTGATAGTATGGGCCACTACTGGCATTTGCTGGGATACTATTATAGATAGACCACCTAGCAAAGGCATCCCCAATAAATTCTTTTGTATCCTTCCAGTTCCACATACTCTTCAATCTCTTCTGTTTGGCGCCAGCCTTTCTAAAAACTGCTGGATCCTGCTGTAGAATCTCTACATAATCCTCATCCCTAGCAGTAGGTGGTGGTGCCTGGGGTTGTGCTCTAGTATTTTTTGATCTTCTAAACATAGAAGCCAACCCTCCCTTACTCCGTGTTTGTGGTTCTTCGGGTTGCTGAAATGATCTATTACCACCTGCCCCTAAGGCTCTTTGCCTCAACCTTTCCATTTCCATCTCATGGCTGACTTTACTAGCCATTGTTGCCCGTCTCAGATCTCTGGCTTCTTCCTCAGTCAAACCCCTGGTATCTAGACCATCATCATCTGAACTATCATCATCCAAACCACGCACTGTACCTCGTATTGCTTCCTCAAATTGTTGTTTATTTTTTTCTTTCTCTGCCTTTCTCTGCTGGCCTCCCTTCATCTGTGCAGCTATGGCCCTGGTAATCTCCACAGGAACTATAGGACACATTGCCACATCTGTAGAAGTCCCACTCAAGTGTTGCTTAAGTCTGGTAATCCCACCAGACATAAGCTTCTTCCCACAGAATTTGCATTGGGTCTTCGTTCTATCACCGTCAATGGCGGTATAATACTGCAAAGCCATGTCAGTACGACCAGCATCACTACCTCCCTCACGAGAACCCGAAACAGCCATAATATTTAGAACGAGACACTGTTACATAAGATGATAAATAGAGAAATTTAAATCAATAGATTTACATTAATAAACTTAAAATTGAAGAACATAAAAGCATCAAAGATGCGAATACAACTCAAAATACATTGAAATTTCTTTTCAAAATTTTAAAACTATGTTACAAGAAAACATAATATTTTTCCTAATTTTCCATAATTATTTAGATATTATTAATAATTTTGGATATTAAATAAAAATAATTTATTTTTGTGAAAAATATAATCTGACAACATGAAACCGTAGATTGGTCATTGATGTTCAACTTTTATTATTTTGAACATCAATAGATAAGTATTAATATTTTTTTACTAATTTTTTATTACTGAAAAATAAAATTTATTAATAAAAAATTTATAAAAATAAAAATATGTACAGAAAAAAATAATTGAAACCGTGACCGCGTAGATCGGCCAACGATGTTCAACATATATTATTTTGAACACCAGTAGATAAGTATTAATATTTTTTTATTAATTTTTTATTGCTGGAAAATAGGATTTATTAATAAAAAATTCATAAAAATAAAAATATGTAAAGAAAAAAAAACTGAAACCGTGACCGCGTATATCGGCCAACGATGTTCAACATATATTATTTTGAACACCAGTAGATAAGTATTAATATTTTTTTATTAATTTTTTATTGTTGAAAAATAGAATTTATTAATAAAAAATTCATAAAAATAAAAATATGTACAGAAAAAAAAAACTGAAACCGTGACCGCGTAGATCGGCCAACGGTATTCAACATATATTATTTTGAAAGTAAACTGATTAATATTTAAGAAATGCATTTTTTATTTTTTTAAACAAAAAATAAAATAAATATATATATATATATATACAGAAACGTGGCCGCGTAGATCGGCCAACGGTGTTCATCATATAATATTTTCAATACCATCTAATTAATATTTATCATATTTTTTTTAATTTTTAATTGCTGGAAAATACATTTTTTTAACAGAAAATCAAAATAAAAAATATATATGCAAGAAAATAATTTCGAAAGGATGAGGTTGTAGATTGGCCTAATGACTCACATATATAAATTTCATGATGAACCAACATGTATTGAACATATTAATGTAAAAAAGTAAGTTTTAGGGGAAAAAATTATACCTCAAACCTTAGATTTGCAAAGAATAGGTCAAAATGAGCCTCCAACAGCACTTTGATGGAGATATTTGTAAAGAACAGAGGTTTTCGAACCTTAGATGCAAGGTTGGAGAAGAAGGAATGGAGGAGGAGAAGAAAACAGAAGGATTTGAGAAGCAAAATGAGTCTCGGTCGAGATCTCGACCGAGACTCTTATATAAAGCCTTGGACCAGTTCGAAACTGGTCGAGACCAGTCGAGAACCAGTTGAGAACTGGTCGAGACTGGTCGAGATCCAGTTTCGAACAGTGTTCTTGTCTCGACCCTTTCGAAATTTCGACCGAGACCTTCTCAGTCGAGTTTTAAAACCATGATTACACATTTAACACATGTTAAATGTGTGTACATAGAGCTGTCCCAGCACACACATTACACATTTAACATGTGTTAATGTTAAATGTGTGTACATGAGTTGTCATTCTTATCTTCTTATCCTAAACAGATCCACTTAAATTGAACCGAACCGTGAATCAGTTCATTACTTACAACACTTCTCCTCAAGTTGGTGCATATATGTCATGCATGCCCAACTTGGACAAAATGACATGAAATTGTTTTCCAGGTAGTCCTTTGGTGAAGATATCGGCAAGCTGGTCATGAGTTGTCATTCTTATCTTCTTATCCTAAACAGATCCACTTAAATTGAACCGAACAGTGAATCAGTTCATTACTTACAACACTCCCCCTCAGGTTGGTGCATATATGTCATGTATGCCCAATTTGGACAAAATGACATGAAACTGTTTTCCAGGTAGTCCTTTGGTGAAGATGTCCGCAAGCTGGTCAGTTGATTTAATAAAAGGAATCTGAATCTGACCACTTTCCAACTTCTCCTTTATGAAATGCCAATCTATTTCCACATGTTTAGTTTGGTCATGTTGTACGAGATCATGAGCAATGCAGATGGCCGCTTTATTATCACAACATAAAGTCATAGACTGAGAATATTGAATCTTCAAATCCCTCAACAGGCTTTGTAACCATAAAAGCTCACATATGCCTTGGGCTATAGCTCTGAACTCTGCTTCTACACTGGATATGGCAACCACATTCTGCTTCGTGCTACGCCATGTGACTAGGTTGCCCCCCCCCACAAATGTACAATATTTAGATATGGACTTCCTGTCCAGACTTCCAGCACAATCAGCATCAGTATAACCTTCTATTTTTAAGTGATCATTTGGAGTTAACAAAATCCCTTTCCCTGGAGCTGCTTTGAGATAATGCAATATCCTGTAAACAGCTTCCATATGTTTGGTGTAGGGATCATGCATTAACTGACTCACCAGACTAACTGCAAAGGCGATGTCTGGGCGAGTATGAGACAAGTAAATCAACCTTCCAACTAAACGCTGATACCTCCCCCTATCGACTGGCGCACCATCTTTTTCCTTGATTTTAGTGTTAGGGTCTAATGGAGTATTACACGGACTGCAACCTAGCATACCAGTCTCTGTTAAGAGATCTAGAACATATTTTCTTTGAGATAGAAATATCCCTTTAGAAGATTGGGCTACCTCTATCCCAAGAAAATACCTTAACTTTCCTAGATCTTTTATCTCAAACTCCTGTCACAAGAATGCCTTCAACTTCTTGATTTCAACATCATTATTTCCTGTGACTATGATGTCATCAACATACACCAGTAGTGCTGTAATAGTCCCACCAGAGTGCTTTATAAAGAGAGTATGATCCGCGTTACTTTGAATGTAGCCGAATCCTATCATGGCCCTGTGAAACCTTCCAAACCATGCTTTGGGAGACTGTTTCAATCCATACAATGTACGCTTCAATTTACACACCTTGTCACTACTAATGTGGTTTGAGAAGCCAGGTGGATAATCCATGTAAACCTCCTCAGTTAGCTCCCCGTGTAAGAACTCATTCTTCACATCTAGCTGTTGGAGATCCCAATGGTGATGCACAACACATGCTAAGATAATTCGAACAGTAGTCATTTTCGCAACTAGTGCAAAAGTCTCCTGATAGTCGATCCCGTATGTCTGAGTGAATCCCCGAGCTACTAGTCTCGCTTTGTAGCGGTCTACTGTCCCATCTGCCTTCTGTTTGATGGTGAACACCCATTTGCACCCTACCGGCCTCTTCCCTGTAGGGAGTGAAACAAGCTCCCATGTGTTATTTTTTTTCAGTGCTCTCATTTCTTCTTCCATTGCTGCTTGCCACCGCTCATCAGTAATTGCATCGTGCCATCTTTGAGGAATGGACACAGAAGAGAGAGATGACACAAAAGCATGATAGGAAGGAGATAACGAATTATACGAAACAAAATTAGAGATGGGATGAAGAGTGCAAGTCCTAGTACCCTCTCTAAGGGCAATAGGGAGATCAGAAGCAGAGTCTAAAAGCTCCTTACCTATGGGCTCTTCAGTATCTGGATCCTGGGCTGACGAAGGGACATGTGGAGTGGTTGCGTTGATGGTAGTGGCCTGTCCATGCTTGCTTCTGGCACGGCTATATACTTGCAACGGCTTGGGGCTAGGATTAGATTGGTTGGGTACGGTAGGAGTGGAAAGAGACTCTGGTGTAGGAAGAGGTTCTGGTATTTTGTCATTTTTACTTGGTGTACATGAGCTGTCTGAGTCCACAAAACTTTGTACCCTTACTTCCTCAGGAGATGCTGATATAAGTAAAGACACATCTTCGACTTCAACTGGTGCGGGCTCCCCCTGAAGATGGGACTGGTAATACATTAAACTCTCATGAAAAATAACATCCCTTGTGATGATCATCCGGCGAGAAGGAGGATGATAGCATTTATATCCTTTTTGAGTTGCCGGATAGCCCAAGAAAATACACCGTAGACTTCGTGCCTCCAGTTTGCCATGTAGGTAATGATTGCGTGTGTAACACACACAACCGAACACCTTAGGTGATAGTGGGAAGGAGGAATTTCCAAGTAACAGCTCTAGTGGTGCCTTGTTTTGAAGAAGGCGAGATGGAAGCCGATTGATCAAGGATGTGGCTGTGAGGACTGCATCGCCCCAATAATGTGCGGGAACATGAGAATCCATCATTAAAGCGCGGGCTGTCTCAAGGAGATGGCGGTTTTTTCTTTCAGTCACCCCATTTTGTGCTGGTGTGTCAATGCAACTGTCTGATGAATGATGCCGTGATCCAGTAAATATTGCTGAAAATGACCTTCTAAGTATTCTCGACCATTGTCACTTCGAAGTATTTTTAATGAAGCATGAAACTGGGTTTGTACCATTTTGTGGAACTGGCGGAAGCATGAGAAAACATCACTCTTGTTTTGCATCAAGTAAACCCAAGTGGTACCAGTGTGACAGTCAATGAATGTGACAAACCACCGGTGACCAGAAGTAGAAGAAACCCGAGCAGGACCCCAAACATTTGAATGAACCAAGTCAAAAATACCAGTGCTCTTAATATAAGTAGGTTTATAGGAGGTACGAGCCTGTTTGGCCAGAATACAGGCTTCACATAATAACTCATCTTGATTACATTGCTTAAATAAAAAAGGAAATAACTGAGATAACACAACAGTGGAAGGATGCCCTAAACGACGGTGCCACTGTTGTAAAGTACCGATAGTAGAGTAGTGCGGGGTTGGTTGGGTAATGAGTGGAGGCTAATATGCTATTGGTGATGGAGGACCATCTGCAAGAAGGTTGAGGCCACCATGCATTCTACCATGTCCAATCGTCCTCCCGCTTTCCAGATCCTGAAAAACACAGTAAGAAGGGAAAAAAGTAACTTTACAGTTCGAGGATTTTGTAAGACTATTAATAGAAAGTAAGTTTGTAGAAAAATTCGGGACATGAAGCACAAACTGTAAAGTAAGATTTGGGGAGCAACGGACGAACCCCTTTCCCAAAATAGGAGAAAGAGTCCCATCTGCAACTCGGACTGTATCATGCCCAGAAGAGAAAGAATACAGAATAAATGAAGAGGAAGAACCTGTCATGTGATCAGTGGCTCCAGTATGACCCATGGATGAGTGTTATTGGAAGCACACTGACCAGCATAGGATGTACCTGACCGAACAAAGAATGAACTTGATGGCCCCAAAGCTGACTGATGATCAGTGGTGGCAGCAGTGGATCGTAGAAGATTCCTGAAAGCCTGAAATTCTTCAGAAGTGAGCACAGAAGATACAATAGTTGGAGGTTTGGGCTGTTCACAAGTTTCCATCTGATGTGCCTGTAGAATCTTCCCAACCCACAGCCCACACTAATGAGTATTAAAGTAATGAGTTTAGAAGCAATTATGAGGAAGTGGCAACATTTAATCCTACATCGGTTACATGTACAAGGCAATAAGAATATTAAACGACATGAGATTAATTGACTCATTACTTATTGAAGATGCAAATAAAAATATGGATATAGTACCATACGCATATTAAACGCGTTTAAAACGGCAAGGCTTGGAGTATGGAGTATTTTAAAGTATTTTTGAGGTCTATATGGTAATATGCCTTCTAAACGGTTGAGTACGGTATGGCTGTATCGTAAGCGTTTAAAATGAGTTTTAACTAATAGTGTCTCAACGTGTTGGTGGCTTGTACACAGAGCCACTTACTGTCAGTTATCGAGGTAAGCATTGTTGGGTTAATGTTCCATTGTATGAGATGGAGTAAGGCTGGTCTTGGCTAGGCGTAGCTGAGGCACCGAACGGACATTGAATCCCGAAAAAAGTTGGTCCATGACAGTTGGTATCAGAGCTTGAAAAGCTATATCAGAACGTGAAATGAGGTAACCAAGCACAATTTATATCAGTCTATCAGAGCAGGTTGGAATCAGCCCGCATGGGAGGGCAAAATTTGCAGAAAGCTCAGTTGGTCGGTATCATATCTGCATGTCCGTGGTTGGTGTGTGGCAGACACCATCATGTTGGAAAAATGGTTGTACGTTGTGATGGGTGACAGACATTGTGACGAGTTATTGATATGTAGTGTTGATACCTTGAGGAGCAGAATGGTTTTATGGGAAGCACACGGTATTTCGCCACAATATATGTGGGCTGGTCTCTAGTGCGATGGATGGTGCTAGAGCAATTGTTGAGTGGATCAAAAAGCAATGGGAACCCCATGGATTATGTTCTGGTGGCTCAGTTGGACAACTCAAGCACATGTCAATGAGGGGATGTTGAGCGGCACCGGGATTTCGATTAGTGCGAGGTGTTGGACTACCATGCAGGAAAGCATGCCAACGAGGGATGTTGGGTGATAAGGGTCGAGTAGGGCACAACAAAAAGGCCTTGGCTACCATGTGACAACGAGTTATTGTTTTGATTGAAATAATACCAGAATGCCTTTGTGTGGCACAAAAGAAAAAGAAAGAAAAATCAAAGGAAAAAGTGCAAAAGAAAAGAAAAATTATGTGAAAAAGAAAAAGTGCCAAAAAGAAAAAGAAAAAGAAAAAGAAAAATCATGAGCAAACAAGAATGATGCCAAGACAACAAGTAAGTGGGGATTTGTTATGGTTGCCCAAAGGTAAAAGAAAAATCTATTGAATGGCTGATTCACTTAGAGAAAGGAAAAATTGGTGGCCCTGTGGGGTCAATTGTGGAACGAAGTAGTCTGAGTTGTGGGAAAATTGGACAATGGAAAGATGAACTGTACCTCGAGTGGGGGAGCACCCCAAGGCATGCTTGGGAAGCCGGAAGTCTTCAATTGCGAGTGTGAGAGACTTGCCGCCGATGGAGTCACCAACTGCGAGCATGGTTGACTTGGATCGAACGTCCTCGAAGGGTCGAGGCATCGTGGCACCCGATTGTAGGTGAGAAAGCCCTCAAAGGGTCGAGGCATTATGGCACCCGACTGTAAGTGGGTCAGCAGTCAGCACCCGACTGTAGGTGGGTATGCAGTAAGCTTTGATTGGTGTTAAAACAGGGAGTTTGCATCACGACACAGGGGTTGTTGCTCATCTGATGGACTAGTCGCAGGGTGAAGAATGGGTTGAAGCAAGGCTTTGATTGGCATAAAGACATGGGTTACTGCTACGGCACAAGGAGGTGGTGGTTCATTCAAGGAACTAGTGGTGTGCGAGGTAAAGGATGGGGTCAAAATAGACCATGAGAACTTGTTGAACTCGTTGTGGGATCGGCAAGATGCGGTGGGCACTCCCACGATCTTGAAAACAAAGGACATCGTGGCCGTGGTGGTCACATTGGTTCTCGGAAGACAATTAAATTTGGGATGCATGTGCAATTGGTTGGTATGGGATGCCATGGAAAGCTTGTGTTTCTTGTTCAGTGTGGGTTGACTGAGTGTGGGCGCACATGGTGGTGTGGCTCACGTTTGTCGCACTTTAGGTTGTGCAAGTGGTTTTGGGCTTTACGGTGATGGTTTATTGGACGATAAACCTTTGATAATGTATACAAGAAAGCAGCTATGAGGTATTGATGCATATATGACTGAAGGAAGAGGCGTCGTGGTGCCTAAGTGATTGGCTTATATTCAAGTGGGATGGTGCATTCTTGCTTGGAACCATGCGGACCTTGGAGCTCAGTTGGATGTGGCAGACTGGGAGAAGTGGAGTTGTGGTTTTGATGGTCAACTCTATCCAAGTAGGGTGGTGCACTTTGCTAGGAATCATGGTTCCAGGGACAACAGTCAAAAATGTTGCTTGGATTCAGGCCGTTTCATTACGAAAAGGGTGGTTGCTATATGAAGGGAAATTGTTGGAGAAATGGTTTGGTGTTTTAAAAAAGGGTACTCTTCGTTGATGGGGACGTTAATGGGCTGAGTAGGGGAGGATGTCACGACCTCAATGATGAACCTCTTTCTAACCCTCCCTTGGTGCATAATGATGTGTACCTCAACGGGCCGTTATGTTCACTGTTCGAGTAATGAGGCTGAATTGACGCATGCACATGGGCCTATGTGCACTTTTGGTCTTGTGCCATTGGTGGCACGCATGTGTGGGGCTTGATGGCCTAGAGGGTGGTCTTTGTGCTCGCGTAAGCATGCATGTGTGGTGCTTTGTGGACAGGAGACAGCTATTGTGCTTGGCAGTGCAACAAATGAGGGGGCGTGCATGGCTTGTGTGCTTATGTGTGGGGACATGTATGACTTATGTTCCAAAGAGTGGGGCAAGTGCATGGCTGTATGCTAAGATAATGGGGCTCGTGTGCTACAGACGTGAGCAAGTGTGCATGGATGTGTGCCAACAAGGGGTGGAGTGGTGCACATGATGTGCTAGTGGCATTATCGTAAATATTGGTAAGAGAGATCCATATCACCTTTTAGAAAAGGGGAAAGCAGGAGGGGTGGTGTGCCTCATCCCCCTTGGTATCATGGCCCCTTGGCATGGCATTGTGGCTGGCCACAAGCAAGGCAACGTGGGCATCGAGATTAGGTGTGGCTTGCCACAACTAGGCACTGTATGCAGTGTTGGCCTGGCCTTGTGCATGGTGGTTAGGTATTCCACGGGTGGAAACCGTGGGCGGGCATTCAGGGTTGTAAGGGACGTCGAGTGTCTCCCTTGTAGGTAGGAGCACCCATGGGGACTACATTTAGGGGAAGGCCTTGGCGTAGCGAGCAGCCATGGCAGCAGAGGTTCTTGGATCATGGTGCTATTAGCATCCGCTATGCGATAGTGGCACCATGGCTTGGGCAAGTAGGCTATCTCGTGGCTCTGTGTGTGTCTGTCCTTGGCATTGCTTGAGTTCGACATGCCGAGGACGTGTTTGTGTTGTTGCTATATTTTAGCACGAAGGATCATGAGTGCAACAGTGGTGGCACAACGTGGACGAGTGCACCATAAGGCTAGCCAACCTTCGGTGCGTGTGTGATTATCCAAGTAGGCTTTGAAGGGAGCCCTATGTGCATGATCGATGATCAGCTAGTCGTAGCCATGAGCGGGCTAGCGTGCCTACCTAGTGGTTGAGTGGCATTATTGATGGGTTTCGATGACAAGGAAACCATGTTGTCGGATAGCGTTGCACGGTGATGCGATGATGTACGTCTAGGGTGTCGGGCGTAGTGCACAAGTGGCCCTAGATGGTATTGTTGTAATCCATAACCGATAGGGTTCAAGGGTAATCTTGTTCTTTTCCCTTCTTTATTATCATTAAGGTTTTATCATTATGAGTCCACCTTAGCGGACCTACTCTTAAGTGGTGGCTAAGGAGGGACATGATTGTAATTTGGTTGTCAATGTTTTATTATAAATAAGAAGGCTAGGTGAGGGAGAATATCATCTCACTCATTCATTACCAATATTTGATTCAACATGGTATCACAGCCATTTTCCTTGGGATTCCAACCCTAGCCATTGCCACCCCCTCTCTTCCTTTCTTTTTTTTTTCAGCACCGCTGCACCAATCCTCTCTCGGTTTTTCACCACACCCTCTTCCGCCTCTCTCTCTTTCGGTTTCTCCTTCTTTCTACTGCCTCTTTCTCTAGCCTCCATTATCGTGAGGAGGCTCTCAATGGGTTAGACAACCATCACCGAGGGTCTTGGTAATTTTTTCCTGAGGTTCTCAATCTTCTCCGTGATCTGAGAACTCTCTCCAAGGATTGGTTGTCACCTATTACAAAATATTTGCGGATTTGATGGTATGAGCCTTGTTTCCCTACTTGAAAGGATTTCTTCAAAGAGATTACACAAATAGCCATTATCGATTCTTTTCTGATTTTATAAAGATCGAAACCTGCTGAGGATGTGTATCTCAATCACAGAAGACTAAAAGTCTGAAACATTGCATCTCTGGTACATCTTTGGTACATCTTGGGTACATCTCTTGTACATCTCTGGTACATCTCTGCGTCTCTGGTACATCTCGGGTACATCTTAGGTCGCAGAAGACTGTAACGCTGCATCTCTGGTACATCTTTGGGACATCTTTGGTATATCTCTGGTACATCTCCTTGCATCATCTTTGGTTCTAGGTATTTTAAAATTATTGGGCAAGATGGATTTCTTCATAAAGCATGGTTCTATTGGTTTGCTAGCTCGTGATTGCTTGCTGCTATATCGATTTGCTTTGTTAAATTTCTTTTTTAGGCAAATCGATATTGGTTTGTGTTCATCACCACCTTCATAGGTAGTTTCTCCTACTACGAAGAACCTTAAAATTGAATTCACTGCTATTGCACTCAACCCACTCAAGTTGGATGGGACCAACTATTTAATGTGGTCCAAAACTGCTCACATGGCAATCTTTGCCAGAGGTCTACTATGCTATGTCATTGGCCCAAAAAAGCCTGACCCAGAGGACCGATTTTATGAAAAATGGGCATTTGAAAACTTTATTGTGATGACTTATCCGATTAGATCCATGGAACCTAAAATTGGTCAGGGGTATGTATTATTGGCTAATGCTGCACAAATTTGGAATGCTGCCAGAAACCTACTCTTAGGTTGGCAACTACTCTTTAATTTATGATCTTCATGTGAAGTTAAGTGCAACTAAACTGAAGGATATTACTGTGTCCCAATACTATTCCGACCTTAGAAGTTTGTGGCAAGAATTGGACTACTATGACACATTTGCTACTGCTTGTTCTACTGATGTTGCTGCCATGCCATGAAGTTAGCAAAAGGGCAAACTAAGGGTGTATAATTTTTTTGCTGGCCTTAATGTTGAATTTGACCAAGTCAGGACTCAAATCCTTAGTTGTGAGCTCCTACCATCTTTAGAACAAGCTTATGCCTTGGTTCAATCTGAGAATTTGAGACGTACGTCTATGATGCCTACATTGCTAGCAGAATGGTCAGCACTTTAGACCACTTAGCAGTTCTCTAAGTATTCCTCCTCTAAAGAGCCTAAGAGCCTGTTTGATGTGAACACTGTGGAAAAGATAGGCATACTAAGGAAACTTGCTAGAAGTTACACGGGAAACCAGTTGATTTTGAGGCTAAGCGACGTGAAAAAGGAATACAGAAATCCAAGAACTTCAGAGCAGCATAGGCTCATCAGACAGAGGCTTGTTCTCTTATTGTTCCTTTTATTGGAACTTTTCCAATGCTTTCCGCAGATGAACTTCAGGCTCTCAGTAGTCTACTAAGGCTATCTTTTGCAGTCAATACCGCTCTTCCATCAACATTTGCCACACCAGGTTTACATTTTGCTTAGCCAGGTATTCTTCATGCTGGTCATTGTGTTTCCTATCCCTAGCCCTTGGGTTATGTACACTGGAGCCACTGACCACATGATGGGTTCATCCAGCTCCTCTTATCTGTATACTCCCTCTTCTAGGATAGATACAGTCCGGGTAGCAGATTGGTCCCTCTCCCCTATATTTGGAAAGGGCTCTATTCGTTGCTCTTCCACCTTTACTTTACTGTTTGTTCTTAATGTTCTTAGTTTCTTTAAGAATTTACTTTCTATTAGTAGTCTTATTAAAACACTTAACTGTATGGTAAACTTTTTTCCTTCTTTGTGTATGATTCATGATCTAGTGAGCAGGAAAGACGATTGGACATGGTAGAATGCATGGTGGTCTCTACTTGCTTGATGATGGTCTTTTAGAATCTACATCAACCTAAAAACCACCTTCACATCAACCTACCCCACGCCACATCTATTCAGCTGTGAGCACTCTCCAATAGTGGCACCGCCGTCTTGGTCATCCTTCCACTGTTGTTTTATCTCAGTTATTTTCTTTTTTAGTCAAACATTGTAATAAGGACGAGTTAATATGTGAAGTTTGTATTTTAGCTAAATAGGCTCGTACCTCTTATTTACCTTCATCAAATAGAAGTAGTGGTATGTTTGATTTGATACATTTTAATGTCTGGGGACCTGCTAGGACTACATCTATCTCTGGGCATAGATGGTTTGTAACCTTTATAGATTGTCACACTCGAGCTACTTGGGTTTATCTGATGCATCATAACAATGAGGTTTTTCAATGCTTCCGTCAATTCCATAACATGATAAAGACATTGTTCCAAACTCAATTGAAGATGCTTCGCAGTGACAATGGCAAAGAATACCTTAAAGGTATATTTCAGCAATATTTTGCAGATAATGGAATCCTACATCAAACCAGTTGTGTTGACATACTAACTTAAAATGGGGTCGTAGAGAGGAAAAACCATCATCTCCTTGAGACTGCCAGAGCTCTAATGTTTGGAGGTCATGTTCCAACCCAATTCTGGAGTGATGCTGTCCTCACTGCTGCTTCACTTATCAATCGGCTCCCATAAAACATTCTCAACAACAAAGCTCTTGTAGATCTCTTGATTGGCAATGCCTCCTTTATGATCTTACCAAAGGTCTTTGGTTGCGTTTGCTATGCCCACAACCATCGATCGCTTGGCAAGCTTGATCCCAGAGGGTTACGATGCATCTTCCTAGGCAATCCTGCGACGCAGAAAGGGTTCAAGTGTTACCATCCTCCTTCACGGTGGACTTTTGTTACCAAAGAAGTCCTCTTTCATGAACATCTTATGTATTACCCATTCCATCTTCAGGGGGAGAAGGATGCAACCGAAGCTGAAGATGTGCCTCTTTGTTTCCCAAAAGAAGCAGAAAGATCCAAGAACGATCCATCACGGATCCGGATCCACATGTTATAGACACAGATGTAACATTAGACCTTAATGAAATACCATCTACACCTACACCCAGTCCCACAACTAGTCTTAAGCCTAATCCTCTACAAGTCTACAGCCGTTCTAGAAGCAAGCAAGGAAGGACCACTACCATTAACGCAACTTCACATGTTCCTTTGCCAGCCTTGGATCCAGAGACCAAGTCTCCTCTTGGTAAAGAACTTCCTCCCTCTGTTTCTGATCTTCCTATTGCTCTTCGGAAAGGTACTAGGGCCTGTACACTTCACCCTATTCGTAATTATGTCTCATATAACTCTCTTTCTCCTTCTTCTATGCATTTGTGTCCTCGCTTTTCTCTGTGTTTATTCCCCAAAAATAGTAGGATGCAATTATAAATGAACTGTGGAAAGCTGCAATAATGGAAGAAATGAGAGTCTAGAAGAAAAATGATACATGGGATCTTGTTCCACTTCTACAGGGAAGAAGTCAGTAGGGTGCAAGTGGGATTCACGGTTAAGCAGAAAATAGATGGGACTGTGGATCGGTACAAGGCAAGGCTGGTTGCTCGTGGATTTACCCAGACAAACGGGATTGATTAACAAGAAACCTTTGCTCTAGTGGCCAAGATAACCACAATTAGGGTTCTTTTGGCTTGTGCTGTACACTATAACTGGGATTTACAGCAGCTAAACGTGAGGAATACCTTCCTCCGTGGAGAACTTACTGAGGAAGTTTACATGGATTGTCCACTAGGTTTCACAGATGCTAGCACCAAAGGGAAGATATGCAAGTTAAAACGCTCTCTTTATGGACTAAAACAGTCTCCTAGAGCATGGTTCGGGAGGTTTCACAGAGCTATGGTAGCATATGATTACATTCAGGGTAATGCTGACCATACCTTATTCATTAAGCACTCATCTGGAACTTTCACTGCCCTAGTTGTATATGTTGATGACATCATTGTCACTGGGAATAGTGATGACGAAATCAGGAAAGAATAAAAATCAGTTACCCCGCATAAAAGTTTCGAAACATCACCTACCACCCATATCTTTCAAAAAACATCAACTACCACCCAAACATTTACCATCGTTAATCAAATAGATCCACTCCATTTATAAAATCCTGTTAGTTGCTGATGTCATCCAAAAGTAAATTTGAATTGGACAATAATACCCTAAAAATAAACTGAAAGACATTTTTACCCTCCCTTAGTTAATTGACCCTACACCCTCAAATGGTCTCTCTCTCTCTCTCTCTCACACACAGCCTCTCTCCAGCCTCCTGCACCGCCCCTCTCTCTCTCTCTCTCTCTCTCTCTCTCTCTTTCTCTCTCTCTTTCTCTCCACCCCATGCACACCATCGTTGCCTCCGCCATCTCCACCATAGAGCGAAGGAGACGAGAAGGAACTCTTATGGGTAATGTGAAACGACAAAATTAGTGTTTTTGGCTTAAATCCCTAACTCTTTTCTCTTTCATCTTTGTTCTTATCTTCTTCACCTGCGAGGGCGACGACGATTAGGGTTCCTTCGTTCCTATCTTTTTCTCCGGCAACACGACAACAACATAACTAAAAGAAATGAAAAAAGTGCAGGTCGTCCTCCACAACTTTGAGTTGGACTGCCAATGTTGAGATCTCCTCCAAGGTAAAAACTCAAGAAGGAAATAGACGGATACTAGAAATGTGTAGTATCAGGTTAGGTCCAACTTTCAAGATATAGAAAAAGCAACAAAAGAAATCCATGGCATGTGATGAGAAACATCACCCATGATCCACCATCTGTCCACGATCATGACAACTGCAGTTTGCTGAAACAAAGCATTTGCAGCTACCCATTTTATGTGGAAATAATTGAGAAATAAAAAAATATAAAACCTGGAAGATGTATCAGGCACAACAGTAGAAGTTTTCTTTTTCCACCGAAAGATGAAAGCAGAGTAAAACAAAAATTTCACAGAAGAAAAAGGCTGATTGCAAGGGGACGTAAAAGCTATGGTGGGACTGGGAAACCAGATTAGGTGAAAATCACATTTCAGCCGCATTCAATCTTGTGGAAACCTCAAGATTCAAGAAATTGCAGAAAACAGGGTATAAGAAACCCTAAGTATAAACGAAACAATAACCGAAGAAATTCTCGCAAGAAACTGAAGAAACTCCCGCAAAAAATTGATGTACAAAATTTTGCACAAAGGAAACAAGAAGTAATTGCAGAAAAAGGCATCAAGAAAGAGGTTTCCAATAGGAATTTGGAAAAACAAGAACAAGCACCGAAGTAGAAATCGGATCACATATCTTCTTTGAAACGGCTTCAAAATGGGTTGAGACCTCTCCTCCTTGTTATTCGGAGGAGTTATTGAAGGAAAACCCTCCCATTTCCTTCTCCGCTCTTTCCATCTCCAAACATGGCTGCTACTCTTAACTTTTCTTTTTTTTGAAAACCAGGAAACGAAGAAGAAGAAAGAGCCAGGAAAAAAAGAAGAAGAAAGAAGGGTTATTTTAGTAATTTTACTAGTTTTTAAAATTTTCAAATTAATAACATAAAGGGTAAAACTGTCTAACACTGATTTCCGTTACCTCCGTCAGTTACTTGGGTGTAGTTGATGTTTTTTGAAAAGTGTGGATGGTAGGTGATATTTCGAAAGTATTATGGGGGGTAGCTGATTTTTATTCAATCAGGAAACTAAAGACGGAGTTTGAAATCAAAGATCTTAGAAAACTTAGGTACTTTCTAGGGATTGAAGTTGCCAGATCTACAAAGGGTATCTTTCTTTCTCAAAGAAAGTATGTCCTTGATCTCCTCTCAGAATCAGGACTGCTAGGGCACTGACCATGTGATACTCCACTAGATCCCAGTACTAAGCTCGGGGAGAAAGAAGGAACACTGGCACACAAAGGCATGTACCAGTGGTTAGTTGGAAGACTCATCTACTTATCATATACACGGCCAGACATTGCATTTGCAGTTAGTTTGGTAAGCCAGTTTATGCATGATCCCTACTTTACTCTATGGAGACAGTCTATAGGATACTACATTGCCTAAAGGCAGCTTCAGGAAAAGGGATCCTTCTATCACCTCATAATCATCTAGCAGTAGAGGCCTATACTGATATAGATTGGGTAGGTAGTCCAGACCGTAAGTTTATCTCTGGTTATTGCACTTTTGTGTGCAGAAATCTGGTTACTTGGCACAGCAAAAAGCAGAATGTAGTTGCCCAATCCAGTGTAGAAGTAGAGTTCAGGGCAATGGCCCAAGGAATATGCGAACTCTTATGGTTGCAAGGCTTACTTAGAGACTTAAAGATTCAATGATCTCAATCATGACTATGTTTTGTGACAATAAAGCAACTATCATCATTGCTCATGATCCAGTCCAGCATGATCAAACGAAGCATGTTGAGATAAACCGTCACTTCATCAAGGAGAAGTTAGAAAGTGGCCAGATCTAGATTCCATTTGTCAAATCAGAGGACCAGTTGGCAGACATCTTCTCAAAAGGATTACTTGGGAAACACTTTCATATGATATTGTCCAAGGTGTATATGCATGATATATATATGCACCAACTTGAGGGAGAGTGTTGTAATCCATAACCGATAGGGTTCAAGGGTAGTTACTTTTCCCTTCTTTATTATCATTAGGGTTTTATCATAATGAGTCCACCTTAGCTGACCTATTCTAAGTGGCAGCTAGGGAGGGACATGATTGTAATTTGGTTATCAATGTTTTATTATAAATAAGAAGGCTGGGTGAGTGAGGGAGAATATCATCTCACTCATTCATCACCAATCTCTGGTTCAACAGGTACGAGTATCTTGTTGGGTCGCAAAGTGATGGCAATGTGGACTAATGTTGAGTGAGCCTTAATGTGTTGGTGGCTTGTATGCAGAGCCACTTCCTATCGGTTATCGGGGTAAGCATTATTGGGTTAATATTCCATTGTATGAGATGGAGTAAGGCTTGCCTTGGCTAGGCGTAGCTGAGGCGCTGCACGGACATTGAACCCTGAAAAAGGTTGGTCCGTGACATGACGCTATTTCAATTGCTTCCTGTCTTATTACCTGCATGCGTTTTTCTGTCTTAGGTGGTGGGATTCCTCATTCTTTGTTGTTTCCTTTTGACCCTCTGTTTGTGCTCCCTCTCAATGTCTCTGGTTGTGTTTGTTTTATTCATGCTCATCGTCCTGGTCCCTTTAAGTTGGATCCTAAGGCTCTCAAATTTCTATTCCTTGGTTATTTCCGTACTCAAAAGGGTTATCGTTGTTATTTACCAGAGTTACATAAGTACCATGTTACCGTTGATGTTTCTTTCTTTGAGTCCATACCATATCCGAATGGGTCATTGGTTGTGTTTGAGTTGGATGATGATCGGCCTATGTATTTTGTCTTACATTCTGTTCGCAAGTACCACTAGTCGCCACCATACCTCCTTCACCCGCTCCTTCGCCGGCCATCAAACATGTTTACCCTCATCAACCTTGGGTAGATCTTGCGCCTCTAGCCCCTCTTGCCCCTGTTACATCTTCTTTGCCTGCAGATCTTGCTCCTGAGCTAAGTATCCCTTTTTCTGACCTTGATATTCCTATTGCTTATTGTAAGGGAGTTTGGTGTTGTACCCAATATCCCATTTTCAACTTTGTGTCTTACTCATGTTTTTCTTCTTCATTTCGTTCCTGTTTGTTCACTATTGAGTGCCACCCCCTTCTTAAGTCTGTTGCAAAGGCATTGTCTAGTCCTGGTTGGAGGACAACTATGGAGGGGGAACTGTTGGCGTTGAAGGAAAATCACACTTGGCATCTTGTGCTTTTATCTGTGGGCAAATCTGCTATTGACTATCATTGGGTCTATGTTGTTAAGGTCAAATATGATGGTTCTCTTGCTAGTTTTAAGGCTTGCCTGGTCGTCAAAGGCTATGCTCAAGTCTATGACGTTGATTATCTTTATACTTTTTCTTTCATTGCCAAGTTTCCCTCTGTTTGCATTTTGATTTCATTGACTGCTTCCCTTTATTGGCCGTTGCTTCAGCTTGATGTAGAGAATGCTTTCCATGAAAAGCTTTATATGGAGCAATCTCTTGGTTTTGTTGATCCGCGGGTGGGGGGGGGGCTTGGGGTTTAAACTCAAGAAGTCATATATGGGTTGAAGCAGTCTCCTTAGGCTTGGTTTGGTCGTTCACTTAAGCTATTCTTGGTTTTGGCTTGTCTAGATGTGATAGTGATCACTCGATGTTTTATCATCAATCCGTGTTGGGAAAATCTTTCTTATCGTATATGTTGATGATATTGTGATTATGGAGATGATAGTGCATGACTTATGAGTTTGAAGACTCATCTACAACAACAATTTCACATCAAGGATGTGGGCTGATTAAAATATTTTTTAGGAGTTGAGGTGGTTTAGTCAAGGAAAGGTATTTCTCTTTCAGAATGAAAATATATTCTGGATTTACTTACAGAGACAGAGATGTTAGGATCCATACCTGTGGATACTCCAATGGACCCCAGCATAAAGCTTACAGCTGATAGTGGTGATGTTTTAAGTGATCCAGAGTAGTATCACAAACTGGTTGATAAATTAAATTATCTCACTGTGAGTTTGTGACTTGACCCAATGTAGCCTTCCCAATTAATGTTGTGTCACACCCCAATTCCGGCTGAACCAGAAGTGTGAGTGAACCGTCACTGAACCAACGGTTCACACCAGGATCTCAATAAGACCGTGTCCACTCATACAAACCATTGCACATAACCATAATCAGAATATAATAAAATACAGCGGAAGTCTTAAATTAAATGAACTGAATTCGCTATTGATAATTTAAATAAAATATCCAGTTATTCTCCACACCAAAACGTAAATAAATATCCTTACATCAATTTGTAAATCCAATTGAAAATAAATAAATAAACTAAACAAATCCTAGAGGTACACGCAGAAAGGGCACTCGCATGAAGCGTCATGCTCGTCCTCTCCTGCTTGCACTTCTAAAGCAGCAACACCTCCATACGCCAGAGCATCCATGTAGTCCTCCACAATATAACCTGCATCAACATTTAAAAATAGTGTGTACACAAGGGTGAGCTCACAACTTAGCTCAGTAAGACAATCAGACAATGCAACAAACATATGCATGTGTAACATTCACATTATGGTCTGGTTTTAAGTTTGCAATGTGCTATAGAAAGGATTGGCGGCCATCGCACCTCTATACATGAGTGTGTGAAGCCGCCCAATGGATCAAACACCACTGTCGTCCCACATGCACCCACCATGGAATAGAGATAGAGCTAAAGCGTCTGGATCAAACACCACCAACACTTCCCCTGATACCCTACCCATACCAACACGTAAGCCCCTATTGGCGAGGGCTTGCAAACTGGGCTAGCAACTAACCAATCCTATATGTCATCACAGTAGGCCCTATCCCAGCACAGCTCCCTACGGCATAGAGATAGAGCTAGAGTCTAGTGGTCAGGCTGGAGACCACAGTGCCACTTCTTCCCCCTGATACCCTACCCGCATCAAGCATGCTAAAACAGAACGATACGAAAATGTGCTAGTGTGAGGAATGATCCCAGACCCCAGACCCTTCCCATCTCATACACCAACGAAAACAATCACATGCCTAAGAGTCACATCTTAGCATAGCGAGTATGCATGGACAATAATAATAACTGAAAGTAAAGGATGACATGCGAGTATGCACAAACATCAGTCCATAGAATCGTAATTATTAACAACGTTTTACTGTTATTAAATTATTAGGGTTTAGGTCCGATTCTCTTACTTGACGCTTGATTGATAGCTTGCTCCGCGTCACAGACTCCAAACTTGCTATCACAAGGTCCTACACGACGTTAGGGTTATGTTAGAATAGTTTTTCATAGGATTTACGTTGGTCGGAAAACCAACAAAGTCAAAACACTTCTCACAGAGCAGGCTAGTCGTAGGTACTAGTTGCAGGTACCTGCCGCGGCACTGTGGGGAAAGGTGCGACCGGTATGGTCGACCGGTCCCCACAGACCAGCCTCCGGGAGATACTGGTCGAAGGTACCGGTCGCATATGGTGCGACCAGTATGGTCGACCGGTATGTCTCCGGAAGACCATACACCCGGTTCTTGCCTTCCGTTGGTCACCCCCTATAGATTCTAGGGTTTCTCCTATACATTTTAGGTCTGAGCACTGAGTTAGAGTTCTTTCCAACTCCATTCAAGTCCTAGTTTCGATGATCTTCAACCTAGAACTTGAATCTAGGGTTTACCGACTATATTAGGTTTGACGGCAAAAATATGGTTTAGATCAATACCTCGCCTTGCATGGTATTGATCCAATCATAACTAACCATTCTAGAATGCTTAACGTAGAGGAAGGTTTAAGCACTTACCGTTGGTTCGCGGTAGAGTGTTCTTCGTCCAACGGCAATGGCGGCTCTTCCCTCTCCTTCCTAAGCTTCTTCTCCTTCTTCAATCTCTTTCTCCTCTTTAGGGTTTGTGAGGATCAATGAAAGGGATTTAAGGAGGTTTTAGGGTCCTTATATAGGCTAGGGTTGAGTTTAGGAAGCCTCCTAACATTAGGAAAGTCCTTCGGTTCGGAATTTGAAAAGTGGGACCCACAGAGATCCGTTTCCGGATCTAAGTGGTCTGCTGCACAGGCTATACCGGTCGACCGGTACCATCGACTGGTATGAAAATATCATTCCTAATTCTGGTCCGTTTTCATACCTGGTTGTCATCCGCTCGTCCCATCTGGCCCGGTGATGATTGGAAGACCTGTTACGACATGAATTAAAGGTTTAGATCAGGTTCATAGAGTGCGGGTCTTACATGTTGTGAGTCAGTTTTTGTCCTCTTTTCGGATGTCTCATTGAGATGTTATTCATATTCTACAGTATCTCAGTAAGGCTCCAGGCCATGGTCTACTGTACTCTGACCATGGACATGGATGTATTGAGGGATTTTCGGATGCTGATTGGGCAGGTTTCCCCATTGATAGGTGGTATACTACTGGTTACTGTACTTTTGTTGGCAGAAATCTTATGCCTTGAAAGAGAAAAAAGCAAATTGTTGTTTTTCGGTCCAGTGCAGAGTCTGAATATCATGCTATGGCAATGACAAATATCACATGTGAGTTAATGTGGGTCAAGCAATTGTTAAATGGTAACTGAACTTGGCTTTCCGGATAAGTCCTTTATGTAGCTATGGTGTAATAACCAAGCCGCCATTCACATTGCTTCAAATCTTGTGTTTCATGAAAGAACGAAACACATTGAGGTAGATTGTCATTTTTTTACTTGAAAAACTTCAGCAATGAATTATCTCTACAAGCCATGTTCATGCAGGAGAACGACTTGCCGATTTGTTTATTAAATCTCTGGGGAGTGAGAGGATTGCTGATATTTGTAACAAGATGGGCATGATTGATATCTATGCTCCAGTTTGAGGGGGAGGGTTATGAGTTATCGATGACAAGGAGAGGGCCAGGTGCTAATCCCGATAGCGTTATTTCCCTCCCCCTCTTATATTATTTTTTGGTTATTACCTTAGTACCCTTCTAGGGTTATTCTCTTTATATTGGAATAGAATAGGGAGTTTCAACACAATGTTGTGAATCCTAAAGTTATAGCAATTTCTCCTTTTCTTCTTCCTGTAAATCTCTCTAATTTACGCTATTCACAAAAGTGACTTTTTTAATTTATTTATTTCATCTCCTTTCCATTCATTTAGCAGCAAAAATTCCTTTTACTTGGAAACCAGGAGAAACACAGTTTAAGCTAGATAGTGCTTTGAAAAAGAAATTGAAGGCAAAACAATGACGACAGCTGAAGAACAAAAGGGAGCTTCTGCCCGACAAACCAATGAATAATCCGCTTATACCTCGTTGATAAACTCTCTTCTCTCAGAACCTCAACATTTCCCCCAAATTATTAGAGCCCAATACGGCAACCGCTAGTGCCACTTCCCAATAGATTACTCTGTTGATCTATCCAAATGTAACAAACTTCCACCTACTTGCCATCGTCAGAACCAAACAATTGCAAGGAAAATATCTTAAAAATGGGAATAGTATTGCAAGACAGAAATAGAGCAGGGTTGGGACATTTGGGTGTTCTTATCCCCATGGAACCTACTCCTACCTTTGCCTAAGATGAACAATGTTCTTGACCTTTCCTTCTTTTAGGACCTGTTGTGGCACTGCATTGCCATCCTTCTTGTCTTCTTTGCTTCCATCTATGATAGTTAGGTCATGATTGATTGCTTGATTCCTTAAGCAGGATGGTGACATCCTCAGATACTAATATGAAGGGTTTTCCTTCATCTTAACTATAGTCACATGCTACAGTCTGTTTCTCTCTCTCTCTCTCACCCTCTCTTGTAATTGTTTGGATGGTTCATCTATTTGTCAGTATGCACATTGATTTGCCACGTACATGGGGAGTCCATGTGACCATGGTTCAAAATCCTGCCGAGATATCAGGATTCCTGAAATTCTCGAACAGTTCGAGACTAGATTTCACACGAGACCTGGTTTCGGCCAGTTTCGATTGGTCTTGACATTTTTGACCAGTTCTCAACTGGTTTTGACATAATGTATGAATTATGATTGTATGGTCTACTTGACTACTATGGGTTTTTTGATTTTGACAATTAACTAATTATGTCCTATTATGTTTATTCTTCTCCTAAAAGGTAATTTTACTGGCTTATTTGGCCTTCTTTGTTCTTCTACTAGTGTAACATTATGTAGAATAACCAATATCACCCTAGGTTTACATCTGAACTTTAGATCGACATTGCCAAATGTGAGTGTAAACCCAAACAACCACCATGTTATTTTTACAATTTTATGGTTTAATTGTGTTTATGTATGCTAAAATAGGGTTTTCTAGTATTATTAGGCCTTAAAATGGTCATTTTACTCTGAAACACAATTTTTTAGCCTTCGTAGGGTTTTTGCACTGTCTTGGTTTTCTCAAGGGTCAAGACACCCTCGGGATTCGAGATTTTGAACCTTGCATGTGACAAAAGACCCTGGATCCATATTATACGTAAAGTTTCAGCTCCAAATGATAAGGGAAATGGGCATAGTGTCACCCAGGTTTTCGAATAGTTGTATTGTTGCCACAACATGAAAATAACTATAAATTAGAAAATGGGATTGTAATTTTGACCCACTTGCTTTGCTCATGTGGGACTGAAGTTTTCCTCATGAGGTGGTTGCAGGGAACCCCTGCTTCCAATGTACTACTGTGAGGTAGGTTGTGAACATTTAGCTTCACTTTGCTTGGATGTTTAGTTTTTATATTTAGACAAGCCAATGACATGTTCTCTGCCCTTAGCGGACAAGAACAAGCTCAGTTTCTTGTCAATGTCATAAACTAGTTTAGCTCTTCTGTTGCCTTCTCTACATCTTATGCAGTTATCCCCTCCCCTTCCACAAAGGTTTCTCGCTTCCCCATTCTTCCTTGTTGGGGACATTCATGGTTATGGCTCCAGAATGAAGCCTTGTTGCCTTGGCACCTAGGTGGGCCTCCAAGGTGATTAAGGTGCACATATACAAGGGTAGTTTAGATGTAAAATATGATATTTCTTTCCTTTAAAATATAATTTTGCAGAGGAGCTGTTAAATGATTTTTTTTCCTTTACTTGTAAATATGAGAGACAATGTATGAAATTAGAAAAATGTGTGTAATAAAATTATACTTTAACAAATGCTTCTTCTTCCATCCTTTGCCCTTTTCCTCCATTTTTCTTTCTTTCCCCCTCTCTCCCTTTTCTCTTGGGTGCAACTTACCGACGGGTGGCCAAGGACGTAGAAAACTGCCTTGGCACCCAGATGACGCCTTGACAACTATGATATGTTCGACTCCCCTATTTAATGCTTGGCTCACCCCACCCCCGTGTTTGGTTGGGAGGTCACTCACCATGGATTTTGCCTCGTTATGGTTCAGGAACTCTAGATATTAGGTTTGCTTCTATTTCCTATTAGAGTAAATTATGCCTGAGGACTGCAATGTCTTGAACATAGTTCTCAAGGCATCGCCCAGGCGCCCAGGCACCCAGGCGCCGTTGTGACGCCTTGGAAAATCGGGCACCTTGGTTGCCTTGGTGGGCGCCTTGATTGCTTAGGTAGGCCGTCAGGCCTCCAACGCCTTGGTGCCTTGACAACTATGGTCTTGAAAACTATGATTAGGGTCCTTCAAGTTTCAAAAACTATGATTGTGGTTCCTAGAATTTAGGGAAAGAAAGGCCCCCCACCATTAGACTGATGTTAGTCCAAATTACAAGATATTTGGTTTCATGTTTACTATATTGATAATGACTATTTTGCCCACAGAAAACAATCTCCTAACTTGTTAGGATTCTACCTTTAATCTGAAAAATAATGATAAAAAAATCCTCACATTTATATTAACATATATGTTACAATAACCCCCCCCTCCCCAACACACACACACACACACACACACACACACATATTAAATTAAGTCAATAGGCATGCTCATGAGCCTTATGAGTGTGGGCTCGAGGCTGACACATTGTTGTTAGGGCGGTGAATGCTACATGTGATGCCTTAGAAACTAAAAGATGGTTCAGGTTGTTGTTTTTGACTTGAGTGACACACTGAAGTCCAGTTTGTGTGATTGCATCTGATTATCTGATTCTGTTTTCTAAATTGATTTTGGGGCGAATGATCTCTGAGATGGTGGTGTGGGTTAAAACCTCTCAACTTAATATTTTATTTATTTTTGTAGTAGAGAGGAAAAAAAACTTTTTTTGCCTGTTGCCCAGTTCAGAGTTACTTTTCCCTTGAACTTGTTCCTTAGTATTACACTTTCTTAGTTTATCATTATTTTTTGCTTCTGAATTTTTAAACGTGGTATGTTTTGTCTGCTGTTAGTGTGGCCTGGGAAAATTTAGCCTGTGGAGTTTGGGGTTGATAACTTGGTATGAACAAGGTCAATCACTGTCCATATGGCAATTCCAGAGAGTCCCATAACGGATGTCATCTCTTTCCCAGGCATAATCTCCTGTCCTGACTGTAAACTAAACCAATTAGATCCCAGTATAGAAGTATTTCCCTCTCCCCCCCTCCCCCTTTTTGGTAAACATAACTCAGCAAGCAAAATGTAGAAGAAGACATCTGTGATTTGTAATAGCTTTGATTTGTTTTACAGATTTGGTCATGTTAATTACGAAGATCCTCACTTCAATATTGGCTTGCCCGTGTTCAGTATTCATGGGAATCATGATGATCCTGCAGGAGTGGTATGGTGTAATGCTAAAACTCAAATATCAGATTAGTTTAGTGCACTATATATACTTTTATCTATTTTTCATGTTTTTCACTCTAATATTACAATTCCCATTTTGATTGACTTATCAAAGGTTTTTGAACTATTTGTAATTGTCAGATCGGATTTTATGCTTGTATTGTTGTTTTGGTGAGGTTGGCCCTGCCACATAGCTGTATGATTGGTAGGGAACTGGGAAAAATCCATAGGAGGGAGCTGTGGGGGGAAAAGTGGGAGTAGGTTGGCCAGGAAGCCTTCTACAGGTAAGGCAGCATGCTGATTTGTAGCTGGGGAAGGGTGAATGTAGAGTTCTATCTGAAGTCTTAGTTATCAACCTGCAAAGACTGTACCAGCAATGCTGGATTATCTCTTCCCATGCTTTTGAACTAAATTTGTTTTGATCACCATAACTTACGTACTTGTTCTTGCGGAAATTATATTGTGACCTTTGGGAGAATGAGATTTTCATCCTTCTATTCTTTGAGTGATGGAAGCTACAATTGGAAAACAAGAAGGTTGTTATACTGATCAGTGTTTTCAATTTCACTTGAGATATGCAATTTTGAGCAAAATATATACCCATGCCAGTTACAAAATTATGGAATTTGAAGGGATTGGGCAACTTTTTGGGGGGGTTTTCTCATTACAATACCAGGAAAGGGCCAAATCATCTCTCTCTCTCTCTCCGTATATATATATATATATATATATATATATATATATTGAACAAAGTCACAAACAAGTGACAATTAATACAGATGTTTAATTCATCTACATAAGATTGGTGTGTTGAGCTATGCAAAGAATGAGGAAATCCTGATGATTTGAATGATTTTCACATGATTTCCCTGGATTATTTTGATTTCCCTTGTCGTGAAGTAAAGCTATTTCTGAAAATATGGCTACTTATGCTGTTTTGTCTCAACTGTGGAGGCATAGTGTTTATATCAACTTGAGAACATATAATAACCAGAAAACTGAAATTGTAGGAGAAGAGAAGAGAAGAGAAGAGGAGAAGAAAGGAGAGAAAGAGAGGAGATATCGACTCTAAGGGAGAAGAGTCAATTGTTGCTCTTCTCTTCTCACATTCTTGTATTTATATTGATATTTACAATATGGAAAAATTAACCAATTAAGATAGTTTCCTAACAAGTTATTCTAATAAAGGAAAAACAATATAAAAACATATAAACCATATAAGAAATAACCAAAAATAGAAATGAGGACCTACAGTTCATAGCGATCGCAAGCTGTCGGTGACGCTAACAGTGTTAAATAGTTCTTACAAATGTGAATCCTTTTTCTGGTACCAGCAGAACCATGGAATTGAACACTAAGAATTTATGGTTAAATTTAGCAATATGTTTCAGTCTTGGTTCCTGGCCAAACTAGGGGGATAAATGTTCAGTGATTGTAGTTGAAATCTACTTAGGTCATATAAAATTAGGGGAAAAAGAAGGCTGCCAAGCTCTGTGGAACCTGCACCTAGACACAGAAAGGGCTAAATGACCGCCCCGCCCACCATGAAATGGAAAATCCATAGTTCGAAATCTCGAGTCTCGAGGGTATCTTGACCCTCTGAGAAACCGAGATCTTGGTGAGACACTGCACAAAAGCCGTGAAGGCTTGAAATGTGTATTTCGACCCTAAAATGACCATTTTAAAGCTTGATACTCTGGGGGAACCCTATTCTAGCATATATAAACATATTTAAACCATAAAACTATTTAAATAATCACACATGGTGGTTGTTTGGGTTTACACCCATGTTTGGAAGTGTCGGTTTGAAATTCAAATGTAAACTTTGGGTAATATTGACTATTCTACGTACTGTAACACTAATAGAAGATCACAGAAGACCAAATGAGCCAGTAAAATGATATTTTAGGAGAAGAATAAACATAATAACACTTAATTAGTAAATTGTCATAGTAAAAAAAACCCAAAGTAGTCAAGTAGACTATACAATCATAATTCATACATTATGTTGAGACCAGTCAAGAACTAGTCGAAAAATGGTCGAGAACTGGTAAAAAATGTCGAGAAATGGTCGAAAATGTCGAGACCAGCTCGAGAACTGGTCGAGATGATCGATACACTATATCGAGGCGAGATCTCGTCTCGAGCCCCTCGAGATCTTCGAGATCTCGCCGAGATTTAAAACATTGGAAAAATCCCACCCCTATTGGATGCCCCAGAGTGAGCTTTCTTAGGTCCTGGCACTGGTGCAGAGGCCACACAGCCTGGCCGCAATCTCCCTCCCATAAAATTAATGTGGTTTTGACCAAGATCACTGAAGTTGAAGTTCCAAAAAAAAAAAAAATAAAAAAAAATAGAAGTTAAACTTGTGGTTTTTAAAATCAGTAATAAGGAGTCATGACCGGATGTGGGGAGCTTTAGAAATCTATCGATTGACATCCGGTTCTGGTCAGGTTCATTTTAAAAATTTGGTTGAATTCACTGAATTATTTCAGTTTCTACCATGACCAAGATCAGGATACTATGTAGAAATAAAAAAATTTTCTTTACTTGTCTGGAAACCTGATGCACTCGGCAGCAATTTTAGTTCAAAACGTCAATCAGTGATTAGTTTCTTTGGTAGCTTATTATACTGTTTGCCTTACTCCTTGTAAATGCTGTTAAGATATTGAAGAATTGGCCATTTCTTATTACTCTGAACATTGTGTTTTGTGCCATGTTGTCAGGACAACCTTTCTGCAATTGATATCCTCTCCGCGTGCAATCTTGTGAACTATTTTGGGAAAATGATTCTTGGAGGATCTGGTGTTGGTCAGATCACTCTCTGTCCTATTCTTATTAGGAAGGTTTGTCTCAGTGAGCTTTTACTTGGGGAGTATGAATTAAATTATTTATGGAGTGGCCTTTCTTATTGATTTCAGTACCGGAAGTATGTCTTTGATTCTTTAATAATTACAGATTGATTTAGAGTTCTTCTCCTGTTTGGATTCAGGGTTCAACAGCTGTAGCTCTGTATGGCCTTGGTAACATTAGAGATGAAAGGCTCAATCGAATGTTTCAGGTACCTCCCACTCCAAGACTTGGTGCAAATCTTTATCATCTCTGTGGAGAGGAGATCTTTTCTGATGATATTTCTAACATATTTGTTGGATTTACTGCGTGATGCCTCAGACACCACATGCTGTACAATGGATGCGGCCTGAATCAAAAGAAGGGTGTTCAGAGTCTGATTGGTTCAACATTCTGGTACTCCATCAAAACAGGTAATACATTGTTTCAAGAGACTGTTCTACCACACTTTAAGTGTAGAGCATTGTGTGGGAACATTACGATACTTAATGCATAAAGACTTGGTTGCTTACTAAGCTCACCAATCCATTTTCATGATCTGTAGAGTAAAGTCAAATCCTAAAAATGCAATAAATGAGCACTTCTTGCCACGGTTCCTAGACTTCATCGTATGGGGGCATGAACATGAGTGCCTAGTCGAACCTCAGGTGCCATCGATGTACCTTTTTCTCCATACAATAATCGCTATTTCAGTATCTTGCTAAAAGTGGTTTCTAATTTCCACAGGAAGTTGCAGGTATGGGCTTCCATATTACTCAACCGGGGTCTTCTGTTGCAACTTCTCTAATTGAGGGGGAATCAAAGCCTAAGCATGTCCTTCTCTTAGAAATTAAGGTTTCTCTTGGTGTAAATTCCTATTTCACATTTCATTTTATGAGACCATTAACAGTTCCTCCTCTGGGCTTGATTCTGTCAATTTGGTGCTTTCATTCTATAGGGAAATCAATATCGTCCATCTAAGATTCCATTAAAGTCAGTGAGGCCATTTGAATATGCTGAGGTATGTAAGCTAGTGGCATTGTATGATCTCTTATTGGATGGATGTCTCTGACTGTGTTCATTGCCATTTTGTAGGTTGTACTAAAGGATGAAAAGGACATTGATCCAAATGATCAAACATCTGTTCTTGAACATTTAGACAAAGTGGTAAAAATTTTCCTGCTACATATGTGAAAGATATTCAATTTCTGTACTTTGGAGATCCTTGTTTTTTGTTACTTTATTTGGATATTTCTTGGTGGCCACATATCTATTTTTATCTTAATAAGATCTAGTTTCTTTAGGTCAGAAATTTGATTGAAAAATCTAGCAGAATGGCTGTCAGTGGATCAGAAATCAGGCTTCCATTAGTCCGGATAAAGGTGATAAAACTCTCTTTTAGCTCAGATTCAGGTTTTTTTTTTTTTGTTAAATGCCTTTTCATTTTTATAGCTTCAGTTGTTTATCATTGAATGATGTTAGCACAGGTTATTTTGTTCTTAGTATACTTTCTTTTGGAAACATTCTAGTTCTGGATCGATCTAGATATAAACTTAAAGCCAGCAAGTCCAAGGTTCAATTGACCTATCACCTATCTATTTCATCAAGAAATAGAATTTTGCATATGATCTTTGAATAATGAAACAGCAGCAAGTAATGGGATAAACAGTTTGAATGATCAATATTCTCAAATTAAAGGACAAAAAATAACAAAGTAAAGCCATCCCCATAGGCCATAGGTAGCCCTAACCCTATTTACACAGTTGATGTAGATTAATCAGAAAAGTGGATTTATTTAGTGAAATAAGCCTTGGGCTGGGTTACATATCTGTTGGTCCATGATCCATCAGTCCAAGGGGTTTTGTTGTAAGAAGCCACTTTAATAGGTCTAAAATATGGGTCATAGTTCGAAATCTCGGTTCTCGAGGGTGTCTCGACCCTTGAGAAAACCGAGATTACCGACCGAGATCTCGGCGAGAACCTGCCGAAACTCCCAGAGGGTAAAAATGGGAGTTTCGACAGGTTTTTTTTTTATGGTTTAAGCCATTTTTTGATGTCCATTTTAAGGCTATATATTGCAGGAAAATACTTATTTAACATATATAAACACATTTGAAGCATAAAAAATAATCACATTATCTAAAAATCATACATTCATAAATCATAAATCCCACAAAATGACATAATTTACAAGTACTCATTATATGAAAGACTTAAATACTCAAAATGAAATAATACATTCTCATTAGTCCATCCCAATGTCTAATCATATGTAGAGTAGCGTGCAGGTTCCATCTGATCAGATTGACTTTGCTGAAGAAAATATATCTCGGTTTGATAAACAAAATCCTGCCACGACATCCTTCGGCTATATAAGGTCTGGTAATCTTCCACATATTTCTCATACACATGATCCGGGAAGTTTCTAAAGATACCCAACCTTGGATACAATTCACTATAATATGGAGTAAAGTGAGCATATATTGGCTGGTGTGGGACGTGGTTCTTTGCAAATTTGGGACTGAAAAGAGACTGTCCACAAAGTTTGAGCCAGTCTGTGATGTAGCATTACTAGTATCAGCGGAATAATCATATGCACTTCCCATCATGCGGTCATCATCACCGAAATAAGAACCGTACGCCAAAGTGGTGCCAAATCCATGAGCACTCCACTGCCTCTGCTCCTGTCCACTGCTACCCTCATTGCTCAGTCCTCCAAAACTTGCTCGAGATTAGAACCCATCGGAGCAGACACAGTGGGGTCGGACATCCCACTAGGTTCATCCATCACTGGAACTGCTCTGTCTTTCACCCATTCCACATAGGGATCCTCTTCATTTGAAGATAGTTGGAAGACGTCGGCTAGCTCGATCAGCTCTTGTTCATTTCTTTGTTCAAATTTCAAGCATTGTACCCTCAGTCTCATGTTGTAATGGGCGTAGACCAAGTCATTTAGCCATTGAGAGCCCAATTTATTCCGCATCGTTGAATGGATAAGGGAGAAAATACTCCAATTTCGCTTACACCCAGATGCGGAACATGTCTGTGATAGGACTTTGATTGCTATTCTCCTCAACTCAGCTGCATGCTCACCATACAACAACCACCACTCAGCTGCACAAGATGAAGAACACATTTTAATACACATATTAAATAAGATATGTTACTTGAAAATTTCAATTTCCATAATTCCATACCAGGACCAGTCTTATCTCGTCCAGCCACTGCAGCGGGAGTTCCAAAACTCCCAAGAGCATCTCTGAACGTTTTCATCTACACCTATTTCAAAATTTATAACCATTAGTCATTGTAATATGTGGATATTCAAATAATTCAGCACTTAAACCATGCAACTCACCTCCAGATTGACCAGTGCTTGTACAGTATAATCTGGCACCAATTTTGTCACAACATCTTTTATCGCACCGATAAGGTCAGAATTGAGCCCAAACACATGTGAATATTGGTACTTGGGGTTCAAATAATATGCTGTAAAATATGAGTTGCCAGATTAAAATAGAGTACTAACTATTAAGTGGAACTAAATTAAAGACATTATTAAATATACTCACCAGCCTTATGCAATGGGTGCATCAGCTGACTCTCACATCGATATTTGATAATCTTCACAAAATGTTTGTTTCCACGTGGAAGCACAGTTTTTATACGGTCCTTCAACATATCCATGGCAGCATATAAATGTGGCATGGTAGGCTGGAATGCTGTATCCACTAATCTCAACACCTTCACCACTGGCTTCAGAATTTTGACTTCATCCTTCAGTGTTCTCCAAAATTCCTCTGAAGCTATAGTAGTCTGTGCTTGAACCCCAGCAGGAGAGTTAGACTTCCTCCACCCAAACCAGTCCTCAGATGCAAACATCGATCTGAGGCCTACCATCTTTGCTTGGAAGCTCTTTAGTGCTATGTTGTTGGTAGCAAATCTAGTAATGTCGGGTTTTACCAAATTCCTTCCACATCTCTCCCTCAGCAAGTTCAAAGAATAGCCATGGTTGTATACAAATGTTGTCACCTGGGATGCTTGTTCAACCACTTGCTTTACTTTTTGGATCTTGCCCATGTCCTTCAACATCAAGTCAATGCAATGGGCAACACATGGAGTCCAAAAAAGGTTATAATTAGCCATCATCATTTCTCCTGCCTTCTTGTAGTTGGTGCCATTGTCTGTCACAATTTGCACCACATTTGTAGCACCAATTTCATCCACCACTGTCTGTAGCAATCCATAGATTTAGTTAGCATCTTTTGTGCATGCAGATGCATCCACAGACTTCAAGAATGATGTCTTCCCATTACTGTAGACCATAAAGTTGATGATGGACTTTCCAGTGGGACCAGTCCAACCATCACACATTATAGTGACCCCTTATACACCCCAATTATTCTTTAACCTTTCTATCCATACTTTTAACTCTTTTTTAATTCTTGGGAGATAGACATTCATCACTTCATATGGAGTGGGGGCTTTAACACCAGGACCTGCCTGAGCAACTGCATCAAAGAAAGGCTGATAGTATGGGCCACCACTGGTATTTGCTGGGATACTATTATAGATGGACCACCTAGCAAAGGCATCCCCAATAAATTCTTTTGTACCCTTCCAGTTCCCCATACTCTTCAATTTCTTCTATTTGGCGCTAGCCTTTCTAAAAACTGTTGGATCCTGCTGTAGAATCTCAACATAATCCTCATCCCTAGCAGTAGGTGGTGATGCCTGGGGTTGTGCTCTAGTACTTTTTGATATTTTAAACATAGAAGCCAACCCTCCCTTACTCCGTATTTGTGGTTCTTCGGGCTGCTGAAATGATCTACTACCACCTGCCCCTAAGGTTCTTTGCCTCAACCTTTCCATTTCCATCTCATGGCTGACTTTACTAGCCATTGTTGCCCGTCTCAGATCTCTGGCTTCTTCCTCAGTCAAACCCCTGTATCTAGACCATCATCATCTGAACTATCATCATCCAAACCACGCACTGTACCTCGGATTGCTTCTTCAAATTGTTGTTTACTTTTTTCTTTCTCTGCCCTTCTCTGTTGGCCTCCCTTCATCTGTGCAGCTATGGCACTGGTAATCTCTACAGGAACTATAGCACACTTTGTCACGTCTGTAGAAGTCTCATTCAAGTGTTGCTTAAGTCTGGCAATCCCACCAGACATAAGCTTTTTCCCACAGAATTTGCATTGGGTCTTTTTTCTATCACCGTCAATGGAGGTACAATACTGCCAAGCCATATCAGTACGACCAGCATCACTACCTCCCTCACGAGAACCCGAAGCAGCCATAATATTTAGAACGAGACACTGTTACATAAGATGATAAATAGAGAAATTTAAATCAATAGATTTATATTAATAAAACTTAAAATTGAAGAACATAAAAGCATCAAATATGCGAATACAACTCAAAACACATTGAAATTACTTTTTAAAATTTTAAAACTATGTTACAAGAAAACAGAATATTTTTCCTAATTTTCCATAATTATTTAGATATTATTAATAATTTTGAATATTAAATAAAAATAATTTATTTTTCGAAAAATATAATCCGACCACATGAAACCGTAGATTGGTCAATGATGTTCAACATGTATTATTTTGAACACCAATAGATAAGTATTAATATTTTTTTTACTAATTTTTTATTGCTGGAAAATAGAATTTATTAATAAAAAATTCATAAAAAAAAATATGTACAGAAAAAAAAACTGAAATCGTGACCGTGGCGATCAGCCAACGATGTTCAACATATATTATTTTGAACACTAGTAGATAAGTATTAATATTTTTTTATTAATTTTTTATTGCTGAAAAATAGGATTTATTAATAAAAAAATCATAAAAATAAAAATATGTATAGAAAAAAAAACTGAAACTGTGACGGCGTTGATCGGCCAACGGTGTTTAGCATATATTATTTTGAAAGTAAACCGATTAATATTTAAGAATTATATTTTTTATTTTTTTAAACAAAAAATATATTTATATATACAGAAAAAAAAAATGAAACCTTGGCGGCGTAGATCGGCCAACAGTGTTCATCATATAATATTTTCAACACCATCAAATTAATATTTATCATATTTTTTTTAATTTTTAATTGCTGGAAAATACATTTTTTTAACAGAAAATCAAATTAAAAAATATATATGCAAGAAAATAATTTCGAAAGGATGAGGTTGTAGATCGGCCTAATAACTCTCACATATATAAATTTCATGATGAACCAACATGTATTGAACATATTCATGTAAAAAAGTAAGTTTTAGGGAAAAAAACCATACCTCAAACCTTAGATTTGCAAAGAATAGGTCAAAATGAGCCTCCAACAGCACTTTGATGGAGAGATTTGCAAAGAACAGAGGTTTTCGAACCTTAGATGCAAGGTTGGAGAAGAAGGAATGGAGGAGAAGAAGAAAACAGAAGCAAAGTTAGAGAAAAAATGATCTCGACCGAGACTCTTATTTATAACTTAAACCAGTTTGTAATTGGTCGAGATCCAGTCGAGAACTGGTCGAGATTGGTCGGGACCCAGTTTCGAACCAGTTTCTCGTCTCGACCCTTTCGAGACTATCGAGAAGGTCGCTCGACCTTCTCGGTCGAGTTTTAAAACTATGGTTATGTGTAACCAGTCCATGAAATTATTCTGTGATAATCATGCAGTCATTAGCATTGCTAATGATCCGGTTCAACATGATAGGACAAAACATGTTGAGGTAGACCGTCACTTCATCCAAGAGAAACTGGACAGTGGACAAATCGAGATTCCGTTTGTCAGATCAGAGGACCAAGTAGCAGACATCTTCACCAAAGGTCTGCCAGGGAAATCCTTCCATATGATATTGTCCAAGTTAGGCATGCATGATCTATATGCACCAACTTGAGGGGGAGTGTTGAGAATATTACGTATTTTATTTTTTGTCCAGATTCATTGTACTACCTGTATTATACAATTGTACTACTTGTACTACTCTCATTGTATTACCTGTATTGTACTACCTGTACTACCTCTTTCTTTCTTTGTATTCATTCTCACATTATAAATAAGAAGACCTTTGTCTATTACAGACAAGTCATTCCATCATTCAACACTTTATTTTCCTTTTTTTTTGCTTTGCTTTGTGCCATCATGATGGTTCTGGGTTTTGTATTTTCTTGTAATTGGCCTGGTTCTCCCTTCTGGAGGCCATGGCTTGCTCTCCCTTGTTTGGGGTCTTGGCGCCTTGCTAATATATTGATTCATTCATCAAAAAAAAAAAGAAGTTCAATCAATTAATGGGTCATCTCTCCATTGTAACCAACTTGCCACATGCCCAACTCTACATGCAATCTATGGATCTATGATCAATTGTCAGTTAACATGTTTTACAGAAAGTTTAAGATTGAAAATTTTAGTTCTTCCCTTTATTCTTATATGATAAGAGTCTTAATGAAGACCAATTGTTAATTGTGAATCAGGATTCCAGCTTCTAAGGGGTTGAGTCCATGTAAAACTAGGGGCTGTTAACTCCTGAGATTCATGTGCAAGGAATTCCAATGAGATGAATTTGTGCAGGTTGAAGACAAAAAGATGTGGCTTTTGATTTAGCGATCAAGGAATGATTTGAAGACTTCTGACTTAATTCCCCTTCCATAAAGAGGAAGAAACTATTCTCAAAACTCAAAAGTGAACTACCAAACATATTTCTTATTTATGAAATTGTTTTCAGTTGATACAAGCAAACAAACTTCAATTTCTTGGCCAAAACTATTCTCAAAATTGTTTCCATGAAATCAGTGTGAAAGCAAAATCGAACCAAAGGGAGCCTAAGAAACTATCATAAACTGAAATACCATATAACTGAATAATAGAAAGACCTGATTCATAGACTGGTTGAAGGTTCAGTTCCTATCAAGGTATCAAATTAACCCAATGGTCGGATTATCAATTGTTGAAGAATCTGACTGTTGACAGGATAGTTCAAGAACAGACATTCGACAGCAGAATTAGAAGTTTCGGATCAGCAACTAATTCATCATCAGATTAGGTAATGAACCTTAGCAGTAAATAAAAGCACAATTAATAAGCAGAAACCATAACTGGTATAAACAGGGGTGTGCAGAAACTAGAGTCTCAGATCTGGAGTTAAAAAAATAAAGAAAATAGAGAAGGAAGACGGAACAAATATAGATACTGCCTGGGCTTCAATGGAAGAAAGAAGAAAAGAATAGGCAGAAGTAGAGATGAATTTGAGGAATCACCACTTGAAATCCTACCTTGGAGTCACTGCCAAGGGGTTCCTGGAATCACCACTAAGGAGCCTGCTGAAACACGACAGCAGGAAGTATTCTGAATCACCACAGAATCAAAGGCAAAAGTTAACTTCACCCACCAATTTCGTGTCCCTTAATGGTTGGTTACATGGATATATATAAACTTTCCAAATATGACTAGAAATAGTTTAAACCAGCTAGTACTCAAGCTTGCTACTTAATGGAACAATAAAAGACTTAAAAACAACAACTATTCTAACTGGGGCTCAAAGTAGCTAATGAAGTAAATCCTGTATTCTTAACTCTTACCATATTTTAAGCCCATTACAATGAAAACGCTTTGGACCAAAAGCCCAACATGTATAAAACCCAACCCAAGTTTTATTTCCACTAAAATAAGCGCAATATTGTGTCTTATCTGTATCACTCGGCTTTGAAATTGAGTCTGTTCTGAGTTTACTGCTTCATGTTGTAAGGTTTCTCCTAACTCTGTTCTAGTTCCCTGTTTTGTGACCATGCTTTATTAGCCTGCAAAGGGTAGATTCCTATTCTGTTTTCGGAGAAATTCTGCAGAACTGTTCTACTGGTCCTAAACAGCCATTGACCAGAATCTGTGCTGTTTTGATATTCCTAACCTGCTGTCTGATGTTTCTCCTTCAACTATTCTGTTATGCCATTTTCCTATTTGTGATTCTGTTCAAACTAATCTCCTACTGGATTTTCCTGGTTCGGGATTGGTTGGCAATGGCAATACCACTAACCCATTCTTAATAACACTTAAACCAGAAAAAAAGAGGAGCTGCTCAAACTAATCTCCTACTGGATTTCTCTGGTTTGGGATTGGTTTGCAGTACCATTAATCCCACTCTTAGTAACACATAAAACAGGAAAAAAAGAGGAGAAAATAAACTACTAATTGACTCCAGTTACTATTTTAGCATCTTCCTTGAGTACTTGACTCCCCCCCCCCAAAAAAAAAAAAAAAAAAAAAACCTCAAAAAAGGAAAAGGAAAAAAAGAAAAACTTTGAAAATAGAAACTGTTAGCATAATTAAATTAAACTTATACCACCTGCTTTGAATTAGTCAAAGCAAGTGGTTGATTAGTATTCCTAGTGATTAGTTGCTGAGATTTGACTTAGTCAAACCGTGTGGGCTTGACCAATTAGTTTACTGTTAAGTTCCTCTTTATTTATTTTTTCTTTCTCCTTGTGAGAGTATAACTAGGACTGCAGACTGCTGACCTGTAGCAGTCCTATCCCTATTCCTTTAAGGTAATATCCTACCATTATAAATAATAGCAACTGAAGGAGGGAGTGCTTTTACCAAAAAAAAAAAAAAAGAAAAAGAAAAAAAGAATAAAAAAAAAGGGAGTACTACACAATTCTGTTCTCCCTTTCTTCTTCTTATCGTTTTCTCTTTCTTTTGTCTTTTCTGGTTTTGGTTAATTTCCTTTTTCGTAACAGAAACTAACTTGTAAGTTGTAACTCCTGGATCCATAATTATCTTTAATGTTTATTACATAGAAACTACTAGTTTTCCTCCTTAGTCCTAACAAAACTTAAATTCCAATCCCACCTCCCGTGTAATGCAGGCTGGTATTCAACAGTTCTTCGTTAGGGAATATGTGGATTCCCATCTACTCATAGGCCCCAGAAATATAGATGTAACAGTACTGATTTGAAATAATTCAATAAGAACAGAAATAGATTGTTATAGGAGATGCAACAACTCAACTCAGCCTTATCCCAATTAAATGGGGTTGGCTTAATAGGCGATACAACAGATACATAAATCTGTAAGTAAATCTGCAGAAGAAGAATCCAAAACTAATTAACAGATCTGAAATCAGATTAGGAATATATAAAAGGACTGACACTAAAGTTTCATGCAAGTGACAGGTCAGGGAGTAGTGGGATTATCTTACCTATGCTTTCCTTTGTTTAAGGGTGTGGCCACGATTTCAGTACCTAATGACTCAATTTAGCAACCCATCGCAGCGACTGAGGACAGAAAGTTCTATATTACAATCAGATCGACAGAGCAATCGACAATACGATGGAACCTGATCAACAGATCAGTTACTCCTGAATCCCACTGCAAAAAAGAGACACGGGAGAGAAGATGGCAAGTGAAAGAAAATTTGTAGGAGACAAAAGGATAGTTTTGGTATGAAAAAAGTATTAAATTAGTGCTTCACTACATCCGATTGTCCTTGTCATGACCATGGTTTAAAATCTCAGCGAGATCTAGTTTTCGAACTTCTCGAGGGGTTTGAGACGAGACGAGGTACAAGTTTGAGTCTCAACTCATCTCGACCCTGTCTCGACTGGGTTCGACCAGTCTTGACCAGTATCGAACCAATTTGGTTCAAAATCTTATATAAAATTGTTGGTTTCACTCTTTAAGGTAAGAATTTGTTTAAAAATTAATTTTTTACTTAAACATGATCATTACATGGTGCATGATGTTCATTTTTTTTATAAGTGAGACACGTGAGCCCGATCTACAAGCTCATGGTTTTGAAATTTTTTTTCATGCACATTTATTATTTTGATTTCTGTTAAAAAACTATTTACCAGCAATTAAAAAATGAAAAAAATATGATAAATACTGCTAGATGATGTTCAAAATAATACTTATTAATGATCGTAGTCATATTAGTGGACATGGCATTGGGCAGTGGAGTGCCCCATGTTATCCCGTTCCCAGATCATATGGGACATTTGACACGAGTACTGAGTCGGTGACAGTGGACATGGCATTGGGTAGTGGAGTGCCCCTGCCAGTTATGTGACATTTGACACGAGTGCTCAGTCGGAGTACAGTTCATATGATGGTTACCGCATGGTTCCTAGTGCATATGGTTCTTCCATGGATGCTCATTCTCAGACTGGATCCAACTTTGTGGACACCCTTTTCTCTTTCCCGACTGGCCAAGCATTCTTGCCGCAGCTGCTGCAGCTAGAGACACATTGGGATGGCCAAAATTATGAAGATTCTCCACGTCACTCTACGTGGTATTAGAAATTGTGGATGGAGTGATGGGAATTGGGAATTGGGGGCGTGGGTTATTTGATTTTGAGTATTTGAGGCTGTTGTAAATATGGTTCGGCTGATGGTGTGGTTTGGCTGATGGACCATCCTCTATACAAGTGGTCCATCTACCGCACCACCCATCTACTACACTCCTTCCTCACCTACTTTCTTTTCTTGTAAATCCATTCATCTATAAATAAGAAGGCTGGGAGAGGTATCAGCTCACTCATTCTCTGATCCAACATGGTATCAGAGCCACCACCATTCTTGTGGTACCAACCCCAGCACCGTCATCACCCTCTCTCGGTAACCCATTACCACCCCAGCCCCACCGTTTCCATCATCTCTCTCTTTTCTCTCTCTCTCTCTCTCTCTCTCTTCCTTTAACCTATCCCAATCCACCAGGCTTATTGCCCTAGCCCTACCACCTCTACAAGACCTACAGCCACCACCTATCCCCATCAAATCCTAACGACACCAGACCCTACCTCCACCACCTGCCCTAGCCACCTCTTCTTTTTCTGATTCTCTCGAATTCTGAGAACCCTCTCTAAGGATCGATTATCATATTTTTTGTCGGTATGGGCTGCCGTGTCTCCCTCATTGCAGGGATTCCTTCGAAGAGATCGTACACATAGCCATCCTCGATTCTTCCTTGCTTGTATGAATATCGAAACTTGCTACAGATGTGTATCTCGTTCCTAGAACACTGAAACACGTCACCGTAAATTACGGCCTTTGGTACATCACTAGCGGCGTCTTTGTTCCAGGTATTTTCAATTGTTGAGCACATATCGATTTGTTTTGCTCAAATTTTTTAGACAGATTGTTCTTGGGTTGTGTTCATCACCATGCCTGATTATTTAGAAGTTGTTAATCTTACCACAAAGATCCCAAAAATTGAATTCACTGCTATTGCGCTCAACCCAATCAAGTTGGATGGGACCAACTATTTGATGTTGTCTAAAATTGCACACATGGCGATCTCTGCAAGAGGTTTGCTAGAATATATGTCACACCCCAATTCTGGCCGAACCAGAAGTGTGGTTGAACAGCTATCAAACCAACGGTTCACACTAGGATTTCAAAAGACCGTGTCAACACACAAACCACGCGTACCAACCATAAATCAGAATATATAAATACAGTGGAAAACTTTAATAAAAGAACTGAGTTCTGAATGATAAATAATAATTTAATCCAATAATTCAGTAGCCACCAAAACATAATTTAAATAATTCTATACAAGCATTATACATTATACTCAGAAGAGAAATAAACAATCCCAGAGGTACATGCAGAGTGGCACTCGCATGATGAATCATGCTTGTTTCCTCTTGCTTGCACATCCCAAGCAGCAACTGTTCCATAAGCTAGAGCAGTGACGTAGTCCTTTACTGTGTAACCTGCATCAACATCTAAAGAGAATATATATTCGAAGGGTGAGTTCACAACTTAGCTCAGTAAGACATAAGACAATGCAGCTAACAAAATGCATGAGATAACATTCAATATTAGGTGTAGTAAAACTTGCAATGTGCTATGGTAAGGATAGGTTGCAACCACACCTCCATGCACGAGAGTGTGAGCACACCCAGTAGTCAGGCTCCAACCACACTTCCACTGTCGCCCCACAACACTCACTCCGGAATAGAGATAGAGCTAGAGTCTGACGGTCAGACAACAATCCACATTACCGCACGTCCTCCCCCTGATACTCTACCCCGTACCAATACGTACACCCCTATTGGCTAGGGCTTGCAAGCTAGGTTTCGCTACTAACCAATTCTATATGTCATCACAATGTATCCAAGGCCCTACCCTAGCATAGCTCCCTACGAAATAGAGATAGAGCTAGAGTCTGACGGTCAGGTAACAATCTACACTACTGCCCGTCTTCCCCCTGATACTCTACTCGTTCCAAGCACGCTAAGGTAGAGGTGAATCATAGAACACCAAAAGCTGTGGTATCTTATGGACCTAACATAGGTCACATCCCTCACGACATAAGATTGAAAGACCCAAACCTTCACCGATACCGAAAATTGTCATTGTGGAGAATGGTCTAGGAATCCCTTCTCCACTCTACACACCAATGAAAACATACATATGCCTAACATCACATTCTAACAATAGTAACATATATGAACAATTAATAGCAAGAAATAAAAGATGACATGATGGATGCACAATCATCACACAATAGCCACAAGCAAAGTAATAACAGAGGTTTACTGTATTAATTATTTAGGTTTGGGTCTTGTCCCTTACCTGATGCGTGATGGCAAGTACTTCAGAGTGCGGCTTCGAACAGCTTCCCTAAGCTTCTCCCGTGCATTAAATAGCATTAAAAGTATTAATATTAATCCCTTTATTCATGGTTTGTCTCTATTGCTTGCTCAAGCACATCCTAATGAGTTATTCTTCATTCCAGGGGTCTGGTATATAGTTTATACGCGTCCTACACTTGCTGTCCAAGGTTTATTAACGTTTCTAAAAGTGAACAGCAAACTAAAACTACAGGTTCCAAGGTTGTTAATCCAAACGGCGTAGAAAACATACATAGAAATATGATATCAGGGATCCAAGCCCATAAATAGGCTTCTAAAATTCCTAGAGAGATGCTGTCCAAAAATGGTCAACATCAAAGGTCATTTCACCGTGCGGAACGTGACGTGCCGCACCCTCACGGCAGGTAAGCCGTGCGGCACGTCATCGACCTCATGTAAAAACATGGCTGAAATGATTCGATTTTGATACAGTGGTTTTCTTGGAATTTTCTAAGCCAGAATACGAAGTTTGGGCTCAAAATTCCATTTCTACATCAAGTTATGGATACCGATCCAAATTCCTAGTTAGCCGATATTGCTGGATCTGGTTTGTAACCTCTGATCTAATTCCAGCAACACTACTCAGGGATTCACTTAGGTTTTAGTTTATGAATCCATCATGGGAGATGTAAGGTATTTAAATTTATTTATTCTTTACTTTCATCCATTTCTCACCAATCATATGATCATGGTTCTTCATCCAATCGGATCCCACATTCAAATAAATCCATGGATACTTACCAGTAATGGCAAGTGGGGTTTGTACAGGGAAGAATATGGTGACAAGACCATCCCATGGTTAACCATTGTTTTTATTTGAAAGAAAGACCAGAGGAGTAGGGGATTGTTACCAGTAATGGTTTCCCGTCGATGGTGTTATCAAGCCTGCCTCCAATGGTAAACGAGATCCTTATTCCTCCTCCTTTCTTCTTCCTTCTTCTTTTTCCCAAAACATGTCAGACCGTCTTTCTCTCTTATCTTTGTTAGATTAGGTTTGTTGGAAGGATAGATTAGAGAAGACTCTACCAAAACTGACGATCTTGGTATGAGAGATCTCTATGATCTCAAATCGGTATGTTAGAGGATTTCCCTCCCTTGTTTCCTTAAATCCAAAGAGAACGAACCTAGACACTCTCTAATGAAATGAAATGCCAACCAAAACCAACCATTGGTTCAAACTGGGTTGGTCTTCAACCCAGACTCGGTTAGGCGGTGCGGTACTAGGTGGTGCAGCACATGACCGACCGCACCCTCTTGGTGTTGTGCCGGACCCTTAATTCAAACCTCTAATGATCAGGTGCCAGGGTTGAGTTGGTTTACCTCTATTGGGTTCCGTTGGTTTGGTTCATGCTGGTTTGAACCGTCTGTCGTTATCCAACCATCTCTTCTGGCCCAGTTATGATTGGAAGATTTGTCACAATGCAAAACCTAAATTAGACTGGGTTCGCGGAGTGTGGGTCTTACAATATATCACTGGTCACAAAAAGGCACCTTGCTCTACAGACCATCTTTATGACAAATGGGCATCCGAAAACTCTATTGTGATGGCCTATTTAATTGGCTTTATGGAACCTAAAATTGGCCGGGGGTATGTATTGTTGCTTGATGCTACCGGAATTTGCTTCTGGCACGGTTATAGACTTGCAGAGGTTTGGCATTAGGATTGGTTGTGGGAATGGGTGTAGGTGTAGAAGGTGGTATTGTATCATGGTCTGATGTTGCATTTTTGTCTGGGACATACGGATCTGGATCTGTGATAACTATTTCTTGAACTTTCTATTTCTTCTAGTAAAAACAAAGGTATATCTTCAAGTTCGGCACTCTGGGCTGCCTCCTTCTTCCCCTGAAGATGTGATGAGTAGTACATCAGGTGCGTATGAAAGTGAACATCCTTGGTAACAAAAGTCCTCTGGGAGGGAGGATGGTAGCACATATATCCTTTCTGTGTGGCAGGGTAGCCAATGAAGATGCAACGGAGCCCCTTGGGATCAAGCTTCCCAGGAGATTGATGGTTGCGGGCATAACAAATACACCCAAAGACCTTTGGCAGTAGCACAAATGAAGTACTGCTGAATAGTAGATCCAGAAGGGCTTTGTTGTGAATTCTTGATGGGAGCCGATTGATAAGAGGCCGTAGTAAGGACAACATCACTCCAAAAACGGGTTGGAACATATCCCTCAAACATTAGAGCTCTTGTAGTCTCAAGAAGGTGACAATTTTTTTCTTTTTGTAACCCCATTTTGAACTGGTGTGTCAACACAACGTTTGATGTAGGATCCCATTATTGGATAAATAGTGCTGAAATGTCCCTTCAAGGTATTCCTTCACGTTGTCATAGCGAAGTACCTTCAACTGAGCCTGGAATTGAGTCTTTATCATGTTATGGAATTGGCGGAAGCACTGGAAAACGTCACTTTTATGATGCATCAGATATACCCAAGTAGTCCAAGTATGACAATCAATAAAGGTTACAAACCAATGATGCCCAGAGATAGATGTAATCCTAGCGGGTCCCCAAACATCAGAATGTACTAAATAAAAAATACCACTACTTCTAGTAGGTGAAGATAAATAAGTTGTATGAGTTTGCTTGGTCAAAATACAGGCTTCACATAATAACTCGTTTTTATTGCAATGTTTAAATAGAAAAGGAAACAAATGAGATAAAACAATTGGGGAGGGGTGACCAAGACGTTTGTGTCATTGTTGGAGAGTGCTCACGGCTGAATAAATGTGATGGGTAGTTTGAAATGAAGGTGGTTGATAGGATGATGTGGGTTCTGAAGAACCATCATCAAGCAAGTAGGACCACCATGCAATGTACCAAATCCAATCGTCTTCCCGCTTATCAGATCTTGAAATACACACGAGGAAGGAAAAAATGTTACTTTACAGTTAAGAGATTTAGTAAGACTACTAATAGATAACAAATTTGTAGAAACACTAGGAACATGAAGAAGGGATTGTAAAGTAAGGGTGGAGGAGTAGTGGATGGATCCCGTTCCAGATATAGGTGAGAGAGAGAGAGAGATGGATCCATTTCCTACTCGGACTGTATCTTTCCCAGAAGAGGGAGAGTACAAATAGAAAGAGCTGGCTGAACCAGTCATGTGATCAGTGGCTCCAGTGTCCATAACCCACGGGCTAGCGACAGAGGAAGCACAGTGACCAGCATGAGAAATACCTGACTGAACAAAATATGAACCTGGTGTGGCAGATGATGATGGAAGAATGACATTAGCGGCAGAAGATGGCCTTAGTAGATTTTTAAGCGCTTGAAGTTCTTCTGTTGAGAGCATAGGTAGAGTTCCAGTAAGACGACAAGCTTCTGTCTGATGGGCTTGTGGGGCCTGGAAATTCTTGGATCTCTGTATCTCTTTTTCACTCCGCTTGGCCTCAAAATCAGCCTGTTTGCCATGTAATTTCCAGCAAGTATCCTTAGTATGCCTTTCCTTCCCACAATATTCACACCAAATTGGGTCTCGAGAGGAGGAAATTTGGGGAATGCAGGACTGCTTTGCTTAGTGGTTTGGAGGGTTGACCGTTTTGCTGGTATGGTAGGCATCATAGATTTATGACGCATATCTTTAGATTAAACCAAGGCATAAGCCTGCTTTTAAAAGATGGGAGGGGCTCTCTACTGAGGATATGTGCTCTAATTTGATCAAATTCAACATTGAGGCCAGCCAAAAAATTATACACCCTTAATTTATCCTTTGCAAGCTTCATAGCAGTAGCATTTGTTAAACAAGTAGCAGTAAAGGTGTCGTAATAGTCCAACTCTTGCCACAAACTTCGGAGGTTGGAATAGTACTGGGATACAATAATTTCCCTTTGCTTAGTTGCATTATTCTTCACATGGAGATCATAAATCATAGAAGGTCCCTCCCTGAGGACTTTTGTTACTAAGGATATTCTCTTTCATGAGCACCTGTTGTACTACCCATCACATCCTCAGGGGGAGAAGGAGGCAACCTAGAGTGCCGAACTTGAAGATGTGCCTCTGTTTTTACCAGAAGAAACAGAAAGGGTTCAAGAAATAGTCATCACAGATCCGGATCCGTATGTCCCAGACACAAATGCAACATCAGATCATGATACAACACTACCTTCTACACCTGCACCCATTCCCACAACTAATCCTAATGCCAAACCTCTGCAAGTCTACAGCTGTGCTAGAAGCAATCAAGGAAGGACCACTACCATCAACGCAACTTCACATGTCCCTTTGCCAGCCCTGGATCTAGAGACTGCTTCCTCCTGGTAAGGAAAATTTTCTCTTTGATTTTGATCTATCATTGCCATTTGGAAACGTACTAGGTCTTGCATACTTCACCCTATTTCTAATTTTGTTTCATATAACTCTTTATCTCCTTCCTTCCATGCATTCGTGTCCTCACTTTCCTCTGTGTCTATTCCTCAGAAATGGGAAGATGCAATTATAGATGAACGATGGAAAGTTGTAATGATGGAAGAAATGAGAGTCCTGAAGAAAAATGATACACGGGTCCTTGTTTCACTCCCACTAGGTAAGAGGCCAGGCTGGTTGCTCGTGGATTTACCCAGACATATGAGATTGATTACCAATAAACCTTTGCTCCAGTGGCCAAGATGACTACAGTCTGGGTTCTTTTGGCATGTGCAGTACACCATAATTGGGATTTATAATAGCTTGATGTGAAGAATGCCTTCCTTCATGGGGAACTTACCAAGGAAGTTTATATGGACTGTCCAACCGGTTTTTCAGATGCGAGCACCAAAGGGAAGGTATGCAAGTTAAAATGCTCTCTTTATGGATTGAAACAGTCCCCTAGAGCATGATTTGGTAGATTTCACAAAGTTGTGATAGCATTTGACTATGTTCAGAGTAATGCTGACCATACGTTGTTTATCAAGCATACATCTAGAACTTTCACTGCACTTCTTGTATACATGGATGATATTGTTGTCACTAGGAGTAATGATGATGAAATTAAGGAACTTCAAACGTTTTGGGGAAAGGAGTTTGAAATCAAGGATCTTGGAAAGCTCAAGTACTTTCTTGGGATTGAAGTTACTTGCTATAGAAAGGGCATTTTTCTCTCTAAAAGATAGTATGTCCTCAATCTTCTCTTAGAAACAAGACTACTAAGGTGTCGACCATGTGATCCTCGTCTAGATTCCAATACTAAGCTCAGGGAAAAAGAAGGAATACCGGCGGATAAAGGTAGGTACCAGCTGTTAGTTGGAAGGTTTTTCTATCTATCACATACCAGGTCAAATATTGCATTTGCAGTGAGGTTTGTGAGTCAGTTTATGTATGTTCCTTACTCAACACATATGGAGGCAGTCTATAGGATTTTAAATTACCTAAAGGCAGCTCCAGGGAAAGGGATTCTACTCTCACCGCATGATCATCTCAAAGTTGAGGCTTATACCGATGCAGATTGGGCAGGGAGTCTATATCGTAAGTCAATCTCTGGTTTCTGTACCTTTGTGGTTGGAAATCTAATTACTTGACGCAGCAAGAAGAGAATGTTGTGGCTCGATCTAGTGCAAAGGCAGAATTTAGGGCGATGGCCCAAGGAATATGTGAACTGTTATGGTTGCAAGGCTTACTCTGAGACTTGAAGGTTTAATGTCCCCAATCCATGACTCTGTTTTGCGACAATAAGGTAGCTATTAGCATTGCTCATGACCGTGTTCAGCATGATAGGACAAAACATGTTGAAATAAACTGCCACTTCATCAAGGAGAAATTAAAAAGTGGACAGATTCAAATCCCTTTTGTCACATCAGAGGATTAGCTGGCAGATTTCTTCACCAAAGGGTTACCTGGGAAACTTTTTCATATCATATTGTCCAAGTTGTGTATGTATGATATATATGCACCAACTTGAGGGGGAGTTGTAAATATGGTCTGGCTGATGGTGTGGTCCGGCTGATGGACCATCCTCCACACAAGTGGTCCATCTACCGCACCACCCATTTACTACACGATAAGTGTCTAGGTTCAATGTACTCGTTTCTCACCTACTCTCTTTTCTTGTAAATCCATTCATCTATAAATAAGAAGGCTGGATGAGGTATCAACTCACTCATTCTCTGATCCAACAGAGGCTTTGACTCTTTTAGTATTTGTATCATTGTTTGTAATTATGAATTATGAGTGTATGATTTTCCCACAATGTGTGATTAGATTTGCAATTTTATGCTTTAAATGTATTTATATATGTTAAAATAGTATTCCCTAGAGTATAAAGCCTTAAAATGGTTTTAAACAGCTCAAAACACTCGTTTTTAGCCTTCGTAGCTTTTTAGTATGTTCTCACGGAGATCTCAGTTTTGCTCAAGGTCGAGACGACCTCGAGATTTTAGTCCTTGGTCATGACTTTACAATCCAACGGCTGTGATATCAGCTGCGTGGTGGGCAGGCTTCTTTCTCTCTTAAATAAAACTGCCTAAATAACTTAAATTACTCTTCTAACTAAACCCATAACTGGAATGGGCCCCACAGTTCTACCTCTATCAGCTGACATTTAGCATTTAAAATATGAGAAGTACATAAATACTCCTGTGAATTAAAGAAAATTCCCATCTACTATTAGCTACCAACTACTAGACTTTGTTGAACTGTATTTCTTGGGCTTTGGATTCCAAATCCTGTCATTTCTGTGTAGCCAATTCAATGCTACTCCACCCCCAATAATATTAAAAGTGCTAATTGACCCCAATTACAATTTTAGCATCTCCTTGGAGTGCTTGATTCTCAAATAAAAATTTGATTACTAGTTGACAGCTGGTCATGTTTTGGCTTTTACTTTTCCATAATGGTTAAAATTTGCCAGAGCTTGGACTCGTTGGAAAGGTAAGCCAGACCAAAATCAACTGAATGAAGTTGACCTTTGCGAAATTACTGCCAATAGAAGCTACTGGAATTTATCTTTTTGAGATTTTGGAAAGAAGCACTGCTCATATGTGAGGATGCTAATGTATGCTACCTTTGATTCCATGTATCATAGCCTTTTTAAGCATTGTTAATGTTATGATGTACTTTTGGTTATTATTATCATAGGGAATGGGCTAACTTCACTTAGGCCCATTCCCCATTGGGTTTAAGTTATTATGTAAGTACTGGGCCTAATTATAAAGGCCCATTACTGATTGTGTCTTGCTACAGAAGGCACAGGCTTGTTGCTGTCCTATGTAAAATTAGGAATAGAACTTGTTGACTAGGTCTTCTACCTAGTTCGATTGTAACCTAGGTCCTTTTTTTTTCTCTCTTTATACTTCTTTATATATAGCAGGAGGAGGTTTGTTACAATCGATTCTTCTATTTTAAAGAATCGAGACCTCTCTCCCTTCTTCTACTTCTCTTTCTCTTTCTCTCTCCCTTGAGATTTCAGTTCTTTTATAGTTTATTTATTCTAGTTTGTAAAATAGTATTAGAGCATTAAAGATCTATTTTTTGGGATCTTAAGCTTTGAGTTTTTGATGGTCCTCTACTTCCTCATAAGCAGCATAAGGTTGCAACAACCTTCTGCTGCCTATCCCCATTGTAACAAAATAAAAAAATAAGAGAAGATCAAGAGAATCAATGTGTAAAGAAAAGAGAGAGTGTGTATTCTCCTTTCCTTGTAACTTGTATTTATAGAAAATAGAAAACAATTAATAGATAGGATCTAGGACTCTAGAAGGCACCACCTCATTATCCGTCCTTGTGTGACTAAAGTTGCACACCATATACTCCGTCTTAGTTCTACTTATCTTAAATCAAAAGGTTTTAAGATAAGTAGAACGAAGACGGAGTATATGGTGTGCAACTTTAGTCACACAAGGACGGATAATGAGGTGGTGAACATTCTTGAGAGGGAAATACAGCAAAGTGATCATTTTAGGTATTTAGGTTCAATCATAAACAAAGAAGGTGATATAGACGATGATGTTTCACAGAGGGTTAAAATAGGATGGATGAAGTGGAGAAGTACGTCTGGAGTGCTGTGCGATTGGCATATTCCTTTAAAACTTAAAGGAAAATTCTATAGGACAGTTATTCGACCGGCTATGATGTATGGTGCTAAATGTTGGGCAGTCAAGAAGCATCATATTGATAAACTTAGTGTAGCTAAAATGAGGATGTTAAGATGGATGTGTGGCAAAACTAGGAAGGATAAGGTATGGAATAACCGTATTAGAGCTGATTTGGGAGTAGCGCCAATACATGATAAGTTACGAGAAAGTCGTTTGAGATGGTATGGCTGTGTTCAACGGAGGCCGTTAGATGCTTCGGTTTAGAGGAGTGATTTGATTCAGATTGACGGGGTTAAGAGAGCTAGGGGTAGACCTAAGATGACCCTAGGGGAGGTGGTGAAGAAAGACATGTATAGTTTAGGCCTTGCTTCAAGTTTGACATCGAACAGAGCTGATTGGCAGACAAGAATCCATGTAGCCGATCCCATTTAGTTGGGATAAGGCTTTGTTGTTGTTGTTGTTATTGTAGGACTCTAGAAGTCAGAGTCCTAGTTACAAACTAAAAGTGAAGTAAACTCCAAATAGGAAAAATAAACTAACAAGCCTAATTGGTAAAGGAAACTCATAAAACAAACTAATAAACTAATTATAATTGTAGACTAGATAGGACAGTAGAGTCCTATTCCAACTCAGCAACCAAGATTGTAGAATCCTTCTCCAACTGTGCATCAAAAGTAAGAAGTCATATACGATGAGGATTGTGAGCAGGTCAATGAGTCCTACACGATGAGGACTGTGAGCAGATCCCATCGTGTGGACTGTTTACGTAGTGTAGTTTAACACCCATGAACTAGCTCAGTCCTTTCTCTTCTTGACTGCATTTTGTGTTTACTGTTGGCTGCTGCTGCTACTTGATGGATAAAGTTCAGATCTAATTATTTATGTTCCTCACTTGTTGATAATACCAAGATCTGATTTTCAAGAAATCCTTGATCTGATATTCTGCTGCTGTGATTGATGATTGAGATCTTGTTTTTACTGCTGATATTGTATTGAAGACTGCTGCTTGAGATCTATCCCTTTTTTTTTGTTGGTTTTATTTATTTAGATCTTCAAATCTGATCAGTTTTCAAAATTTGTTGGCTTCAAGCTTCAAGAACTGTTGCTCGAGATTTTTTTTTATTGCTGGTCAGATCTTTTTCAAGATCTGTGTTCTTGGTACTACTATTTCTATATTTTTCTGCAATACAAGTATACAACTACTTAGGTTTTCAGTCTCTTATATCTACTACTGATTGATCAGATCTTCTTCAAGATTTGGGTTTTTGGAACTACTGCTGTCTATTGGTACTACTGCTTCTCTAATTCTTTATTTACTAATGGCTGACTCCGAGTCTTCTTCAGATAATATTCATCATGTCCAAATCACCTCAATGAAGTTGAAACTTGAAAGGTGTCTCTAATTACTTCCCATGGGCTCAAGCTATCTGAGCATACATTCACTCTAAATGTAAACACCAATACCTAATTGATGATCCTCCATCTCTTCTCTCCAAAGATGCCACTTCTATTAAAGTCTATGATGATTGGATGCGTGAAAACTTCACTCTCAAGACTTGGTTGTGGGGAGTGTTGTCCTCTCTATTGTCTCTAATGTCATGTTTCATAAGACTGTTAAAGATATATGGATTGATCTAAAAGAAAGTTATGCTCAAGAGAAGAATATCTCCCGAATTTATGACCTTTATGAAAAGATTTTCAATTTCTCTTTAGGTGATAAGTCCCTTAATGAATACTACATGGCTTCAAAGGTATTATTGAGGAACTCTAGGCTGTGCAGCCCATTACTACTAATCTTGAACAACTCAAGGCTCAACAGTTTGAGTTTCATGTTGCCAAATTTTTAATAGGTCTTCCCCCAGAATATCAATCAGTCAAGAGCCAACCGTTGGCAGGCGAGAAGGTTCCTACCCTTAATGAACCTTTCTTTCATTTTCAATGCTTAGTGTGTTCCAGTGATTCACCTACTCCCAAAGACAACTCTGCTCTATATGCTGGCAGCGGTCGAGGTTCATCCTATAGTAAAGGCCGTGGCTCAAGTAAAGACCATGGACATAATTCCTCTGGTAGTGGGACTGGCCGGTCCAATACTGATTAGTCCAACAGGTATTGCATTCATTGTGGAAGACTAATCATAATGTTGACAAGTGTTGGGCTAAGCATGGCTCCCCAGAATGGGCAGAGGTCCGTAGATGATGCTTCTCTACCTGCTCCAACAATTGCCTCTGCTCTAGTTGCTGCTCCTGTTCCTAGTAGCACTAATCTAACATCTCAACTCGAAGCATTACTTTGACGGGTCCATTAGCTCGAGCAAGCAAGTCCATCCACCTCTGCCACCTTAGCTCACATAGGTACCACGACCCTACTTTCCACCCATATCCCTACTCCATTGATCATTGATTCTGGGACCTCTTGCCATGTGATTGGTATGTCTCGAGTCTTTGCTCCCTTTAAAGACACTACTAAATCAATACTTGTTTTCCTTGTTGATGGTTCCTCCACCCATGCTATAGGACATGAGGCGGTTTCTTTAACCCCTTCGATGACCCTATCATTTATTCTCCATGTCCTAAAGTTATCCCTTAACCTTGTGTCTATTAGTCAACTTACTAAATCAAAAGACTGCACAGTAACCTTTTACCATTCTTATTGTGTCTTTCCGGATCTCAGGACCAGGGCAACAATTGGTGACGGATTTGAGCAATCTGTCCTTTACTACTTGTAGCATATTGGACTGACTACCACCGTTGCTACCACCTCTGCTTCCTCCACACCAATTCAGTGGCATCACCGACTTGGTTGCCTTTCCCTCTCCAAGATGAAGACCCTTATCTTTAGTTGCAAGTCTCGCCCATCTTGAGTGTGGGGTGTGAGTTAAGTCAACATCACCACTCCTTCCCTGCCCATCCTTACACTCGTAGCTCTTTCCCTTTTATTTAGTTCATTCAGACATTTGGGGGTAAGGCTGCATACATTTTGCCCCTCCTCAGACCCTGCTTTAGCAGGAACCTCGTGCACTGGGATGCCCTTTTATTCAGACATTTGGGGACCATGTCATGTCCCTAACAGACTTGGTTTTTATTATTTTGTTACCTTTGTGGATGATTATTTTAGGATGACCTGACTTTATTTGCTTAAAAACCGTTTTGAGTTTCTTTCAATTTTTAAAGGGTTTTACAAAGAAGTCCAAGTTCAGTTTACTACCTCTATTTGTGTTTTCGATCTGATAATATTTTTGAATACACTTAGAAGGATATTTTTAACTTTTGTTTTGCTAACGGCTTGATCGTCATACTAGGCTACTAGCTGCTCCTATACCCCTTAGCAGAACGGAGTTGCCGAACGTAAAAATAGGCATCTCTTAGAATTTTCCCATTCCCTTATGTTCCATATGAATGTTCATAAATATTTTTGGAGTGATGCTATCCTTACTGCTTGTTATTTTATCAATCGCATGCCATCTTCTGTTCTTCACTATAAAATTCCCTTTTCTCTTCTTTACCCCATCTCTCAAATCCGAGCAACGAAACGAGGCTGCCCCTCAGGGGAACCATATAGATATTCATTGCCGTTAATACACAACCCTGTGTCGACCCATCAAGAAAGCCTCCCCTTGTGTGTTCGGTTGTGTCTACTTTTCTCAACTCTGCATCCTCAGCAAGATAAACTGTCTCTTCGCTCCCTTAAGTGCATTTTTCTTGGTTATTCTCGAACTCAGAAAAGTTACAAGTGTTATGATGCGATTACCCGACATCATTTATTTAGAGCTGATGTTACATTCTTTGAAGATACATCTTACTACTCCCTCCATTACACCTCCATTGGCCCCCATATCTGACTCCCTTGCACTACTACCACTCATCACACCATCGGATGACTCTCCACCACCGGCTGACCCGATGCCTTCACCACCACTCTTGCAGGTCTATCAACGATGGAAGAAAACTGTCCCGATCCTTGCTCCAGCTATTGCTCCGTCCTTCGATCCGCCTGCTTCTGGTGTTGAAGTCGCCCCTGCTTTTTCTATTGCTCTTCAAAAAGGTATGTGTTCTTGCACTCAATGGCACTTAATTTCCTACCTTATTGAACGGTTTGTTACTACCGCCCATTCTCTGCCCATAACCTTGTTTTATCTTTATCTACCACATTTGTTCCCTCTGCTTACCTCCAGGTCTTATCCCATCGAGGATGGAAAAAGGCTATGGATTCCGAGATGGATGCTTTGCTCTCCCGTTGTACATGGACACTTGTTGATCTCCCTGCTGAGAAAATGGTTGTCTGTTGTCGCTGAGTCTACACTGTTAAACATAATCCGGATGATTCTATTGAACGCTTTAAGGCTCGTTTGGTTGCCAAAGAGTTCACTTCGACGTATGGTGTTGATTGTTTTGAGGCTTTTTTTCCTGTTGCCTGTCTCAATTCGGTCCGGGTTATTATCTTCTTGGTTGTTAACTTTGATTGGACTCTCTATCAGATGGATGTGAAAAATGCCTTACTCTATGGTAAGTGGTAACCTGTAAGAAGAGGTTTATTTGGGGCAATCTCTGGGGTATGTTGCTTGGGGGGGACGTCTACCAAAGTGTGTAAGCTACACAAAGCTATCTATGGGCGAAAACGGTTACCACGTGCCTGGTTTGATAAGTTTAGCACTATTATTACCTATTATGGTTACTCCCCATGTTATTCTGATCGCTCTGTATCTGTTCCGCGAAGACATTCAAGTTGTTATGATAACTGTCTATCTTGATGATATTATTATCATAGGAGATGACAAGTCAAACATTACTGAAGTCAAATCTATTTAAACAAACACTTCTAAATGAAGGATTTGTGTCTATTTCATTATTTTCTTAGTATTGAAGTAGTCCGCAGTAGCAAGGGTATCAATCTCTCTCAAAGGAAATATGTTCTTGATCTTTTAACTGAATTTGGTCTTCTTGGTTCTAAACCGGCTGATACCTTTATAGATCCTCATAAAAAACTTGAGACTAGTGACAGTGATGACTTCGTTGACTTATCCCGATACAGATGGCTTGTTGGTAAACTTATCTATCATACAGTAGTGACTAGACCTGATTTATCTTTCGTTTGTAGGAGTTATCAGTTGGTTCATAAATCTTATCCTTCTATTCTTCTTATTCTCCTTATGTAATTGAGATGTGGAGTCCCTCTCCTATCCTACTATCTCTATCCTGTCTCTATTTTATTATGTGTAATTAGGAAACTAAGATTATTGTGTAACTAGGATTCATTATTAGTCTAGGATTCCTTGTCATGTTGACATATGGAATTCATATTCCCATTGTAATTAGGACTCCTTCTCATGTGGAGTCCTAGACTTATCCTATTTCCCTTATTTAAATATCTATTATAGTGATTGCTAGGGGGAGAGGACGACATACAATTCTCTTTTTTCCCTAAAATACTATTCATGAATTACTATAATGGTACTGTTCACAGTCCTGAAGAGTCTTCTATTTCTCCATCTTCTCTCATTCTCTCTTTCTTTCTATTTTATTACAGACTTCATGTGTTTCCTTAAGGATTAATTAAATGCAGTCCTTGGTTAAAGTTCTTCTATATCCTACACTCTTCTCTTAGAATGTAATTTTCAGGAGCTGCATCAATGGATTCCATCACATAAACTTTTTGGGGTTTGGGTTTCATTATTTTGTGGTACTATCTACACTACTCTTGAACTACCTTAGAATGATATGGCATGCAAGACATTCAATATGGATTTAAGATTCATCACTTGCAATCAAGGAATCAAGTATCGTGTATCGGTATCGTATCGGTTAGCTGAAATTAAGAGACGTATCCTTTCGTATCGTGGATACACATGGATATGCAAGATACTCATAAAAATGATTAAGGAACATATAGAACACAATTTTAAAGCATAAAAACACTATAATTAGCAACATTGAGAAAGAAAATGTTTCTTACATCATAGATACACATGATTATGGGGCAGGATACGCACAAAAATAATTAAGGATCATACAGAACACATTTTAAAGCATAAAAATACAATAAATCTATAATTAAAAACATTAAGAATTAGACATGAGTTAATATAAAATGTTAAACAAGTTTACTAGTTGAACCACTTGAGAATAAAAACTCAATAAAACCAACTGCAGAAAAATGAGATAGATTGAATAATACTCTTATGAGAAAATGAAAAATACGGTCTTCCATTTTCATTTCTACATAAACAGTCTTATCACAAGCATTGCATTTTTGCAGAGTTCCATTGAATGCATTACAAGAGTTCTTGCTCTATCTTTCATATCCTCAAACACTATATTTCAAGATGGTCTCCTTATGAACCCTATCTTTTTCATTGACCAATAGTTTTGACACCCTCATCCACATAGAAAAAAAGCATACAATCTACAATAAATAGAGAATTTCCAGAACACAAAAATAGACATCAGGCCCAAAAATAGAGAAATAGACATGGGTTGAAACAAAGATCTTTGAAAAAAAAAAGACGAAGACAAGTTCCTAGCTATATTCTGTTCAAGAGAAATAGAAAAAAAAAACAGAAAAGGAAATTACAAGGATGGTAGAAAAGGAAATAAAAAAAATTAATATTATTTAAATTATATTTTTATTTTTTAAACCAGAAAAAAAAAAAATATAACTAAGAAGCAAAGATGGTAGATCAGTGGTCTACACATTTTATATAAATAGTAGAAGAGGAAAAGATTAATTTTTGGAAAAAAAAATTCAAAATTTCTTGTGTTCTTTAAAAATATCTCAAATCAAACCTCAAATCAGTGTTTAAATCCATGTATGTAGCATGCATTCATCAAATAGGACCATTGTTCATTGATTCATGAGAAGAAACAACACAAAAATCGATTTATTTTGAAAAAAAAAAAGTTGAAACTCATACCTTTGTTGTTTTCCGCCCTTGGAGCTTGAAGAGATGATTTCGTCCTCTAATCTTTACAAAAACCAAGTTTGATGCTACCTTCCCAGTCGTTTTAGGGCTAAGAATCAAAGTCCTAAGGTTTTTTTGGAAGAAAATCAAATTGCAGAAGAGTATTCAAGCTGAAATGGTTGTCGGCTTTTGGAAAAAGACGCTGTTCTGAGTAGAATTGATACTGCTCGATACTGAAAGGATGTATCGATACACTCGATAGTGTATCGAGGCGTATCGAGGCATATTATGGCTCGATACGCTCGATACTATGTTTTTTTTTAAATGGAGAGACGAATCGAGGTGTATCGTATCGATTGGTGTCGATACCGATATGTATCGGACGATACGTGTCGATACTTGATTCCTTGCTTGCAATATCTAGAACCAATTATGTAAAGGTTCGTGGATGGTAATGAGTGATGAAAGGAATTGAAGTGAATTCTTGGTGCAGAATTTATATCAAATTCGTTATGAAATGCTTTATTGTAGTGTTTTAATTTAATGTGATTTAGGCAGTGTTAAGAGCAGACACCAAGAAACATGAATAGAAAACAGAAAATGATTCTAGCAAAAACGACACATATTTAATGTGGTTCACACACCAATGCAATGTGTTACGTCCACGGGAGAAGATGAAGATGATTCAGTATGAGGTTCTAATGGAGATTGGAGATCTCTCAAGAACAAGCACTCTCCCAAGTCCAAGCTCGAAAAACACCCTCTCTCTTCCTTTTTGCTGCTAGAGTTACAAGGCAAGAAAAAAGAACATTATATAGCTCCTCCAAGTCGGGCTGATTTATCAGGCAGGGTCCAAGTCTGGCTGATTTATCGGGTAGGGTCAAACCCTGCCACATCGGTCCAAGCCTTTCGCTACCATCACAGACCTCAGAAAAATTCTCATTTGGGTCACCACCAAAATTGACGGAGTGGGTCAATTTTCAAAGTGGGTCATGAATCCAAAAGTGCTGAAGAATTCAAGGCACACATAACAAATCTCCATTTTGGCTTGAATTCACCTCCAAACAAGCAAAGACTCCAAACAAGCAAAGACATAGCAACCATAAATCATCTTCTCTAATCAATGTGCTAAAGTTAAATGCGGCATATCAGCTGGATTGTCTTCAGTACCAATCTTCAACACTTGGATATTGGCTTGAGCAATTATCTTTCTAATGAAATGATACCGAACATCAATGTGCTTAGTCCTTTCATGATACATCTGATCTCTAGTCAAATGATTAACACTGGCTATCACAATGAACAACAGTCACTCCATGATCCACACTGAGCTCATCAAGTAAACCTCTAAGCCAAATAGCTTCCTTAATAGCCTCAGTCATTGCCATATACTCTTGCATAACAGATAACCTAATTTATGGAATATAGATTGAACAAGGAATTAACTTTTGAGAAATTGATTGCTTTGACCCCTCTAGATGAGTAAAAGTAATTAAATTCATTGAGATCAATGAAATTTTGGGAAATCATGGGCTCACAAATCTTCTAAACTTATTCAAATGCATGAGTTTTGGTATATGCATGCTTTTGTCACTTGCTTTGTTTAATGCTAACAGAAAATTCAGGGGTGGAGGCAGCAAGAGAGTGAACCTTACCATCAAGAGATGTGCACCTTACCATGTCTTTTTTGATGAAAAACCCAAAAAATTGCTCAATCTCTTCAAAATTTTGTTTTATTTGATATGAAATTTCTGTATCAATCAATGAGGACTTGATGGACTATCGCCAGTTTATAACTGGTGATCTCATAATGGAAACTTTCACTATACTTGTATTTGGGGTTAGAGGTGCTTCCATCTCTGTCTTGAGTCTTTTGACTTCATTTATGTGCTTTCATTTTCCTGCTATGGCAAAAATTTGTAGTATACTACTTTTATTCCTTTAGTTCCCCATGCAGTTTGCTTAACCAGCTCCATTGTTCAATTTGATAGGTAGATTACTCTGGGTTTATGACAATAAACCCTCAAAGGTTTGGACAAAAGTATGTGGGGAAGGTAGCTCCATTTTATGTTTCTTTATGATATATGGATTCCAAAGTTGCTGCTCTTATGGTGTTTAATGGATTTTTGTTGGATTCTGTAGGTTGCAAATCCACAGGACATTCTTATTTTCTCAAAAGCTAGCAAAAGACATCACTCTCATGGAGGTAATTAAATTTTCCAGTTGGGCTTTTGCTTACAAATCATATTGGAATCAATGCTATATATTTAGATTTACGACATTCATTAAATGATCAAATATGTTATTCACTGGTTCTTATATGGAAATGCCTCGCAAGAAAGGCAACTGCATTTTGGTAGATAAGTTATATGTTGAGTTGTAATTGTCCTTTCCTAGCATATGGGGCTTGTGTTGGTTCTTGTGTTCCATTATGCATTTAGCTTTATAAAGCTCACAGAAAGGTATCACAGAGCATTGCTTGACCGAGGTAAGTATATAAGGGTCTGGTTGTCTTTCGTTTCAATGATATAATATTCAGAAGCTATAAAATATTAGGATCTGGAAATATGATTTTTTTTAAATTGGTTGATTATGTGTTTCTCTCTCTCTCTCTCTCTCTCTCTCTCTATTTTTGGTAGGCTTTAATAACTTAGATTCTTAGTATATTCATTACTTGTAGAAGCACCATTGAAGGAAGTAGGTTGGCCGAAGATGATATAAACAATCAATGTATTGGCCATGTCTGGGTTTAGTTTAACTTTTAATATTTGTACCATACCATGATTATGACATATGTACTGAAAATGCATAAGTCCTACTCACTGATATTCTGGGTCTACTGGTAATTAATACTTATAAAATAGATGGATTGAAAAGGACAAATAAAGGCAGACCTGAAGGCTTTAGAAGAACATCAGGGCCTATGAAAAACACTATAAAAGGGATGCATTCTTGCCTAAACAAAAACAAGACAAAACTAAGAACCAAACCACACAAGAAATAAACTCAATCTGTTAGTTTCGAGTAGAGTGACAAACAGAAAACCCACTTCCACAAACTAGAACATTTTCACCTCCACTCTAACTTCAAAGGCTGAAACACTGCCATCCCCCCTACACCAAAATAAAAGGAAGGTCAAGGGGTTCTCTATGTTTGGATACGCTCTTTTCTTCTAATCTTCTTTTAGGCTCTCTTTGGTATCATTTTTGTTTTTGATTTTTGCCTATTTATCAAAAAGCATTTTTGATAAAAAATAAAATGTTTTTTGGTAACTACAATAAAAAATAGATTATAGAATGAAAAATAGATTTGGTATGCAATGTCTAAAAATAATTTTTATCTATCTTCTTGGTGCATCTTGCTCCGACAACCAACTGTATCAAATGCAGTTAGAATATTGCACAGAGCTAGGAAAAGGAAAAAGATAAAGGAGAATTAACTGTTGCAAGAATAGGGTTGGGAAATTTAGAGAAGAGTTTCTTCCATGATACAGAGAAATCAGAGAATAAATAAACAACCAACTTAACCAAAATAATCAACTGTGATAAATCAAAAACCCCAAGTCTCTTCAATCTCTCTTCTTCCAAAGGAAAGATTATATGTTAAAAAGGAGAGATCAAGATTTGCTATTAAAGCTAACATGAATAAACTCAAAACTGGCTGACATTACTTTGAGCTTCAAAGACTTGTTCTTATACTTTTGCATCCGCTAGGCTTGCCAAAGCAAGTGAGCACAGAGACCATGGGTAACTAACTGTCCGCTAATTAGCCATCTTGAGCAACTGCCACTTCTCCAATGCTTGATTGATGAACAAACCTGGTAAGAAACCTAAGACACATTTTCAACAGGAACCATCCTACTAAGGGGTAGGAAAACTCAAGAACTAACCAAAAAAAAAAAACACTCAAGAGCTTTAGAATCGCATGATATGTTTAGGCTTTAATTCTGAATCCGGGAAACCAATAAATGTTGGTTGATTCCTATCCAGAAATCAATAACAGAATTTCAGTCCAGAAAATTCAAATTGAAGAAGTGGACTTGAAACAGGATTTTAGAATTCAATGGAGACAAGAGGCCATGACGAAAGAGAAGGAGTTGAGAAGAGGAACGAAACCCTAAAAGAACCCATAAATCAAATGCATAGGGATTATGGAAAGAATCCAAACTAGGAACCATCTCTGGAGAAACAACGTCGTCTCCGTTGGAATGATTGTCGTTGTTGCTGTTGGTGCTGTCTCTTGGAGGAAGTTGCAGGTTTGCTTCCCTCTACTCTACTTCCGTTTGTTGATGAGAAGGGAATGCTTGAGGGTTTGTTTGGGGGTGGTTTTATAAAAATAAACTAAATTACCTTTTTAACCCTCTATTTTAACACATGTTTTAAGTGTTTTGTGCAAAACACACCAAAAATGATTTTTGACCAAAAATCAAAAAGAGGTCTCAAACTCTTTTTGAATTTGGATTTGTTTTTATTTTTATTGTTTATAAATAGCATCCATAAATTATACCAAACACCTACAAAACAAAAAATTTGAACAAAAATCAAAAACAAAAATGATACCAAAGAGACCCTTAATCATTGATGTAGTTTTTCTTTTTTTTGGGTGCAGAATGCAGATAAACACAAATGTAGTTCAATAGATGCATATTAAATATTTACAGAAGTATGAAGCAAGTACATAAGAAAAAGTAGAAGGATTTTAAAAGATAATGGTTTATTTGCAATGGCCTTCCTTTATGAATAGGACCCTTTTGGTAATTTAATTATTTCAGTGCGTTGAAGGCTTGAAGCCTGAAGGCAGGGTGACCTTTTGTTCCTTCTCAAATCATTCTCTAAACAGAGGCATTTAGTTATATTTAGTATGGCTTGAGTAGGTATGCTGGAATTATTCTGGGCAAGCAAAAAAATCCAATTGCATTAGGCCCCTAGTTCTCTAATGACACTTTGGCTTTCTGCGGGACTTCTCCATATCTTGAATGAATGCTGTGATATATTCGTAGCTGTTTTGAAGTGGTTTCAAGGTATGTGTTAACTTCCTAGAGGGCAGGTGCTTCAAGTGCTGGAGTTGGAGATTTTGATGATGGTCTTAGGTGATTATTGGTATGCTGAATTTTTCTTGGCATTGGGTGTGATGTAAGTCCAAAGCTGTCACTGCGTGGGACCACTAAAAAAGAAGAATTGGACGACAGCAGTTGCTGGGAAATGAGGATTATATCTTTTCAAATGATAAATAAACCTCTCCTTAGAAGGGACATGGGTATGCATGTCAGTGTTTTACATGAATACAGGTTGCCCACACGGCCTTCTGTGAAAAAATTAAAATGGCTTCTATAGAAAACATAAAAGTTCATTCTTGATGTGGACATGAGGCTTTATGACATACGCCATAGCGGGATTTCACAGATGAACTATCTTGGTTACATATCTATTTACAAAGATATCCCTTATATGCTACACTTCATTTCTCACGATTGGACATGCAGGGCCATCCATGTGTTGCCTATGGAGGATTAGAGAGAGGAAGGGGAGGAGTGAACCAGTGGAAACAATCTGTGTTGCTCTAATAGTTACTTAGCTGAGGAACCAACAGAAAGAAATCCCAACAAGTGGAAACATGTAGAGCATCCGCATTGGAAGCTCAAACCTTTAATCTACAGGTGCAGTTCCTCTTTCTGGACCACACATGGGGATGACCAAAACATTAGATTCCAATGACCACTTCGATAAGATCATAAACTTTACTGCAAAAAAAGACTTCACTACTGGTTTCAAATTACATCAGGACATATGCTTATCTAAACATAAAACAGGAGCCGAAACAAACAATCTGACTCTTCCTTGGGGAATATAGTGGAATCTTAGGTTTCTCGTACTGCAGTTCAGAAGGCAAACGAGGTGAGTCATTACTTGATTCTCTAGGAAATCAATCAGAAAAGCAAACTGCACCAGATAGGACATCCATAGCTGTTTGTAGCTTCACACTGTATGGGACACATTGTTGGGTCCATCTACATTTAATTGGTTGAAAGTTTTCTCCTTGAAATGTTCTTGGGTCTTAACTGTTGTATGTTCTTCCTTCTCCCCCCCCGTCTCTCTTGGGAAAAGGGGTTAGTTTTTCTATTTAAAGTATTTTGGAGGTAAATTATTTTCTTTTTTGGACTATAGAGAAGATTGAAGATTCTGAACGACTTCGCCCAGAAGAACTGAATCAACAAAATATAGAGGCTCTGGTTGCTGAAAGTAATTTGGTAATCAACATTCAATCCTTCCTATTCTTTTCTTATCATGATGCTTTGTTGTTATAAGTGGTAAATCTCTTTCCTTAGAACCATGGTTGTGGATTTTCACATGGTATGTTTTCTGCTTTATCCAATAAGATCTCCAACAAATCTGTATTATCTCCAAGTACAAACTTAGCTATAAGCATGTGGATGTTAATTTATACTGGGAGGTACCAGGTTGGTGACTGGACTGTATCTGACCTGTAAAGTGTGACAGACAAAAAGAAAAAGAAAACAATGGGAAGACTTTCATGGTCCATCTTATGATCTCTTAGCAGAGATATTATGATCTATCTCCTATATGAATTGGTTACATCAAATCATACTTATTGGTTTGTCATTTTTCCCCTGCACACTGTCATATTGTCAGTTGAAACCTTGCTTGTCTTGGCATAGCAGTGATAAATATTGAGCAGTGATAAATATTGATTTAGTGCAGTGTACGTCTTAGTTTCAACATGATGTGAACTGTGCAGTCCTGTGCTGATTGTTTAGCCTTCTGTTTACTTTCCAAGAACTGGCAAAGTCAGATGAAAGAAATTACCAGATCCCCAAACCATTGAATGTTTGAATTTTTTTCAACTTCATGTAGATTTTTAGAAGGAAGCTTAACAGAATAACTGTAGAGGACCTTCTATTACAGAATAAGTGTATAAAGAATTTTACTTTCATTTGTTTTCTGTTCTGGCGCTCACAGAATGTCTTCTATTTTTTTCCCCAGAAAATGGAGATACTGCCAGTTAACGACTTGGATATTGCTTTACATGATTTCGTTAATAAGGATGACAAGATGGCTTTCTACTCTTGCGTGCAATATAATATTGAAGAAACACGTGTAATTTTTCTTAACCCTATATGTCTGTATTGCATATTGTCTCAAGTATAACTGCTCTTCTATTTCTCATCTTAGCCCTCCCGCCGCCTCATCCCTTCCCCCTTCACAAAGAGGGGAAAAAAACCTGACGTGAGCTTGTTTTGCACTTCCCCAGAACAAAATTTGTCAAGAATCAGATAACCTGAAGTTTGAAGAGGAAGATTTGGTCGTTAAAGTTGAGAAGTGCATGCAGGCAAGTAGATATCTGTTTATGTTACATTTCATTTAGGATTGTCTGACTTTATCATTGTTGCAGGAACGTGTGAAGGATAGGTCTACATGCTCTAAAGAAGATCCACAGTTCACATCCATTTCGCAATCTGCACAGGTGAATTTATGAGCTCGAAGCCAACTGAAACTTCTGATTTGTTTGTCGAGCACACCAGCAATGTCTGCTTTCTGAGCTTCTGTATTCAAATTGTATAGGATGGCAGAGATAGAAGTAGAACCCGAATTGGAAGTCAAGTTTCATTTAGTGATGATGAAGACACCACCCCAATGCCCTCAAGCTCAAAGTCTACTGCAAGAGGCAGAAAACAATCTCAAGCTTCCAGGTCCTCTCAAGATGGTTCAGAACTTGGTAAAAGCAGAACTTCTACAAGAGGCAGGGGTAGGGGCAGGGCATCTAGTAGCTTAAAGCAAACAACTCTTGATGCTATGAGAATCCGCCATTCTGAGAGGTCAGCATATTACCCAGACAAATATCTCTGACAAATTCCTGCCATGAAGACAAGAAACTATTTAACAACACCCCCCAAAAAAAAAAAAAAAAAAAAATAAATAAAATAATAATAAAAAACTATTAAAAGAAGAAAGAAAAAGAGCTATCTTTTGTTATAGAGTTGTGTATGTGGAAGGCCTTTGTTTCTTCTCAACAAGAATATCTTGATGGCATCTTGAGATTCATTTCTATAATAATTTGTTATATTTATGTAAGTGTTGTGCTATTGAATATTGGAGGGTGAGCCTTGGTGTAACGGTAAGGTTATCATATTGCAACCTAGTGGTCACGGGTTCAAATCTTGGAAACAGCCTCTCCACATTGTGGGGGTAAGGTTGCATACATTTTGCCCTCCCTAGACCCTGCAGTAGCGGGAGCCTTGTGCAATAGGACACACTTTTTTTTTGTGTTATTAAATATTGAAACAAATTGAATAAAGGACAAACCAGAACCGAGAGTGTTTGGAGAATAGGGAGAGAAGAAGATAGGTCAATTTTGTTGAAGAGAAGCAGAATCGGTTACAGCTCTTCTCTCCTTAAAATTATATTTATGAAACAAGAGTCCAAGTTACAAAGAAATCTAATCCAAAGCTACCTCAAATAGACTACAGCAAATAGACTACCTATTATTCCAGAACTTTAGATAAGAAAGGACTTTAGTGTCCTAACTACAATAGGAATACTATTTAATTAGAACTGTAAATTAGATAAGTGTAGAGTCCTATTCCTACTCAGCAACCAAGAACTATAGACTCCTTCTCCAACTTAGCAACCAAGGACTGGAGAGTCCTTCTCCAACTCAGCATCATAACCAAGCAGTCCTACACGATGAGGACTCCTAACAGTTCCTATCGTGTAGACTGTTCAATAGTCACTATCGTGTGGATAGTTTAACACCCCCCCTCAAGCTGGAGCATACAGATCTCCCATGCGCAACTTGGAACAGTTGAGACGAAACGTTGATCTGAACAAAGCCTTGGTAAAGATGTCAGCCAACTGATTGGAATAGGTGACAAAAGGAGTAACCACAAGTTTCTTCACAACAGCATCACGAACAAAGTGACAATCAACTTTAATGTGTTTGGTTTGTTCGTGAAATATAAGATTACTAGCAATGTAGATAGCCGCTTGATTATCAAAAAACATAGTAAGTTGTCAAGGTTGCGGGAATCTTAATTCGTGAAGGAAATTCCTTAGCCACATAAGTTCAGCAGTAGTTTGAGCCATAGCACGGTATTTAGCCTCAGCACTAGACTTAGACACAGTAGTCTGCTTTTTGCTCTTCCCGATGACAAGGTTGCCACCTACATATGTACAATATTTAGTCATGGAACGTCTATCACCATTAGCACCAACCCAGGCAGCATTAGAGTATCCCACAATATTAAAGTGTCTGTAACGCAGATAAATGAGTCCTTTCCCAGGAGACTTTTTCAAATGTCTCACAATACAACAAGCAGCTTCCTAGTGAGCTTGTTTGGGTGTCTGCATGAACTGACTAACCACCCCAACAGCGTAAGATAAATTTGGCCGAGTAATTGTAAGATAGATCATTTTACCAGCTAAACGCTGATATTTATGTACATCTGGAAAGTCTTTACTGTTACTAGCTTCAAGTTTCACGTTTCAAGTGAGGGTCCATTGGTGAATCAGTAGGTTTCAAACCAAGTAGACTAGTTTCGGTCAGTAAATCCAGTGCATATTTCCATTCGGATAAACTAATGCCTTTGTTGTAACGAACAACTTTAATGCCAAGGAAATAATATAACAAGCCTAAATCTTTCATTTGAAAGTTTTTATTTAGGTAGGCCTTGATTTCTGAAATCCCAGATTTGTCATCCCCAGTAACAATGATATCATCCACATATACAACTATCAACACTAATTTGGATCAACACTACTTTGGATTATTGGCGCCGAACAAACACAGAGTGGTCAGACTTTAGAGTAACAAGGTGAAAAACCACATTGTGTAATAATAGAGTTAAATTTATTGAACCAAGCATGTGGTGATTGTTTTAATCCATAAATAGCCTTATGTAACTTGCAAACTTTGGTGGACTCCCCCCCCCGAGTAACATATCCTAGAGGTTAGTCCATGTATACCTCCTCTTGGAGACCGCATACAAGAAGGCATTCTTGACATCCATCTGATACAGAGGCCAATCAAAGTTGACAGCTAAGGATATAAGTACTCGTACAGAGTTAAGGCGAGCTACAGGAGAAAAGGTCTCAAAGAAATCAACTCCATAAGTTTGAGTGAACCATTTAGCTACTAAACGAGCTTTAAAGCGTTCAACTGACCCATTAGGATTATGCTTAACTGTATACACCCAATAGCAACGCATCACAAATTTACTTGCAGGGAGATCAACTAGAGACCAAGTATGACGAGAGAGCAAGGCATCCATCTTAGCATCCCTGGCCACCTTCCACCTAGGATGAGATAAGGCTTGGAGGTGAGTGGTAGGAATAAAGGTAGTAGACAAAAAGAGAACTAGATTAGTAGCATGGTTTAGGAAGGTGAGAGGTAGTAACAAATTTGTCAATAAGGTATAAAACTAAAGACTATTGAGTACACAAACGCGTACCTTTGCGTAGAGCTATGGTAGATCAACAGGACGAAGTGGAGGAGAGGTGACAGTTGGAGCCGAGTCCTTTGTAAGGGCCAGATTCTGAATCGACGTCGTGGATGGTACCGATACAGGAGCTGGAACTGTAGGAGCCTTAGTACGCCGATGGTTAACTCATACTAGAGGTGGTGCAGTGGTGGAGATGGGAGGTTCATCCTGTTATGGAAAGTGGTAATGGTGGATCAGTGGGTTCAGAAGGGGGTAAGGTGATTGGAGGTGTGGGTTTAGAAAGTGCAAGGTAATAGGATGTAGTTTCAAAGGATGTGACATCAACACTGATAAAATGACGCTAATTAACAAAGTCATGAAGTCTATTTTTGCACTCAACAACACTATTTTGTTGAGTAGTATAATTACAACTCATTTGAGTATATTCAAGTGCACTATTAGTACGAAAATACGAATAAAAGTATTAAATTGAATTTTAACTTCTTGATAAAAGTCCATAAAAATCTTAAGAAACTAATAACTTTCTTTAAGTAAATACAATCAAGTTATACTAAAACAATCATCTACGAAAGTAACGGTGTAGCAATAACCAAGTCAGTTAGGAACACGACAAGGACCCTAAATATCAGAGTGAACTAAGGAAAAAGGAGAAGAACTATGAGGCTTAGAGCGAGCAGGGAATGACGAGTGGTGATGTTTTCCTAATTCACAAGCTTCACACTCGAGCTGAGTGGTAGACTTGTAATGAGGAATAAAAAGCTGTAACTTTGATAATGAGGGATGACCAAGACGATGATGCCATTGAAATAGTGTGGTAGTTGTGGAAGCAGTAGCAGGGGTGGTAGGTGGTCTAGTGTGCTCAAAGTAGTAAAGGCCATCATGCTCCAGTCCGCCACCAATCGTCTCTTGGTTTTGAGATCTTGAAAAACACGGTAGGAAGGGTATAAGTTAATAGAACAGTTCAAGGTTTTAGTACGTTGGCTGATGGAAATAAGATTAAGAGGCAATTTAGGAACATGTAAAACCGAAGACAGGGTAAGAGAAGGTGTTAATGGTACCGTTCCTTTCCCTGTAGCATGGGTAGAAGCATCGTCAACAAGGTAAACTGGAACAGAGTTGTTAGAGTTTTGAATTGAATTAAAGATTTGGGACTTACCAGTCATGTGACTTGAAGTCCCTGAATCAATAATCTGAGGAGTAGGGGAAGTATAGAAAATAATGCAGTGATACCTGTATGAGCGAGGGTGGCAGACGATGATGGAGTGGCTTGCTCAATTTGAGTAACTTGTCGTAGTAATGTTTCTAGTTGAGAGGTTAGAGTAGAAAGAGCTGTGGGTGCCATTGTTGAAGGGATAACCACTGGTGTAGATGTGTCTTCAGTAGAAGCAGAGTTGGCCTGAGCATCAGCCTATTCAGGCCTACTATACTTTTCCCAATAGGTATCAATGTTATGATTAGTCTTCCCACAGTGAGTACAATACCTATTGGCCTTATCAAAATTGGTTCATCCACCACGTCTAGAAGAGCCATGTCCACGTCCTCTACCATTGCCATGGCCTCTTCCAGAGGAGGTGCTTCGGCCGCAGCTAGTAAATAAGGCGAAGTTGTCTTTAGATGATGTAGTATCATTGTGAGGCATCAATCGTTGAAGACGGAAGAATGTCTCATTCAGTATAGGAATCTGTTCACCTATCATCAATTGACTTTTGACGGACTGATATTCTTGTGGGTGACATGCTATGAACTTAGCCACATAAAAGTCAGACTATTGAGCTTTCAACTGCTCAAGCTCAGTAGTAAGTGGTTGAACAACCTGGAGTTCCTCAATAATTCCTTTAAAACCACAGTAATGTCCACTAATGGATTTATCACCTAAAGAGATTAAATATCTTCTCATAAAGGTCGTACACACGTGAGATATTCTTGTCCTAAGCATAACATGCCTTGAGGTCAATCCAGATACCCTTGGCAGTTTTATGGAACATGAGATTAGATACAATAGATGTGTCAATGCTACCCCACAGCCAAGTTTGGAGAGTAGCATTCTCACGCTTCCAATCCTCATAGGCTTTGGTAGAAACAACATCTTTGGGGTCCAGAGTAGGAGGGTCATCAATTAGGTACTGTAGTTTGCCTTTAGATTGAATAAATATTTGAATAGCTTGTGCCCATAACAGATAGTTAGAGATACACATTTCAATTTGATAGAGGTGATCTGAACATAATGAGAGGAACTATCCACAGAGGACTTGTATTCGGCCATGAGTAGTGAGTAAAATACCTCAGTTACAGCAACAGTGAGGAGATGAAGTAGCAAATCAGGTCAAGACTTGTAGTAGATCTGATCGAAATTGATAATTAGACCAGCAGTAGAGCAGAGTTTGTGTAGTAGCAAATCAGACCGAGAGGGTAGAAGTAAATCAGATCAGATCAGATCCTGTTCTAATAACTCGCTTTTGTTGCAACTGTCTACCATATTTGGTTCGAGAGGAATCTCAGACGCTGGAGGGCCAAGTCTAGGACCTTTGACCAGATTTGGGAAGCTATTGTCTTTGATGTCCGAGGTGCCTCTTTGCCATTCGGTACTATTCAGTCGGATAATCCCAAAAATAGATTCCTTTTGTCTTCCTGGAATTTGATGAATCCCTAACTTGGGGCCTGTTTTATTTGCCTTATAGCTTGTTTTCCTTTCTCTGTTTTTTGGGCGAAGTTCCATCTGTTGTAAGGAGCCTGGCTCTATCCTTTGGATACCCAGGTTTGTTTTCCCTCTTACGGGGTGTTAATATGTTCTTTTGTTCACCCAAAAAAAAAAAAGATCTGTGCAGTCTCGACAGCAGCATTAGGAGATCAATAGGATCATGGCTGTAGCCATGGTTTTAAAACTCGACCGAGAAGGTCGAGATCTCGACCTTCTCATCTCGACCTTCTCGGTGGTCTCGACAGGGTCGAGACGAGATCACTGGTCGAAACTGGGTCTAAACCAGTCTCGACCAGTTCTCGACTGGTTCTTGACTGGTCTCGACCAGTTTCGAACTGGTCCAAGGCTTTATATAAGAGTCTCGGTCGAGATCTCAACCGAGACTCATTTTCCTTCTCTAAACCTTCTGTTTTCTTCTCCTCCATTCCTTCTTCTCCAACCTTGCATCTAAGGTTCGAAAACCTTTGTTCTTTGCAAATCTCTCCATCAAAGTGCTGTTGGAGGCTCATTTTGACATATTCTTTGCAAATCTAAGGTTTGAGGTATAGTTTTTTCCCCTAAAACTTATTTTTTTACATGAATATGTTCAATACATGTTGGTTCATCATGAAATTTATATATGCGAGAGTCATTAGGCTGATCTACAACCTTATCCTTTCGAAATTATTTTCTTGCATATATATTTTTTATTTTGATTTTCTGTTAAAAAAATGTATTTTCCAGCAATTAAAAAAAAAATATGATAAATATTAATTAGATGGTATTGAAAATATTATATGATGAACACCGTTGGCCGATCTACGCGGCCACGGTTTCATTTTTTTTTCTGTATATATATATATATTTATTTTATTTTTTGTTTAAAAAAATTAAAAAATACATTTCTTAAATATTAATCAATTTACTTTCAAAATAATATATGTTGAACACCATTGGCCGATTTACGCGGTCACGGTTTCAGTTTTTTTTTTCTGTACATATTTTTATTTTTATGAATTTTTTATTAATAAATCCTATTTTCCAGCAATAAAATAGGTTTGAGCTATAGAATCGAGTTGAACTCCCAACGATCCTGGCCCGTCGGTGACAGTGATGCTGAGCTTCTGACCAGCCTCACAATGTGTCCCAACGCTGGAATAGTAATAATGGTTTCCTGGTTTTGTCAGCTTGAAAATTGTTGGTGTGCTGAAGTACGCGTTAATAGGTCCTGTATTTTGGGTGCATGCATTGAAATCCTTCTCATCAACCTCCAACACATTCTGCATATCCGTTCTGTAAGTGAACACTGAATCTTTGGCCGTGTCAGTTATGTGTCAATTTTAATTTTCAATAAGATATACAAAATGAATTAGAAAATGGTGAGTTCGGATCACCTGTATGTACGTGTACCTTTTATGAAATCTCATCACTGTAGATATGGTGTGAGACCCATCTCTAGATTATGAGACCCACGTGATATGGATGGTGATGAGATCCCAAAAAAGATACAAATACATGTAGGTGAACTATTATAAAAAAATGACGATCTTAATGTAAGCAACCCGTAACAATTTGGGTTGCAAATTTGGTCTGTCAGCTTGTGCCCATCTTGAATCCAAACAGTGAAACAGGATCTAGATTTAGATACCATGCCATGAGGGTGGATTAGGGTTGGACTTGGCCAGGGTGGGGGCTTTAAGTTGAGGCCGGCCGGACCCTGTCTTATGATTTCCTTTTTCTTCTTCTCGGCGCCTGAATCAACCCCACTGTGTCTGCTCTGATGGGTTATAATCTCGAGCGGTTTATGTCCTCGGATGAGGGTCGTGTACACGCACAGTCGCCTAGACCGTTTGACCCCCCAGCTAGTACTGGTAGTGACTTAGAATGCGATGATGATACAATAGAACAATCTGGCTGGTCAACTTCTGATAGTAGTGGTGATGATGGTCGTGGTGGTGGTGATGAGGGTGGTGGTGGTGATGAGGGTGGTGGTGGTGATCCTAGACCGACTGTACCCATTATTAGATGGACCGGTGAGAGTCAGTATACACACACTACACAGGATCCAGATCATGGTGGACGCGCATCTTCATCACGGCCTATGACTGGGTATACACGTAGGTCTCGTCAATGGGAACGTCCTTTGCAACCAGTAGAAGAAGAAGAAGATCGTTTCTTTGACATCGTTCTAGACGCTGATATTATGCCTGATGTTGAAAATGATAGCATGTCTACAAGTTTTGGAGGACTGAGCATTGAGGGTAGCAGTGGACAGGAGCAGGGGCAGTGGAGTGCTCATGGATTTGGCACCACTTCGGCGTACGGTTCCTTATTCCGGTGATGATGACCGCATGATGGGAAGTGCATATGATTATTCCGCTGATACTAGTAATGCTACATCACAGACTGGCTCAAACTTTGTGGACAGTCTCTTTTCAGTCCCAAATTTGCAAAGAACCCCGCCCCCACACCAACCAATATATGCTTACTTTACTCCACATTATAGTGAATCGTATCCAAGGTTGGGTATTTTTAGAAACTTCCCAAATCATATGTATAAGAAATATGTGGAAGACTACTAGACCTTCTATAGCCGAAGGATGTTGTGGCAGGATTTTGTTTATCAGACCGAGATATATTTTCTTCAACAAAGTCAATCTGATCAGATGGAACCTGCACGCTACTCTACATATGATTAGACATTGAGATGGACTAATGGGAATGTATTATTTCATTTTGAGTATTTAAGTCTTTCATATAATGAGTACTTGTAAATTATGTTATTTTGTGGGATTTATGATTTTTCGATAATGTGATTACTTTTTATGCTGCAAATGTGGTTATATATGTTGAATAAGTATTTTCCTGCGATATATAGTCTTAAAATGGCTCTAAAATGGACTTAAAACAGCAAAAAATGGCTTAAACCATAAAAAAAGCTTGTCGAAACTCCCATTTTTACCCTCTGGGAGTTTCGGCAGGTTCTCGCCGAGATCTCGAGATCTCGGTCGAGATCTCGGTAATCTCGGTTTTCTCAAGGGTCGAGACACCCTCGAGAACTGAGATTTCGAACTATGGCTGTAGCAGCTTGTGGCAGCAGGTATGATATAGCACATCAGCAGTGAAAATAATCTCTTGTAGTATCAGTAGACATATCCAATACTGTATAAACTGGATCTAAATCATAATAGAAGGCAGCACAGGTTGCTGCAATCAAGAAAGGGATCTTCTGAGGAGCCTAACAAACCAAGTAGAGTCTAATTCTGATCGATATGCTCTGATACCATGAAACAAATTGAATAAAAGACAGTCCAGAACCGAGAGAGTGTTTGGAGAATAGGGAGAGAAAAAGAGAGGACGATTCTGTTGAAGAGAAGCAGAATTGGTGACAACTCTTCTCTCTTGAAAATTATATATATAAAGTGATGTGAATTAAATATGTATATAACCGCAAGTGCACGGTATCGTGCAGTAACGGGTCGATCTCAGGGAGGAATCGCTATTATCCTAACTCAAATAAGGCAAAGCGTACCAAAGGGATATGATTGAATTAACACCCTAATCACTTTAAATAAAAATCAAGCAATAAAAACAATAATAACCATTCATAGCGGTACGGAAATTTACGAAACCACTAACCATAAAATAACACAGATTTATTGCAAGAAAGAAACGAAATTAAAAGTAAAAGAATGTAAAAAAAAACTTATCTCAATAGAAGATTCCTCCGTCGTTGCTCGTCGTCTTGTTGTCACTCCAAGGCGATGTGCAAACGATTACAAAGGGAGCCTTCTCCTCTAAATTAAATTAGTAATGTGCTACAACTTATATTTATCTACCCTAATACAGAGTTCTAAATCTGAAATTAAAACTAAAAAATAAAAAATAAAAATAAAAATAAACTTAAGCAAGAAGAACACAACTTGAAAAGAAAAAAAAATTAAGAATCTTGAACTCTCTCATAAATTCTCAAAACTAAGAAAAAAAACTCAATAGAATTCTTGGATGATTTTCTATTGCTGAGCATCACATATATATACAAGAGAGTAAAGATCACAATTAATCTTTACAATTGAATTACAAGAGATTTTGTGGAGATAATTTTGGTAACCGAATTCCAATCTTGTAGGTTCATTGTATATGGACGATTCTTGAGTAGAAAAAATCTTGCACCAACTCATCATATCTTTAGCATCATTATCTCTTTTTGAAAACTTCCATAATCGATTGGAGCTTTCCATTCTTCCTTGCCATGGCAATCTTGTAAATTTGATTCCAAATAACTAAGGAATATTTTCTCAAGAGAATGGAATCTTTCACATGAGATTGGGCTACTCTTTGACTTGGTCCAAGGCTGATCTTATACACAAAATTCGTGGCTCTCGTCATAAAATTCATCTTATGCCCGGCTACTGAGTTGACTGGGTGAGTTAACTGGACAGGATCACCAAAAATTCATAAAATGATATTTTTAAGCTCAAATTTCTCTATTCTTTCACCTATACCCAACAAACATAAAATCAACATTAAATACCCGAGAAGCATCATAAATAGAATAAGAAATGTATATTTTATGCCCTAAATTCACACATAAAATGTGTTCATCAGATTCCCCCACACTTGAGCTTTGCTAGTCTCGAGCAAAGAAAAATATAAAAATAAAATAAAATCCTAACTCACTTTCGTAGGAGTCACGATTGCACTTAGCACGTGCAACAAGCCTTTTAACCCCTAGGTTACCCCTAGTGGACGAGTTATGTCTCGTGAGTATTTTCAGAGAATAAACACACAAAATTCATATAGAAATTTCAAACTTTAATTTTGGTATTAAGGAAAGAGAGCACACACATATCTTATTAGTCAAGACACTCAACTTGGGATCAAGAAAACATAGAAACCCCCACACTTGAACATTGCTACCTCATATGATTCAAACACTAAGGTTGCATCTCAATTATGAAACCTTGTTATATCTTTCAAACATATCTCTCCTTAAGGTGAACCCTTTGTAACATACTGGTAACCAAGACCCAAGAATAGCTTTCAACACTTGTATCTTTTTTTTTTTTTTTTTCCTTTCTTTCTTTCTTCCTCTTTAAACTATTCCACTACAATTGGCATGAGAAGTGCAGGTGGTTATGCATTCCCATGTTACTATGTAGCTTCGCTTTTGGCATATATCTTTAAAGACATTGATGCTAAAGAGTACTTTTTTTTTTTTTTTGCAAGAGCTGTATCCAAGGAATTTCAATCAAGACACCTCGCTTCTTGAGGTGGAATGTCCTGTATAGTTCCAAGAACAAAAAAAACTCTTATATTATTATTTTTTTATTATGATTTTTTTTATAGTATAAGGAGGTATTAGCTTTATTCAAAGGTTGAAATTACCAACTATAACCATAAAATATTCATCCCTTCAGGAGAGGTAAGATGTATTTTCTAACTTAATTCCCATATCAAAATACAACCTAAGTACTATCCTCACATAGGGTTTCATTACTTCGTATGTGATAGTTTCCAAGGCCTCTTTCTCCTTCCTCTTTTGTGTCAAAACCATAGAAATAGTGATTGACTTTTCCAAAAACCAAAGTTAAAAAGTTAAAATTTACAATGAAAGCTCAATTTTTTTTTTTTTTTTTTATGAAATCTCAACCCTTCCCCCATACTTAAATCATGCATTGTCCTCAATGTATACAGAAAAATAAAAGACAAGGACAAGGGAAAGAAAAAAAACTCCCTGAATCAAGGATCAGTGTAAAAAGGCTCATGGAGATCCATGACCTCTTCAGTGGAGTCGTGTAGAAGCTCCAAAAATGGCTTCAAACGCTGACCATTCACTTTGCTGGTTGCACCTGTACCTGGATTTAAAATCTCAATTGCACCCGATGAGAAAACATTTTGAACAATATAAGGACCCTCCCAACGAGATCTAAGTTTACCAGGAAAAATATGCAAACGAGAATTATAAAGCAAAACCTTGTCGCCAGGGGTGAAAGACTTCCGAAGGATATGTCTATCATGATAAGCCTTGGTCTTGTCTTTATAGATGCGGGCATTTTCGTAGGCATCATTTCTCAATTCATCCAACTCAGAGAGCTGGAGTCCTCTATGAGTGCTAGCATCTGACAAATCAAAATTTAATTTCTTAATTGCCCAAAATGCCTGATGTTCCAATTCGAGCCGGTAGATGGCGGGCTTTTCCGTACACCAAACGGTAAGGGGATTGACCAAGAATGGTCTTGAAAGCAGTTCTATAAGCCCACAAAGCATCTATGAGACGAATGGACCAATCCTTACGAGTAGGATTGATAGTTTTTTCTAAAATTTGCTTGATTTGTCGATTGGATACTTCAACCTGTCCACTAGTCTGAGGGTGGTAAGGGGTTGCCAATTTATGGGTAATACCATATTTTCGAACAAGGACCTCAAATGGTTTGTTACAAAAGTGTTTTCCCCTATCGCTAATGATAGCTCGAGGGGTTCCAAATCGGGAGAATATATTCTTCTTTAAAAATTTAATGACTACCTTGTGGTCATTGGTCTTAGTAGCAACAGCTTCTATCCATTTAGACACATAGTCCACAGCTAACAAGATATACTCATTCCCAAAAGACTTTAGGAACGGACCCATAAAATCGATGCCCCAAACATCAAAAACCTCAACCACCAGTGGGTTTAGTGGCATCATATTCCGTTGGTAATGCGGCCTAAAGACCGACAAGAAGGGCATGCCTTATAGTAATTAAATGCATCCTTAAAAAGACTAGGCCGGTAGAATCCGGACCGTAAAACCTTGGCGCAGTCTTATTTGGCCCAAAGTGGCCACCACACGCCCGATCATGACAATAAGACAGCACGGATTGCTGTTCATGGTTAGGTACACATCTCCTGATAATCTGATCAGGGCAAGTCTTGAACAGATATGGATCGTCCCAAAAATAGTACTTGACTTGGGAATAGAATCTATACCTATCCTGGGCGGACCAATGGGAAGGGGTGGCACCCATTACCAAGTAATTTACAATATCAGCGAACCAAGGCTCACTAGATAATGCAAACAACTGCTCATCTGGGAAAGACTCGTTGACTGGTGAATCGACAGTCAAAGAATTAGGCAGTCGGGATAAGTGGTCAGCAACCAAATTTTCTATTCCTGGTTTATCCCTAATCTCTAAGTCAAACTCTTGTAAAAGCAAAACCTATCTAATGAGACGAGCTTTGGCATCCTTTTTCTGCAAGAGATGTTTGAGAGCGGCATGATCCGTATACACAATGACATGGGATCCTATCAAGTAGGCACGAAATTTCTCTAAAGCAAATACAACAGCTAAGAATTCTTTTTCAGTGGTGGTGTAATTAAGCTGTGCATCATTTAAAGTCCTACTTGCATAACAAATTACATGGGGTAACTTATTGATCCGTTGCCCAAGGACAGCTCCTAATGCAAAATCAGAAGCATCACACATAAGCTCAAAGGGCTCTGTCCATATGGGTGCCTGAATAACGGGGCAAGTGGTTAAAATCTTTTTGAGTTGATTAAAACTCTCAAGACAGGCATCATTAAAATCAAAGAGCTGGTCTTTAGCAAGCAAAGAGGTGAGAGGGCGAGCAATTTGACTAAAATCTTTAATGAACCTCCGATAGAAACCGACATGCCCTAGAAAGGAGCGAATGTCGTTAATAGATTTTTGGAATAGGTAGCTTTTCAATCAATTCGACTTTAGCTCTGTCAACCATGATCCCATCTTTGGAAATGATGTGACCCAACACTATGCCTTGTTTTACCATGAAGTGGCATTTCTCCCAATTTAAAACTAAATCTTTTTCCGGACAAGAACTAAGGAAAGATTATATAGGCAATCGAAAAAAGTAGACCCATGCACAGAAAAATCATCCATGAATACTTCTAAATATTGTTCTACCATATCTGAGAATATGCTCATCATGTACCTTTGAAAAGTGGCAGGGGCATTGCATAGCCCAAAAGGCATGCGCCGGTAAGCATAGGTTCCGTAGGGGCATGTGAAAGTGGTCTTGTGTTGGTCATCTAAGGCAATGGGGATTTGATTGTAACCGGAGTATCCATCTAAGAAGCAATAGTATTCATGTCCGGCCAATCTCTCTAACATTTGGTCAATGAAAGGCAAAGGGAAGTGATCCTTCCACGTTGCCGTATTCAACTTTCTGTAGTCTATGCAGACTCTCCATCCTGTTTGGATACGAGTTGGAATCAATTCATTGTTCCCTTGAGGGGTTGATATCTTCCATAAGGTGTATATGAAGCTGAACAATAGACGGACTAATACCTTTGATGTCAGCCACAGTCCAACCTAAGGCTTCCTTGTGATTTTGTAAGAGTTTGACTAACTCTTCTTCTTGATTAGAAGTCAAATCAGATGCAATAATAACGGGGAAGAGTCTGGTCGGTCCTAGGAAGGCATACTTTGAGTGGATGGTACTCCTTTAATTTAAGCTAGGTGGTTCAATCATTGAGGGCTTGAGAATGGAAGTGGATAGAGGTCCTAGAGGTTCCACGGGTGTGTGGATACTCCATGCCTCCGATGAGAAAGTATCCGCTACTCCTCCCAACGCTTCCATACACTTTGCAAGAATTCCGAGTAGTCAATGTCAAAAGTGGTCTCTACATGGTCGGGGAATTCTTGGAGCATATGTACTTCCTCATTCGGTTGCTTACCCGGTCCTAAATACATTTAAATCAACCAGTTTGGTTACCAAATGACGGGTTTCATGAGACCGTTCTCGCAATTTATTAGTGCATTGCTTGTATCCGAAACGGTCTCCCTAAAATGATAGGGATTTGATCCCTATTGGAGACAGGATGTATTTCTAAAACAATAAAATCCACGGGAAAAAGAAATTCTCCTACCTTTAACAAAACATCCTCTACCATTCCTTTAGGAGTTTTTACGAGCGATCGGCTAGTTGAAGTGAGATGGACGTTGGTTTCAACTTTCCCAATCCTAATTGTTGGTAAACATGATAAGGTAGAATATTCACACTTGCACCTAAGTTCAGCGAGCATGATCAATAAAAGTGTTGCCTATGATGCAAGAGATGGTAGGACAACCCCGGGGTCCTTGTATTTGGCTGCCACGGGATGGTTCGGAAGGGAACTTAAATGTGCAGCCAAGAATACCTTTTTAGGAATTTGACTAATCCTCTTTTGTGTGCATAAGTCTTTAAGGACTTTTGCATAAATAGGAATTTGGTCAATTGCATCCAAAAGTGGGATATTCAATTCTACTGTTTGAAGACCTCTAAAATTTTATCAACTAAAGCGAGTCTTCTTTTGGTTTACCAACCTATTAGGGAATGGGACTGGTGGAGTAAAAACTCTGTCCGATCCGATCTCTTTGGGTCTTTCGGATACATCGGACGAACTTGAAGAAAGAGGCTCGATAGTTGCCCCAGTTAGGGGAACATTAACGGGAGCAACTTTGGGTTTGTTCTTTGGTGCTTCATCCTGTAGGTACTCTTGGCCACTCCGTAATGCATGGACTGCATTGCATTGTTTGGAGGACCCCGATTGACTCTCTATGCCATTCAGCCGAGGGTTTGACCTATTTGGTTGTAGGTGATGGCGTGGGTTGGTCTCTGGTTGGCTGGGCAGAATACTCTTGTTATTTTCACACATTAGGGTAACCAATTGGGTAAGTGTCCTCTCCATACTGGTATGCCCTGCTATTAGAGCTGCCACATTCTTCTCCAACTCACTGAGTCTGGCCGGCTCACCCGTGTTAGAAAACCCAGGGGGTTGCTGAAAATTACATTGGGGAACAAAATTGGGTCTAGGGGGAGCATATGGCCTGGTGTGACCGGGAGGACCTTGATTTAGAAATTGGGATGGGTTCACACGGTTCCCTTGGTTCCAAGAAAAATTTGGGTGATTTCTCCATCCTGGATTGTAAGTGTTACTATACGGATTGTAAAGTGCACTTACATTAGCATTCTGAGAATTTCCTTGTGAAGGGCATTCCTCTGCTGTGTCCCCAGGAGTTTGACATTAGTTGCACATTAGGACTTGCTTTTGGATAGGGTCTTTAGGAACTAAGGCTTCTATCCTTTTGATAAGGCTATCTAAGTGTGCCTCCTTAGCTACTATGCCATCGACAAAGTAACCTTTACCTTTTTGGGTTCGATTTGTCTCCTGCACAGACTCCCACTCTCTTATTTTTTCGGCTAGATCGGTCAAAAAATTCCAAGCATCGTTAGCATCCTCATAGGAAGTGAATCCTTGAGGACATATAGACTCAAGCATTTGCTTGGTAGGAAAATCTATCCCCTCGTAAATAATTTGACAAAGCTGCCATATTTCAATACCATGGTGAGGGCACTCTTGGAGTAGACCTTGAAACATTTCCATGAGTCTTGAAAAAGACTCATTTGACTCTTGTTTGAACCGCATTATATCCCCTCGAAGTTTATTTGTCTTGTGAAGAGGAAAAAACTTTTTAAGGAATAACACAGTAAATTTTTCCCAAGATGTAATGGAATTTGTGGGAAGACCATAAAGCCATTTTTTAGTTCCATCCTTGAGTGAAAAAGTGATGCACCTCAATTTGACAGCATCATCACTGAGCTGTTGCATTTTAATGAGGGCACACACCTCCTCATACTCACGGAGGAACAAGTATGCATCTTCTGAAGATAACCCATGAAAATGAGGAAGCATGGTAAAGAATTGAGTTTTCAATTCATAGTTGTTGCCTGTGGCAGCCGGCAATTGAATACATGAAGGTTGTGCTGCCCTAGCAGGGTAAAATCTATCCTTAAGTGTCATCTTTGGTTCAGCCATTGTAAATGATGGGACTCTTACTAGACGATTGCTAGAATCACGAGTCCATATGCTCATGCATAAAACTGTTCCATATGATAAAAAATTTTTTTTCTTTCTTTTTCCTCTAAATTCGATGCGAAAAGCTGGATTTTTTCGAATCGGGGTCAATGCAAACCTCCTGACGATCAATGGCTTAGAGACTGGTCATATTCGCAATTACCTTGAGAAACAACACCGTTACCGCCGAAGCTATTGGTCGTTATTCCTCTTGATAATTCGATAGCCAGCATCCCTTAACACCATATCATGGTCAGGATTGGACCGTCGATTGTACTGTTCCAACCTAACGGATCGGAGGTGCAAAGAAAGCCACAAAGAACAATGTAAACTTTTTGCATTTTTTTTTAAATCACTTAGAATTCAATGAATTATTTATTTATTTATTTATTTTTTGCAAATTTTTTTTTAAATCACTTTGAACTATTTAAAATAGGAAAAATAACAGCTTGCCTCCCTGGCAACGGCGCCAAAAACTTGATGTGAATTAAATATGTATATAACCGCAAGTGCACGGTATCGTGCAGTAACGGGTCGATCTCAGGGAGGAATCGCTATTATCCTAACTCAAATAAGGCAAAGCGTACCAAAGGGATATGATTGAATTAACACCCTAATCACTTTAAATAAAAATCAAGCAATAAAAACAATAATAACCATTCATAGCGGTACGAAAATTTACGAAACCACTAACCATAAAGTAACACAGATTTATTGCAAGAAAGAAACGAAATTAAAAGTAAAAGAATGTAAAAAAAAACTTATCTCAATAGAAGATTTCTCCGTCGTTGCTCGTCGTCTTGTTGTCACTCCAAGGCGATGTGCAAACGATTACAAAGGGAGCCTTCTCCTCTAAATTAAATTAGTAATGGGGTACAACTTATATTTATCTACCCTAATACAGAGTTCTAAATCTGAAATTAAAACTAAAAAATAAAAAATAAAAATAAAAATAAACTTAAGCAAGAAGAACACAACTTGAAAAGAAAAAAAAACTAAGAATCTTGAACTCTCTCATAAATTATCAAAACTAAGAAAAAAAACTCATAATAAAATTCTTGGATGATTTTCTATTGTTGAGCATCACATATATATACAAGAGAGTAAAGATCACAATCAATCTTTACAATTGAATTACAAGAGATTTTGTGGAGATAATTTTGGTAACTGAATTCCAATCTTGTAGGTTCATTGTATATGGACGATTCTTGAGTAGAAAAAATCTTGCACCAACTCATCATATCTTTAGCATCATTATCTCTTTTTGAAAACTTCCATAATCGATTGGAGCTTTCTATTCTTCCTTGCCATGGCAATCTTGTAAATTTGATCAAGAGAATGAAATTTTTCACATGAGATTGGGCTACTCTTTGACTTGGTCCAAGGCTGATCTTATACACAATTCGTGGCTCTCGTCATAAAATTCATCTTATGCCCGGCTACTGAGTTGACTGGGTGAGTTAACTGGACAGGATCACCAAAAATTCATAAAATGATATTTTTAAGCTCAAATTTTTCCATTCTTTCACCTATACCCAACAAACATAAAATCAACATTAAATACCCAAGAAGCATCATAAATAGAATAAGAGATGTATATTTTATGCCCTAAATTCACACATAAAATGTGTTCATCATAAAGCAAGAGTCCAAGTTACAAAGAAGTCTAATCCAAAGCTACCTCAAATAGACTACAGCAAATAGACTACCTATCAGTCCAGAACTTTAGTTAAGGAAGGACTTTAGTGTCCTAACTACAATAGGAATACTATTTAATTAGAACTGTAAATTAGATAGGACTGCAGAGTCCTATTCCAACTCAGCAACCAAGGACTGTAGAGTTCTTCTCCAACTCAGCAAACAAGGACTGTAGAGTCCTTCTCCAACTCAGTAGCATAACTAAGCAGTCCTACACAATGAGGACTCCTCACAGTTCCTATTGTGTGCATAGTTGTCAAGGCGTCTCCTAGACTTCCAGGCGGGCTACAGATGGCTAGGTAGTCAGGCGCTTTATGTGCATTTAAAAGGCCAGCGCCTTGGTGCTCTAGGCAATGCCTAGGCGTCGGCTGGGGTGCCTTGGGGGCCTGGGCAGTCACCTTTTGGCTAGAAATGGATAAATAAATTAAATTTTATAATATATTTATTATTTATATATATTTTTTTTACTATTTGATTCTGTTACTAATATATTTATTGGCTTTTGTGTTCAATAATATGTTGCACATGATACATAGAATCATCCAAACTTATAACTTGTTCAGGGAAATCGCACTTTAGCCCCAAAAATTGGCAACTAAAATAGGAGGAAGAAAAATGCTCGACTCGTCTTCTTCCTCTACGTGTTCTTCATCCTGTTTTGTTGCTGCCTTGGATCGGCTCAAGCCTGGGCCTTGAAGTTCTAGTTCTGACGTTCCGGCCGTCAGCCTTAGTTCCCGCGTTAGGTATGTATTTTATTTTTTTCAGTTAGTCTTAGTTCTCACTTCTTTGCTAGTTTTACTTCTACTGTATTTCTTCTGCCTCCTCTTTCTTTGTTTCTTTGTTACGGTGCCCTTCGCTGTTCTTTGCGACGGTGACTGAAAATATTTTTTTTTCCTATTCTGCTACCTATACCAACTACCGTCGTCTTTTTTCTTCTCACTGAAACGATTTTTTTTTTTTATTCCAGTTATCCTCCATCTTTTTCCTCTGCTACCGTGATTGCAAGTTGAAATTTTTTTTTTCTTTCGTTCTTTGTAATAGAAAGATTTTTTTTTCATCTTTTTCTTCTTCCTTCCCTTCTCTACTACAGTGATTGTAGAATTTTTTTTTGTCCTTGCTACGGTGACGAGTGACGACTGTAACTGCATTTTCTTCTCCTTATTCTCTGCCACTGTGATTGCAGAATGATGATTGCAACAGTTTTTTTGTCCCTGCTATAGTGATGAGTGACGACTATAACTGTAATTTTTTTTTTTGTTCTTTTCCTCTTCATCCTTCTTCCTTTTCCTCCTCCACCTCTTTCCCTTCTCTGCTACAATGATTGCAAAATGCAAACTACAATAATTTTATTTTTCCTACCTACGGTGATTGCAGTCTGCATTCTACAACGCATTTTTTTTCCGATCTCTGCTACAACCTACAATCAATAGTGAGAGAAATTAGAATAGGAACTAGAAGTTTAGCATCATGGAGGTAACCAAGGATTAAAATCTCGAGTCTCGAGGTCATCTCAACCTTGAGCCAGACTGAGATTTCCGAAACCTCGGCGAAAACATGTTGAAAAGCCATAAAGGCTAGAAATGAATGCTTCGAGCCTTAAATGACCATTTTAAGACTTGATACTCCAGGAAAACACTATTTTAACTTATATGAACATATTTAAACCATAAAATAAAAACTAATCACACATTCTGATTGTTTGGGCTTACACCCATGTTTGCAGTGTCGGTTTGAAGTTTGGATGTAAACCTAGGGTAATATTGGCTATTCTACATAATATTACACTAGTAGAAGATCAAAAAAGACCAAATGAGCCAGTAAAATTATATTTTTAGGAGAAGAATAAACATAATAGCACTTAATTAATTAATTGTCATAGTAAAAAAAGTCAAAGTAGTCAACTAGACCATTCAATCATAATTCATACATTATGTCGAGATCAATCGAGAATTAGTCGAAAAGGTTGAAAATTGGTCGAAAATGTGGAGAAATGTGCGAAAATGTCGAGACCAGTTGAGAATTGATCGAGGCTGCTTGAGAACTGGTCTAGAATCTTGAGATCTCATTTCGTACCCAGTTTCGTCTTGACTAAGTGGAGAACTTTGAGAAATTTGAGATCTCGACGAGATCACATCGAGATTTTAATCTATGGAGGTAACAACAATATAATATTTATTGAGTAACTTGCATCTTTAATTCTTTACATGCATTATAGTCTTGCATTCTTGTTTCTTATTTATATGCTATTATGTTCCTTAGTTTATTGCTTTGTGCTTTTTCTCTTTTATTATAAATATGCCTTTTATTTCTTACATTTTATACTTTATTCATTAGTTGTTTATTTTTTCATATTAGGTTATGTTGTAAATGTTGATTCTTGATGTTGCATATTGCATTATTGCATATAATATGTTAACATAAATATAGCATTGATATTTTAGGCAAAAAAAAAAAAAAAACATTAGGAACGCCTTGGTTGCCTAGGCAACGCCTAGGACGACCTCCAACGCCTTGGGTCGCCTTGTCGCCTTGACAACTATGATTGTGTGGACTGTTTAGTAGTCCCTATTGTGTGCACAGTTTAACAAATTAAAGGAAAAGAGGTGGAACAGCTCCTTTACATACAATGTTTTGTTTATTGCATTCACATGAGCAGATACGCTTTGCGGATAAATATAAATTAAGATAAAAAATGCTTGTCTGTGAATCTCTTCGGACATCTTATCTTTTGCAGATCTGCTTCAGTTTCCACATCTGTTGCAGTCCACAGTATTGTGGAAGAAGATGTCGATTCTGCTTCAAATGATGAACTGGAGAGACAAGAACTAGATGATGTTGAGGGCAGTTCGGTATGTATTTAGCTTCCTTGACCATATGAACCAGATGTTCCACTGCCACATTTGATCTTATGTACACTGATACAGTTGTTAGCTTTATTTTATAAAAAGCATTAAATTCTTTGCCCTTTGGACTGCTTTCTGATCTTTGTCAAGTGTGTTTTCTCTCTACATGTGATTATTAACTCAGTACTTTCTTTCCACCCACCATATCCCCCCCCTCCCCAAATTAAAAGGGCAATGAAGAAAACCTAATTGGCAAAGGACGGAAAAGAGCTGCTCCAAGGGGCAGGGGCAGGGGCAAGGGCAGGGGCAGGGGGCTTACGTCATCCTCCAAGCGAGGAAGGAAATCAGATAATTCTCCCATTCAGAAGTTGCTCATGAACCAGGATGATGATGGTGACGACGATGATGACGGGGCAAACAGGACAAAGAAGGATCAACCTCGGGTAAATTTTTACTTTGCAGCATCATTTATGATCATCCATTTCATTTCCTGCCGATCTGCGAAGGCCTCTAGAATTGTTGTGAAAGAGAAGCCCTTGCTATGATGTCCCTGATCTTTCTCACTTCTGCATATAAAGTACTGCTTTCATAACTTGCCGTCCCTAATAAGATTCTACTATTAAATCCATCATGATTATGATTACTGTAATTGCTGGGTTTTCCCAACTCTTCAGCAGAGTTTGGTGTACCTTACTGGAAGCCTGAAGCATTAGACATCATTGAACCTGTTTCTTTTACCAGGAAGAAGTAAACAGTCAGCAGACGAATCAAATGCAGACTCTAATCAAAATGTCATTTTTATCCCTTAATTGTGTCTAGCTTCAGTGAAATACTATATTCAGACACATTATCCTTAGCGAAAGAATGGCATGATATCTGATCTCTTGACTATTCTACCAAATTTTAATTGCTTTCTATGTTTTCATTCATCAGTTTAGAGGCATTTCATTTGTTCCAAATTAGTTAATTGCCTGATTGCTATTGGTTCTGCAATTTCAGGTGACACGAAATTATGGTGCTTTAAGGAGGTGATCAATGAATTTTGCTTAGTATGTTCTTAAGTTGTTGCCTCAACTTATGTGATTATGCTTTGAGGAGAGAGTCGTTGGGTATCTGGAAATGGTCTAAATTGGATGCATCTCAAATTTCAGACTCCCATGTGATGGTTCTTCTTTTGTATTTTAAATATCAAGTTCTTTTTCAGGAAAGTAACATTTTGACACTTAGGGGGTGCTTGATAACACTCCAGAATCCGGATTCTGGCTTCTAGAGCATAAATGGAGCAGAATCTCGTTTGGTAACCGGGTTCGGATTTTGGAGAATCCTAGAGTGAACTGGTTCCAAATGGATTCCAGAATCCTTTTTTTTGGAGCATCAAATAGATGTTTTTCGACTTCAGAGTACAATTTTAGAGTAGAAAGAACCATCCCATACCACTACTACCACCAACCACCACCACCACCACAACCACCACTAGCCTTCCGTCACCCACCACCGCCACCACCCTCCATCACCCACCGTCGGCACCACCATCATTGCCACCATCCTCAACCACCGCTACCCACCCACCACCACCCCGTGCCACCACCACCCATTGCCACCGCCACCACCACCAGCCACCCACCACCGCCACCACCATCAACCACCACCCATCGCCACCACTACCAACCATCACCCACCACCACCCCCACCACCACCCACCCCCAACCCCCATCGCCACCACCACCAGTCGCCAACCACTACCCTCCATTGCCACCACCACCAGCCACCCACCACCGCCACCACCATCCACCACCACCCACCGCCACCACCACCAACCATCATGCACCACCACCACCCACTATCCTCTACCACCGCCACTACCCACTCACTGCCACCCTTCGCCATCACTTCCCACTCACCACCATCACTCTGGAATTTATGATTAAATTAGGTTAACAAATATGTTTCTATTCCCACATACTTTTGAATATTTTTGAAGTAGAAGTAAAAAATTTGAACCAGAAATAAGAATCTCAAAGTTGAAGTTTTATCAAAGAGTCTCTTAATATTCAAAACTTTAGCTTTCCACTTGGCTGACGAACTCTATTTCACCTGAAGTTTGACATATGAGCTAGGAAACTTGGGACTGCCTACTGACAAAATTTCAGTTTTATAAGACATTTGTGCCGGTATAGAGATACCCTTTGGACTTCCAAACTAGAAAAACTAATTATATTATTATTATTATTATTATTATTATTATTATTATTATTATTATTTTGGAGAAACAAAGGAGCTGGGCTCGTTTATGCTTTGGTGGCTCTATTACAGGTTCTCCGATTTTAAGTTGAAAGTGCAAACAACCAATGAGACACTGATTTGTAGCTAAAAAAACAATTGAGACACTGGTGCACATCAAATAACGTATCTACCAATAGGGATACACCTCCAGCATTTGGGCCACTAGGTTGCAAGTAAAATGGAAGGGAGTTTGGTTTGAAATATAAAAAGAATTTTGGTAGTCATTACGGCATATGATTGAATAACTTGGTTTACATGTATGGTACTAAGGTCATGGGTATCCTCGTTTGTAGATCATAAATAATTTTGCGTTTACGGTGGACTCTTGGACAGGTTTAGGGCCTTTTGGAAATTCTGTAGTGTAGTGGGAGATTAATTATGCCATTTTCATAGATTGGATTAGTGTCGAGTTTAGATCGCTTGTATGTACATGTACTCTTTATGGGATTTCATCACTGTCGATGTGATGTGAGACCCACCTCTAAAGTGGGATCCATTGGATATGGACAGTGATGGGATCCCAAGGAAGATAGAAGTACAAGCAGGGTAACTATTCTCGTGTCAAACAATGACTTTCTTAGCTGATTGGTGAGTTGAAAAACTTATGCCATTTTTTACAAAAAAAAAAAAAAAAAAAAAAACCCTTATGCCATTAATAATTATGAGAAAGGTTTCAGTAAGTTATCGGCTTGAGAGTGTAACAAAACACCACAATAGAAGAACTAAACCAGAAAATCAAAGAAGAAGAAGTAGAGAACTGAGGAAGAAAAGAGAGAGAGAGAGAGAGAGAGTAGACCACGAAAAACCAGCAAGTAGCTGGTATCGAGATCAATAGGGAACTCTCCTCTATATGCTTTGTATTTATAAGCAAAGGGATCCATTACATTAGGAAAGTCTTCATAAGCTTGGAGAAGGAAATAAGAAACAAAATAATCTCAAATATAGAAAGAGAATAAACCAAATAAAAGGAAAGAACTAGAAGAGGCCAGCAGCTAGTGTCGCGACACTGGCTTGCGGCTCTATGTAGGCCTCATGTGCAACGTTAACGGAGAGAATTTGCCAAGTAATCGAGAAAAATTTATGTGAGAGTGTATGGAAAGAATCTTTAGCTGTTTTTCTTCTCTGTCCTGGCGAGGACGGGTGGCCGGGGACCGGACTTATTTTAGTTTTAGAGCAGAAAAGCAAAATTCTTTTGCTTCTCCTTCTCCAGTTCTTTTTGTTATCCTGTCACTAGCTCCCTTAGGGTCTTCAAAGAGATGTTCATTGTCGATAAGAGTCTCTGGGTCTTATATGATTCCAGTCATTGGAACCCCTGAACCAACTTGTAATGATGGTTGAGTACCACAGAGCAACTGCTTCGGAGGAATTTCCTCCATTGCAGAGAGTGGAGGAGAGCGGAGAAGGGGGGAGAGAGAGAGAGCGCAGTGGAGAGAAGGGGAGGGGGAGGGGTTACGTGAGGGAAGAGAGGAGGGAAGGGTGAGAGAGATGTTCCAAAAAAAGCTACGAATGTAAAATTGAAAATCTGAAAGCCAATTTAAAAAAAAAAAAAAAAAAAAAACCCTTAACATAAAATATGAGGTATCTAAAACATAGTTTTCGTAAATATTAAATAACTCAACTGCAATTTACTTGGATCGGGCTGCTTTCTTGTCGCGGGAGAGGCATCAATCACCGGGATTGGGATCCTCTATATGTAGTGAGCTGTAGTGAGATCCATCCACTTAAAGTGGATCGACATATATCTTGATGCACTTTGATTGCCTTGGGATACATGTCGTTCTACTTTGAGTGAGAAGATCTTCACTACACGGGTGACCTCACTACAGAGGATCTTTTTCCCAATCACCGCTCTATAAACGACACCTGATGTACATTTCATCCAATGGTCACAGTAAAATAACAGTAAAATAAGTTTTGTTGAAGCAGAAACAGTGAATCAACCTCTCCAAGGACCAAAATAAATTTGTAAAACCAAAATCGAAACTCCATTTCATCTGGAATTGAAGTTTTGAGTTCTCTTCCTCAAAATCCAACTTCTTCCCATTCATCGATCGAACCTCCACAGAGACACAAAAAATAAGTTCACTGCAGAAATACAAAAATTCCATCCTTGTTTTGCCTCTTTATTTTAGGAAAAATTTCATGCACTTTTCCTGAAGTTTACTCTAATTTCAAGCACCCCCATTGTCGGTAATAATGTCAACCATGCCCCACACGGTTAAACAGTCTAATTTAAAAGTTAAAATGACATTTTTACCCTTGTTGTAAAAACACTAAAATCGACAGTTTTAAATCTCATCCCTTATATTTCTCTTTTCACTTTCTTCAGACTGTTTAAGAGAAGCTTCCTTCAAAGGCCATCTTCCCCGGTGGCAATCCTCTCCAATGCCAACTTCCAAGTCTTCTTCGGTGATGCTCTTTACATCTTTTTCTATCTCCTCTGACGAAAAGCTCTACTATATCCTTTTTTTTTTGGTTGGTAATCTGCTGCGGGGTGCTCAAACTGTTTCCTGAATAATCATCGGAAGCCCAACACGAAGCCCAAGCACCATCCAGATCATCCATCTCTGCCATTGCCTTCTCAACAGTTCCATTGTTGCTTCTGTTTTTTGCGAACCCCAATACTCTTATGGGGAACCTGAAGTGCCCTCCAAGAAATCTGAGTTTGTGCTTGGAGAATTGTTCATGAGAGCAATTCCAGTAACGAAATCGAATGGGTAGTTAGGTTTGTTTTGGCCAAGCAGTTTTAGATTGTGGTTTGACTATTTCAATTTACGATGTAGTGGTAAGAATTAAGAAGTAAGAACCAAGACCTAGATGGAGGGGGATATTAAAGATGTAATCCAAAACAGGTTCGTGTTCCAATGTTTCTCTCTCTCTCTCTCTTATGTTTCCCTATTTTATCCTCTCTCCTTCCCACCTTCCTTGAACCTGTGAATAAAAACAGTGGCTATGCCTGTTGGTGTTTCTTCATCTTCTCTCTTATCCCTCTTCTCTTTCCCTCCAAAACAAGAGAGCTTCCAAAAAACAAGAGCTCTGTGAAAATCCTCCCAACGCTGCTCAATCGCATCGATTGCAGTGCCAATTGGTCTCCCATAGTGATCCTCTAAGTGTTCAAACTTCTTGAATAGCCTAGCAAGGATCCTCTAACCGGTTGTGACAGCTAAAACGATTTGATTTTCAATGGACTCTCTCACACAGCTTTGTGTGGAGTCAATCTTTGTATTTATAAAAACACTATTACAGTAGTGTGATCATTTACAACTCTTGAAGATAAGATACATTTAACAACTGATTGTCACTATCCTACGTAACAAAAGTAGGTAGTTGTGCATCAGACTTCGTCTTTGGATTGGTTCTTAAAATATCTCCATGTTTGTTGCAATGCTGCTGTTGACGCTGATCAGAAGTCTCTCCACAATCCTCTCTGATTCTATTGAGGATTTGTTGTTGAGGGTGTTCTCTAATACACCCCCTCAAGTTGATGTGCTGATCGTGAACAATCAACTTGTCTCTGAACTTGGTAAACCTTGGTCTGGATAGTGGCTTGGTCATCACATCTGCAGTTTGATCTTCAGTACAGAGATATCAAACATCCAAAGATCTTTTGAAAACTTGATCACAAACAAAATGATAATCAATTTCCACATGCTTTGTTCGTGCATGTAGAACTGGATTTGCTGCAAGATAAGTTGCGCCAATGTTATCACATAGTAACTTTGGCGGGTGTGGTAGACAGCAACCAATTTCTTGTAGTAGCTGTTGAATCCATAACAGCTTTGATGTTGTGTTTGCAAGACCTTTATACTCTGCTTCAGTACTTGAGCATGCTACTGTGGGTTGTTTCTTTGAGCTCCAGGAGATAAGATTGGGACCAAAGTAAACATAGTAACCACTTGTAGACTTTCTGTCATCGAGGCATCCAGCCCAGTCAGCATCAGTATAGGCGGAGAGCTCAAGTTTTGATAATGGGTGTATACTGAGTCCATAGGAGAGAGTACCTTTGACATATCGCATTATACGTTTAACAACTAACCAATGAGACATGGTAGGTTGGTGCATGAATTGGCATACTTTATTAACTGAGTAAGCCAAATCCGGTCTTGTCAGTGTTAGGTATTGTAAGGCACCTACAACACTTCTGTAGTGTGAGGGATCAGGATAGGAAGTACCACCATCATTGTGTAACCATGGACTGACAGTGGACATTGGAGTGCTGCATGGCTTCACATCCATCATGGTAGTTTTGGATAATAAAGACAATGCATACTTTGTTTGGTTGAGATGAATGCTGGTGGCATCATACTTTACTTCAATGCCCAAAAAGTAGCTAAGTCGGCCGAGATCCGTTAGCAAACTCCAACCCAAGTTGTGAAAGTAAAGCTTGAATGTAAAAAGAATTGTTGCCTGTAATGATAAGATCATCAACATAGATAAGAACTAATGTTAACTGAGTGCCATGATTTTGAATAAACAATGATGAATCTGCCCTTAACCCATGAAATCCAAGCTTTAGTAAGTACGTACTCAACCGATGAAACCATGCTCTTGGCGCTTGTTTAAGACCATATAAGGCCTTTTTCAGATAGCAAACATGATTAGGATGATGTTTGTCAGTGTATCCCTGTGGTTGTTGCATGTAAACTCGTTCATCTAAGAATCCATGTAAGAAAGCATTTTGGACATCTAATTGTCGAATCGTCCAATTAAATGTAACAGCAAAGAAAGAACCAACCGAATTGTATTGGGCTTAACCGCCGGACTGAATGTCTCATCATAATCATAGCCATACTGTTGATTGAACCCTCTTGCCACAAGCCTTGCTTTATACCGCTCCACAGAACCATCAGCCTTGGTTTTGATCTTGTAGATCCACTTACACCCAACAATATTCATGGAACGATGACAAGGGACCAAATCCCATGTACCATTCCGTACTAGTGCATTGAATTCACTATCCATTGCGGCTCGCCATTGTGGATCCTGGCATGCTTTAGTATAACATGTTGGTTCTGTAGGAAGCACAGTTACAAAAAGACAACAGCAAATAGGGTGGAGAGTGGAGGCCAAAGCTTTAGGCTTATAAATATGATTCTTCGAGCGGGTTTGCATCGGATGATGAGAGACTATAATGGATGGCGAGGGAGCCTGTGTAACCGGTAATGGGGCTGGAAGTTCTAGTTGTGGTGGTGAAGGCTCTATGGCCGATGGTGGTAATGGGGAATCTAGGAGGGGTGGGCTGCTGTCCGCTACCAAAGGCAATGGTGTATGCCTTGTTGGAGATAATGGTAAGATGATGTCATCATCAGAGATATGCTGTGATGGGGATAAGATGCTCGGTAGTGGTAGTGGTAGTGGAGCTAAGTATGTTGGACTCATGGGAGGTTGTTGTTGAGGAACATGCATGACCATCAATGGCTACGTATGCTCATCAAAAACCACATGCCTAGAGATATATAACCGACCAGTCTTTATGTCTAGGCATTGGTAGCCTTTATGCATGGTAGAATAGCCAAGAAATACACACCTGGTTGTTCTGTCATCTAGTTTGTTTTTGCTATATGGTCTTAGTCACTGATAGCAAGCACAACCGAATATTCGCATGACTGAATAATCTGGAGCTTTATGGAACAGCTTCTGATAAGGAGATAAATTATGAATCACTGTGGTTGGAAGTCTGTTTATCAAATAAACAGTTGTAGCAAAAGCATAGTCCCAATATTTCTTAGGAACATTAGCCCTAGCCATTAAAGTAAGTCCACATTCAACAATATGCCTATGCTTTCATTCCACACTCCCATTTTGTTGCTGAGTGTGAGGACAAGAGAATCTATGCATGATACCATGGGCCTGTAAGTAAGTTTTAAATTTTAAAAACTCACCCCCTCCATCTGATTGAAAACACTTTATGCTAGTGTTAAAGAATCTCTCCACCTGTGTCTTGAATGTAATAAACACTATCAAAGTGTCACACCCCAATTTTGGTCTAACCAGAATGGTGTGATGAACCGCTAACAAACCAACGGTTCAACCAGGATCTCTAATAGGCTATCCCCGCGTTATCCAAATTTACACGCATCCACAATCATAATCAGAGTAAATACACAATAGCGGAAATCTTATAAATAAATGAACTGAGAACTAAGATGATATTAATAATTTAATAGAAAATTATTCTGTATCAACCGGGACATAAGTAAACATCAATACAAGTCTTTAATAAATCCAAATAAAGAAACCTACAAAAATATCTAATCAAATACACACGAGTTGCACTCGCAAGAGGAGTCGTGTGTATCATCTTCAGCTCCAGCATCCATTGCTGCTATATTCCCGTACGCAGACGCGTTCATATAATCTTCCACCGTGTAACCTGCATCATCAACTAAAAATATTCGACGTCGAGGGGTGAGCACACAACATGGCTCAGTGAGTAGCCCAAAACAATGCAACAATACATATGCATGCAAAAAGTCAATTTATATCTTTGGTCTGGTTTATAGTTTGCAATGTGCAATAGAAAGATTGGGTGGTCAAAGGTTAACGGTTAGTGACACCGCCTCTATACACAGGGTGTGGAAGCCCGCCCGAAGGTTAACGTTTATCGTCGTCCCCATCCACCCTACCATAACATTATACAACAAAGGTTAACGTTTATTGCTATATAATGCTATACCAATACGTAAGCCCCTGTAAGCGAGGGCTTGCAAACTGGGCTCGCTACTAACCAATCCTAATGCCAAACAGTGTATCCAAGGCCTCACCCCAGCATCCCTCAGAATGCCCATAGAGATAGAGCTAAGGCCCCCCGGTAGAGTCAGAGACTACAAGGACCGAGACCACCTCCCCTGATACTCTACGACATAATAGTTCTGCTAAGGTAATGGTGATACGACGATGTCAATGCACAAGACTTGAGTTAGAGATAGAGCTAAAGTGCTGAGACCCACCAAAGGTTAACGTTTATTGACGTTCTCATCACACCTCCCCTGATACTCGCTCGCATCAAGCACATCAACCACACACATACAAGCACATGCCTATTCCTATCATCATCATCATCATCATGTTATAAACAATTAAATAAATATCCATGAACAAGTAATAGAAATATTGGATGGCATGCTGTATGCACATTACAAATATATTCGCATAGAATCAAGCATGGCATAGGACTCAAGAAATAGAAAACATTTTATTATTAACCAATTTAGTTTGGAGTTAAGGTTCCTCACCTTAGCTTTGCTAAAAGATACTTTTCCAAGCTTTAGAATCACCGTTATAACGTTATTATATTGCTAGCAAACCTAACAAAGTCGATAGAATTTAATTAGAATTAATTTGGAATTTAAAACCATTCTGTCAACTGAGGGTCGATGCTAGGGTCGATGGGTCTATCGACCCTCCCCTCTTTCTGAACTTCCCGAATGCTGAGGGTCGATGGTCAGAAACACCTAGGGTCGGATGGTCTATCGACCCTTGGTGCGACCCTCGATGCACTCTGGTCCAATTTCCACTTTTAAATCTATTCTTCGTGTTTGAGGTCCTATGGCTTGCTTCCTTCATTCATTCAACAATCATTCCATGGTCTAGAACCATGTATAATCCATCTAAATAGTTTTCGTGCATCCTCCCATGGTTTTCCATGAAAACCTAACCATGGATGGATGGTTTGGATTTCTCCGAGATCACATTCTCATCAATAACTACCCTAAGGTCTGTAGAAACTCATAGAGTTAGTATCCATACCTGAGAAGATTAATCTTTCTCTGTAACTCTTCCCCTTTTTGCTAAGTCTTTCTCCTTGTCTCCTTTCTTCCTCTTTTCCTTCTCCTCTCTTTCTCTCAATTCAATTAGGATTGTGAAAGGAGTGAAAATGGCTTAGGGACGTCCTTTAAATAGAGTAGGAATGTCCTATAATAGTCCCATTGAGATTTGGAAAGAATCCCAATCGAAAATTAGGAAATTTCCTAATTTCTATATTCGTCAGAAACCGAGGGTCGATGGGAGGGTCGATGATCCCGTCGACCCTAGGGTCTTAAGCTGTCTGACCCTCCCTTCAAAACTGAGGGTCTGACTTTCTGTTTTGGGAGGTCCGACCCTGCTTAGCTGGGTGTGCGACCCTCCCCTAAAATTAAGTGTTTTTGGGTCGATTTTATACCTGGGATCTCGATCTCCATCACGCCCTTGGTCCACTTGACTCGACCATGATGGGTAAACCTAGTTCAAGGTGGTAAGACCGGGTTAGATTGACACGGGTCTTACAACTCCCCCCAACTTATAAAAATTTCGTCCTCGAAATTGTACGTACCTTCTGAATCAAACAAGTGAGGGTATTGCTTTCGCATAGCATTCTCTTCTTCCCATGTAACTTCTTCCATGTCTCTACTTTTCCATGTGACTTTAACATAGTAGATATCTCTATTGCGTAGACGTTGAACTTTTCGACTGGTGATTTCCGTTGGTGTTACTTCTAATGTCAAATCATCAGTCAATTTCGACAAATCTACTGTCAAGACATGCGTTGGGTCTTTGACATACTTCTTCAATAGAGAAATGTGAAATACGTCGTGCACACTTGACATAGATGGTGGTAATGGCAACTGATAAGCTACTTTTCCACGCTTAGCTAGAATTTTGTATGGCCCGACATATCTTGGACTTAATTTTCCTTTCTGTCCGAATCTCTTCAATCCTCTCATAGGCGATACTTTCAAAAATACTTTATCACCTACGGCGAACTCTAGATCTCTTCGTCGAGTGTCTGCATATTGCTTCTGACGGTTCTGAGATGTTCTTACTCTTTCCTTGATGATGTCGACCACTCGACAAGTCTCTTCAATTTTTTCCGGTCCAACAATACTACGTTCTCCAACTTCATTCCAAAACAAGGGAGTTCGACACTTCCTGCCATACAGTGCTTCATAAGGTGACATCTATATAGTAGCCTGATAGCTGTTATTGTAAGCGAACTCGATCAATGGTAACTTTTCGTCCCATGATCCTTTGAAATCAATCACACATGCTCGTAGCATATCTTCTAGGATCTGGATTGTACGCTCTGACTGTTCGTCTGTCTGTGAGTGGAATGCAGTACTGAAATTCAATGTTATACCCATAACCTTTTGCAGTCCTTCCCAAAATTTAGAAGTAAATCGTGGATCTCTATCGGACACAATGCTTTCTGGAACACCATGTAACCGAACAATATTATCCACATACAACTTTGCTAACCTTTTCAGTGTATACTGGGGTCGTATCGGTATGAAGGTCAGACGGTCTACAATCACCCAAACTGCGTCAACTACTCGAGGAGTCAATGGTAGTCCTGTGACGAAGTTCATAGTGATGCAGTCCCATTTCCATGCTGGTTCCGGTAATGGTTGTAACAGTCCTGCGGGTCTTTGTCGTTTCGACCTTTACTTTCTGACAATTTAGGCATTGAGACACGAACTTGGCTACATCTGCTTTCATTCCCCTCCACCAATACAGTTTCTTTAGATCATGATACATTTTTGTGCTTCCAGGATGTATCGAGTAGATGGTGATGTGGGCTTCCTTCATCAGTCGGTGTCTAATGTCTACATTTTCTGTTTCGGGTACACATATTCTTCCTTTGTATTTCAATACTTTTTCTTCGTCCAAGGTGAACTCAGGGTTAGTCCTACCTTTCTCAATATCTTCTTGTACCGTTCTCAGATAAGGATCTGCTTTGATAGCTGTCTTCACTTCGTCCACTATATCCGGTATAATCTTTAATGCTGCGAACATATTCGAAAACCGATGAATAAACCCTTGGTTGGCTGATCCATCCGTTGTGTCTATCACATACTGCTCGTTGCCGTGCTTGAATACAATTCCAGTAGTGCACATTGCCGCAGTCGTGCTAACTTCTCCTTGAAATTTTATCATTGCTTTTCTGCTCAATGCATCTGCTACTACGTTCGCTTTTTTCGGATGATACTGGATATCACAACCATAGTCTTTCAATAGTTCCAGCCATCTTCTTTGTCTCATATTCAACTCCTTCTGATTAAATAAATAAGTAAGACTTTTATGGTCCGACTTAATTTGGAATTTCTCTCCGTATAGGTAGTGTCTCCATATCTTGACAGTATGTACTACTGCCGCTAACTCCAAATCATGAGTGGGGTAATTTTTCTCATGTACCTTCAACTGTCTCGAGGCATACGCAATTACTTGCTCTCTTTGCATAAGCACACATCCTAGTCCCAATCCCGATGCATCAGTGTATAAGGTAAATGTCTGTCCTGGAACGGGAATAGTCAAAATTGGGGCGGATATCAATCTGGTCTTCAGTGTTTGAAAACTCTTCTCACACTTATCCGTCCATACAAATTTTTCTCCTTTCTTGGTCAAACTGGTGAGAGGTACGGCAATCCGAGAATAGTCTTCTACGAATCTCCGATAATATCCAGCTAGACCCAGAAAACTTCTAATTTCTGAAACACTCTTTGGTGCTTCCCACTTCACAATAGCCTCGATCTTACTGGGATCCACTTTGATTCCTTCTGCGGATACTACATGGCCTAGAAAGGCGACTTCACTTAGCCAAAACTCACACTTTGAAAATTTGGCGTATAACTTCTCTTTCCTTAAACGCTGTAGGGCTGCGTTTAGGTTCTTGACATGGGTTTCCTTGTCCTTGGAGTATACCAATATGTCATCAATAAATACTATAACCGACGTATCCAACATATCGTGGAAAACTCGGTTCATAAGTTCCATGAATGTTGCCGGTGCATTAGTTAATCCGAAGGACATCATTAAGAACTCATAATGTCCGTATCTTGTCCTGAAAGCTATCTTCGGAATGTCACCTTCTTTAATCTTTAGCTGATGATAGCCTGATCGAAGATCGATCTTTGAAAATACCTTCGCTCCTTGTAACTGATCGAACAAGTCATCGATCCTGGGTAGTGGATATCGATTCTTGATTGTCGGCTTATTCAACTCTCGATAGTCGATACATAATCGAACACTACCATCCTTCTTCCTTACGAACAACACCGGTGCTCCCCATGGAGATATACTAGGTCTAATATAACTCTTATCCAGCAGTTCTTGTAATTGCACTTTTAATTCCTTCAGTTCAGTAAGAGCCATTCTATAAGGTGCCTTTGATACCGGTGTGGCTCCAGGTATCAGGTCTATTATGAACTTCGTGACACGGTCGGGTGGTAATCCGGGTAGTTCCTCTGAAAATACATCAAGAAATTTATGCATCACATCAATATCTTCCATCTGTGGTGCTTCTTTGGTAACGTATACCACAAGATACCATATATCCAACTTCTTTCTCTTCAAAGCATCTCTTCGCCTTTAGCATAGAGAGGATCAGCTTTCACTTCTTAGGCAACATGCTTCCAATAAAACTAAATTATATGTCATCTCTTTTTCTTGAATGATAACCTCTTCTATGCACATAATCACTTGTAGAGTGTTGAAACAACCAGTCTATTCCCAAGATGACGTCAGAGTCTGCCATCTCAAGTTTATTTAGGTTGCGTCCAAATTTCATCCATCCATACGATTTGGACATTGTTCATAATACTCATCCAATACAACATCTAGTCCAAAAAGGGCTTGAACTAGTAAAATCTGGTGAAATGGTCGAAGGAGCTTGTCTAGTTCCTTTATCTCTTATGATTTCTTGAAGACTATCGTCAAAATCTCATATTGCACTTATTAGCTTGTATTTCTTTTATCCTTGCTGTTCTACCTTGCTCTCTCTTCCATATACCTCAAAAATATCTTGTGATTGTTACTTCATATCCCAAGTCTATTTATAAGCATTAGGGTATATGCTTATAATTTCATTAATTCAACCAAACTATTTTGGTCTTTACTTAATCATATCGCTCGACATTGGGCATAACTCAATTATCATTGTATCAAATCGAGTACTACTTATGCCATGACTTTATCCTTGTATCCACTCTTAAATTTTCCTTTAGAAATTTTCTACCTTGTCAAAATTCATACCGATATAACCATCATTAACTTTACTTGAGTGCTATCTATTTCTTTACTGGCTACTCTTAATAGTTCCCACATTTTCTCATGCACTCTTTTACAGACATGATTCATATCCACCCGTTTAGAAATCTAAAAATAGATTCTCTATTACTTCATCTGAGTTCCATTGGCTGTAGCATTTAATCTGAATCCAATCATCTTTCTTTCAATAATTCCATTATCACTAAACATTTTTATCATCAAAGGTCAGGGAGTGTATGAATCAGAATGTGCATCCAAAATAATTCTTTTCCTTCTTTCAATTATCATAATGACAACCACTTGCTTTATCTAGCGAATTTAGGTTTCAAGGATCAGGAGTAAATCTGTGGTAATCCAACCGGTCATCAAAAGATCATTAAATTACACGGTGGTCCAAATATATGAAAATAGAGGTTCTACAGTTCTTGACCTCATGGTTACAGGTTCTATTGAATATATGATGCCATTGGTCGAGGCACTACTGGAGTAAATCTGGAGAAAGATTTCGCACATCAGTAATCAGGTATAATCTGGAGAAAAATTTTGTACATCAATAAATCAGGTGTAAATCGAAAAGATGTACGCTCAACATGATTAAACATTTAACTGTTCATTCAGTTCATATCTTTGTTCATGTTGTTGATCATGAGAGTGGTTCAGATTGGTATAATCAGGACTAAGACTAAAGAAACAATATCTATAACTCCAATTGACAGGTTAAATCAAGAAGGTATCCTGTCAAGACACGCGAATTTAAAATCTGGTATGTGCATCCTCTATAATCATAAGAGTAAATCAATAATGCACCGCATCCTATATAAACATATCTATTTACATGGCCATTATCCTCTTATTTCTGTTTGGATTTAGTCCGAGATCTTTTCCTTTATCTCTACAGGGGTTTTGGCATTACTAGCCATTTCCCTTCTTCCTCTGTCTCACATCGAGTTTTACATCTTGTGAGTACCAACTCGGTATTCCAATTTTCTGTTTTATAGATGCTTCCTTCTTGCTACTGTACTATATCCTTGTATAATTGGATAACTACCCAACTTATAGATAATACCCTAAATTGTTTGTTTATTAGGATAATTCTTGGTCTCCTCTTTCTATGTGAGTGTATATATATGGTTCCACCTTTTATCTGTACATTATTGTCTTGTTTAATTTCTGTCTTAACCAACACTGGTGCTTATTGTTTGTTCGTATTAAAGCTTTTAATTTATCCTAACTCAGTTCATTATTACTGTGAATGTATGATAGTTCAGCGGGCAAGGCCTGAGATGCTCTGATACCAAGTTGTCACACCCCAATTTTGGTCTAACCAGAATGGTGTGATGAACCGCTAACAAACCAACGGTTCAACCAGGATCTCTAATAGGCTATCCCCGCGTTATCCAAACTTACACGCATCCACAATCATAATCAGAGTAAATACACAATAGCGGAAATCTTATAAATAAATAAACTGAGAACTAAAATGATATTAATAATTTAATAAAAAATTATTCTGTATCAATCGGGACATAAGTAAACATCAATACAAGTCCTTAATAAATCCAAATAAAGAAACCTATAAAAATATCTAATCAAATACACACGAGTTGCACTCGCAAGAGGAGTCGTGTGTATCATCTTCAGCTCCAGCGTCCATTGCTGCTATATTCCCGTACGCAGACGCGTTCATATAATCTTCCACCGTGTAACATGCATCATCAACTAAAAATATTCGACGTCGAGGGGTGAGCACACAACATGGCTCAGTGAGTAGCCCAAAACAATGCAACAATACATATGCATGCAAAAAGTCTATTTATATCTTTGGTTTGGTTTATAGTTTGCAATGTGCAATAGAAAGGTTGGGTGGTCAAAGGTTAACGTTTATTGACACCGCCTCTATACACAGGGTGTGGAAGCCCGCCCGAAGGTTAACGTTTATCGTCGTCCCCATCCACCCTACCATAACATTATACAACAAAGGTTAACGTTTATTGCTATATAATGCTATACCAACACGTAAGCCCCTATTAGCGAGGGCTTGCAAACTGGACTCGCTACTAACCAATCCTAATGCCAAACAGTGTATCCAAGGCCTCACCCCAGCATCCCTCAGAATGCCCATAGAGATAGAGCTAAGGTCCCCCGGTAGAGTCAGAGACTACAAGGACCGAGACCACCTCCCCTGATACTCTACGACATAATAGTTCTGCTAAGGTAATGGCGATACGACGATGTCAATGCACAAGACTTGAGTTCGAGATAGAGCTAAAGTGCTGAGACCCGCCAAAGGTTAACGTTTATTGACGTTCTCATCACACCTCCCCTGATACTCGCTCGCATCAAGCACATCAACCACACACATACAAGCATATGCCTATTCCTATCATCATCATCATCATCATGTTATAAATAATTAAATAAATATGCATGAACAAGTAATAGAAATATTGGATGGCATGCTGTATGCACATTACAAACATATTGGCATAGAATCAAGCATGGCATAGGACTCAAGAAATAGAAAACAGTTTATTATTAACCAATTTAGTTTGGAGTTAAGGTTCCTCACCTTAGCTTGCTAAAAGATACTTTTCCAAGCTTTAGAATCACCGTTATAACGTTATTATATTGCTAGCAAACCTAACAAAGTCAATAGAATTTAATTAGAATTAATTCAGAATTTAAAAACATTCTGTCAACTGAGGGTCGATGGTCAGAAACACCTAGGGGTCGGATGGTCTATCGACCCTTGGTGCGACCCTCGATGCACTCTGGTCCAATTTCCACTTTTAAATCACTCTTCATGTTTGAGGTCCTATGGCTTGCTTCCTACATTCATTCAGCAATCATTCCATGGTCTAGAACCATGTATAATCCATCTAAATAGTTTTCGTGCATCCTCCCATGGTTTTCCATGAAAACCTAACCATGGATGGATGGTTTGGGTTTCTCCGAGATCACATTCTCATCAATAACTACCCTAAGGTCTGTAGAAACTCATAGAATTAGTATCCATACCTGAGAAGATTAATCTTTCTCTGTAACTCTTCCCCTTTTTGCTAAGTCTTTCTCCTTGTTTCCTTTCTTCCTCTTTTCCTTCTCCTCTCTTTCTCTCAATTCAATTAGGGTTGTGAAAGGAGTGAAAATGGCTTAGGGACGTCCTTTAAATAGAGTAGGAATGTCCTATAATAGTCCCATTGAGATTTGGAAAGAATCCCAATTGAAAATTAAGAAATTTTCTAATTTCTATATTCGTCAGATACCGAGGGTCGATGGGAGGGTCGATGATCTCGTCGACCCTAGGGTCTTAAGCTGTCCGACCCTCCCTTCAAAACTGAGGGTCTGACTTTTTGTTTTGGGAGGTCCGACCCTGCTTAGCTGGGTGTGCGACCCTCCCTTAAAATTAAGTGTTTTTGGGTCGATTTTATACCTGAGATCTCGATCTCCATCACGCCCTTGGTCCACTTGACTCGACCATGATGGGTAAACCTGGTTCAAGGTTGTAAGACCGGGTTAGATTGACACGGGTCTTACACAAAGTATCCGATTTTGCAGTCAAAGGATATAACCAAGTATACCGGCTATAGTCATCCACAAATGCTATGTAATACTTAGAACCAGAAGTAGAAATAATAGGAGATGCACCCCAAAGGTCTGAATAAATCAAAGCTAAAGGTTCATTACATCTAGAAGTACTGGAAATAAATGGAAGTCGATGTGACTTTCCAAACTGAAAAGGTTCACAAAATTTAAAAGAAGACAACCTAGACACTGGTAGAGAATGCTTGTGAATGATGGAGGAAACAATTTTTGGAGGTGGATGTCCAAAACGTTCATGCCAGACATTAACTGGAACACGTTCACCAACATTAGCTGAAGGAGACGAAACTGACGAAGACTCTTTATTGACGGATGGGGCGCCATTTAGTAGATATAGACCATCCTTACTCCGGCCGTGAAGTAGGAGGTTCCCCGTTGATAGATCCTTCACACAATAATGATCAGGATGAAACTCAAAGAAACAATGGTTATCTTTTGTAAACTGAGAAACAGAAATGAGATTTTTATTAATAGTAGGAACATGACAGAGCTTTTGTAGTTTAAAAGAATGACTGGAATTGGAAAAACAAGAAGAACCAACATTAGCTATTTTCAAACTTGTTCCATTTGCTATTTTGAGTTGATCATTGCCTACATATGGAGTAGACACATGGAGATTTGATAGATCAGAAGTCAAATGATGCGTGGCACCTGAGTCAGGGTACCAGCCGGCATCATAAGAGTAGGAAGGGTAACCAACATACATAGCATTTGGAGAAGAACTATTCATCTGTGGTGATGCTGAAAGCTGAGAAACAATGTTCTGATTGAACCTTTGATAACACTGCAGTGCAGAATGTCCAGGCTTATGACACACTTGGCAGATTATTCGAGATTTACCTTCATAATTGTCATTGGAGAATAGACCGCGTCCGCGGCCTCTCCCTCGACCACGACCACGACCTCTGTTTGTAAATGGCTCAGAAGTATTAAATTTGGCAACAACATTTGCCGTGGGAGGTTGCACAGTAGCATCAGGTAATCTGCCTTGTTGAATCACCTCATGATTGGATAAAATAGCAAGGAAATCATCCAGTGCTATTGGATCCATGCGAGATGTAATGGAGGTCACAAATCCATCATAATCTGAACCAAGCCCATTCAGGATGCTCAAAACCATTTGATAATCTGGTACCGGTTTGAGGACAACTGCTAAATGATTTCCAATATTTTTAGCTTTCTGTATATACTCAGAGAGAGAGAGAGAGAGAGAGAGAGAGAGAGAGAGAGAGAGAGAGAGAGATTACCTTTCTTCATAGACCTGAGTTGAAATTCCAGCTGCATAATTCTAGCCTGCGAAGTTGAGGCATAGTGTTTCTCTAGCGTGCTCCAAACGGCATGCGAGGTATCAAGTCCTACCACCAGAGCAAAAACAGTTTTGATTAGAGTGGATAGGATGCAGCACAACAACATCTGATCTTGTTGTTGCCAGACGGAGTATGCTGGATTTTCTTCAGCATTAGTTGAGTTGGCTGGAGTTAAAGTACGAGATGGGCATGGACAGGAGCCATTTACATACTTGAGGTACCCATGCATCCTAAATTGAGGAAGGAACTGAGCCTTCCACAACAGATAATTTGTGGTGTCCAACTTGATCTGAAGGACATGGGACATGTTCCCACCAAAACCAAAAGGAGTAGATGGTGCCACCGGAACTGCAGTAGTGACAGTAGTCGAAGACATGCTGCAAAGTTAAAAGAGAGAGAAAAAAATAATAATAATTCTAGAGTCTCTTTAGGATGCATGCTCTGATACCATAAAACGATTTGATTTTCAATGGACTGTCTCACACAGCTTTGTGTGGAATCAATCTTTGTATTTATAAAAACACTATTACAGTAGTGTGATCATTTACAACTCTTGAAGATAAGATACATTTAACAACTGATTGTCACTATCCTACGTAACAGAAGTAGGTAGTTGTGCATAGACTTCGTCTTTGGGTTGGTTCCTAAAATATCTCCATATTTGTTGCAATGCTGCTGTTGACGTTGATCAGAAGTCTCTCCACAATCCTCTCTGATTCTGTTGAGGATTTGTTGTTGAGGGTGTTCTCTAATAACAGCAACTATCCAAAAATTGAAGTCCATAGAGGCAGCACGACATGGAGCACATAAAGCTCTGATGGCCAATGTGCAGCATGGAGTGTCCTTGGTGATGAGCCACTTAAGATCACCCACCACCAATGTCTCTACTTGTCTCCCCTGTTCCCATCCTCGATCACCACCTCCTCCCCCCCCCCCCACCTTCTCTCACACACTCCCCTGCAACTATGTTCTCTCCCACATCCCCTCGGCCCCTCTTTCACGCTCACTCACTCTCCCTCTCCCTTTCTCTCCCCCCTATCCTCCCCTTGTTTGCCTTTTGCACAACCCCTCCTCTGCTGGAACGGTAGTGGGCAATGAATATAGAAAGTTCAAAAATTTGGGAAGTAGAACACTAACAGAGATCACTTTGATTATTGGATTGTGTAAGAGAAATTTAAAAAAAAAATAAGAGGAAAAAAACACAAAATGGAAGCAGAGAAAATATTTTGAGAAAATTAACAACAGCAAGGAGACACGGTTTTGGAAAGTTTTATTTAACTCTTTTGTAAATTTTAACAGCCAACAAAACGAATTGCAGGCTTCATGGAAATCCTGGTTGCGAACAAGGAAAGAAAAAAGGAGCTCAGATCCAAGGTGAAGCGAGGAAGAAGCGTTGCAGGTTTGGTTCTTTTTTCATAAGCAAGGGAGAACGATGGGTTAGAAAGGTAGGTTTGGCATTTAGAAACAATAGAGGAAGTCACGTCAGCATCTAACGGACTTATCCTAATGGATGAGGTCTAATTGATACTTAAGTTTCAAATTAGGAGAGTTTAGTAACATTATTGCTGAAAACGGGGGTGGTGGAAGTTAAAGCAAACCATGCGTGAAACTTTCCCTTTTTTATGAAAAGATATGTCGAGTTGTTAGTTGTTAGTTGTTAGTTGTTAGTTGGTACTCGGTAATCCTGCATTGCTTACTATAGCCTCGTAAGCCTATGTTCTTAATCAAGGCTGAGTTGTTCCAAAGAATGTGAAAAATGGATATCCATTACCTAATATGTTGGATTTAATCAAGACCGTCCATCAAGTGGCACAGAGTACTATTAGTTTTGAAAACTGAAGGGCTGTGATCCCTCTTCTTTTACGTACTTGCATGGTAATCCATTATTTTCCAATTAAATTTTCTTAACTCTATTTTATTACTTGGTCAATTTATTTTGAATTGAAACTTGATAAGAATATCGAGAACTTGAAGTATATCTATGTATCCATAAATTTATACCCCAATCAATTAGTCACGTGGCAGATATTCTAATTATCCATGAATTCTATGTTGCCTTTGGTATAATCTAGGTTAAGAATATATTCTATGATGACAAAAATAATATTTGGTATACATGAAATATATTGCCATTTGAAATACAATCTTTTACCCATTTTACATTTTGAATCCAAAACAAAAATATCTCACTCTTTATTCCATTCTCATTCAACACTAGAAATGTATTCTTAATTTTAAGAATGGACTTCTAAATTTTTTTTTTAATTACATACCAAACATAACCCTATTTTATGCCTCACTCATCCCTCTCCCAATCCTCCCTAAATTTTATTTGGTAAAATCAACTGAAACTTCACAGGTCAGCCAGGAAGGCTGGGGCCAGCCTATGAATAGAATCAGGCCCCACTAGTCTGGGAACCAAATCCTCTCCTCCTTGCCTCCCTGACTCCCACTCCATTCAATCATTGAAATGCATTGGAGTTCAACTCAACTCACACTCCAACGGCTGGATAGGATGAGAATCGAAGAAGAGGGGAGGAGAAGATTTGGACCCACCAGTCTGCCACTTGGTGTACAAAGCACCCGGCATTGGGAGTCTATCTTTAATTAATATCAATTACGGTCTCCAATTTAGTTGTCAAATATGGTGAATGATTGTACTGTCACAGGTCATGAATCATCAGATGCAAGAGTAAGGATGTCAAACGGGACGGTTCTGGGTAATTGAAACGGGTTTTTTTTTATTTTTTTATTATTTTTCTAATATTATTATCTTAATCCTCAATGGCTCAATAATCCTCATTAGTATATTATAATAACACTTAATGACATAATTGATAACTTTGTGCTTTTCTTTGTAATTACAACAAAGGTTGTTTGGAGCATTGGTGGTTATGAAATAAAGTTTTTATGGATGGTTGGATGAAGGGAAAAAGTATTATGGAAATTTTCAAATAAGGTGGGGAGAAGAGGGGAGATTTTGTACCTTCTTGAATATGAGATGTCTTAGACCATGGGTTTGCTTACATGAGGAGTAAATTAGATTAACTTTAATAAGTTATAACTGTTAAATATGAGATTTTCTTACTGAGACTTTCATAAGGTGAAATTATTTGGAATCTTATTTTTTTTTACTATATTTGTTTTTTTTTAATGAGGATAATTCTTGTTATTTTATATATCCATCCAAAAAACTTACGAGACAATGACAACTCCAGAAATGGTAAATCATTTTAGAAAGATTGTGAAAAGCCTATTTTATTTTTATTTTAAAAAAAAAATCTTTGAGGATAGGATTAAGATAATTAAAAGGGAATGAGCTCATTGAAACAGGATTAAGCACCTCCTAGTGCTTTAGGGGATGGAGCATCCCTTGGATGGTTGCCACGTAAAGTGTAATTGGGCATTTATCGCGTCATCGGATTAATTACATTCCACATGGCAACCATCCAAGGTGTGCTCTATCTCTTGAAGCACTTAGGGATGCTTTAGAAGTGTTCGATCAAATTAAAAGAAGGTGTCATGTCCTAAAGAAATCTATAGATATGTTATTGAGACAGTCTCATTAAATATTAATTAATTCTAAATAAGTAATTTATGCATGTTAAACTATCTTAACCGTTCTGGTTCTGGCTGGTACTTATTGGATTTCGATTCTAGACCCGTCTAGAAAAACTCATCCCGAACGATCCGTTTCATTAAATAATCATTCCCAAAACTAGTTCCCATCCCATCTATTAACAACACGGATCGATTCGGGATTCCAGTCGGATTCCAGACCAAATTTGATACCCGTAGTCGTATAGAAATCGTCTCCCGCCTGAGTTTGGGAGGGAAACTTGATGGTCTGGATGGATGGCCGCCACCTGATTCTCGGGTGGATCTGAGCCCTCTATCCGAGCCGACACTCCTGTCGGCTCAGTTTGTCGACTCGGATGTTAGCTCGAATAGAGGGTTCGAATCTACCTGAGAACCATGTGACGACCATCCATCCGGACCACCAAAGCTCCTACCCAAACCCAGGCGGGAGAGGATGTGGATCCCCCGTAGTCCCGACTCCCGTACCCGAAGGTTCTATACTTTCATGCCGATGCATTTACGGTGCTGCCCATGCAATAGTGAAACCAGCTCACCATTGGTCCATGGGCCTTCCCACCTTAGAAAGGCAGTTTCGTCCAAAAAGTTGACAGAATCCTGTTTATTCTTGTCTTCTCACTTCAATTAACTTTTCCCAATTTACCGGAGGGTGTGTCTGATTCCCAACGCAATGACTCCATTAGTTTTAAGAAAAATTAAAGTCATAAGAAGTGGAAAATTTTGAATCCAAAAAGGAAAATTTTTATAGTTTTAACAGAATAGGATTGTATAAATTATCTAAATTTTCATCATATTTAGTAAAAATAATGATTAGATATAAGATTTATTTTACTTAGAAATAAAAGTGAAAAGTAGTGAAAAATGTTAAACTTAAAAAGGAAAATTTTATAGTTTTAATACAATATGATTGAATAAACTACTTAAATTTCTTATCATATTTAGTAAAAATAATTACTAGATATAAGATTTATTTTACTTGGAAATAAAAGTGAAAAGTAGTGAAAAATGTTAAACTTAAAAAGGAAAATTTTATAGTTTTAATACAATATGAATTGAATATACTACCTAAATTTCTTATTATATTTGGTAAAAATAATTACTAGATATAAGATTTATTTTACTTAGAAATTAAAGTGATAGAAGTTAATATTTTTAAAACTAAAAAAGAAATTTTTATAGTTTTAACACAATATGATTGTATAAACTACTTAAATTTCTTATCATATTTAGTAAAAATAATTAGAAAAAATTTCATGCACCTCCCTTATACTTTGCCTTAAAAACACCCAACCCTAAGTTTACAATTAATTACAACCACACCTCACACTCTTAACTTGACTAACAGAAAATGAGAAATGACTAGGCTGTATTTGGTAGCATTTTTGTTTTTGATTTTTGCTATTTTTTCAAAAAGTATTTTTGAAAATCATTTTTGATTAAAATAAAAAGTCGTTTGGTAACTACAATAAAAAATAGATTGGAGAATTAGAAATAGATTTGGTAAACCTATGCCTAAAAATAATTTTTATAACTTTTATAGGTCCATCTATAGCATACCAAGAAATTGGTAATGAAGGGAGCCACATGTAAACCATCGCCTCTCAGGCCTCCCCGACTGATTCTACCATAGATTTGTGTCTCCCTCTAAATTACATTAATTGATAAAATCTACTAAAAAAAAATCATACTGAATGAAAAATTAATACACTAGTCTCTCAATAATAACATCCTTTTAATAAAACCATACTAAATAGTTATACGAAAAATAAAAAAACACAAAAAACACAATAGACACATTCTTTCATCATCATTACTAATTCTGATAAGCTTCCTTAATTTGATATGCAATTTTCTTTCGATATCCTTCCCATTGTTGTTGTTCAGTAGTGCCTACTGTAGTGTCATAGGTCACGGCCTCATCATCATCAATGTCACTGTCATTATCTTGACATTCGTCATCAAATTCTCGATTTTCTATTTTTTCAAAGAGCCAATCTGATGAAGTTATGTAAAGTTACAGAAGCGATCACAATCAAGACTTGAGTCTTGAATTTATATGGTGGCATCATCTTTAAAATAGGAAAACGTTTCTTCAAGACACCAAAAGATCTCTCAATAACGGTTCTTAATGATGAATGCGTAAAATTAAACAACTCCTCTGCTCCTTCAGGTCGCCTACGCTTAAATCTTGTTGATGATATTGAACATTCTTGAAAGGAGTCATATAACCGAGCGTATGTGTATATCCAGAGTCAACAAGATAGTATTTACCTACAAAATTAAGATTAACAATTACAATCTCATTACAGTTAATCAGACCTAAAAAAAGTTAAGAGCAACTAAAAATTTTAAAATATAAAACGATACTTGGTGGCGGACGGAGAATTTCACACGAGGAGTGTTGATGGTTTCCCATAATATTCGATTGTCATGTGCTATTCCCTCCCAACCAGCCCATATGTAGGTGAAGCACATATCAAATGAACATACAGTCAATACATTTTGAAAATTTTCATTATTTCTACCAGATCTATATGGTACTTGTTTTGCAATTGGAATTGATGCACTTATGTGTGTTTCATCTATTGCTCCAACGCAATTGGCAAAAAATGGATAATACTTTCGACTGGATCTGATTTGAGATGGTGTTTCCACGAATGAGGGTGATTCTACTATCTTCCTAGCAAATATCCTTAATGCTTCCAATACATTATGAAAGTGACGGTTCACTGTTTCACCTGAGTGCTGAAACTATTCCTGGATGACACTATTTCTAACATTATGTGACATCACTAATATTCTCATTGCTAATTGTTCTTCCACTGTAATATTATTTGTGTTCGTCATTAAACCTCTCTCTTTTAATGCACACACCAACCTCATGAAATGCTCCCTAGACATGCAAAATAGTTGTCGAAATCTTCTTGGATGTGAATTAGGGCTTAGTAGTTCAAACACTAAGGCATGACCCATGAGAGGACATGTATGCATTGGTTGTTTTGTAAATTGGGAAGTGGTTTCATCATCATCATTGTCATCAATGTTGTTATCAATTCTCTTATTATGATTCAAATGATGATGCATACACAATAGAATTGGCAAGAATGAGCTCTCAGTAAACTTGAAAAAGAATTCTTCATCACTATCCATAGCAACTGGTCATATAGAAATAACACATATTAACTACATAGAAATTCGAATTTTAATATTCAAAAAGATCAAGACATTATAAAATCTTCACTTACAACAAACGTACTATAAAAACATTTGAAAAATAAAACACATATAAAGTTCAAGTAGCTATGATGCACACATCAAATGATCAAGAAGACTATTCACTTTCTTTCTTCTTAATTGCTCTAAGGAGCCATGGTAGGCGAGACGAATGAACAATGCTCTTTTGTTTTGGTCCTCGAGTACCTCCAAAGCTAGCACGTGACGATCAGTACCAGCCTCTATCCCCTCCAAAGAATCAAGAATCTGACAGGCATTGTCATATGTGGTATCTATCTTCTCTCCACTTATTTCTGCCCTTTTTAGCTCTAACCGAGCGTCCATATCTTTTTTCTTCATTTCCATAAAGTCTGTCATGCTTTCCTTTTTATACTCTTCAATAAAAACCATTTTGTTAATAGCTTCATCTAATTTGGCAGTGTTACTAGACTTTGATCTTTTATTTAACACCATGTGGGAAACCCTTCTCTTAGACTTCTTTACCTTAGATACCTCAATAGGTGATTCATCTTCATTGGAATCATTGAAATGAGGCGTTTTCTTCGCTCCGTAGTTTACATTGTTTGCTTGAGCGCGCCCTGGCTTTTTGGCTGAGCCGAGCAAGCAACGGTGGTCGTAGATCAGCTTAACGGAGCCCAAGTGCGCGCTAGCTAAGTCGTCCAAGTTTACCACACTATTGGAAGCAGATATCCCTTTTGGTGTTTTTGGTGGGGGGTTGTCTCGTGGATACAAATTTCCTCATCAATGGCGACAACACCATAGAATAACTCACGGAGTTGTTCTTCATTTTGTAAAGGTGTTGTCTTGAAGTGTTTTCCATGGGGATGTTTCTGCAATAATAATTTTGAAAATATAACCATCTTTTTAAGATTATAAACTACAGATTAAAGATGAAAATGAGTTCTGAAGGGTTACCTTTACATAAGAATTCCAATGCTCTGCACGAGGTGGTTCAACAGTTCCTAGTGTCGCATCCCATCCCCAACCACTAGTCTTATTTTTTAGCCACATCCATGCAACCCAGGTGGCTTTCAAAATATTCCACTTGTTTTTAAGTTGCGTCATAGTAACGTGCTTCCCACAATTTTTGTTAAAGTCTTGCAAAATGTTAGTCCACCCATCCTTTGTAAAAGATGTATTTAGCTTGAACCCTTTTTGTGACTAATCAATTCCAATATCGATTTGCAATTTAACCCTTTCATCAGTCCAAACAAACGAATCTTTAAACTGCTTCGCATCAACTCTCATCTCTATTCCTTCATCCATCTGAAATAAGTTATGTTTTCAATTAAAACACATGAAACAAATCTAAGGAAACTTTGCTGTTTTTTACCTTGAATGAGTTATTTCATTGGGTTTGGGAAATGAAATTGTGCTTCACTTTGAGAAGGAATTGTTGGCCTTCGTATTGTAATTATTGGCAAAATGGGCTAACTGGGTCAAGTTTGATGAGAGAGAGCGTCTGCGGACCCTACAGGCAAGTTGATAGTGATACAGGCGATATGACAGTGATATAAGCGATGTGGCTATGTTACAGGTGGTGTGACAGTGTATATGATAGTGTTCCTTAAAAGAAAGAGAAATCAAAGAGAGAAAGAGGAGAGAGAAAATTAATTGTGGGACCCACAATGCCGAGGTGGCCTGCCACCATGGTCGCCAGCCCCGCAGCCAAGGCCAGCAGGGCCATGCCGCATGCCGCAGCCGAGGCCAGCAGCAGCAGCCAGCCCCACAGCCATGGCCGCCATGGCCAGCAGGGCCAAGCCAAGCACGGCCAGCAACAGCAGCAAGCAACATGCCTTGTCGCAAGCCGCAGCAAGGCATGCCGCAAGCTATGGCTGCCGCGCATGCTGGCTCCCTTGGCATGAGCCGCACGCAAGCCATGGCCTCCCTCCCGCAAGTCGCATGCCCCCCATGTGTTCGGTTGATTTCTAGGAGAGAGAAAAACTCTCTGGAAATCAAACCCTGTATACAAAGTTTAACAAATTTCAAATGGTTACAGAGGCCATTCAATTGCATTTCAGGGGCATTTTGGGAAGAAAAACATGAAGAAAATTCAAAATCTGGGGCCAAGAAAGAGCCACGTATGCAAGATTCTGATCCGACGGGTGACAAAGATGCGAGATCCAGTGTTGTGCTGAAATCCCGTCAGATTCTCCCGCGTAAAGCATGATTGGCTGGGTGCAATATAAAACAATGGTCCCTGTCACATGGTATTGGCGGTGTGATTCTATGTGGTGCACTCACGGTACGACGGCTGCTGACGCGATCTGACATGATCCAATGGATCTAAGCTGATCCCGCTTTTTTCAGGTCGATCTAGCAGTCTTCAATGAAGATTCTTCTATGGCCAATACCAACTCGACACCGCGCCTGCCATGTCAGCGGCGGCGCGGCTTCGGTGCTTTGCGGATACATCAAATGAAGCTCAAAGATTCTATTTTAAATAATCTTATTGGCTGAACTTGTTTTGGTCATAACTCGACCATCTAGAGGCCAAATCCGACAATTCAAATTGCTCCGAGCTAGGTTTTGAATTTTCTATCAATTGAGAATGAGTTTGAGGTTGGTTGTGGCGTGAAAAAAATCGAAAAATAGGGTTTGAGAGAAGGAAAGGGGTTTTCTTGAGGTTTTGCTTGGTTCTTGCTTTGGGGGTGAGCAAACAATCACTCATCATCTCTATTTGTGCCCATGATGGTGCACTGTTGTGGTTTTTGAAGGTTGGTGGAGCTTCTTGAATACGATAAGTGATTGTTGGACTATTGGAAGGAGAGATAATGTATGAGCATGAAGTTGTTTGAAGTGCTTAGTTCTTCCAACATTAATGATTGTGAGAGGTTCCATTGAACTTGCAGAGACACTACATATGTCTTTAGATGTCGGAAAGCCTCAGTTGTGAGATTTTCTCAACTCCTTTGTTATTTATTGATTCAATGCCATGTATGCTAGAGTAGGTTGAGATATTTGAATGCCTACTTTGTATGGGAGTTTATTGTATGCTAGCTTAGGCGAAAAGAATATTGAATGCCTTGCTAGTTTGGGTTTTATTGTAGGGCATCACCATAAGCCCCAAACTCTACCATTTTGATTTGTGTTCAGTGGGTGCTGAACACTAGCTGGTATAGCCTGAACCTTGGCATTGTTTGCCCTCTCAGTTTTATGCTGGGAAAACACAGGGTGAATATCCTTGTCCTGTAAAGGACTAAAAGTTGAGTATTGAGTAAATACAGAGCTCATTGGGCATTACTCCGTGGATTAGCCATCACACACTGTGGTGTGAACCACGTAACCCTTCTGTGTTGTGAAATGTTTTATTTCTATATATTGTGAAGTGCGTAGAATGAACTGTAGGATGGGTGTGCAAATCTGGTAGACCTCGCCACTGTGTGGTAGTGAGGTAGATTTGCATACGCTTGTATGTTTGTAACTGTCTGATTCATCATCAACGCTGGGCAGTGAGGAAAAGTTAGGAAAAAACTTTTTACACTGATTCACCCCCCTCTCAGTGTCATCCAAGGTCCATCAGGAATCAGGTCATTATTTAGATTAACAAATACCATTTCAACTTGTCAATCCTATATTGATCTTTTACTGAATTTTTACCTTAACTCAGTTTGGTTGGGCGGTATTTGTCTTTGAAAAGTATGCTAAGGCTATGCTTGGAAATTTCAGAAACACCTTATTTAAGGGCTTTTCAGCAAAACAGTTGATCATTCTCTTGATTAACAAAGACTTGATTAGAAAGCACTGCAATATCTAGGATTCAAACCTACATGGAGATAATAATTTTTGTTTAAACTTAGCTTCCACATTTAAGTTGAACTGCACATAGCATCAAGGTCCAATATATATATATATATATATATATATATATATAGATTACTTACCCGATAGTGTCAGATATCACTTTGAAAACTGAACTAATTTGCAGTCCCAAAATCAACTCTAATAAGCTTCTTTCCCTAGAAGCAAGAATAAAAACATTAAGTATAGACAATGTTCATCCTCTCTCTAACTTGGTATTCAACCCTCTAAACCCTCACCTCTGAGATAACTTATTGAAACATAGTTTACTTCTTATTTTAAAGCTGCCCATACTGGATTTTTTTATTTTTTTTATTCACTTACACCACTCCAAGGTGAAATAATCCTATACTAACTTTAAAGAATCAAAACTAAAGGGAAGAATACCCCAAAATCACCCACAATCACCTCAACAAGTTAAAGTGAGGACTGGGGAAGAAACCCCAAGAAAACAATTCGAAAAACCCCAAAAAAACCACGGGTGGTTGATGACCTATGGCTGGGCGGTCGACAAAATGAGGCTAATCGATCACCCATTAGGCTGGTCGATTGCCCAGCTCCAGAAATCCCTTTTGAGCTTTAATTTTGTCTGGTTTTAGTTCCTTTGGCTGCTTTCCAACCCCCTGCAAGCTTCCAAACTCACCTTTAAACACTTCCTAACATATCCCAACCATTTTTAAACCCCTACTACAACCATTATACCAAGCCACAGCAAAAATGGGGTCTGTGCCAGTAGAGATAATTTATTATAATATCAGTTCTTCCATTTAGTTGGTTGTGGACAAATAAATTGACACGCATGAGTGTGGAGAACACCAGGAAGGGGTTGTCAGTGTCTAGGAAGGGGTTGACAGTGTCTCGGAAGGGGTTGACAGGGTATTTTATTTGTATGCATTTTCAACTATCATGGTGTCATGCTTTTCAGGTTCTAGAAATTTGCTAGCACTATTTATTATGTATGAATTTCAAGGAGCTTTTGAGGTTTATTTCTTTAATGACAAAGATAACATTTGAGCACCATTTTTTCACTAAAATTGGCATGTTCTTTTCCTTGTTGAAGTGTGTTTCCTTGATTTATTTGGACGGTGAATGGATATGTTTTTATATGGGAATATGTTATTATATACATATTATATATATATAAGGCAACTGCAAACTATATTTGTGTAAAAACAAAAGAAGGATAGTTAATGTGATCTTTTTAAATGGAAAATATCTAAAAGAAGACAAGAACAGCAGTATCGCAGGATAGAGAAAACAGAACCAAAATCAATGAAAGTTCTGTAACATCAGACAAATCAGAATAGTTTAAAATTTTAGCAGATGGGTCTGTTCTGCAGGTAGAAGTATAACAGGACTACTGAGAATGGACTATGAAAGAATAGTAGTTTTCTAAAGAGATCTACTTTCACTAGGATGGATAACAATAGGTTTAGAATTGATGTATTCGATGAGAAAGGTCAGTTGGTCAGAACAGAATCTCAAAAAGGAATAAACTAGAAGTTACTGAAGCTATCCGAACATAACTCAGCAGAATATGACAAAAACATATAACTAGTAGCAATTATGAGAATTAACTAGAAACAGAGTAGAAAAGGACTGCTGAGAACGGACTAATTCTGATAAAAGAATAGTAATTTTCTAAAGAGATTGATAACAACAGGTTTAAAATTGATGTATTCGATCAGAAAGGTCAGTACGTCAGAACAAAATCTCAAAAAGGAATAAACCAGAAGTTGCTGAAGCTATCCGAAGTCCGAACACAACTCAATAGAATATGGCAAAAAAAATGTAACTAGTAGCAATTCTGAAAATTAAAAGGAAACAGAGTAGCCACAGTGTTTAAAATTTAAACCAATCTAACCGATAGTTTTGGTAGAGAGATAGATAGAAAGATAGAGGGATACAGGCTAGGAATCCATGGAATAACCACCAGGTTATGCACTGAATCACCACTACAGGAAGAAACATGTTAAAACAATAAAAGAAAACAAAAAATGCATAAAGAAAATTAATGTTAAAAAAAAAATTGATTCGACACAGGTGAAACCCAAAGAAATTTAACAAGGAAACATAGAAATATTAACATAAGCAATCACAAGCAAATTTATCAAAGGAACATCAGGAAAAAAAAAAGAAGTAAGAAAAGATATGGAACTTACCTCAATGTTGGCGGGCAGATGTCTGATCGGAAATAAAGAAGAAATTCATTGAACCAAAAATGAGCTAGGCTTCTCTGCTGCTCTTCTTCTTTCTTTACGTCTACGATCTCCTTCAAGTAGAGTAAAACATCAAATGATTAGAGAAAAATCACCATAATCTCCAAGCCCATCAACATTATCAGAGGTGCACAACAAAACCTGAAAGTAAAATCAAACACTGAAATAGCTGGGAAAAGGGAATGAATAAGAAAACCCCTTGGGTGTTCTATGCATCCCTCCAAAAAAAACCCACGAACAGAGCCGTAACAGAGAGAGGGAAAGAGGAATACAATAAAAGTCTCAAACAAAGCTATGGATTCCATTTCTTATTGTGGAATCCCGAATCTACCAAAAAAAGGGGGAAGTTTGTACTTTACAGTGGAAAACTTGGGTTTCAGAAACCCTAAGCTAGAAGAAGAAACAAAACCAAAAGAAATATCAAGAGAAAGCTAGGGCATTCCAAATCAAGAGGTCTATGTACTTACGGTTTTGGATCAAAGAGAAAGCAACCCAGATGATCGAGAGATGCTTGTAAAGAGAGCTCCAAATGAAATTTGCAGGAGCTTCAAAAGATGAGAGAGAGATGCTTGCAAAGAGAGCTTCAAACGATGAGAGAGATGCTTGCAGAGAGCTTCAAACGATGAGAGAGAGAGCTTCAAACGATGAGAGAGATGCTTGTAGAGAGGCGATGAGAGAGATGCTTGCAGAGAGCTTCCAACAGAGATGCTTGCAGAGAGCTTCCAACGAGCTTTCAACGGAGATGCTTACAGAGAGCCCTCCAACGATGAGACTGAAGCACTTTATAAAGCATTGATTTTATCCGTTATAATAAATGGATGACTTGATCCTCAAAATTAGATCCGTTGGAGTTAAAAACCCACGTGCAACTTAAAAGTTGTGCAAAAACCATTTCAAAAATGTTTTTAGGCAAAAATAAAAAAGAGGTTGAAACCTCTTTTTGAATTTGAGCTTGTTTTTATTTTTTCTGACAAGAAATAGTAGTCAAAAACAATACCAAACACTTACAAAAATAAAAATGTGTCAAAAAAATAAAAACAAAAATGGAACCAAACACAGCCTTAGTTACGCTTTCTTGTCCTAACCATTATCTTGGAGAATGAACCAAAGAATCCATAAAGACCATATCTTTCCTTGGCCTCGTCGAAAGCTCCAACATGAATAAGGATTGGTTTGTAAGATATTATCTTAGTAAGCTTGATTAATTATCAGGTCCATTGACTAGCAGGATTTGTATTATGGGTTTAATCGATTTTGGTCTGGTTCGTTATGGATTGGAGATAAATCAACCTGGTCCATTGTGGGAGTAGTCCAAGGTTTGGGATAATATAATAAATACTAGATTCAGAGTCCCTATAGCTCAAGTTGTTTAATTCCTCTCTTTGCTTCCATACGTAGAGAGAATAAAAGAGGATCTCTGATGAGCTGTAAAAGACTCGGATCAATGCATGAACAAGAAATCGGTAGAAATCAATCTTCAACCCATAGTTATGTTAATTAATCATCTCTTTTGTTATTACCATTATACTCTAGGGTTGTAGTATGAAATGTCATGGGTTTAGTTGAAACCCTAAACATAAAAAGTCTAACAGTTGGTATCAAAGCTTACCATACAAACCTAGGATCGTTGGTTAATGAATTTAAAGACATATTCTAGGACATATTCTATTAAATTGGATTTGAAATTATTTTTTTCCCTCCCTATTTTGAATAAAATTGTCAAAGATTTGTTTTTCGTCGAACTTTCCAACGTCAAAATATTGGAATATAACATATCAAATCAAAAGGCTCGATGAGACAGTCACAGAGGTATAAAAATCACCACCACCGAACTTCAGACGCACCACCAGGCATTGGCGGCAAAGGCGACTGACATCCACTATAAGAACCGTGTTCTAAAACCGGGTCTAAATCGTGGTTTTATATGATGACAGATGTCCCAATCATAGCCGGACCGAAAGGCGAAGCCGGGTGACGAACCACGCAAAATTTCTTGTACGAGAACCACTCAAAATTGGTAAAAACTCATACCGGTCTGACTATACCGGTCTGAGTCAGTCAGACCGGTATGGTGCAACCGGTATGGTACACCGGTCTGAGTATACCGGTCTGAGTATACCGGTATGGTGCAACCGGTATGTGCGACCGGTATACTTATTTTCTACGGGAGACGGACTCCAGCGGGTCCCTCACTCCGAATGAAAACTTGGGAAGTTTCCAATCATGAAAAACCTTCCCAAGAACGGCCCTCCTCTATTTATAGAGATGATCACACTCCATTGATCCTTCTCAAACCCTAGCCGTCTGGAGAAGAGTTGAGAAGGAGCAAGGAGGAAGAGGCTGCCCTGGAAGGAGGTTTCCATTGGAGGAGCTTGCTGCCAACCGATGAACACCGCCAGTAAGTGCTCTATACTATTAGTAACATTAGGATATCGGATCGGAGCCACGAAGCGGCGCGATAATCCTAAACCCTAGATCTTTCTTCTTTCAAATCTGATCTGGTTTGATACGGCATCCTAGCCGAAATCAGAAGGCCATTAGGATGCTTGGACCTTACCGTGGGTTAGGAGAAACCCTAGAAAACCTAGCCGATAACCAATGGGAAAGGGAGATCCAAGATCGAGTTCTCGAATCTAATCCGCGGAACCAACCGGTTGGACACAAGGTCCGACGGTATGGGCCTGCGGTGTATACCGGAGGCACATACCGGTTTCACATATGTGCAACCGGTATATACCACAATCAGTATACATACCGGTGGCACATACCGGTCTCACTCCCCTGAGACCGGTACCTGCGACCGGTATGGTTTCCAAGCCTGGTTTGCTTGGTCAGGCAAGGTTCTGACCAACTGTGACCTTAATAAATTAATTCTAACCTATGAATATGATTGTGTAGGACCTGTAGACAACGTGAGAATACCCTGTGACGTAGAACGGGATTTTTATCACGCGTCAGGTAAGGGACAAGACCCCAAACCCTAATTAATTAAAGAACAGTAAACCTTTGTGAATAAGTTTATGTTTAAAATGATTGCTTGATGTCTGTGCATTTCACATGCCATGTAGTTACTTCTTTTGTTACTATTATCTGTTCATGCATTTCATATGCTAGGATTGTTGGATGTTAGGTATGTGTATGTTTTTAGTTAGTGTGTGGAATGTGAAGGGGAGTGGAACCCTGGATATATCCACAGCTAACACCTTTTCGTATCGCCATCTACCTTAGCAAACTTGGTACGAATAGGGTATCAGGGGGAGGACGTGGGATTGTGGTTCTTCCTGCCCGCCAGACTCGAGCCCTATCTCTATGTCGTAGGGAGCTGTGCTGGGTAAGGCCATTGATACTGTATTGACATTTAGGACTGGTTAGAAACGGAACCCACTTGCAAGCCCTTGCCAGTAGGGGTTTAGGTACTGGTACGGTGTGGGGTATCAGGGGGAGGATGTGGGATTGTGGTTCTTTCTGCCCGCTAGACTCAAGTCCTATCTCCATACCGGAGTGAGTGATGTGGGGCAACAACAGTAGTGTGATAGGTGTCTGACTGTTGGGTGTACTCACACTCTCGTGCATGGAGGTGCGGTGGCCGCCAAACCTTACAATAGCATATTTGCAAGTTATACTTGACCCAATTTGTAATGTTATCTCATGCATTTTGTATGTTGCATTGGTCTTGTACTTTACTGAGCTAAGTTGTGAGCTCACCCGAATATATATATATATATATATATATATATATATATATATATATATATATATATATATATATATATATATATATATATATATATATATATATATTCCTCTTTTCAGATTTGGATGCAGGGTACACAGTTGATGACTTCATGACTGCCCCAGCATATGGTATAGTTGCTGCCAATGATACCCAGGCAGTGGAGGACGAGCATGACGCATCATGCGAGTGCTCCTTTTGTGTTTTTCTTTAGAGGGGATTTTATTTTGAACAATACATTGTAATACTTTTATTATTTAAATTTATGAATTGTGGAATAAGTTGAATAATTATTTTAATTTATCACATCGATCTCCGTTCATTTATTTATATTTCGCTACTATGTATTAATCTCTGATTATGTTAGACTGCTTGGGAATGATTGGTTGACACGGTCTATTGAGATCCTGGTGTGAACCGTGGTTTAGAGCCAGTTCACTCACACTTTTGGTTCAGCCAGAATTGGGGTGTAACATCCACTCGTCGAGGAAGGGGAAAAAAAGTCAGCGTATGACCTGGAAACCCTAGCTGAGTTAACTTGTTAGGGTCCCCTGAGTTAAGGCCGAGTTGACTCGATTGGACTCGCTCGGGTCACAAATGGGTCAACATGTGTTACCTGTTCAGGTAAACTAGCGAGTCAACCCAGTGGGTCACCGAATGATTGTGACCCAATCCATAGTCTGGATCTATGAACTAAATTGTCTGGCCCGATCACCTGACCCGTTAACCCCGTAAACCAACCTGATAACCGTCTAGGTGGGTCCGATGATCCGATCTCCTGCCCCAATTACCCAATCTAAAACCCAAAAAAGATACAAAAATCTGATATGAGACTCAAAAATTTGAAAAGGTTTTCTTTGGTAGGACCAGACCAAACCAAGGCAATACGGTTTAGACTGGTTTGGACTGGTTCGCAGTTAACTAGGCTTGGTTCAAAGAGAGTGGTTTCATGCGCCGTTTTTCGACGACACTTGTGGGAGCATAAAAGCTTTGTTTGAGCTCCAATTTTTTGCATTGTGTCCGTGTTTTCGTGCTCTACAATCTGGTATATTATATGATCTATTTTGGGGTTTTGGGTAATGTGTTTTTGACTTTAAAGTACCCCAATAGAAGCCGATTTATAGTTTTTCTACATGTTAGTCAGATGCTCTTATACCATATACTTGGAAGAATTAAATGTGCATGATGTTTTTGTTTGTTAACCTATAAAGAGCTGCAAAATAGGATTTGATGATATCATGGTGGAATTAGGTAGAGCACACCAAAGTGACACACTTAGTTTTATTATGAAATCTTCAAATTCAAGTTTTATGTATTTGTAAATGCTTTATGGAAAGACAATGTACTCCTAAATATGGATTATCAAATTTAATCAAATTAAAGTTTGTGGGTTCTTGTAAGAAACTAGGTAAAGCCCACCAAAGTGACACACCTAGTTGCAACAAGATATTCCTAAAACTCCAAATTTGTGCATTTATAGATACTGTAAAAGGAGACAGTGTTCACTCAAAGATGACATTTTCAAAATTTACACTTTTGTGAAATACAACAAAGAAAGGCAGTATCCACCGAAAGGTAGCATTGTCAAAATTTTGAAGGTATATCCATGCACATGTTTTGAAGGATTCAGGCTTTAGGGGTTTCATTCATCCAAAGGTGGTGGGATTTCTAAGGGTAATTATTGCATTGTAGTCATTGTATAAACACTGAGAAAACCATTGTATATTTGTCCCAAAGGATAAGTGTGCAGTTTGGTTTACTCTTGGAATCAAAATCTGCTTGCATGTGTGTTTAGACATTACTAGTACAGGTAAATTATATCTGAGTCCTAGCTTGCAGCCTCCCTCCTTCCTCTTGGAAACAAACATCGGCTTATTTGTTTTGATGTAAAATTATTTTACTTGTAATATTTTATATGTATTTGTTTTCAATGTTTGTTTTTAGAGAAATTTACTCGTACCACCTCTCGACTTAGGTCCAAATAAAACTATTACCCTAAAGTTCACAACATTATTTACGCATACTACCACTAATTGCCAATTAAACCTTGTTACATAGAGGTCCACTTCATTAGAATTTCTCTATTAGTTGTTGATGTCAGCATGCATTCAAAATTTGAAGGCAAAAAAATACCCTTATGGGTATTGGGAAATGACTATATTACCCTTTTGTTAGCTGAAAAGATAAAATAAAAGAAATTTACTTACCATCTTAACGAGAATCAAGTCTGAGTGTAAAAAAAGATGAATGCCACAACCCCTCCCACCCCCCTCCAACTCCCACAACAAATCCACTCACTACCATATCTCAATCATACCTAAACAACTGGCATTTATTGCTCGTCGATGTTGGTAGTGGTAATGCAACTAGTTCAATGTACCTGCAGTTTCTCGACAAGGGAGTTCCACATAAGCCTTCATTCCCTCCAAACGAAGTCTCCGTAAATGTCCCAAATTAATTTTTCATTGGTATCCTGCTTATAAGATGGTTCCACGAGAGGTTTAGGAACGAAAGAAATGTTTGTCAGTTGTTGAGAGATCTCTCCTTCCAACATATTACGTGAGAGGTTTAAAAACTCCAGCTGTTTCAAGTTCCCCAAGGATGATGGTATTGGACCAGTTAGAGGATTTTATGTCAAATTATGAAAGTGGAGAGCAGTGAGGTTTCCTATCACGTCTAGAATCTCCCCATCAAATCCATTGTTTATAAATCAATCACGGTATAGTCGGTGAGGATCTTCGTTAACTCCATTTCTTGTCCTTTCGTTGTAACCTTTACTACATCCTAGTGGTAAATAAGTTTCAAACTATCAAATACATGGACGACGGATCACTAAAACTTAGGAACCCGAATCTCAATGTCTAGTCTTTGTCAACCATCATTATTGTATAAGAATATCTACTACTCCATGGCATGTCATTATGAGGAAATAAACTCAACATACTCATAGTGTTGGGACTTGCTCCAGCCATCTCCATTTAATCGAGATTTGTTGTTCTTCTTGTGTGAAGCGCTACTCCAAGCACTGCCTGATAATGTCAAGAACCGATGATAATTTTTTATGCAAACACTCAGATCTGAGCTCAAGGGACAACTCAGAATGCATAAGTCTTGCATAGGACCCCATCCCTTTGCATTTATAGATTAGACCATCTCCTCCCATAAAGGATGAACGACCGATCTATGTGTTGCATGTCCTTACGATCCGACGACTATAACTCTCCAAAGGGGAGATTACAAAAGGAAGGTGAGATGGCATGTGGGCTGCCCACTTACATGTTAATTTCTGTAAGCATTCAAAGGGAAGATTACCCATGAATTTATTCGAAGCGAGGTTTACAATTTGCAGCCTTGGAAAAGCGCAATCTGTGCCTTCTTTTGTAACAGCTCCCTTGAATTTGTTGAATCTCAAAATAAGGACCCATAAGTCAATAATCCTACTTCCTAACCAAAACAGAAATGAGGCATTTATTTGGTCATTGCCAAGATTGAGAAACTCTCGATTTATGCAATTAGCCAGAGATTTAGGCAATGGTCCTTCCAATCTATTCTCGCTAAGATCTAGTATCTTTATATTGCATCCAACTGGAAATATCTGAGGAATTTGGCCAACCATGTGGTTGTGCTGTAGGTTCTGTACCCCTAGCCAAACATGCGATTGTGCCATTCAAGCTCTTATTAGACAAATCAAGAACTTCAAGAATAAAAGAATTACATATTGATTGAGGATTTCCCCGATTAGATTATTGCTTGAGAAAGAGAAGAAGGAGACGTCAGTGCCACCAATGATATTAGATAGGATGTTGGATTGGAAGCTATTGTTTGAGAAATCCAAATATGTGGACCATGGTGACATAATTGGGACTGGTTCTTGGAGCAAGTTGGAGTGAAGGTCAAGAATCAACAAAAGGTAATGACTCGGAATGGGAAAAGGTTTGTACAGATTCTTAAGGAAGGAAGTTAAAATAAAGGTTTGAAAATGTACAACAGAAAAAATGAAAATTGAGAAAAGGAAGAGAGGATAGGAGAGGAGGGTTAATTTTGTCATTTAACTCTTTAACATTTTTGAAAGCTTAAAAATGTCATTTCATCCTTAATTCCTTGTAAATGCAACAAGGGTAAAATTATCATAAAATTTTCTTACTTAACATTGGTAATCAATAGGATGTGGTTGTAATTGTTGTGAATTTTAGGTCATAGTTGCATTTGGACCAAAGTTCAGGGGTGGTACGACTAACTTCCCTTGTTTCTAATAGATAAAAGAAAGATGTAATTTCTTCCATAAAAAAAAAATATGAAGTTCCTTTTCCCTCCCCTTAGGGATTATTATATTTTACCTCTTGAAAACAAAGATTGAAAAAAATTTATATATAAAATTTTACACATAAAATTTTACATCAAAACAAAAGGAATCCTAAGGTTGTGTTTGGTTGCAAGGGGAATCGAAGGGAAGTGATGGGAAATTTTTTAACTTAAAAAGGAAACTTGTATAGTTATAACTCAAAATGATTGAACTATCTAAATTTCTTAATATATTTATAAATGATACTAATAAAATGTAAAATTTATTTTACTTTTTAAATGCAAGGGATTTGAATGCAAAATGAAGTGTAAGTTGATAACAAAATATAGAATGATTTGGAATTAGTTACATAGCAATATGATAACATGTGTTCTAATCATTACAAAAGTTTCCTTTATAAGTTTAAAATTTTCACTTCTCTGCCCTTTAATTCCCCTTGCAACCAAACATCGCCTAAAAGATTTTACATGTAAAATGTTCATGTAAAACTTTACTTCAAAACAAACACAGTGAATGCAATTTCAACTGATGGGTCTATTAGTTAAATTGTTTTCAGGATTCTAAGAAAATGGTTTAGGCTTGGGCTTAGTTTCTATTCTGAAGCTCTCCATTATTCGGACTTTAGAGAGTACCACAGTTTTCTGACTCTGTGCTAGATCGAGCCACTGTTGATTGTTTCTTGGAGCTCCAGGAAATGAGATTGGGGCCAAGATAGATACAGTACCCTACCTAGTCAGCATCAAAATAGGCCTGTAATGTGAGAGTCGAACTCCTCTATAGGTGCATATCAAATTGAATGGTGTTCTTAAGGTAACGTAAGATACGCTTTACGGTAGTCTAGTGGTCCTCGGTGGGTGCATGCTTGTATTGACACACTTTGTTGACTATATAGCCAATTTCAGGTCTTGTGAGGGTGACATGTTGTAACACACCAACAATGCTACAGTAATAAGTAACATCTGAAAAAGGGGTACCAATATGGACCAATTGAACTCTAACGGTGGCTGGTGTAGAGAGGCCTTTGGCGCCATCCATCTTGTCCGGACTGAGTAAGTCTCTAATGTATTTTTGTTGACTGAGAAATAAACCAGTGGTTGTGAAGTTAGTTTTAACGCCAATGTAATGGCCCAAGGTCTCGCAATTTGAACAGACTGTTCATTTCATTAGTGAGTTGGCAGATAACTATATCATTGCTACCGGCGACGATAATATCATCAACGTAAACAAGAATATAAGTGGTATGATTAGGAAGCTTTTGCAGAAAGAGAAAAGTATCAAACTTAGTACTTTGGAAACCCATCATCTGTAAACTGACTCAGTCGAGAGTACCAAGCTCGAGGTGCCTGTTTAAGACCATACAAAGCTTTGTGTAGTCGACACACCTTTATTGATTGAGTGACATCTGTAAAGCCAGGAGGCTGAACCATATAAACTTCTTTTTCGAGATGCCCATGAAGGAAGGCATTGTGAACATCCAACAGACGGATTGGCCACCCTTGTGATAGGGCGATGGTAAGAATAGATCGAATTGTAGTCGGTTTTACAACGGGGATAAAAGTTTCACTATAATCAAGGCCTTCAGTCTGATTGTAGCGCTTGGCTACTAAATAGGCCTTAAATCTATCCAGACTCTCATCGGTTTTCTTTTAATTCGAAATACCCATTTAAATCCAATCACATTTTTATGAAGTGAAAGATCAACAAGCTCCAAGTTCCATTTTGGATTAAGGCATTGAATTTTACCATCATTGCATCATGCCAGTGACATGATTTATTTGCCTCTGTAAAACAGGTGGGTTCAGTGCGGTCACATTTTTGAGGACCCAAAGGATGACGGGTTGTGACAAACATTACATGATCATGGTAGAGCTTGGGTTTTCTAATACATTTACTTTTCTGTAAAGGAACATCAGATACAGTTGGTAAGGGCATAGATGATGAATCTATTCCAGATGCCAGATTAATGTCGGCCAAGCTTGATGTAGTAGTGTCGGCATGCACCACTGGTGAGGAGCATGTCGAGTCGTGAGGGGGAAGAGGAGGGTCGGGTACTACTGGTGCTTCAATCCAGTAAGTTATCAACGGTATGTCACTTGTTGGAATAATAGGCCCCCTTGTCCGAGTGGTTGAAGGATCGAGTTCCATCTTTGTAAAAGGAAATTCAGATTCATTAAATATGACATTGCATCAGACATATATTCTGCCAGTGTCTTTGTGTAAACACTTAGCCTCTGTGGGAGGGGTTGTACCCAAGGAAGATGCATGGAAGAGCTCTACGCTCTAGCTTATGTGGATTGTAAGGCCGCAAGAGAGGGAAGCATAGGCAGCCAAATACCTTTAACATGTTGTAGTCAGGTTGTGTCTTAAAGAGGAGTTCCTAAGGAGAGGGCTTCAATGATGGCATCCTATTGATGAGAAACACAGTAGATGTGAAAGCATCGTCCCAATACTCGAGCGGGACTTGAGCATTATATAACAAAGTTAAACCAGTTTCCACGATATGTCTATGCTTTCTTTCAGTACGGACATTTTGTTCGTGGGAATGTGGACACGTGATTCGGTGGAGAATACCGTTTGCTCCAAATTTTTTGAAACATTACGATACTCACCACCCTAATCAGATTGGACAGCCTTTATTGAACATTCAGAAAACATTTCTACTTGCTGTTTAATGGATTGAAAAATGGATAAAACATCATTTTTGTGACTCATGGGAAAAATCCAAGAATATTTGCAGTAATTATCAATGAAACTAACATAATAGCGAAAGCCATTATGTGAAATAACGGGGGAGGGACCCCACACATCTGAATGTATTAAATCTAAGGGACCATGAGAGTTTGACTGTGAAAGGTGAAATGATAATTTATGTGTCTTGCCGAGTGGGCATGAGTTACAAAAAGAAACTTTGTTACTACTAAAAATTGCTAGTTTATTTGAATTAATAATTTTTCTGATAATACGAGGGGATGGATGCCCTAAGCACTGATGCCAAACATCAATTGTAGTTTGTTCACCAACTAAAGCTTTATGATGGGAGGGATACGGCGGCAGCAACAAACCAGTAGGGAGATAATAGAGACCACAATCAAGGTGACCGCTGAGAAGTACCTTCCCCGAGGATCGATCCTTGATCATGCAATAAGTGGGATGAAATTTAAGACAAACATTATTATCACAAGTTAGTTTTGAGACACTCAACAAACTCTTGGAAACAGAAGGAACATAAAAAATATTGTTAAGTTTGAGAAAGCAACAAAGAGAAAAAAGTTTTAAATGACCAATATGAAGAATAGGTATACCTTGTCCATTCCCTATCTGCACTTGATCAATGCCATGATATGCAGATCGTAGGGTGAGGTTGTTGATGTCTGTTGTGATATGATTAGTTGCTTCAAAGTCAGGATACCATGTATCCATGTGAGGTGGAGGTTTAGTTACAGTGAAATAAGCCATAGGCTGTGGAGCAGGTGGCTGGTACGTGTTATCAAAGCGATGATAATAGTGAAGGGAATCATGTCCAATCTTTCCACAAACTTGACAGATATGTTTGTTGTGATGATAGTTGGAGGGGGCTAGATGAGAGTAGGAACAGCCACGACCCCGACCTTGTCCTCTGTGATTGTAGGAATGAGGCAAGGGCTGGCCATGCCCTTGGCGAGGGCGATTTGAAGATATCACAGCAACATGAGCTTCAAGAACTGTAGTGGGAAGAGAGTGTTGTTCCAGACGGATCTCATGGCTAAGTAGAAGACCATGTAGATCGGTGAGAGAAGTGGAGTCCGACCGAGTAGAAATAGCTGTGATAAAAGGATCCCACTCAGAACCCAAACCAGCAATAATATGTAGAACTAAATCCGATTCAGATACCGGATTTGCTACAGCTACGAGATTGTCGGCAAGAGTTTTCATTTTTTGAAAATACATAGCTGTAGAGAGAGCTTGTTTCTTTTTAGTTTGAAGTTGCAATCAAAGTTGCATAATCTTAGAGCGAGAATGGTTCACAAATAGGGATTCAAGACTTTTCCAGGGATCAGCAGAGGTTGAACAATCGATCACTTAACCAATGACAGATTCAGATAGAGAGGAAAGAATCCATCTTAGGAGAAGCTGATCTTGACAAATCCAAGTCGCGTATGCAGGGCTTGTAACATGGGCAAGGATGAGCCAACGAAAGCAGTCACGTTGGAGGAGATTGAAGAGGAATCAGCAGGGACCATGACAGGTGGACAGACATTGGAGCCATCCAAATACGACATGAGGTTATGACCTCTCACTATAGGAAGAAGTTGAGATTTCCAGAGGAGGTAATTATGTTGCTCAAGTCGAATTGTTATAGGGTGATTAAACTTTGAGGAAAGAGGGGAGAAAACAGCATCAGATTTCTACAGTGTTATACAACCTTGAGAGAGTGTGCGTCCCATAGTGGGTCCCCCTGATGATGTGGCAGGAGAGCAGAAGAAAGAAAAGATGAAGAGAGAAGGAAGAGAGAGAAACTAGAGAGAAAAAGAGGAGAGAAACTATGGGTGGGACCCACGGGTCTGGTGGCATGCCATCATGGCAGGGTGGCCATGGCACTTGGCAGCATGGCCACATGCCACCAGGCAGTAGCAATGCCACCCAGCAGCAAGGTAGGCCAGGTGCATGCCACAGCAGCCAAGGCATGCCACAAGGCACATAGCCCAGGCCCGCAAGCAAGGCATCAGCAAGCCAATCCAGCAAGCAAGCCCACTGCCATGCACCCTAGCAAGCAGCCATGAGCATGGCCTTGCTGCAAGCAGCCACCCACATGGCCCTTGGCCCCCCGCATGCCCACTGCCTGTTCGACAAGAGTTCAATGCTCTCGGCCAAAAATGGCTTGTTATGCATTGTTAAGGGGTTATCTAGTTACAGAGGCCATTAAGGAGATTGCCAATGGTATTTTGGACAGATTATAAAAGGAAGTTTTCAAGATAAACATCTCGGATGGAGCCACATTGCCTAGATTCTAATCCATCGGTCCAGAAAATGGTGGGCTCATGTGTATCTCATCGGACCGTCAAGATCCTATCGCAAGCTATCTCGTTGGTCGAATGCATTTTAAAGTGGTGCTCTATGTCACATAAAGTAGATTCCATAATTTAATGCAGCACACTTATGATGCGATGGAGGACAGATTCTAATCTAGTGGATGGCATTAACTCCGCAATCGTACGACGTGATCTAATCAATTTGATGGCATGGATGAGATCCCGCCTCTTTTGTATGATCGGATGGCCATTATAGAATATACCTTGCACGCCAATCACATCTCAACAACAATGTCTGATTGATCAGCGGCGACAGAGCTTCAGTGTTGCGCTCGAACAGTGAGGTGGCGGTACAGATCCAGATCGAATGGCGCTTATTTGATCGGATAAAGCCTAACGCTATGGATCCAATATGATGGTCCATCTTTTCTCCCACCTTTTTTAGGTATCAAATGGTCATTATTTAAGATACTCTAACCAGCAAATCAGAACTCGACAACGAGTCTAAATGGTCAGCAATGGCAGCACTAAAGTGTAGTGGGGGTGCACAGTAAACGTCAAGAAGATTCCTTTTTAAATGATTTCATTGGCTTATGATTTGTTGATCATATCTCACTTGTCTGATGCCCAAATTGGACGATTCAAATTGGGTTCTCTTTGATTTTGAATGCTCTACTGATTAGGAGTGTTTAGGGGATGAAGAACAGTGAATATGCTCTAGATTTGGGACAAAAACCTCTTCTTGGAGGTGTCTTGATGTGTTCTTAATGAAAAATCTTATCACCTTGCTTCCAGGGGCTTGTCGAAGCTTCAATGAGGGAACTTGAGTGCTGATTATGGTTATCAACCATTAAAGAAGAGGTTTAAATTCTCTTATGGAGAGTTGAGAGAAGTGTGGTGTGGGGAAGAAGAAAGGAAAACCAAGGAGGGTTTTGTAAGGAAATGGGGTGCTTCAATGAAAGGTAGTGTGAGTAGTATCCATCAATGTTAGAGGTGTGAGTTTGGTTGTGCAGAAAGAGAGTGAAAGAAGAAAAGAGGGACTCATTGTGACTGTTTTCCCTTGAAAATTCAAGGTTCTTGTTGTGCTGAGTTAATTGAGGATTTCGGTGAGCCGTGTGGAGCTTTAGAGACATCTCCGGATTTTGGGAATTAATGATTGTAAGCATTTCTATGCCTTCTATATTTACTTACTTCCATTTATATGTATGCTAGTTGTAGGTGATTATGTTGAATGCCTAACTAGTGGGGGAAAATTATAGGGCATTATTATAAGCCCAAAACTGATATTATTTACTTTCCATGGGTGTGGGTTAAACATGGTGTATGCAGCATGTGCTGAACACTGATACTTGATACTTAAATTATTTGCACATTTGTGCCCTCTTGATTTTATGCTGGGTGAATTGAGTGTATGTACTCCTTGATGTGTATATAGCTAAAAGAAGTGTATTGAGTATATACAGAACTCGTAAGGCATTACTCCGTGGACTAGCCATCACACACTGTGGTGGTAAACCACGTATATCTGTGTTATGGATGTTATGTGCATTGTTTATATTCTGTATTTTATAAAGTGCATGGAATGGCTTGCTAGATGGGTATGCACAACATGGTAGACCTGGCCACTCTGTGGTAGCAAGGTAGTTGTGTATACGACTATGTGTGTGACAGTAGTTTTCAGTGATAGTGTGGTTGTGCTCAGTGAGTGAGGTGTCAGCTCAGGGTAGTATTGGTCTTCAAGGAATTACTTGGGAAGAATTTAAAGACACTGATTCACCCCCCTCTCAGTGTCAACCTGTGATCAACAAGTTTGTGAGGAAGCGGAAGACATTTTGTATAGATGTAAGTCTAAAAGCTTTGATACCATAAAGTGATTTCAATTTGAGAATTTATCTTGGATGCATATCTCGTATCCAGAGAATTGTTTATAAAGACTATATTTACAATTACAGATCTTGATATATATAGCTCACGATATGAAGATTCGTGAGATCTAAGAGGATTACAATCTTATCCAATATACAGCTTACAATTGTATGGAGATTTGTGAGATATAATAATATTACAATGTATCACAATCTTCTTGATTTGTATGAGCAGGTCCTTGTGTCACGCATAAGGATTCTAGGTGATCTTTTGAGCTGATTATTACTTTCCACATATTGATCCTTATCAGATAATAATAGATCAGCTAAGCTGTTCATTGGATTGCTCATAGTGATCCTATCATATTCAAACTAAGCCAAACATGAAGCTAAAGGCCATGAGGCTGGTTGGTGTACTCCTCACCCCCCTCCTCTCGAGTTATACCAACTTTGTTGGGCCCGAGTCATGGATTGAGGAACCAGAATCAAATCGAGTTAGATTCGGTATCACTCGATCCTGATTTTAGCTAATTCTCCACAACTTATTTTGGATTAGGTGATCGATCCAGAGCGATACAGATCGTTCCAATCTGATCGATTCCTGCAACACTAGATCCTAATTTTGAATTTCTAGATTATTGAATGGGATTCAACCGATTTCAGTTTGATTCAGATCAGAATTAGCAGCTACTGATCCAAGTCTTGTTTGACCTTGGGTAGAGTTTGGTCGTCCTAATTATATTTGTAATGTTTTTTTGTTTTTGATGCATTATGTTTGTAATGTTTCTTCTTTGTTTAGGTTCCATTTTTTTGGATGTGGACTTTTACATGTTAAGTTTTTTTTTCAAGATTTATTTTCATGAGGTAAAATATAGTGATTTTTAAGGAGGAGGGAAAAGAAAATTTGTCTTTCTTTTACCCCTTGAAATAAACATTGAAAAAAAATTTTAACATGTAAAATTTTTACATCAAAACATACGAGGCCTTAGTTAAACTATTTGTTTTCATTACCCAAAAAAGAAAGTAAATAAATAAACTTTTGCTAGAGTTTATGGTGGAGATGGAATGTTGTACATCTTTCTATTTCATACACCATCTAGGATGTAGGGCAATGAGTACATTAAAATCGTTAAGTTTCTATCTCAAAAGTTCGAACTCGTATGTGAAGGGACTCTCACATATATAAGGCACCCAAGATTTCAGACTTTACTAATATGGGATTATACCCAAGACTCTCCCTCTTGTGTTGTTCATCATTTTGGGAGGCACTACATGTGGCATGTGGTCTCTCTTTCAGGTGACCGTTCAGAGAAAACCTGAAGCTCTGATACCATGTTAAGTTTTCATATCAAAAGTTCGAACTCTTAAGTGGAGGGACTCTCACATATATAAGGCATTCAAGATTCTAGGCTTTACCAATGTGGGATTATTCCCAATAATTAGGAACATACTCCTTAGATTCTATACTTGTTAATCATCTAGGATGTAGGGGCAAGTGACAATTGTTGCTCAAGATCATCTCTTGTTATCTATTCCCTCTAGTCGTGATTCAAAGATTGGTCACCTAGCACGCATACCGATGTATAGATATGTGCATCGAGTGAATTCCAACAGTTGGATCACAACTGAACTTCCTCCAATGACAGGAGAGGATCCGAACCCTTTGTCTAGTTGGTTGGTGTTCTGTCGATTGAGTGCAGACACCCAAGAGGTTATATATTCAAATCTCTCTTATCCTTTTTATTTTTATTTTTATAGAATTGAAATTATTCATTAGATTGTGACGTACTCATGAACTGATTGACACACATGTTATACAACCAAAGAGTGCAAGAAGGCTAATCTATCAAGTACAACTTAGACAGGGCCTGCAAAGCTAAGGAGTCAACAATGTTGTTAATCTAAATTTAAAAGAACAGGTAACAAAGTATTGAGACAAAGAGCGAATGTCACGTACAAATGATACAACATCTAAAGGCGGCTCCCAATCTACATTGTGAAGAAAGTTTATCAAAAACTGACAATCACTTCCGACAATCAGGTCATCAATGCAATCCCCAATTTCTTGTAAAACTATACTCGCATTTACTAAACATTCACCTTTCAGAGCAGAAATGAATGGTCTCCTATCTTCAGATTGTGCTTTAAGCAGCCATTCCCTCCCCGAAATATTTATAAAAATTTACTTATAAAAAAATGTAAGAACAAGTGAGTGCATTATTACAAAATACCCCCGAAATGCTTTCTCCTGTTTCTATAATCCTTACTGGTGCCTCGTATATAGTCATAATCACTCTCACTGATAAACTACTTCACATCCCAATGTAAATCTACTGATCATCACACCAACGTTCTATGTCCTTCTCGTTGTACGTTTCTTGAAAATAAAATCGTGAATGGGACTTTTAAGGAGAGGAAGAAGTATATTAATTACTATTTAATACAATTCAAACATTAAATTAGTAATTAATGTACATCAACTTGGATAGAGTATAACAGTAAGCAATCACGATTAATCAAACCCCCCCCCCCAAAAAAAAATCCAATTCCCTCTTCTCACTCTCTGTATCTGCAAAACGCTTCCATGACAAATTAAGGAAATTAAAATCCAGTTAACTGAATGTGAATTCTAAATCTCAGTTCCTCGATTGAGATCCGAATGGGGTAAGAGAGATGTCGATTTCTATCAGGTTCTCCTCTTCCAGTTTGAAAACAGAAACAGAGCTATTCTTACCATCCAACGGTATCTCGATCAATCCCTCTCTATCCTCTTCATCCCACCCCTCGATCTCTGGAAAATCGCCGTCAGACGAGCTATGTGAATCTGTTTCTGGGAAGTAAAGAGATAAGGACAGCATTCTGTCGATACCCATTTGACAGTTCTCCTTCTCGCCATTGGAATCACCCTCTTCATCTCCTTCATAAGTTTCGTAGATGACATCTAATGGCGCTCTCACGTTCCATTCCACGAATGGGTTGGAGGCAAAGAAGAAGGGTTTAAGCAGAGACTCTGTTTCAGTTTGGGATTTGACCCATTTGTGATCCTCAATTGGGGCCGAATCGATTTCTTCCTGTTCTGTCGGTTTATTATTGTGCTGTTCTTGAATACTCTGAGTGGCTCCTAATCTGAGCAGGGTAGATAACAGAATTGCAGTTGAGATCAAGACGGGTGAAAAAACAAGGTCGATGAAAATTCGGGGGAGATACAGGAGAATTAGGCTGTAGAAAGCTACGACGGTGGAGAACAGAGGATCTGAGGTTAGAGATGATAGGAATGAGAATGTTTTGCAGAAGAAACCGATGGTTTCGATCAGAACTTTTAAAGCGACAGAACCCAGTTCATATTTTATCTTCTCCATTGGATTGGAGATAAAAGATATGAAAAAGCGAGAAGATTAATGATGACAAGCGGATTCCATTTGTAAGGAAAGAATGCAGTGGAAGAAGAAGAAACAGAGATCACCGATTTGTGAAAGCAAGCGCAGAGACATAAAGAGAGAGAAGAGGAGAGAGATGGCAGGAGATGGGGTGAGGGAGAACCAGAAAACTGGAGGAAGAGAGGCTTTCTTCTGAAGAATGGGTTGAGGGTTTGGTGAGTGGGAGCGCGTAAGCGTTAAGCATGGAATATAAAGATGGAAAGGAAGAGAAAGCAATGTGGGCACTTGTGGGGTGGTGGAACTTGGAAGTGGAAATTGATTAAACGCCCATGTGTTTATCTTGATCCATGGAAATGCCCCTACCCATAAAATCTTCTGGATCAAACACCAATCAGCAGGAAGTAGAAGAGCATCAAAGGGTGTTTTGGTATTTTAACCAAAGAAGAAAGGAGTTTTGGTAACATGAAAGTGTGACAGGTTTTTCTGATATAATTGCCTAATGGGGGGTTTATCTGAGGGAGGGTTCGGATCCTCTTTAGTTGTCGGAGGGATTTCAGTCTTGATTCAATGGTTGAAGTTCATTGGATGCATGTATCAATGTAAGAACTGGATAACATGAAGGGCCAAAGGGGGTTTATCTGATGTAATTATCTGTGCCAATCTTTAGCTCAGCAATTTTGCTCAAATCTTGGAGTCCTTTAGTTCCATGCAGATGGTTTAAATGGTCAAATCCCAGTCAATATTTTTCCCTTTATTGAATGACAATCACCTGGCAGGTGCAATACGAGGGATATACGAGAATCTTTCAGATTTATCAAAAAAAAAAAAAAAAAAAAAAGGGTTTATCTGAAGGAAGGTTCGGATCTCTCCAAAATTTTGGAGGGATTTAAGTCTAATTCAGTAGCTACAGTTCACTTAGAACCTATATCAATACATGATATCATCGTCAGAGTTCAACTGAATCAGTGGTGGAGGGATAAGACAACAGGAAAGGATTTGATGGCTCCGTAATTGCTCAAATCTTGAAGTCCTTTTTAACTCTGCTCAGATGGCTTGAATGGTCAAATTCCAATCAATATATTTTGTCTGTTATTGAATGACAATCAGCTCGCCAGTGCAATATCAGACTTTCTTTCAGATTTATCAAATCTGAAGGTGCTGGACCCTTCTGCCAAAATCGTCATGTTCTACAAGAAGCTCAGACAGAGAGACTTGGAGGCGACGAAGCAGTTTTGACAAGAAAAATGTGCTGAGCAGGAGAAGGTAGGTATGGGCTTGTGTTCAAGGGTTGCTTCCAAGATGGCATTGTGCTTCCGATCGGTCGCCTTCTTGATGTCTCCATCGACGAGGGAACATTCTGTTCAGAGATTTCGAGGTCGCCAAAGTGTTGATGAGGCGAAGCAAGACAAGGTGCCGGAATGGCCTAATTTCGAAAGTGGCAGAGAGTGGCGTCTATCTGCCACCGTTCGAAATGCCTTATAGGTTCATCGCAGTCCATACTCCATAGTTCAGCTGCCATCCCTTAAGACCCTCACCCCACCACCCCAACTAGCAAAGCAGAGAAAGAGAGAGAGAGACTACAATGACAACATCTCTACTTTAATCCATCTTGGGCTATTCTGTTCTCCGAGTGATGCACAACTAAGGGTAGTATGAAATGGGTTGGGCAAGTGCTTGTTGGGGCTTCTATCGTTTCAGTTCCACCCTCAGTGCAGTTCCTTGAACTCTTGGAGTAGCGATCGAAGGAGAGGTTGATAGAGAGAATCAGTATCAATTGTACCCACCATAGCCGCCTGAAAATGGGTTTACACCATATTGGTTATTAGGTTATCTGATTTTACATTAATACCCCTGAAAACTGGATTCAGTCCAATGAATTATTATTATTTGATTCATAAAAAAAATAAATAAATAAATAAAATAAAAAGAATTATTATTATTTGAAATTTCATTTTTATCCATCATAGTTGAGCATTATTGAGAATAAGAGAAAGAGCATCCGGAAGAAGGTGTCAATTTTCAAATGCACCCACAGAGGTATCAATAAAACAAACCCAGCCTTACCTAAAACAGTTTCCCTTCTTTAGTCTTTAGTGATTAGACCTTACCCAAAACAGTTTTTCCTGGTTAGTCTTTAGTGAATGGTGGATGGTAATGGGTCCCTTGAAAAGTACCTGTCGGGAGAGGATTCAATGCTGTTGCAAGTCGATTGATTCTTTTTTTTTTTTTTTTTTATGAGTTTGACTAAAATTACTAAGAGCTTTAGGGATGAGGAGGGAGGGGGAAAAGGGTGCCTTCAGGCACAAGGAAATTAAGGATAAAGAATCTGCCACCTTTTCTCATATATATATATATATATATATATATATATATATATATATATATATATATATATAGGTCTTATTCAAAGTTACATTACAGAGATGGGATTCGGAACAGATACAAGAGAGAAGATTTAAATTTGAAACCTTCATCCAATCTGCTTCAACAAGCAAAGAACCAACCATCCAACCAAGCAGATGTTTGCAATTATTCCCAGTTCACTTTTTCAAGAGTAGTTAATGCTTAGCCACATGATAATGTTACCGGGAAGGCATTGGCATGAGTAACATGTAAGACATTGTGGCCACTAAATGCTCCTTGGCTTCAGTCTATTTTGTTGGGAATAATGCAACATTAGTTAAGTTTGAAACCTTGGATGCCTTCTATATTTGAGAGTTCTTTCATTTACAAGTTCAAACTTTTAAGATTAAAAATTAACATGGTATCAGAACTTCAGATTCTCTGTTAATAATCACCAAAAAGAGAAATCACATATGTCACATGTTTTGCCATCTAAAACGGAACAACACATGAGGAGGAATGTTGAGAATAATCTCATGCACATTGGTTGAGTCCGGAATCTTGGATGCCTTATATATTTAAGAGTCACTCTACTTACAAGTTCAAACTTTTGAGATAAAAATTTAACATATCTATCTCTGAAGCTTCGGCTTTCACTCGTTTATTTGAATAAAATTGCTTTTTAAAAAAGAAGAAGAAGAATCAAACACATAACTTTTATAGTCTATTTTGGACAATACACCAACCCCAATTGAGTAAGCAGTTGTTTTTCTGGCTGACTGGATTAGATGATCACCTTATGGAGAGAGGAGTCCATTCAGTGATTCAATCACAAAGCCAGTGTTAATTCAGTAATTTAAAGAGAAATACGTGACAATATTGATAGTACTAGAATAGTTGGTAGCTAGTACTGATAATTAAATTGGGTAGTGTTTCATATGTATCGGTTTCTAAAGCGCCATCATCTCTAATAGAATTATTATTTCGAACCTCTCTCTTTTATCCGTTCAATCACTTTATATATAAGAAGAAGCTGAATCTTCCCATTAAGGCCTCAATGACTTTTCTGTATCTCTTTTTTCTATCTCTTTGTGCTCGCCCCATCAGGTCCCCACCATTTCTTTTTGTGGAAAAATTGGCTTGTGACATGGAAATAACGAGTGTTTTCATAAGGGTACATACCTTTTTGTGATGTGGGGACCTGCCAACTTTTGAGGTTGCGTAGCCCTTCTATGCTTCCATGAATTCTAGGACTAACCTTTTCATGGAGGTTGGAATTTCCATAACTTTAACTTTTGTAAGGTTGCCTAGGGTAAAACATTAAGATCATATCCTCTTCTTAACCCTTGGGGTTATCCAATGATTACCCCCATGAAGTGTGATTGGGATGAATTTGTACTCTTCTTCTCTGCTCAGTCGAATCTTACAGATTCACCAGAGCAATGAGACAAGTGTTGGGGAAATCTACTACGTCACCAATGAAACCTCGACACCTAGGACTCGATCAGCAAAGGGATGAATTTTTACTCTTCTTCTCTGCTCAGCCGAACCTTACAGATTCAACAGAGCAACGAGACAAGTGTTGGGAAAATCTGCCACGTCACCAATAAAACCGCAATACTTAGGACTCGATCAGCAAACTACATGGATGTTCTCGCATGGATATAAGAAAGCATCTTCATAAATCCAATCACATGAGTTAAAGGTAAAAAAATATCATTTCTAAGTTATGTCAAGGATGTTTTAGGGATCGAAAGCTACAAAGGGAAAAAATGACATTTAAAGAAAAAACACTGTTCATTATATATAGATCAAATCCTGAGAATTCAGGTACGCAAACATTAATTACTCATCCTTGGGATTCTCAATCTAACACTTCGAACTTGGGGTTTCTCCCTTGCCCCACCACATAAAAGGTGGGCTCAGATCCCGGGCCCATTAACTGTTCACAGATTCCTACTTCAGTGTCGGAGTGGACCCTGGGCCATAAGGCCCGCCCCCCTTTGTCTCTTGCCTTTGTTTTGCAGGCCTCGCCGCTAACACGGACCTTGAATACGGGATTTGGCTGAAACAGTTTGGTGCCCACCGTGGGGCCATCGAATAATTCAGAATAGAAAGAGTAACGTCAGAAAGAAATCTTTGAGCATGAGCCCTAAAAGGACGAAAAGCCACAGGGTCAACCATAACCCCCGTAACTCACCCGACGTCTGCCGCAAGGAGGGAAGACCGGCTCAGAGGAAAGGAAAAAGGCCAGCAGCCGAGTCCCCACCACCAGAATATGTTACCTATGAGTAGTTTGACGCTGTAGTGCAATAGCTAGAAGAGCCCTGCAGACTGCCCAACCCCCGCTGATGGGTGCAACCTCACAGCCCCCTGTAGGGGTCGTTCCCCCCTTTGGGGTTATCCCTCCATATCGGCCAGCCCCTCAAAATGGTCCCCAGCTGGAGCCCCCTCAGTGTGGCAGGCCATGATAGCCCCAAGCAGAGGGAGAGGCAAGGGAACCTCGAGCCTGTCAAGAAGAAAGCGGGACCAGCTTAACCGCTCAGCGAGCTCGGATACTCGTGCGGGACCGACTAGAACCACACCCAAACGTTGAACGACAGGTTGAAGATAGTAAAAATGACACCCCGTCATGGGAAGTAGATGAGCCACCTAACGATGGAGCAAGGGCTCCGATGCACACGGAGACGGCTGCACGGATTGAAGATTAGCTGGTGAGGCTCCAGCAGAAGATTGAAATTATGGAGAAGAATTTCCATAATGCGGAGACAAAGAAGGATTACTCAGTAGGACAACCCCCTCACCAACATCATCATGAGGGTATCCTTGCCCAAGCGCTTTAGCATGCCGCCCATAGACACCTACAATGGGTCTACCGATCCAATCGAGCACTTGAGCCATTTCGTGGGGGCAATGAGGCTTCATGCAAACCTAGATGTGATCATGTGCAGAGCATTTCCGTTAACCCTCAAGGGCACCCCGCGGATGTGGATTAACAACCTTCCCCTGAGGTTGGTCAACGGATTCCAGATGTTGAGCAAATCATTTTAGATGCACTTTCAAGGCAGCCGAATACAACGTAAGACGAGCGCGCACTTGATGAATATGAAACAGCAACCAGCAGAGTCTCTGCGAGCTTTCCTAGCCAGGTTCAATTTGAAGGTACTTCATGTTAAGGATATCGAGGAGCTTCTACATTTCGCCACCCTTTGGGTGGCAGTCATTGACGAAAAGCTCAGATTCTCCATCACAAAGAAAGAGTCTGCTAACATCCAAGAACTCCTAGCCCGCTGTGAGAAGTTTGCTACCGCAAATGAAATTTACGAAGCCAATAAGGGGGTGCATGCCCCAATTGACAAGAAGGGAGACGAGACAAAGGAAGTTGTACAACACGGTGAGCACAAGCGATTTAGGAGGGAAGAAGCACGAGCCAGGGGGATATTGAGAAGATTTGAGGATTAAAAATAGTGACCCACGAGGCCAAGTGAGTTCCCTCCAAGAATACCTCTGGCCGAGGAGGGTAAATCGAGCTCTAGAAGTGACCCATGCGGCCAAGTGAGTTCCCTCCGTGAACACCTCTGGCCGCAGAGGGTAGATCAAGCCCCAGAAGTGACCCATGCGGCCAAATGAGGTTGCTCGGCGAACACCTCTAGCCCCGGAGGGTAGATCGAGCTCCAAAAGTGACCCATGCGGCCAAGTGAGTTCCCTCCTCAAAAACCTCTGGTTGAGGAGGGTAGATCGAGCTCCAGAAGTGACACATGCGGCCAAATGAAGTCCCTCCGTGAACTCCTCTGGCCGAGGAGGGTAGATCGAGCTCCAGAAGTGACCCATGCGGCTAAGTGAGTTCCCTTCGCGAACACCTCTGGCCTTTGAGGGTAGATCGAGCTCTAGAAGTGACCCATGCGACCAAATGAGGTCGCTCCTCGAACACCTCTGGCCGCGGAGGGTAGATCAAGCTCCATAAGTGACCCATGCATCCAAATGAGTTCGCTGCGCAACACCTCTAGCCGAGGAGGATAGATCAAGCTCCACAAATAACCCACGCGGCCAAATGAGTTTGCTCCGCGAACACATCTGACCGAGGAGGGTAGATCTAGCTCCTCAAGTGACCTGTTTGAAAAAATGCATTCAATTCATAATTCACTTGGCTGAAGAAGGTAGCCCCATTCCAGTCAGCCTGGTATGCATGAAAACACGTAAAAATCCAATCCAACTGGGGCAATACACAATTCTATCCAAGGAAAGAAGACACGCAAAGACAATATGAAGTCAATAAAGAACAACCACATCCATATCCGTATATTCGACAAATATAAATGTGGCAATTACAATGTTGTAAACAGGGCTCCTCTTACAAAACCAACCGAGGCGCCCCCGATCATACTACCAAGTGTTACAAAAAAAAAAAGAAAAAAAAAGAAAAAGAAGAGTTACATAGTAAGATCACTGGCTACCGTCTCCTTGATGAACCGTCTCACTACCACCGGAGGCCCAACGTCCGGGGGGAAGGATCCGCCAGAGGTTATAGGAAGGCCAGTGGCGGAAGAAACGCCGACCCATGGTGTGGAAGGAGACTCCTCTCCATCGTCAGAGGAAGGTGGAGGATCCTCCCCCTTGAATACCTCTGTCAATTGTCGAAAGAACTCTGGGTCATCTTCTTCCACTATCTCCATCGACACCTTGATAGGCTTCATGCACTCGGCATCAGCATAATCCATCCCCGACACCCTCTCATCCACGTAATGCTTTAACACCTCAGCACCTTAGGTAAAACTGTGGAGTGAGTTTTTTCCCACAAGCTCCTTGAATGCCTCTGATTTACGATATAATCGGACGGCTCCAGCAGCAATGGATCGAGCCTTGAGAAAAGCCCCCTTATACTTGGTTGCCCGATTCCTAGAAACCTCGCTAATAAACTTCAGCTTGGCAATGCGTTCCTTGCCCAACTTCTCCACCTCTCGCTGGCTAGCGCTCTTCTCGTGCAACGCCTCCACCTCGGCCTGAAGTTGAACATTCTCAGTGGTCATAGATGTGATCTCCTATTCCTTGGAACGAAGCTGAGCCCTGGCGTCCTCCCGTTGCTCCTCGGCCTGATGTAGCCTTCAATCCTTCTCGCTCAGATCCTTTGTCATTTTTTCTACACGCTACTTCAAGGTTTCCATATACACCCCAAGCTACAACACAAAAACGAAAACAAGACAACCGTTATGTACATAGTTCGACATCAAAGGCATGGGTCGAAGACACTGAAAAAAGGGGGAAGGGAGAGTTAGCAAAGACTACAACTTACCGATGCTGTGAGGGTATCTGCCCCCGATATCACGGATGGAGTGGGGAGGTCCTGCACCAACTCCCAGTCGCGAGGGAGAATTGCTCCCTTCATCAATTCGCGCGTGGCACGTATATCACCCATGGTCTTGTCATCATCGGTCAGAGCCCAATTGGGCCGAAAGTCCTGCTCGTCTCTAGTCTTTCTCCTAGGCAAGGGGCCAACCAGAGGAATCCTTCGGAATTCGCTCATATCCCCTCTTTGTCCCAGATTCTCCCTCGGCCTAGATGACGACGGCGTGAATTGTTGTTGCGAACGCTGAGGAGTAGCATGCCTCTCCCCCCCCCTGTCCCAGCAATTTTTGCAAGGGCGAGAACCGCCTCAGAGGTTGTGACAGTGGTCCTCTTTCTTGAAAAGTCAAGAACACTGTACCGAGGAGTTAGGGGCATGGCATAGATACGAGCTGCATCGGCCAAAGCAGAGTCAGGGGATGTCTTACGTGATCTCTTAAGAGTCTTCCTTGTAGGCTCTCCCTCGACACCTTGCCTCTCCTGAACACTATGCTTGTTATGCTCGGCCCTCGACCTCTTCTCCTCGATGAGCTGCATCACTGCAACGTGCAAAAACAGAATCAACCAGGGGTTAGTATACAAATAACAGCATATACAGCAAAAAAAAAAAAAAAAATACTCACACAGCTTGTCATCATGTTCTTCCATGAGTTTGGCATCAGTTGGATCAGTGCAACCTTGTAATATCTCAAGATATCGGCCACTAGCCGCGGTATAGGCACACGAAAACTAGCTTTAAACATCTCCAGATTCACACCTAGTTCCGACCGACGGTTCCAATAGGCGCTATTACCTGGGTCGGGCATCCGGATCTCCACATCAGTAGGTATCTGATAACGTTCTCAAAGGCTGGAGAATTCGGCCGCTGTGAGGAGGTAGACTTCCACCCTCGCATCTAATTCAGGAGGGGGATCAGCCTTCTCGCAAGCCTCATAAATCACCTCGGCACCTAGTTCATGAGTCGACACCCCAACCGCTTGTTCCTGCCGAAACAAACCAGAGGAAGGACCAACCCTAGTATTCTTTCGAGATGGGCCTCGAGTTCGTTCGACAGATTCTTATATCCTTAACCCAATCTTGACACCACCCTTGGATACCCGCTCCACAGAAACTTCCTCCAATGATGTGCTAGTAGTAGACCCACTGCTGGACGAGGTGGAACTACCACTGGACGAAGATGACCCCCGATCCTCTTCCTCCAAGGTCTCAATATCCACCTCCATATTGGTATCTCCCCCACTACTAGCCATTGGTTACGGAAATCTAGACACAATGGACCGACAAACCAATTCAATGAAAGCAACAGTTATTGAAAAAAAAAGAGGTGATCCAAACAGCTTGGGCCGATGTCAAGAAACCCCCTTCGAGCAAAACTGATGCCGAGCCTTCCGTCTACAGCCTAAGGAATGGATATCCAGAGTGAAGGGACTATCCCCTACTCATTTAAATAAACAGTCCAGTGAAAGGCACCTAACTCGAGGAGGTCAATTCCACGCGACGCCTGTCGATAGGACCATTAAGGAAACAACATTTATTACTGACAACAATTATCGGGTCTGTTCATCGGGTCCCGCTTTGCAGTATCCATGACTCTGACCCACGTCAGAATCCGGATCCATCAGCCTTCCAGACAACGCGTCTTTCATGGCACATCCCGATACCACGTCGGTCATTATTCTCATAATGACCGATGCGTATTGGCCGTGCGGCCCACATCGGCCCCTTCACATTGGCCTTCCAAAGGAAACGTCGATCAAGTGTACATCCCGTGACCACATCTGTCATTATTATCATCATGACCAATGCGTATTGGTCGTGCTGCCCACGTCGGCCCCGTCGCTTCAGACTTTAAGACGAAGCGTCGGTCGCGTGTACATCCCGTAACTAGATCGGTCAAATTTCTCATGATTGCCCAATGTGTACTGGTCGCGCCGCCCACATCGGCCCCATCACATCAGCTTTCCAACAAAAGCGTCGGTCACGTGTACATCCTGTGACCACATCTGTTATTATTATCATCATGACTAATGCGTATTGACCTCGCCGCCCACGTCGGCCTCGTCGCATCGGACTTTCAGACAAAGCGTCAGTAGAGTGTACATCCCGTGACCAGATCGGTCAAATTTCTCAGGATTGTTTGATGTGTACTGGCAGCGCCGTCCACATCGGCCTCATCACATCAGCCTTCCAACGAAAGCATCGGTCACGTGTACATCCTGTGACCAGATCGGTGAAATTTCTCATGATTGCCCGATGTGCATTAGTCGCGCCGTCCCCCACATCGGCCTTCTGACTAAAGCGTCGGTCACATGTACATCCCGTGACCATATCGATCAAATTTCTCATGATTGTTCGATGTGTACTGGCCGCGCCGCCAACATTGGCCCCGTCACATCGGCCTTCCAACGAAAGCGTCGGTCATGTGTACATCCCGTGACTACATCGATCAAATTTCTAATGATTGCCTGATGTGTACTGACCGCGCCGCCCACATCGGCCCCATTACATCGGACTTCCAAAAGAAGCGTCGATCACGTGTACATCCTGTGACCAAATCAATCAAATTTCTCATGACTGCTCGATGTGCATTGGCTGCGCCGCCCACATCGGCCTTCCGACAAAAGCATCGATCACATGTACATCCTGTGATCAGATCGATCAAATTTCTCATGATTGCCCGATGTGTAATGGGCGCACCGACTACATCGGCCCCATCACATCGGCCTTCCCAAGAAAGCATCGGTCACGTGTACATCCCGTGACCACATTGGTCAAATTTCTCATGATTGGTCGATGTGCATTAGCCCCGTAACATCGACCTTACCACCAACGCATCGGCCACGCCCTAACTTTCCACATCGGCCTCGATCTTCCACCACGCGAAGGGCGTGGAAAAGGCTTCCCCATATTGGAAGAATAGGATATGTGTCCAGCCTAACCTTACAGATTCAGTAGAGCAACGAGACAAGTGATTGGGATGAATTTTTACTCTTCTTCTCTGCTCAGCCGAACCTTACAGATTCAGCAGAACAGCGAGGCAAGTGTTAGAAAAAACTACCACATCACCAATAAAACTGCGACACTTAGGACTCGATCAGCAAAGGGATGAATTTCTACTCTTCTTCTCTGCTCAGCCGAACCTTACAGATTCAGCAGAGCAATGAGGCAAGTGTTGGGGAAATCTGTCATGTCACCAATAAAACTACGACACTTAGGACTCAATCAGCAAACCACATGGACGTTCTCGCATGGATATAAAAAAGCATCCTCATAAATCCAATCACGTGAGGTAAAAAACATCATTTTTAAGCTATGTCAAGGACATTTTAGGGATCGAAAGCTACAAAGGACAAAAATGGCATTTACAGAAAAAGCAGTGTTCAATATAAATAGATCAAATCCCAAGAATTCAGGTATGCAAACATTAATTACTCATCCTTCAAACTCGCTCTGACACTTCAAACTCGGGATTTCTCCCTTGCCCCACCACATAAAAGGTGGGCTCGGATCCCAGGCCCATTGACCCTTTACAGATTCCTAACTTCGGCGTCGGAGTGGACCCGGGGCCATAAAGCCCGTCCCCCTTTGTCTCTTACCTTTATTTTGCAGGCCCCGTCGCTGACACGGACCTTGAATATGGAATTTGGCTGAAACAAAGTGGTTGATGGTTTCCTCGTGGGAGACCTGCATAGCAAACGATAAGAGACAAACATAAAAGTGTTTGGACTCCGAGTCTAGGGTGTGTACTCTGATGCCTAAGTCAGGTCCGAACAACATTAGTAAGACTGTAAGAGCTGAGTGAAAGAAAGATTTGAGAGAACCTATGGTGAGTGAGTCCATTTATAGAGATTGCTTTGCTGAAATTATAATAGTCAGATATGCCCCGTTGGTCTGTGTATATAGGTAGTCATGTGTCGGACACCTATTGATTGGTGGTATTTGTGCATATCACGTGGGTTCCAGTTTTTTCAAGTTCATATGAGATCGGGTATGACATGGACCTAGGGTTTATTAGGTCTACTCATAAAAAAAAGGGTGGGTTAGAATTCCTCATCACGTTCAAGAAAAAAAAAATACAATGTAATGAGCTCAGTGTCAAGTTAAACTGTTGGGTAGTACGCTTTTTTTTTTTTTGGGGGGGGGGGGGGGAGGGGGTACGTTAGGGGAAAATGGGAGTACAAGAAAGACCAGTAGTTGGAAATTGAAGAAGAGAGAGAGAAAGAAAATGGGGGTTGGGATTTCAAGGAAGAGAGAGAGAGAGAGATAGACACAAAAATACACAACACTAGTATGTAATTTTCCCTCTTTTTTTTTTTTGGGGGGTGGGTGGGGGAACGGTTTCTTGTCTGGCTGTATGGCTCTTGTGAACCAATGCTGGGACCAATGGAAATGCATGCATAGGCGTCCAACTTGGGGGTAGGGTGGTCATCTTACTTCTCCTATGTCTAGGTGTAGGTACACATTGGTGGCGATGAATCTCCCCTCCACCCCCCCCCCCCCTTTTAAAGTTAAAAAAGGGAATTATATTCATATGAATAAGGCGAGAAGAACCTCTAGCCGGATGAAATACAATATACTTTACAAGGAAAACATGTGGTTAAACTCACCAAACATGAAATAACTTCAACTTCGAGGTGCTTATAGCTAGCAAATTAAATGGGCCTATTTATTGAAAGCTTGAAGAACAAACAACAAATCAAGTACAGAACAAGCGAAAGTATATGAAGAATTTTTTGTTTTACAATAAATATTTGTCCACCGTAATTTCATTATTACTCTCCCTTTATTGAAAAATTAAGATTCAAAACACCTTCTCACTGCTCTGAGAATCCCATTGGAATATTACCAAATGTGGTGGGTGATTTTGAGTCCAAAGGGGAGCTAATACTGCTGCTCATACCCTTGCTAGGAATGCCTCAACCATTTCAAGGTCGGTTGATTGGTCCTTTTCTACTCTTTGGTTTCATGAAGTTGTTATAAATGATGCTTTGGCCTATTCCCGAGTAAATGATCAATAGATTTTTCTATTACCAAAAAAAAAAAAAAATTGAGTCCAAAGTATATTCTGAACTACAAAACTAGAAGCCAAATCTTAGATGCCACAAAACTATTAGGCTCCATTTCTTTTGACTTAAAATTTTACCGTAAAATTTTATGTGTAATATTTTATATCTAAAAAAAATTCAATGTTTATTTCCAAGAGGTAAAATATAATGATCTCTAAGAAGGATGGAAAAGGAACTTCTGTCTTTTTTTTACCTACTGAAAACAATTTTTTTTTACATATTAAATATTATACGTAAAATTTAAATTTTACGTCAAAACAAACAGAGCATGAAGGGATAATATGTAGCATATGCATGAGATCTTTTCCTTATATTGATGAAGTAAATACCAATAAGAAAAAAAATCAGCTACCCTCCATAATAGTTTCAATACATCACCTACCACCCATACTTTTCAAAAAACATCAACTACATCCAAGTAACTGATGAAGGAGACGGAAATCAACGATAGACATTTTTACCCTTTTTATTTTTAATTGAAACTAGATCGATCGGTTTCGGGTCAAATAGGAAGAACTAGAAGATTTAATTTTTTAAAATTCGTAAAATTATTAATATAACCTTTCTCATTTTCTAACTTACCAAAAAAACAAATTGAAATTAAGATTAGGAGAATCAGTTTGTAATTGAAGGTCAAAGAAAAGTTGAAATTTCTAAATAGAAAAGAGGTCATGGGTGATGTAGTATACGCTGAAAGGAACTTTGCAAGTTGAAATTTCTAAATAGAAAAGAGGCCATGGGTGGTGAGGTATAGGCTGAGAAGAGCTCGGCAACTTCTTGTTCCATTTTGGGAACAAGGATGTAAAAGCTTTTCTTTTGTTCTCTCTTTTTTTTTTTTTTTTTTTCTCACAAACTATTGAACAAGACACCCGAAACAGTGAAGCATGACCAGAAACATTGTAGGAATCTTCAGCACTTTGGAGTGTCCGGTACGAAATTTGTTGGCTATTTTTTTATTTGTCTTTACTCAAATTTCAAATCTGAAACTGAAATTCAGATTTCAGATCTGAAACTGAAACTTACATTAAAACTCAGATTTTAGATCTGAAACTGAAACTTAGATTGAAACTCAAATTTTAGATATGAAATTGTTCGACTCTTTCAGTTATGTGAGGTAAACCCCAAATACCCAAGAAAAAAGAAGTCAAAAAAAAAGGAAGAACAAATGTGCCAAAATTGGATTGGGAGAAAATCACAGATGGAGAGAAGCTGAGAGATGGAGAGTACAACACCTTCAAAGTCGGCTCGAGGTCGTCATCATCGGGGAAGAAGAACAATATCATCGTCATCGGCGAACACATTCGAAGAAGAAAGGCTTTTTTTTCTTCTTTTTTCTTGAGGGAGGGTAAAACCATCTTTCAACATATCCTTTAGGGTATTATTGTCCAATTCAAATTTTCTTTTGGATGACATCAACGACTAATGGGATTCATTAAATGGAATGGATCTATTTGATGAACGGTGGTAAACGTTTGGGTGGTGTTATGTGGGAAAAATCCCATCCATTTAAAATCTTACACGTGTCAAGCTTCACCTTCGGAGCCGATCGCTCGGAGTGTCTCGCACTCGGCTTATGAGGCATTCGGCATCCTGTATTCGGCCTCTCATGCGCCCGGCCTCTCATGCGCCCGACCTCTCATGCGCATCAGGCTTATGACAACTAGTTATCATCATCTATGGTAGCGCTCAGAGTTATAGTCCTACTCGGCTACGTTTCCCAGTCGAAAGTCAGAGTCTTAATGTGATTATGCTACGGCCGAGGAGTCCCTCCCAGTCTGATATAACACCGACTATCTCGGTTGGACATTACTCATACGTTGACACGTGTCAGTCCCAGAGCTGACCGACCTAGCTTCCTTGGCTAAGGTCTCCCACTCCTACTCGGAGTCTATCACATGGGTGTCCCACAGAGCGACACGTGGCAATCCTATTGGCAGTCTACTCCCCTGAGTCCTGGTACCTCCATGCTTCTTCCCAATCTATAAATAGAGGACAATCCCTCAAGGTAAGCCTAAGTTACAAGTTATTATCTCACGAGATCTCTCCTTCATTCATCATTCTCGCACGCTCAAACTCTCTCATCGTCCCACTCTTTAAACTGGAGATAGCATTCTGCTATCTCTTGACTGTTTACTTTGGGAATCTGACTTAGGCATCGGAGTGTACCCGGGGCTTAGGAGCTCAACTCCTTTGTCTCATCTTTGTGATTTCAGGTCATTCAGAGCGCGGATCGACGGACGATTTCCAACCATAACAGTTTGGCACCCACCGTGGGGCCTCTTTTTGACTGAGTTTGAAGATTAGCGCGCGAGCACTCTGATTTCGATGGCCCACAGAAAAACCCGAGCTCAGGCGTCACATGCCCCTTCGGAGCCGTCTGTGCACGTTCAGGTAGGCAGCAGCGGAAGCACGACGAGGATAAACCGCGAGCCCACGCCTGCACCAGCACCAGTAGCAGCGTCGGCACCAGCGCCGGCTCTGAGTCATACGCCAACGGCGACACCACCACCACCCCCTCAGTATGTTACTCGTCAGCAGTTTGATGAGCTGAGGCAACAAATCGAATAGTTAGCGAGAGTCTTGAGGGGTGCCCGAGCAAGCGGTTCGGCAACAGGAGGAGAAAATCCCCATCCGGTATCGAATCCACCCCCTGAGGTTTCGCCAACGGCCCATCCGTAGCCGGCAAGGACGGTTTCTACCAGCACCTTGCCAAATAATCCCCCGGCGGGAGATCAAGCACCTGGACGGAGCGTGGTCGGGTCAGCCGTTCGGCATCCCCCGGCACATCAACACCAGGCACCGGAAGCGCCACTTCCGATGAGAGGCGCCATGTCCTTCCTCGACGCCCTCCGCCAGGAGAGGGTTAATGTAGAGACACCAAGAACGGTCGCACTACCTCTGGATACGCCTCAGTCCGAGGTCGAGCGACGTTTACTGGAGCTAACCACTCGACTTCAGCAGGTGGAGCAGAACCGAGTAGCTCCACCGAGGACGGCCTATACTACCATTACGGTGCTCTCGGATGAGATCATGAGGGTGCCCCCTCCTGACAACTTCAAGATGTCGGTCCTGGATTCATACCATGGGAGTATCGACCCCGAGCAGCATCTGGACGCGTTCGTCTCTATGACGTTATTCTACCCTCTGAGCGACAGCCTCATCTATAGGGCGTTTCCTTCAACGCTCAGGGGCGCCGCTCGTACTTGGTTCAACAATCTCCCCCCAAAGAGTATTACATCGTTCGAACAACTGTCGAATAAATTCTTGACGCACTTCCAAGCAAGCCGAGTGCGCAAGAAGACTTCATACCATCTGTCGACGGTCAAGCAACAGAAGGACGAGTCCCTGTGGGACTTCACCAAGCGCTTCAATACTGAGGTGCTCGAGATCAAGGACGTTGAGCCCGTAGTGCAAATGTCCAGCCTGCAAGCCGGGGTGACTGACCGTGAGCTTTGTTGGTCCCTTTCCAAAAAGCCACCGAAAAACCTGGACGACCTGCTCGCCAGGTGCGAAAAGTACGCCTCTGCAGACGAGACGATGAGGGCCCAAAAAACAATACGGTAAACAATCTGAAGGCCGATCCCAAGCCTGCAGATAAGAAGAGGTTCGAGACGCCGACCAGGCGCAGAGCTCAGTCGACCCCAATAAGCAGAAGTCCGGTAAGGATCAGACCTAGCGGCATCCATACAAGACGTTCGAGTATTATACTCCGCTCAACACTTCGATGACGGAGATTCTCGAAGTGATCAAGAACGATCAGAACCTCCGACCTCCGCCAAAACCACTCGGCGACGGGAGGAATAAAGATCGCTCCCGATACTATCGCTTCCATCGTGACTATGGCCACGAAACGGAGGAGTGCAAGTACCTCAAAGGAGAAATTGAGGACCTCATCCGATGAGGATACTACGGTAACTTCATCCGAAACGTAGACCGAGGACCTGCTCCCGCTCGGAGGGACCGGGGATTACCACCTCCACCTCCGAGGAACCCGCAACCCAACAACTGCCAAGCGGACACTGGCGATAATCAAAACGCCGCTCGGAGGGACAACAGATACCCTGATGGTGGGCCGGATCCCCCCAGACAATGGGTCGGCGCCATTCAGTTTGGGTCCATAGAAAGCTCATCTGGAGCGGCAAAAGAAAGAGTGTCGGTAAAAAAAAGACTTGGAGGCCAACAGCAGACTCAGTCTGGGTCCATCCCGTCCTGGTCAGAACCAGAGAGCTGGGGAAGAAGAAGAAGAAGGAAGTCCTACTTGGCTTCAAAGAGAAGAAAGGCCGAGCGGAGGTTCGTGGGCAGTCTGCAGTCCGAGGACCGACCGCGCACGGCAATGGGCTTGCGCATCCCTGGTGACAATGGGGTCTATACCATCGCCAAGGGACCCCAAGCCGAGGGCAAGTCAGTCCTCACCATCATAGGAGGACCAGCGGCCAGGAACACCTCCAACAGGTCGGCCAAGGCCTACTCGCGTCTGGTAGCCAAGACAGAGTGGCCATCAAAAACAGCTCGAACCGGAGAGGTCATCACCTTCAGCGACGAAGATCTTGTCAACGTCGCGGTCCCTAATGAGGATGCCATCGCCTTCACGGCCGGGATTGGACACTGCGACGTCGCAAAGTGCTTGGTAGACACCGGGAGCTCGATAGACATCATATTCTATCATGCCTACCAAAGGATGCAGCTGACGGACGACCAGCTCCAACCCGTCACTTTCGACATCATCAGCTTCTCTGGAGACCCGATCACGGTAAAGGGAGGCATCCAATTGCCTATCATCCTCAGGCAGAAGCCCAAACAGCAGAGGGTGATGGTCGAATTCATGGTGCTCGATCGGCCATCCGCCCACAACGTCATCCTCGGCCGCCCTTCGCTAAACAAGTTGAAGGCATGCATGTCCACATACTATCTGGTGATGAAATTCTCGACCGAGGATGGAGTCGGAGAGTGCCGAACGGACCAGGACACGTTGTGGAGGTGGTACGCCACCGAACTGAAGAATAGTCAGCGGGCTTTGAAAATCACACAGGTGAACATGGTAGATGTTCCCAAAAACCACTCTTCAAATAGAGGAGAGCCCGCGGAGGAACTTCTACAAATTCCGATTGCAGAAGATCAGCCCGAGAAGACATTCCAGGTCGGCTCCTTACTGTGTCACACCCCAATTCTGCACTATTCAGAATGGTGCTATGAACCGCTAAATAACCAACGGTTCAACCTGGATCTCAAATAGGCTATCCCCGCGGTACCTGAACATCCACACATTCACTATCGAAATCAGAGTAAATACACAATAGCGGAAGTTTTATAAATAAATGAACTGAGAACTAAAATGATATCCATAAATAATAGCAAATTATTTTGTGTTTAACTGAAACATAAATATTTAAATATCAAATACATGTCTTATAAATCCAATAAAGAAACCTATAAAAATATCTAATCAAATACACATGAGTTACAATCGCAAGAGGGGTCGTGTGTATCATCTTCAGCTCCTGCTTCCATTGCTGCTACCGTCCCGTACGTAGAAGCATTCATATAGTCTTCAACTCTGTAACCTGCATCATCAACTAAAAATATTCGACGTCGAGGGTGAGTACACAACATGGCTCAGTGAGTAACCAAAACAATGCAACATTACATATGCATGCAAAAATCAATTTATATCTTTGGTCTGGTTTATAGTTTGCAATGCGCAATAGAAAGGTTGGGTGGTCAAAGGTTAACGTTTATTGACACCGCCTCTATACACAGGGTGTGGAAGTCCGCCCGAAGGTTAACGTTTATCGTCGTCCCCATCCACCCTACCATAACATTATACAACAAAGGTTAACGTTTATTGCTATATATTGCTATACCAATACGTAAGCCCCTGTTAGTGAGGGCTTGCAAACTGGGCTCGCTACTAACCAATCCTAATGCCAAACAGTGTATCCAAGGCCTCACCCCAGCATCCCTCAGAATGCCCATAGAGATAGAGCTAAGGCCCCCCGGTAGAGTCAGAGACTACAAGGACCGAGACCACCTCCCCTGATACCCTACGACCCAATAGTTCTGCTAAGGTAATGGCGATACGACGATGTCAATGCACAAGACTTGAGTTAAAGATAGAGCTAAAGTGTTGAGACCCGCCAAAGGTTAACGTTTATTGACGTTCTCATCACACCTCCCCTGATACTCGCTCGCATCAAATACATCAACCACACACATACAAGCACATGCCTATTCCTATCATCATCATCATCATCATGTTATAAACAATAAAGTAAATATGCATGAACAAGTAATAGAAATATTGGATGGCATGCTGTATGCACATTACAAACATATTTGCATAGAATCAAACATGGCATAGGACTCAAGAATTAGAAAACAGTTTATTATTAACCAATTTAGTTTGGAGTTAAGGTTCCTCACCTTAGTTTGCTATAAGATACTTTTCCAAGCTTTAAAATCACCTCTACAGTGTTATTATAATGCTAGCAAACCTAACAAAGTCGATATAATTTAATTAAAATTAATTTTGAATTTAAAAACCATTCTGTCAACTGAGGGTCGATCGGAGGGTCGATGCTCAGAATGCATAGGGTCGATGGGTCTATCGACCCTGTCCTCTGTCTGAACTTCCCGAATGCTGAGGGTCGATGGTCAGGGTGCCTAGGGTCGATGGGTCTATCGACCCTGTGTGCGACCCTCTGTGCAATCAGGTTCAATTTCTACTTTTTAAATCATTCTTCGTGTTTGGGGTCCTATGGCTTGCTTCCACATTCCATTAAACATTCATTCCATGGTCTGAAACCATGATTCATCCTCCTAGATGGCTTTCATGCATTATCCTCGAGTTTTCCATGAAAACCTAACCATGGATGGATGGTTTGGGTTTCTACGAAATCCTACACTCAACCATATCTAACCTAAGGTCTGTATAAACTCATGGAATTAGTATCCATACCTGAGAAGATTACTTTTCTCTGGGAATTCTTCTCCTTTTTGCTAAGTCTTCTTCCTTGCCTCTTTTCTTCCTCTTTTCCTTCTTCTCTCTTTCTCTCAATTTGATTAGGGTTGTGAAAGGAGTGAAAGTGGCTTAGGGACGTCCTTTAAATAGAGTAGGAATGTCCTAGAATAGTCCCATTGAGATTTGAAAAGAATCCCAATCGAAAATTAGGAAGTTTCCTAATTTTAATTTCTGGCGGCAAGGGTCGATGAGAGGGTCAATGATCCCGTCGACCCTGTGGTCTGACACTGTCCGACCCTCTGCCCATTTTCCAGGGTCTGAGTTTCTAATTTGAGAAGGTCGACCCTGTTTAGCTAGGTATGCGACCCTTGCTCTATTTTAAGTGTTTTTGGGTCGATTTGATACCTGGGATCTCGCTCTCCTTCACGCCCTTGGTCCATTTGACTCGACAATGATGGGTGAACCTGGTTCAAGGTGGTAAGACCGGGTTAGTTTGACACGGGTCTTACAACTCCCCCCAACTTATAAAAATTTCGTCCTCGAAATTGGACGTACCTTCTGAATCAAATAAGTGAGGGTATTGCTTCCGCATAGCATTTTCTTCTTCCCATGTAACTTCTTCCATGTCTCTACTTTTCCATGTGACCTTAACATAGTAGATATCTCGGTTGCGTAGACGTTGAACCTTTCGACTAGTGATTTCCGTTGGTGTTACTTCAAATGTCAAATCATCAGTCAATTCCGGCAAATCCACTGTCAAAACATGCGTTGGGTCTTTGACATACTTCTTCAATAAGGATTATGTGAAATATGTCATGCACACTTGACATAGATGGTGGTAGTGCTAACTGATAAGCTACTTTTTCACGCTTAGCTAGAATTTCATATGGCCCGACATATCTTGGACTTAGTTTCCCTTTTTGTCTGAACCTTTTCAATCCTCGCATAGGCGATACCTTCAAAAATACTTTATCACCTACGGCGAACTCTAGATCTCTTCGTCGAGTATCTACATATTGCTTCTGACGGTTCTGAGCTGTTTTTACTCTTTCCTTGATAATGTCGACCACTCGACAAGTCTCTTCAACAAATTCCGGTTCAACAATACTGCGTTCTCCAACTTCATTCCAGAATAAAGGAGTGTGCATGGTTGCAGCCTGAGTGGCTTGAAACATAACTCCCATTGCAACCTGCATTTGAGCTTGTGCGTGTTGCATTTGCTGCAGTTGTTGTGCCAGATTCATCACCACTGTTGTTAGCTCTGGTGGTGGTGGTGGCAAATTGGTAGGGTTTGCCGGTTCGGGATTACCCTGTGCATAATTGTTCTCTTGACTAGTCTCATCCGCCAGTGGTGGTGGTGGGACTGTGTTTCGGGTCTGTCGGGTAACTCTACGTCCAGACATAATTCTTTTCGTTGATTGGTGGTGCCTGAAAATCAGCAAAATAGGTGAGAAATCATGTATATGTCATGTAGGCACACGTTAACCAATAATCAATTCTGATTCGAGCTCATTTTAAAAAAAAATTCTTGTCTTTTCCCAATGGGGTCGATGGTATGTCGGACCCTTAATGTCCGACCCTGTAGTTTCGTCAGATTCCCGAGAGCCGAGGGTCGATTAGGGGGGTCGATCGGAGGGTCGATGGCTCTGGTCGAGTTGACCGACCCTCTGACCAAAAATCAGATTTTTAAAGTCCGATTTTGGGTCATTTTCTATTATTTCCCTCCCGTTTCGACTCGTCTCTTCTCTCCGAGTTGCTACAGTGCTACTCCTCTACTGTGGATCATTCTTAGTCCGAGTTTTGACATCCACATCACCTCTACAGGTATACTTTCCCAACTTTACCTGTTTTTAGGCTTTTATTTCTAGGTTTTTGCTCATTTAACTTGTATTTTTCAAATTAAACTTTTTCCAACCGTAAAAATTCGATTTTTATTGGGGGCTTTTGTTGTTGGTGTCTTGAGGAATGAAAGCCCTCAAAAATTTTTGAGTTTCATCAGTTGGTCATCGAGAAACTTAAAGTTTTCTCTTTTTGCCCTAATTTGTCGAAATTTTTTGATTTCTTGCAATTCCTTCAAATTGGACCTTGTCAGTTAAAATTTCCTTCTGTTTAACTGTTGTATGATGTATTGGACTTACGTAGGTCCTCCTGCCCACTTGTATGGGTGAAAAGTGAGGCTTTTGACCAACTTACGTCGTTATAATGCCCAATTTTTAAATTTTTATCCTATTAACTCCTTATTTTCCTTTTTCTTTCTTATCTGCAGATACTATGGCTCGTACCAAAGTACCCAGAGTTCGTGATCCGCTTCGCTTCTGCTCCAATTAAGCCGAGGCACAGTATGCCTACTATACAGGTAAGAAAGTGGAAGGGGGTCGTATGGTGAACCTGGCTGAGCTAGCCTTGTTCAATGTAGAGAGAGCTTTTGGTGATATGGGGTGGCTCCCTATCATCACATACGATGCGTGCACACGTCCAGAGTTAGTGTGCCAGTTCTACTGTAACCTTCAGATTGTGGGAAACCACAACGATGTAGAGCTTGGTCAGGAGTTGCGCATCACTAGTTACGTCAAGGGGGTGCAGATTTCCTTTGATTATCGGTAGCTGGCCAACCTGTTGGGCATTCCTTATGATGGTCCTATGGTGTATTGTGCACCTGGTGAGCACGACTTTATTGAGACGTGGTTGCGGGCCGAGATTGATAGTCAGTTACTACAGCCCGATGCCGGCAGATGAGGGCGTGCTACTTGCGTCCGGCTCCACGGGTGTTCTGTAGGATTATTCAGCATAACCTGATCCCGCAGAGTGGGCATTATGAGAGGGTGTCTCAGCTGACCCAGTTTTGATCTATAGTATATGCACTCATCAGTCCGTCTGTCTTCTTTACATCATCATGCGGACGATGATCAGTGCTACATTATCCGGTCATAGGGGTAATCTACCCTATGGACGTATGATTACCACTTTGCTGATACGTCTGGGGGTGGACTTGGTTGATGAGACGATTCAGGAGAAGACCTTCTCGTCGCCTCTAGATTGGGAGGCCATATGCAAGATGGGGCTTCGAGACGCTCAGGTCAGCGATGATGAGAGGAATGCGATGGTGCGCCCTCACACTCGGGTTGAGATGGCTGATGCGGAGGGCTGCCGGCTTCGCTGCTAGAGCTCAGGTGGATCCCGTCGACGATGATGATCGTATGTACATGGATGTCGACGCGATACCCCCGCCTTCACCTACACATGCGGCTGGAGATGATACTACGCATGCGGCGGGTTCTGTTCCTGAGACTGGTCCTTCTCATGAGGCTGGTGCTTCGCATCCGTCTTCTGATATGATGGAGATGTTGCGTGAGATCAGAGAGACTCAGCGCAGATCGGACCAGAGGATGGAGGAGTTGCTAGATGCTCAGCGCATGAGAGTGGATGAGTTGTTGGCTGCTCAAGACACGCCCCGACGCGCGGATAGGTGAGCTCATGGAGATCCAGCGTGCGACTGACAGGAGAGTAGCCGATCTCACAGCTAGTCTACAGACGACCCAGACTCAGATAGCCTGGTTGACTAGAGTCTATGCTGAGGACTACGACAGAGATCGTAAGGCTGCACCTCCTCCTTCGCCTCCCGCTTCCTAATTGTACTTTTGTTTTTCCTGTACTTCAGAGTAACTGTCCAGGTTGTGGACTGTACTCTGCTTTAGATCTCTATATTCATTTTTTTTTTTTGCTCTCATTGTATGTAAACTTGTTTCCCTTAATAGATGTATTATTCTCTTTTTAAATGTTGTCTCAAACATCACTGGTGCTTATAGTGTGTTAATATTACTGTTTTTATTTTTATCCTATCTCAGTTCACTATTGTTGTGAATGTATGATAGTTCAGCGGGCAAGGCCTGAGAAGCTCTGATACCAAGTTGTCACACCCCAATTCTGCACTATTCAGAATGGTGCGATGAACCGCTAAATAACCAACGGTTCAACCAGGATCTCAAATAGGTTATCCCCGCGTTACCTGAACCTCCACACATTCACTATCGTAATCAGAGTAAATACACAATAGCGAAAGTCTTATAAATAAATGAACTGAGAACTAAAATGATATCCATAAATAATAGCAAATCATTTTGTGTTTAACTGAAACATAAATATTTAAATATCAAATACATGTCTTATAAATCCAATAAAGAAACCTATAAAAATATCTAATCAAATACACACGAGTTGCACTCGCAAGAGGGGTCGTGTGTATCATCTTCAGCTCCTGCTTCCATTGCTGCTACCGTCCCATACGTAGAAGCATTCATATAGTCTTCAACTGTGTAACCTGCATCATCAACTAAAAATATTCGACGTCGAGGGGTGAGCACACAACACGGCTCAGTGAGTAGCCAAATCAATGCAACATTACATATGCATGCAAAAATCAATTTATATCTTTGGTCTGGTTTATAGTTTGCAATGCGCAATAGAAAGGTTGGGTGGTCAAAGGTTAACGTTTATTGACACCGCCTCTATACACAGGGTGTGGAAGTCCGCCCGAAGGTTAACGTTTATCGTCGTCCCCATCCACCCTATCATAACATTATACAACAAAGGTTAACGTTTATTGCTATATAATGCTATACCAACACGTAAGCCCCTGTTAGCGAGGGCTTGCAAACTGGGCTCGCTACTAACCAATCCTAATGCCAAACAAGTGTATCCAAGGCCTCACCCCAAAGATCCCCTCGGAATGCCCATAGAGATAGAGCTAAGGCCCCCGGTAGAGTCGAGACTACAAGGACCGAGACTACCTCCCGACACCCTACAACACAATAGTTCTGCTAAGGTAATGGCGATACGACGATGTCAATGCACAAGACTTGAGTTAGAGATAGAGCTAAAGTGCTGAGACCCGCCAAAGGTTAACGTTTATTGACGTTCTCATCACACCTCCCCTGATACTCGCTCGCATCAAATACATCAACTACACACATACAAGCACATGCCTATTCCTATCATCATCATCATCATCATCATCATCATGTTATAAACAATAAAGTAAATATGCATGAACAAGTAATAGAAATATTGGATGGCATTTTGTATGCACATTACAAACATATTTGCATAGAATCAAACATGGCATAGGACTCAAGAATTAGAAAACAATTTATTATTAACCGATTTAGTTTGGAGTTAAGGTTCCTCACCTTAGTTTGCTATAAGATACTTTTCCAAGCTTTAAAATCACCTCTACAGTGTTATTATAATGCTAGCAAACCTAACAAAGTCGATAGAATTTAATTAGAATTAATTCCGAATTTAAAAACCATTCTGTCAACTGAGGGTCGATCAGAGGGTCAATGCTCAGAATGCATAGGGTCGATGGGTCTATCGACCCTATCCTCTGTCTGAACTTCCCGAATGCTGAGGGTCGATGGTCAAGGTGCCTAGGGTCGATGGGTTTATCGACCCTGTGTGCGACCCTCTGTGCAATCAGGTCTAATTTCTACTTTTTAAATCATTCTTAGTATTTGGGGTCCTATGGCTTGCTTCCACATTCCATTAAACATTCATTCCATGGTCTGAAACCATGATTCATCCTCCTAGATGGCTTTCATGCATTATCCTCGAGTTTTCCATGAAAACCTAACCATGGATGGATGGTTTGGGTTTCTCCGAAATCCTACACTCAACCATATCTAACCTAAGGTCTGTATAAACTCATGGAATTAGTATCCATACCTGAGAAGATTACTTTTCTCTGGGAATTCTTCTCCTTTTTGCTAAGTCTTCTTCCTTGCCTCTTTTCTTCCTCTTTTCCTTTTTCTCTCTTTCTCCCAATTTGATTAGGGTTGTGAAAGGAGTGAAAGTGGCTTAGGGACGTCCTTTAAATAGAGTAGGAATGTCCTAGAATAGTCCCATTGAGATTTAGAAAGAATCCCAATCGAAAATTAGGAAGTTTCCTAATTTTAATTTCTGGCGGTAAGTGAGGGTCGATGAGAGGGTCGATGATCCCGTCGACCCTGTGGTCTGACACTGTCTGACCCTCTGCCCATTTTCCAGGGTCTGAGTTTCTAATTTGAGAGGGTCGACCCTGTTTAGCTGGGTATGCGACCCTTGCTCTATTTTAAGTGTTTTTGGGTCGATTTGATACCTGGGATCCCGCTCTCCTTCACGCCCTTGGTCCATTTGACTCGACCATGATGGGTGAACCTGGTTCAAGGTGGTAAGACCGGGTTAGTTTGACACGGGTCTTACATACTGCCCGAGGAACAAAGGGAAAAATTGATCGAATTTTTGAGGCAGAACCTTGACGTTTTTGCATGGTCGGCCTCGGAGATGCCGGGGATTCCCCGAGACGTCATCGAGCACCACCTCGCTGTGGACCCTCAACATCGGCTTGTGCGGCAAAAGAAGAGAAGTTTTGCACCCGCTCGGTAGTCTGTCATAGACGAGGAGGTGCAAAAACTACTGGCATCTGGCTTCATACGGGAGGTCGATTACCCGGACTGGTTAGCCAACGTTGTTATGGTGCCCAAGTCTAACGGCAAGTGGCAGATTTGCATAAACTTCACCGACCTCAACAAAGCCTATCCAAAGGACAGCTATCCGCTGCCACGTATCGACCAGCTGATAGATGCTACAGCCGGACACGAGTTACTCAGCTTCCTCGACGCATACTCCGGCTACAATCAAATAAAGATGCGAAAGGCCGACGAGGAATGTACTTCTTTCGTCACCAATCAGGGGATCTTCTGCTACACGGTCATGCCTTTTGGCCTCAAAAACATAGGAGCCACCTACCAGAGACTAGTGAACAAGGTCTTCAGACGTCAGATTGGCAGAAACATGGAAGTATATGTCGATGACTTCCTTGTTAAGAGCCAGCGAGCCGACCATCACATGGCCGACCTCAGTGAAGCATTCCAAGTCCTCCGAAGACACAACATGAAGCTCAACCCGACAAAGTGTGCCTTCGGAGTCGGATCGAGAAAATTCTTAGGATCCATGGTCTCACAGAGGGGCATTGAAGCAAACCCTTCAAAGATCATGGCCATCATGGACATGGCTGCGCCGACGAGAGGCAAACAAGTACAGGAGCTGAAAGGCCGAATAGCTGCGCTCGGCCGTTTCATGTCTAAGTCTGTCAACGTTGCCTCCCATTCTTCAAAACACTGAAGGGAGTCGGGAAGTTCGAATGGGCTGAAGAGTGCCAGAGGGCTTTCGAAGACCTCAAGGCATACCTGTCATCACCTCCCCTGCTGGTGAAGCCAAACCCAGGGGACGAGTTGCATCTATACCTCGGAGTCTCTGACCGGGAAGTCAGTGCTGTTCTGTTGAAGGACGAAGACAAGGTCCAACGACCAATCTACTACGTCAGCAAAGTATTGCTCGATGCCGAGACCAGGTACAAGCTGATTGAAAAACTAGCGCTCGCCTTGGTAACAGCTGCGCGGAAGCTCCGACCATACTTCCAAGCATACCCAATCTCCGTGTTGACCAACACGCCATTAAAGAAGGTACTGTCAAAGCCCGATGTATCTAGTCGACTCATCAATTGGTCGGTAGAGCTCGGTGAATTCGACATAAAGTACACCCCAAGGACCGCCATCAAAGCACAAGCCTTGGCGGACTTTATTGTCGAAAGCACCTTACCAGACGAGGACTTTGCCAAACCTCAGGTTGCACAGGCTCCAGAACCAAACGAGGCCGCATGGACCCTAAACGTGGACGGCTCCTCCATGGACGGCCACGCAGGGGCAGGAGTAATTCAGAAGAGTCCGGAAGGGTTTAAAGTACGGTCGACTATAAGGTTCGGATTCTGAGCAACGAACAATGAGGCCGAGTACGAAGCCTTACTAGCCGGACTCAAACTGGCCAAAAGCCTAGCCGTCCGTCGGTTATTGATACAAGGTGACTCACAGTTGGTCATCCGCCAAGTACAGGGTGACTACAAGGCCAGGCAGCCTGAGATGCAGAAGCACCTCGAGAAGGTGAACTCGGCCATCACGGCCTTCAAAAGCGTCGAACTGCAATACGTCGGCCGCGAAGAGAACACCGAAGCAGACGAGCTATCGAGACTATCCCTGGAAGACATCCATGCGATGGACTCAGCCGTGTACGTGGAATTCTTGGACCACGCCAGCAACTCTGTTGAAGTCATTGCCCCCGTCGGAGTTGTATCCAGCTGGTATGATGAGATATACCAATACCTCCGGATGGGTGCCCTCCCTACTGACAAGAAAGATGCTCGCCATATCCAAGCCAAGTCCCGGCAATACACCATCTACAACGATGTACTGTACAGGAGATCCTATACCTTACCACTGCTTAGGTGCCTGCGATCAGACGAGGCCGAGCATGTTATGAAAGAAGTACATGAAGGCATCTGCGGACGACACCAGGGTGGACGATCGCTTTTCCAAAAGATCCTCCGCCAGGGCTACCATTGGCCGAGAATGCATGACGACTGCATCGAGCTTGTCCGAAGGTGTGACAAGTGACAGTTCTATGCACCCGTGCAACATGCTTCGGCCGCTCCTCTGCAGCCGATCACGAGTCCTCTCCCCTTTGCCATATGGGGTATGGATATCATGGGGCCCTTACCCCAAGCCACTTATCAACGAATGTACATCATCGTAGCCATCGACTACTTCACTAAATGGATCGAGGTCGAAGTCGTGGCCAAGATCGACACGTCTAAGGTGGAACAGTTCTTCAGACACTCGGTTGTGTACAAATTTGGCGTGCCGAGGGTTCTTGTGACTGACAACGGCACTCAGTTCACTAGTGCATCCTTCGCAAACTTTTGTGAAGAATTTCGAATAAACCATAGGTTTGGGTCAGTCAGCCACCTGCAGACAAGCTGTCAGACCGAAGCCACCAATAAAACAATATTGTATGGTCTGAAAAAGATGGTAGCCGACCAGAAAGAAAAGTGGGTGGATATGCTACCAAGTATCGTCTGGTCGTATAGGACGACCAGCCGAACACCTACGGGGGAAACGCCCTTCATGCTTGCCTTCGGCACGGAGGCGGTCGTCCCCGTCGAAGTATTCCATCCCACGTTCTGGATGCTAAACTTCAACGAGCACACCAACTCTGAAGATCTCCAGACGAACTTAGACAACCTCGAAGATGTACGAGAATCAGCAGCATTCTGAATGGCCAGTTACCAACAGACGACCGCACGTCACTACGACAAGACAGTCCGACCAAAACAATTTAAGATCAGAGATCTTGTCCTTAGAAAAACAGCGGTCTCCGACCCCACCAATTAAGGGAAGATGGCCAAAAACTGGGAAGGGCCATACCGCGTGCTCCAGACAGGACGATCGGGCTCATACAAGCTTGCCACCATGGACGGTGAAGAGATTCCGAGGACTTGGCATGCCACCAACCTCTGAAAATATTATCAATAGAAAGCAACGTTCGTCTTTATAGTCGGCCACCCATCCTCGGCCTAAGTATGAAATTTTTAATTTTTGTTAGTAATTTCAGTTGTGTACCGGACCCCCTGAGGGGCATCCGCTTAGTTTCTTTTAATACAAAGCAGTGGAAATATGGTTCAGTCAACTCATAGTAATTTTCTTTCATAGTCGTTCCTTTCGGCACAGCCAATCTCAACCAGCCCTCGGCGTATCTGCCTACCGCGGTCCACAAGCAGACCTCGGTAGCACGCAGACCATACTCGTATCTGCCTATCACGGCCCACAAGCAGACCATGGTAGCATGCAGACCACACTCATATCTGCCTACAACGGTCCACAAGCAGACCATGGTAACACGCAAACCACACTCGTATCTGTCTATCGCGGTCCACAAGCAGACCATGGTAGCACGCAGACCATACTCGTATCTGCCTACCACGGTCCACAAGCAAACCATGGTAGCACGCAGACCATACTCGTATCTACCTACCACGGTCCACAAGCAGACCTTGGTAGCACGCAGACCATACTCGTATCTGCCTACCACGGCCCACAAGCAGACCGTGGTAGCACGCAGACCATACTCGTACCTGCCTACCGCGGTCCATAATCAGATCCCGGTAGCATGCAACGCCTACGTAACTACATATAAATAGTACATAAGCAAGCCACGCGAGTCCGACTGCGACATCCAGTTTTCTCGGCCTAACAGAGCGCCGAACTAACAATACTTCCGGGGTAGGGCAGTCAGCAATGCCTTGCCCAATTTCATTATTTAAGTGCATTCTTATTACTTAAGTGTTGTCGGCCTATCAGAGCACCGAGCCGATAACACTTCCGGGGTAGGGCAGTCAGCAATGCCTTGGCCATTTTTAGTGAATTTTAATTACTTAAATATTCTCGACCTATCAGAGCTTCAAGCCGACTACACTTCCGAAGTAGGGTAGTCAGCAATACCTTGGCCATTTTCAGTAAATTATTACTACTTAAGTGTTCTTGGAATTCCGGAGGGCCTAACCGAGAACAGTTCCAGGAAAACCACAGAATGGGTAACAAAATACGAGAAGAAAGAAAGAAAGAAGAAGAGGATGAAAAGAATAAGTATGTTTTATTAAGAAGGGCAGTCGTACAGTTACAATATAAAAAAAATGTACATAGATACAAGGATTGCTTGGAGGACCTCAAGGTCAGTTCTCCTGGGCGGTCAGGTTTATAGGATCCTCGGTAGGCAGCGAAAGGTCCAGGAGCTCCATGATCGGCGTCTGGGGCACCTCGTACGGAGGAAGGTCATCCTCCTACATACGGTCAGCTTCAGTAGGGGCCGTCGGCTCCACTCGATCGTCCTCGGCCACGACCGGGGTCTCGGTCACCGCTGGCTCGTCCTCAAGTACCTCGGCCATGATCGGGATCTCCGATAAGTTGAAGACGACTCCCTTTTCCACGAGCTGTCCCTTCAGGTATTTTACACCCCTCAGGAAAAACCCACAGGTGGCCTCCTCCACATCCTCCCCATACTGAGGAGACGATCGGTACTCGACCACGGCCCGATCTAGGGCCTCTCTGTGTGCCTCTTCGATCTTGGCCAGAGCCTCCTTGGCAGACCTGGCTTCGTCCTCAGACTTTCGGAGCCTCTCCTCCAGGACCAGCTTCGCCTTCTCCCCAGCCTGCAGATCTTCCTCGGCCTTCCGCCGCTTGTCTTCGACCGACCAAAGCTTTTCCTCAGACGAATGCACTCTCTTGTGCTCCTCGTCGAGAGCGGCCTCGGCTTTTTCCAGCGAGGCCCGAAGGGCGACCTTCTCCGCAACAAGGTCCTTAACCTCCGAGGATTTATTGGTGAGATTCTCCTCGGTGGCCTTCAGAGCCTCGTACAGATAGATCTCCATGACCTCCTTCTCGTCCAGGTCGATGAAGGCGCGGGCAGCTCGTTCGCTGACCTCGGCCAGAAGATTGCTCGTCTGCACAAAAGGGAACACAATCAGTACCACAAACGTAGCAACACAACAAAGAAGAGAAAAATAGAGGATTTCGAACATTACCTGAGAGCACGCCGTGAATGCTCGTCTGAAGACCTCCTCGTTCGACAAGCCGGAAGTGAAAGCCACGTCGTCTGGAAGGCGTCCCTCGGTGACTATGATCCTGGCCGCCCTCAAGCTCTTGAAGATCGAGTCCGTCGACTTCAGTCCGAGCACGGGAGAGAAGGTTGTCGTCGATGCCTTCAGTTTGTCATCCCTCTATCGGGGCGCGTGCTCGGCCTCCACCCTAGAGGCCCCAGTGGTCCCGGTCAGATCGACCACCTTCGGACTTTGTGTAGTCCTCTTCGCCGCAGGCGCCGCCATGCCCTGGTTGGCCTGGGTCGGCTTTGTCGCGACTGCTTGGAGGGGCTGGGCATCCTTCACAGCCCCTTGGCGAGGCTGGACTTCCTTCGTCACAGCCGCCGCTGTTATTTCTTCTTAACGGCCGAGCCTAGGTGCCGGCCTCGTCTTGTATATGTCGGCCGAGAGTTCCGCGGCCGATTTTATCTTTTTCTTCGGCGGACCCTCTGGCATGGGCCCCTTGCCCTTTGCCTCGGCCATCGCCCTCTGCTCCTTGCGAGGAGGCGCACTTGCCGGTTCACCCGCCGGCTGAACCCCCTTCGCGGCCTCGGCCGTCCGCTTACGCAGGATCCGAGCCACGACTTGATCATCGCCAAAATTCACTGCAATGAGACAAGAGATGGCAGTTAGTAACAAAATTGAAACGACTGGTGGGCAGCGTACAATTAATAAACTCACCAAGGAGGCCGTGCTCGGTCAACTGCACGGGGTCCGCGAGGTCGGCAAAGCGCACCGTCTTCCCGGTCAGCATTTTGCGCTGCGCCTGTCTCTCCTCCATCGTCAGAAAGGGGACTTTGTTGAATCATGTGGCGTTGACCATCAGCCAAACGTTCGACAGAGGGAGAGTAGGGCCGCCCTCGGAAGGACCCATGAAGAAAAATTTATCTTTCCATCCGTGGATGGAAGAAGGTTTTTGGGAGATGGCCGGGAGCTTCTTTGCGCTCCTTTGGCTGAAGAAGTACCACCCGGTCATGGACCGGGACTCGGTCAGACTGGCCAACTAGAAGAGTGACCGAAACAAGTTCACGGTCGGAGTCTCTCCCAGTCGGCGGACAAAAATGATGAAGGCGTATATGCATCGCCACCCGTTCGGAGCCAGCTGCGAGGGGGCGATGCGGTAGACTTGAAGGATTTCTACTACTAGAGGATGAAGAGGAAATCGGAGCCCGGACTTTAGGGCGTGCTCGTACACACAGATCTCCCTCTTGTTCACGGTACTAGCCCATTCGTCGGGGGAAGGGAGCCGAACACGAACATCCGTCATCGGCTCTACGACCTGGTATACCCGGTAGATCAATGACAAAGCCGGTTCGGTCCTAATCTTACTCGGCACCCTCCATGCAGGGAGTGTGTCGATAGAAGGGACGGATGGTCGGCCGCCTCTCTGACGAGAAGCCCGACGAGTTGAGGTGCTAGCCGGGCGACCACGCTCGTCGGCCTCCGAGGAACTCTCATCGTGTTCCTCCTCTGGAGTCGGATTGGAAGCCACAAGAACGGCTTGTGGAGACTTTTGGACAATGGTCCCTACTCCGTTTCCTGCCGACTCTGAGGTCTCAAAATCGAACTCCCGGCTAATGGAATCTCGAATCCGTCCCGAGGTTTCGGGAGCGGTGGAGAATCCCTCCATTGAGGAGGACGACCTTTCGGAGGAAGAAGTCCGTGATTGGGCCATTCTCTTACTCACTTTCACTCGACCAGAGGGTGTAAAACTATTGGACGAGTGGGAACTACTAAGCATGAAATGACAATAAAAATGAAGAGAGGAAGAAGACTTACTGGTTGGAAGAAATGGGACTCCGAGTGCACGAAAGAAGCTTGAAGACTCGATGAATAGGAAGATCCGACCGTTCTGAGGAAACTCCGATTGCGACTCAACCAAATGGTCGAATGAATGAATCGAAGGAGTATTTATAGGAGTTGCGATTGAAAACCGTCTCTTCGGGTTCCGACCACGTGGTTCAGCGCCATTGGTTCTCGTCTGTCGCGCCAGACGCGACGTGACAGTCTGACGTCACGCGCAATAATGGCGCCCCTTCTCAAGATGATCAGATCAATTATAGCCGTCCGATGCGTTCGACCGTTCGAAGATGAGCGGCTGTCGATACCGCTCCTTGTCGAGGGGCACCGCCTCCTGGTGGCCGTCGGATCAAGGGTCGATCCGCGTCAATTCGAAGATCGACGATCGAGCGTGGTTGCGGAACTTGAGTTTAACGCCTCGAGCCCTGCGTCTCCATCAATCGTGCAGACGGTTGGTGACAACCGTCTCCCGCTCAGGGGCACTCGGAGTCAGTTAATACGGCCATCGATTTTGCAATCGGCCTCCTACGACGCAGGTTCCCTCACACTTGGTTTAATCTTGTTGCACTATCGAATTCGTTGTATCTGACAGCGCAACGGGCATCTGTTATGTAGGAAAAATCTCATCCATTTAAAATCTTACACGTGTCAAGCTTCACCTTTGAAGCCGATCGCTCGGAGTGTCTCGCACTCGGCTTATGAGGCATTCGGCATCCTGTATTCGGCCTCTCATGCGCATCAGGCTTATGACGACTAGTTATCATCATCTATGGTAGCGCTCGGAGTTATAGTCCTACTCGGCTACGTTTTTCAGTCGGAAGTCAGAGTCTTAATGTGATTATGCTACGTCCGAGGAGTCCCTCTCCCAGTCTGATACGACACCGACTATCTCGGCCGGCCATTACTCACACGTTGACACGTGTCAGTCCCAGAGCTGACCAACCTAGCTTCCTTGGCTAAGGTCTCCCATTCCTACTCGGAGTCTATCACATGGGTGTCCCACAGAGAGACACGTGGCAATCCTATTGGCAGTCTACTCCCCTGAGCCCTGGTACCTCCATGCTTCTTCCCAATCTATAAATAGAGGACAATCCCTCAAGGTAAGCCTAAGTTACAAGTTATTATCTCATGAGATCTCTCCATCATTCATCATTCTCGCACGCTCAAACTCTCTCATCGTCCCACTCTTTAAACTGGATATATCATTCTGCTATCTCTTGACTATTTACTTTGGGAATCTGACTTAGGCATCGGAGTGTACCCGGGCTTAGGCGCCCAACTCCTTTGTCTCATCTCTATGATTGCAGGTCATTCAGAGCGCGGATCGACGAGCAATTTCCAACCGTAACAGGTGGTAGTTGATGTTTTTTGAAAAATATAGGTGATAGGTGATGTTTTGAAACTATTATGAGGGTAACTGATTTTTTTTTTCTACCAATAATGTACTATCAAAGCAAAATGATTAAGTTTTTGGTAATCCATGATGACGAAGAGGAATATCTTCACATTGAACTTCGGGTGGGTGATAGATTGAAATCTAGGAATAGTTCGGGTATAGCCAGGAATTTGAACTATACAAACACATGTCATTTAATAAGAAATATCATTCTTTTTTTCTTTTTTTTTTTGTGCCTAACTCAATTATTGTTCTAAGTTGCTGAAGACCAAAGCCAAGGGCTTATGTTCATAAATCATAATTAGTAAATCAGCTGGTATAAACAATGATCTATTTTTGTGGCTTGATTGTTGAAGTGTTTGGCAACTGTGATAACTCAGATATTTTTTTAATTTCATTTTTATTGTTTTCGTTAATTGAGTGGGTTGATCTATAAACATCAACCTTTTGTCCAAGAAAGGTTTTCCCATTGGCAATGATAAATATTTTACTTCATATGTAACTATTACTCTTCTATATGGATGGTTGACTTCTTTTTTTTTTTTTTTGGTAATTTATCGATGGTTGACTTGGTAAGACTAATAGTTGGACATGAGATGTCCTATGGATATACCATATGTCAAATTTAATGATGAATCCTTACTTACCATCTATTTTTAACTATTTCTCTTTCAAAAAACTAGGGAAAGGGTAATGAGCTGAAGAGCTGGAGAGATGAAGAAAACAGTTTGGTGAAGAGATTCGAGGACTTTCATGGCGCTTGAATGGGACTCTGGAAACAGAGAAGGTTATCTCAGACTTTCAACATATAACATTTCTCTGTTCCCATAGTCTCATTCAAGCGCTATGAAGCACAACCTTCATTTAAATAAGACGAAAATCAATCTTCAACATTGAGGTATGTCGTATATTCTTTTCTTATTCCATTATATGTTGGGATTCCTATATGAATTTCAGGGTTTGTTTTTAGACACCCTGGATCCAGTTTTTCTTACATAACCATACCTATAACTAGATCTCTAAAAGCCATAAATAAGCAGGATTAACTAGATCTCTAGGTACCCACTCAAACCTGGCCCGTTTAATACCACTAATGAGGTCATGCATCTTAGGCTCTTTTTGGTATAATTTATACTTATGTTAATGATTTATTTATAATAAATCATTTATAAGAATAAATTATGAGTTATAAATAATAACCATTTAATTCCATTAGACATAAATAACTAATAATAGATTATCACAATAATGATAAACACCTTCTAACCTATTTGCAGATTTTAGGTTATACCAATTTATTTTAAATCTAAATAAATATAATAAATTATACCAAACAACTACATATGTTATAATATAGAAAAAATTTCATCTACACCCCATCAAAGATCGTTAACATCATCTACACCCACAAGAATGCCGAAACATCACCTAGGTCCACTTAACTGACGGAAATCATTAAAATTGTTGAAATACAATTTTACCCCTCAAGTAAAAATTTTAAAAAAAATTACCCTTTTGATATTAGTCTTAGGGAAGACCTGGCCAACTCCCATGTTTTACTTTTAATTACTACTCTGAAGTTTTCCTGTTCCAGTTGGATATCTCTTTTGTTTTTGTATGGGTTTAATTTCGCTCAAGGGTCTGTTCTCTGCAAGGAATGGAGTAAATTAAAGAGGAGAACGGTTCTTCCGTGAGTCCATTCTCTTCCGATAGATGTTGGGTTTCAACTTGATTTGGGAACAGGAAAAAAGCTCAAAGTCTACTTCCATGCTGTTCCGTTTCAGTGGATTTTTGGGAATCTGGGAATAGAGTTTCTCTGTAAAAACTGTAATGACGCAGAAAATGAAGGCGGTTCTTAGCAGGATGTTGAGTCTACTTCCATGCTGTTCTGTTTCAGTGGATTTTTGGGAATCTGGGAATAGAGTTTCTCTGTAAAAACTGTAATGACACAGAAAATGAAGGCGGTTCTTAGCAGGATGTTGTCTATTGGGGCTCCGATTTCCGTCGAGGATGATGATGTGGAGTTCTCGTTTGCAATGGAGTACGGTGGCCCTCCTGTTTCTTATAATCTTCCATGAGCTGCTCCTATCGATATCAAACGGATTCCAACCTGCCGCGGTGGTTGCCCCCGCCGTTGTCCGATAGAGTGTCCTTACCAGTTGTCAAGCCACTCCTCTCATCAGATCCTCTGAAGAAGAAACTGTCCGAAGACCTAACCCGTGGTTCTGAAGCTGACGTTCCGCCCGGGTCTTGTAATGGTAGTTTTCGAAATAGAGGAGGTAATCTCTCAAATATCAAAAGGGTATATTGGTCTTTTCAAGCTACAAAAAAGGTATTCTCGTCCATCAAAAATTCCAATCCACCTGACGTCAGCATCTAACGGGAATCAACTGATGGAGTGGACTTCTCTGATTACCACAACCAAAGTTAGTGGACCTAGGTGATGTTTCGACATTCTTGTGGGTGTAGATGATGTTAATGATCTTTGATGGGGTGTAGATGAAATTTTTTCTATAATATATTATATAATTAATTCTATAATGCATACCAAAGAGAGCCTTAATGAGCATAAATGAACCCTTTATTATTCACAAAGGGAAGGTATTATTGTTTCTTTACATTCCAACAGATAATGTATATGTCGTATTTATTATGACCACTTTTTTTTAATATTTGCTAATGTGATATGTTTAATGGGTTTAAAATTCCGTTGACAAATGTACCTTAATTTAACAAAGTTTAAACCCAAATATATTTTATTACCTATAAATAAAAATTAAAAAATTTTGAGTTCCATATTTGATTTGAAGCTCAGGTCAAATGCTCGTTCAAGCCCTAAGGGTGGTTACTTTGTGTAAAAATTCTCAAGGTTAGGACTTCTCACTCCTTAGCCCTCTCCCAAGTTTTCGCATTTACGAGACCAACACGAGATAATGACTGTCTTTGCAATTGCAACCCGAAGGCTGTTTTTTTATAACATTCTCTCGAAGTGATTTCATTGATTCTTGTTCGCTCAGAGTAGATTGTAAGCAGAATAGCGTTTGGGACACCATTTTGTTTTTTTTATCTATAGAAAAAAAATTTGGTTGAAAGAGTTCTCAATAAGCACCTTTAACAGAAACTTGTTTATTTTTTCACGTTCGTAAACACTTTTGACAAAGCAGAAACATGACTTTCGCCACCGTCCACCATCCGTCATTCATCTGAGCAGTAATGGAAGCATTTTTTTTATCTTTTTGTGTTGCCAAATTTGTCAATTTATTTTCTATAATTACTCTATGTGAAGAGAACTATTACCAAACACAGCCTTAAATGTCGACGATACCAAAACTTAAAGTTGCCCAACAATCCAAAATGGTTGAGTCCAGCTTTACTCATCAAAAAGGCTTATGAAAAGTAAATCAAAATGGAATGGAAGATATATATGGGGTCAATCACTACATGTGCTGCACGTGAATTGAAGGAAAGTAGGACCCATTATTTGATAATCTTAACCAATCTGATGATGACACGTCGTAAAGCAAATTTGGTCAGCATGGACCATCGTTTTTCATGCACGTGCCTTGTGTATGAAGGCAATATGTCTATGGTCCCTTCTCAAAACCCTAATCACTAAAGAGCATAAACCGGAAAAAGAGATTCCAAGATTAGGTGCAGTTTCTGGTTCCTCAGCTGGTTTTTAGTATGTGGACTCCGATACGGCCAATCCCAATCCGATTTCGAGGCAAATCAGGTCAGTTCAGGATGAATCCGTCATAAGAAACTCTAGAATCAGCTTATTCAATACCATGTTAACTCGAAGTGTTTCCGAGAATAGAGGAATCGGCCGATCCACCCAAGTCCATCCCTAAACCATGAAGTACCCGTAATAAGATTGGGAAATGTGGGACTCTCTCTCTCTCTCTCTCTCATGGTAGTTTGGCAGTTGGTATTTTTGGTCTGCCATCAAAGTGACCCTTCACTGGCAAGAAAAATAATAGGGAAGTTGACATGTTGAATGGGGTGGACAGGGATCAAACATATCATTTTCAACCATAGCCCATAGGCTACTTTCTGATCTTTTTTGGGATGCATGGGTTAAAGGCTTAAAGTTGAATGTTTCGTGGACATCCGAATGCATAGCAAATAAGGATATACCATTGAGTTGTTTTTGGTATCACCTAAAAGAGAGAGAGAGAGAGAGAGAGAGAGAGAGAGAGAGAGAGAGAGGGGGTGCTTTGTATTCTGCTTTTTTAAAGTCATTCATAAGGAGATTAATAACAATAGTTGATTCCTTAGCTTTGCAGGCTCTATGTAAGTCGTGCCTGATGGTTTGGTTCCTTGGTATGTGATGAAGTTCATGGATTACTCAAACTGGTGAGTGATGGGTGTCACTATGAAAAGAAAAAAAAATTATTTGAATGGGAAGCCAATAAATAAAATGTGATCATCCTTTCATCATTATTTTTTTTTTTTTTTTTTTTTTGACATCCAATCATAGCTTTCTGATAACATATTTCTTCACGATACAACATTAATATAAAGGGAACTAGGCGTCAACAGGCAACAACCAAAAAGGGCATTCCCAAATCATTATCTATGACTCTCTTTGGTTTGTATTATTTTTATCTATCATTCAGTTTTTCCCACTCAGGCTCTATGGATATGTTCAATTCATCGCCAAAGCTCTAATGCTATACCCTCCCTAGTAAATACCAATAACTCATAGAGTTCATGAGTTCAACTCTCACTAAGTCTAATTATTAAAAAGAAAGAAAAGTAAACGATTGAATTCAATCCTAGAATTTAACACATGGCCAAAATACATAAATTCTTAAATATCCAAAGGTTCAGATTTTAAGATCATTTTTTTATGGGTAGTTGTAAACCTTGACATATTATATTATTTAAATAAATATATTAAAACAAGATTATAAATTAATCTCGGGATAGCTCAGTTAGGAGAGTATCAGGTTGAAGATCTAAAGGTCGCGTGTTCGATCCACGCTCAGCGTAAATTTTTTTTTATTTTTCGATTCCCATTCTGCGTATTTTACAGACATGGCCAGCACAGCAAACCCCAGATTGACTATTAAAAGACCTAACCCGGTTCAGCGACTCTAGTGGCCCAGTCCGAAGCAAAAAACCAGCCTGCTAGTCCGGAGTCCCGGACTCCATACCCTCCTCAATCTTAAACTGGGCCTGTTTATTACGCAGTCTAGGGTGGACCTAAGTAACACAAGATTTTTTGAAGCTCATACATCCTGTCATACATAGTTCAAGTAATCGGTATCAAATTGGTCGATTTATATCAGTTTTAGAGATGACTTTCGATCTAATGCTGATTTCTAAGAGATTCTAAGGATTAATCTGATAATGTCCCAGATCGGCCGATCCAATCCATTCTGGTCTGGTCCGATACCATTTTTTTTAATATTTTTTGCCACGTGTCAATCATCGATCCAACTCAGAGGATTGCCATAAGGAAATCATATCTATGTTATGGGACTTATTCCAGCTGTGGATTAAATCGATACAGGCACTGGTTCATACCGATTCAGAATGGTGTCGGATAGATTTTGGAAACCACCGATACCGTATCCAGAACTTGGTTTAAAACCATGATCTTAACTATGGCCGGTCCAAGTGTCTTTTTTTTTTTTTATTTTTTTTTTTTATAGGTGAGTATGGCCAGTCCAAGTTGCACCCAGAAGCATACATATTTGTCATGCCCAATCAGAGCTAAGTTCCAGCTGTCTTTCCCCGACTTTTCCAAACAAGCCCGAACAAAAAAAAATAAAGGTTGGGACCATTGTTAGTTAAAACAGGAACGATAAAAATAAATAAATAAATAAATTAATTAAAAAAAAGGGATGGAATGGATTTTAAACGGAGCAAAATAAGAATAGTACAGTCAAAAAATTGTCAAACATTTCGAGAACGACAAAAAAATAAAATGGACGGTACAGGTTTTAAACGGATCAAATATAATACGGAACAGTGAAAAAAAAAAGGGGCAATATACTCTTATAAATTGAAGAATTATAACTAAATCAATGGAAATAGATGACATTTATGATGTATCTAAGAGAGAGAGAGAGAGAGAGAGAGAGAGAGCACTACTTCATGATGTCCGTGTACCAGGGGAGCCTATTGGACTGGGATCCAAATCGTCTTCTCCCTGAGATTCAGGAGGAGGGGCGGCGACCCACTGGATGGTCGCCATGTGGAGGTGGGATGAATCCGACCCCTCTGTTCGAGCCGACAAGTCGAGTCGACAAGTCGAGCCGACAAAAGACTATCGGCTCGAACGGAGGTGTCAGATTCATCCAACCCCCACATGGCGACCATCCAATGGGGTCGCCGCGTCTCCTCCCTGAAGTACAGAGAGGAGACGATTTGAATCCATTGGACTGTGGCTCTCTTTCAATCTGATAACGACTATTCCAAGTTGGGGAAAGGGATGCTTACTAGGTCCAAAGTTAGGACCACAGATGAGGAAGCGGAGCAACCAATTAATGGATAGTGGTGGCCTACAATATACATTTATTATGACCTACAGCCCATAGCCCACAGCCCACCCTAATGATTAATAAAGTAATGAGTTTAAAAGCAATTATGAAGAAATGACAACCGTTAATCCCACATCGGTTACATGTAGAATGTACTATGAATATTAAACGATATGAGATTAATCGACTCATTACTCATTAAAGATGCAGGTTAAAATACGGAGACTATACGATATGCGTATTAAACGCATTTTAAATGGCATGGCTTGGAGTACGGAGTATTTTAAAATATTTTTGAGGTCAATACGGCAATACGCATACTAAACGGTTGAGTATGATACGGCGTATGGTACACTTTTAAAACGAGTTTTAACTAACAGAGGTTGTGACTAATTTCAACTAAAAAGTTAAAAACATCTATGATCTCCAACAAAATCCGACGTTTCAACATCGTAAAAGTAAACGGATACAATGGGGCCTTATTTTATTTTGATTAAAGTCTTCTATAGTCATCTCATTTTAGTGTCGTTGCCTATGAGTGTAAAAAGAGAGATGGACCGTGGCTGTGGGAACCCTAATCACGATATATATATATATATATATATATATATATATATATATATATATATATATATATATATATATATATATATATATATATATATATATATATATCACCCCAAACCCTGAACCAATCCTACAATAGATCGGATTGATTTATCTCTAACCCGTGACGAACCAGACCAAGACCAGTCAACCGGTAATTGGACTCCTACTAATCAACCGGATTGATAATTGATCAAGCCAATAACATGGAATCTTACATGGATCGTTGAACACACATATCCTATAGCCATGGAGTACGTAATTGCCAAACTGAGCTTTGCAAGGGAATTAGTAATGCTGTTAATCCACCTTGAAATGTAATGAAAAGAACAATATACAAAATAGTTTGACAGAGCGCGAATATCATGAATAAGAGATCAACGTCAAGGGGTGCTTCTAGATCTGAGGATTAAATAAAGTTGATCAAAGACTTGCAATCACTCTCCATAACCAAATTATCAATGCAATCCCCCTATTGCTTGTAGCAAACAGCTCTCATAGCCAAGCATTCTTCTTGTAGAGCTGAACCAAAGGTCATAGGATTTGAAGCTGTAAAAACTAATGATTTTAGCAGAGTTCCGAAGGATATATCCAAACCACCTTTGAACCCTAATTGTAAAACCGACGCATCAGAGTTCAAAGAAAAAGATCCAATACGAGGAGGTTGCCACTGATCAAGGGGCCCTCTTCGGAGTAATGTTGTCGATCTACTCATTGGATGCAAGGTAGGGGGTGCAAACTAGCAGGGTTGGGCTAGATTTTTATTTTTTTATTTTTATAACCAATTTCTGCCCTAGATCCCTTTAACTCAGTCCTAGGTCGGGTTGGGATTTCTTAGCCCAGGCCCAGCCCTGTCAAGGTTTAGTCTAGGCCCAGATCTGTCGGTATATACTTCTCTCTCTCTCTCTTCTCCAAGAGATTGGTTACTGGTTTATCTTGTACTCCCATTTTCCCGTTAACATATAATATTATAATATGCCTTACTAGTTTGTAGATCTTCCTTCCCAAACATAAAACAAGCTTTCATAGAAGCCAAATGTTTGGGAGCTGAAAGGCCAAACCCTAAATCTAAAAGGAGAAGAGGAAATTAAACTGAGGAATGAGATTTTACATATAGGGAGAAGTTCTCTGTGGAGTGGAGCAGAAAATAGAAATAATAATGACTCAAGTGAGATAAGGTTACCGTAGTTCCAATACTTTTCTTCCCCAGATTTTAAAAAAAATCAATCATGAAGCAATTATGATTCTTTTCTTGTTCTCTTTTAGCAGGCAATTCAGATTTTCTATGAACCTCGGGAGAACTCGCCCCTAAAAGCTGATTAATAAGGTGAAGGAACCCAACTCCATATCAACTCATACCCAGTCCCTTATGGAACCAATGTGGGATAAGCACCAATAAGGCTGATAAGGGATTGTAACACAAGTCTTGCATCAGGTAGTACAAGTGGTAACGATTTAAAGCAAGGTCTTAGTTTCAGGTATCGGACATGGTATCGGCCATGGCCGAAAGCAATCTGGGTACGGAGCCAATGGTTCAGCAACACATGGCTGATACCAATAAAAAGAAAAAGAAAAAACAAAACTATAAAATAGCCAGTATTAGATTAGGATCGGTCACAGCCAAATCGATACGAATCAACTGATCCAATACCGATTTCAAAAACCATGATTTAAAGACTCAAGACCAGATCAGCCGCCATGATCCTTGAACCATTTTTCCACTGGTATGAGCCAGTATCTGTCAGTGTCAGTGTCAGGTGATTCAGCCAAACCAATCCTGGACCTCAAAACCTTGCCCCGCGCACAAGGGTGCCTGAAGAGTTCAGTTCAATCAATTGTTGTAGGGGTCCATGGTCGATCCATCTAATGAAGGCTGTGCTTCTTTCCTAATTCCTACGCATGAGATGCCCTACGATCCCAGTAATCTTCAGGAGAGGAATGCGGACCCCATTTGATTCCCTTCTAAACACCCCATGAGATAGAAACGTAAAGGTATAGTTCGGAGCTGTTTGGACTTTGAATAAGAAAAATCAATATCTAATAATAGCCAAATAGTAATTTACTCCTTGGTTCCCAACCTCTATATTCTCTGCTGCCTCCAAAGTTTCGGTTCTCCGGATACAGTACCAACCGTGGCCGAAACTGAGCTGGATCAGGCATGGAGCCAATGGTTGCATGTCATGAGGCCCATATCAATAAAAAAATATGAATAATCTGCAACAGATCAAGATTGATCATGGCCAATCCAATAAAAATTACTAAATCATACTAAATCATGGTTCCCAAAAAAAAATCTTTCCCAAAAACACGGTTAAAGTTCCATTAATAACTAGTTGTGTAAGATCATTACAGTTCACTGGCTTCCAAGTTCCAACACCAATAATATTCATAGAAGCAGATATATACAAGGTTACACTATCACATGGCTTTAGACCTGAAACAGATCTCGGATCTAACATATAAAAGAGCCTCAGATTAAAGTCAAAACCACAACACCGAAAGGAAAAGGGGAAAAATGACCTTTTTATGTTCTTCCTCAGCTTGTCATTTTCCAAACACGCATTGTAATTGATGATGGTGGCCAAACTTGGAAAATTGTGTACGCTGGCTCAAAAGAGCACTTGAGATTTAGATTTTCATCATTGAAGGATCATCTAGCCTTCAATGCTGCAGTCACTAGTACCTTCGACCCGGAGGAGGATATCCCCCAGAATGTGGAGGATATCCCCCAGAATGTCGCCAGTCACTCATTGGAGAATCTCTATATGACAAAGGTGGTCTTGGCTCTGGAGTTCCATAATGTGAACCTGCAAATATACAATTATGCTCTCAGCATAAGCCTTACTTGGGAAAAGACTAAAGGAAAGACATGAACTGAATTAGAAAATGGAACTAAATATGCATAAAATATGAATACTTGAGATTTCTTTTTTGCGCCCCCGTCTTCCTTTAAAACGAATAGAATATATCATTCTTAAGGAAAGCTAATACTCATTTTCAACTTTGAAACATTCTAATTGGATAGGTCACAACAGAAACTGTCTGATTTGTCATCCAGTTTATCTAGCCAACATTGCGTTGATTCAGCTTTACAACTCTTATTTGGCAATAGCTTGGAGTCATGCAAAAATTTTCATCCTGTTAAAGACAAACCATATTCCAAGGTCTGATCTCAAACTAATGGTTCACATCTTACTATTGTAAGTGCAGACTTTGAGGAGCTAGAGCCAGCAGTTTTCATGATTAGATAATGAAGTACTTTAATTATGTTCAGTTGACCATACTTTCCCCCATTCCCACCTTAAAATAAAAAGTTAGTTGAACCAATGTGAAATAGCAGTATAGTGTACTGTACCATGGAGAGTAGTCAAATCAACCATTGGATTGTTAGATTGTTAAAATAGCACATATGTGCTAAAAACAGGAGTACAAGTTTTGCCAATACAACTGAAAACTGGATTTGAATGTTTCATAAGAACAAAATCTGAAATTACTAATTGTCAGAATCTCGCAGTCAGAAATTAAAATGCTAAAAATGAGAGGGTTATCAATTCTACCATCAAAGGTTGGGAAGGGACCTTGTAGAGATAGGGGAGGTCCCCTTGAAGCCAGAGAAGCAGAGGGAGAAGGAGGTTCACCAAGGTATCTACCAGAACTGTTGTATGAGAAAGGAGCCCTCGGACTTCCAGCGTGAGGTCTGTATGAACCCATATTTCCAAGGTTGGGACTATAGTAGGGATCAACCCTACTGAAGAGATCATTCCCACCATCTCTAGGTAGAGGACTCCTTGCATAATTCATGTCGGTCCCATAAGAACCATCCCTTGGGAAAGAAGGAATAAAATCACTTGATCCTGAACGGTATCCGCCAGGTGTTCCATGAATACCAGCCCCAGGATATGCTGAATGCACCTGCAGCATTCTAGAAACATTAAATTGAACTATTCATTCAGCGAGGAAAAAAAACAATTGCACTACTCAAAATGACGTTTTCCATGAAAGAAATATCACTAGGAAGCAAGCAAAAAGAATTCAATGCAAATACGCATACAGAAATGAGTTTAAAAAAATCAAACACATCAAACCCACTTTTATGAACAAATTTTCTCTAATATCTATATAACACAAATCAACAATTTAAGGAATCAAGTTCGTATCAGAGTTTAAGAACAATATTTCTTACATTCCTATTTACTAGTAACTTTAATGTAGGATCAGTCCCCAGCTCAACAAATTAGGAACTAGCCTCACAATAGGATCGATGAAAAGTAAATCATGGACAGTACTTTCTCTCTTTTTGTGTATGTTTTTTTTTTTTTTTTGATATAACAAGAAAAGGAAAAGAATCAATAGGTGGAGGGAAGAAGGGATGGAAGAAAGGTAGGGGAATATGACCTAAGGCATCTCACATAAGGCCTGGGCAGCTTCTCACCACCAGAGGTCTCTCACCTCGTGAGTCTCTCACTCATCTGTCTCTCACAGACATGGCATAAACCAAATTTCTTTCATTCCTTCAGATCTATCCTTTGGCCTAAGCCTTACATCACTTTAAATAGAGCTCAAATTGGCTCTTAACATGGAAAGGAATTGACAAAGGAAATTAACTAACTTAGAAGCAAACTAATTAGGAAAGTAATTACTAAAGGAATTGAAATATATTGGAGATAACTTCCTACTATAAAAACTAAACAACATCATATCTTTCCTTGATTGCTTCAGCAACATCACATCCTTCTAAGATTGATCTTTCCAATCAAATGCTTTATTTGATTTTGCAAGATCTGATTTTATCTTGTGAGATCTGATTTGATCTTACGAGATCTTGCAAGACTGTGTGAGATCTTATGAGATTGTGTAGGATCTTGTGAGATCTTGCGAGATCTTGTGACTTGATCTTGATGTGATCTTGATTTCCATTCGCATGGGCTGAATAATTCTGCATCAACTCTCCCCTGCTCAAAAAAAAAAAAAAAAACTCGACCACGAGTTTTGAATCAGTTGAGCACATATCAGAGTGAGTATTTTTTTTTATTTTTTATTTTGTTGTTGATCTCCACCTTTTTTAAATTCCTTGGCAAAACCTGACTCTGATACCAAATAATGTAGGACCAGTCCCCAACTCAACAAATTAGGAACTAGCTTCACAATAGGATCGATGAAAAGTAAATCATGGACAGTACTTTCTCTTTTTTTGTGTATGTGTGTTTTTTTTTTTATATAACAAGAAAAGGAAAAGAATCAATAGGTGGAGGGAAGAAGGGATGGAAGAAAGGTAGGGGGATATGACCTAAGGCATCTCACCTAAGGCCTGGGCAGCTTCTCACCACCAGTGGTCTCTCACCTCGTGAGTCTCTCACTCATCTGTCTCTCAGACATGGCATAAACCAAATTTCTTTCATTCCTTCAAATCTATCCTTTGGCCTAAGCCTTACATCACTTTAAATAGAGCTCAAAATGGCTCTTAACATGGAAATGAATTGACAAAGAAAATTAACTAACTTGGAAGGAAACTAATTAAGAAAGTAACTACTAAAGGAATTGAAATATATTGGAGATAACTTCCTACTATAAAAACTAAACAGCATCATATCTTTCCTTGATTACTTCAGCAACATCACATCCTTCTAAGATTGATCTTTCCAATCAAATGCTTTATTTGATTTTGCAAGATCTGATTTTATCTTGTGAGATCTGATTTGATCTTACGAGATCTTGCAAGACTGTGTGAGATCTTATGAGATCTTGAGAGATTGTGTAGGATCTTGTGAGATCTTGCGAGATCTTGTGACTTGATGTTGATGTGATCTTGATTTCCATTCGCATGGGCTAAATAATTCTGCATCAAACTTCCTAGAGTTTATGTAACTAGTTAGTTATGATAATTAATTTAGGAAAAAGAGTAGATGTTATTATATGAGTATGTGTCGGCATAACCAACCCCTTTGCATATTCCATTAAAACAATGAAATCTTTTAGCAAGTGGAAAACATCTAATTTAGCCAAAATATTCTTATGGTGCTAAATGTTGGGCAGTTAAGAAGCATCATATAGATCAATTTAGTGCAAAGAGATAAGGATGGAGATGGATGTGTGGCAAAACTATAAAGGAAGCATTATAGAGATAAATTTATTGTAAGTGAGAAGAAGATGGTGAGATTGGATGTGTGGAAAAACTAGAAAGGATAAGGTAAGTAATGATCGTATTAGAGCTGATTTGAGAATCGCACCGATACATAATAAGCTACGAGAAAGTCACACTTGAGATGGTATGGCTGTGTTCAACAGAGGCCTTTAGATGCTCCAATATGGAGTAGTGATTTGATTTAGCTCGAAGGATCAAAAAAACTCTAGGGGAGGTGGTAAGGAAAAAAATGCGTAGCTTAGGCCTTGTTTCAAGTTGTTAGCGTCAGCAATAGTGTCCAGCCTATAGCGCTATCGCTATATGGGTGTGGAAGTGTGGGGCCCATGTTAGAATGAGGTTTTCAGTTATATTCTTTCTTTCCTATATTGACTAGATCTCTTTCTCTAATTAGAATATGTAATTAGGAAAGTTTCCTATTGGTTATTCTTTCTGTTTTTTGTTTATCAATATAAATAAAAGATTATTGGAGGAGAGTGCGCAAGTTGGCTCTCCTCTCCCCAAGTAGTCAATTTCCTCTCCTTCCCTCTTTCTTCTACTTTTCTTATCTTCTCGTCTCTTCTACGGTGGCTGGGTTTCTGGTATTCTTTTATTTGCAACCTGTAACATGGTATCAGAGCATTAAGAATCAATTTCTGGGATCTTAAGCTCTGCGGTTTTGATAGTCTCCCACATCATCTAAATCTTCTGGTTGCAACAACCTTATGCTGCCTGTCTTCATACTTGACTGAGCTTTGCTCTGGTATTTTTTTGCTGATACAATGCTGCTGTGAGTTTCAGATCTAATCCAGATCTGGGTTCCTGCTTTGAGTTTCAGATCTAATCCAGATCTGGGTTCTGTCCTCCTTCCTATGACTGCTGATGCCACTGTGATCTACATCTGTTCCTACTAATGGTTGCTGCTGATTCCTGTCCACAAAATCTGGTTCAGATCTGACCCTGTTACCGTAGTCAACATCTATTTTTCTGCTGTTGCTTCCTGTTGTCACTATGCTTGAGATTTTTTTTACTGCTAATTACTGTTCTCCAAATCTGGTTATCATCTAACCCTGTTACTGGGGTCAAAATCTAGTTTACTGCTGCTGCTGTTTACTGTTGACACTGTGATCAAGATCTGGTTCAGATACACTACAACAGTTTGTTTTTCAATCTGCTAATGTTTCCTGCTGTTCCTGTGATTGAGATCAGCTATTGTTTCCTGCTGCTCCTGTGCTCCAGATCTGGTCCAGTTCTACTGCAACTGATTTCAGTACTAATTTTCCTAAATGATTGGTCAGATTTGCTTGAACTGCTACAATCATTATTTGATCTGAAATTCTCCCTTTGCTAATTTGGTTTACTGGATTGTGCCCTACTGTGTGGTATGTGTGCTTGCCTCTTTGCTAATTCATTAAAATTGAGTTGAGATATTGCTACTTGATATACTATTGATGGCTGAATACAATGATCATTCTGTAAAAATCACCTCCATCAAATTGAAAGGGGTGTCTAATTATTTGTTGTGGGCCCAAATCGTTAAAGCTCATATTCATTCTAAAGGGAACTAAAATACCTTACCGACGACCCTCCATCTGTGGATCTTAATGATCCCACATCTATAAAGACTTATGATGACTGGATACATGAGAATTCTACCCTACAAACCTGGTTATGGAATAGCATTGACCCCTCTATTGTTTCAAATGTAATGTTCCATGAAACTGCCAAAGGCATATGGAATGACCTCAAAGAGAGTTATGCACAGGAGAAAAATATCTCTCGGGTATATGAACTTTATGAAAGAATGTTCAATTACTCATTAGGAGACAAAACATCGAATGCATACTACAGTGGTTTTAAAGGTCTCCTTGAAGAACTTCAGGCTGTTCAACCTCTCACTACTGATCTCACACAACTCAAGGCCCAACAATTTAAATTTCATGTCGCAAAATTTTTAGCTGGACTTCCTCCAGAGTACCAAGCCTTCAAAACTGAGTTGCTGTTTGGTGAGAAGGTTCTTACATTGAGTGAAACACTCTTCCGTCTCCAACGGTTGATATCTTCAAGTAATCCCACACCTACACATGATAATTTTGCTTTGTATGCCAGACGAGGACAAGGATCCCCATCTAGAGGTCGTGGTAGAGGACATGGCTCCTATGGTCATGGCACAGAATGGTCAAGAACCGATAAAGCTAATCGGTATTGTGCTTATTATGGAAAAACTAATCATAATGTCGACAAGTGTTGGGCCAAGCATGGCCATCCTAAATGGGTTGAGGCATTGGTTGATTCTGTCTCCACGGAGGATGTTTCTGTACTGGCACCAGCTGCTACACCTGCCCCGGCTCCTCCCAATGCTACAGTTCCCCTAGCACAGTTTGATGTATTATCCTGACGAGTTCAACAACTTGAACAGCAGTCCTCTCCATCCACTTCTGCCACCCTGACCCACACAGGTATCAATGCCCTACTTTCCACCACTATTACTACTCTATGGATTCTTAACTCTGGTGCCTCTTGTCATATGACTAGTAAGTCTCATATCTTTCCTCTTTTAAGGAGACTGCTTCATCTATACTTGTTTTTCTTGCCGATGGTTCCTCCACGGGCCAAGGAATGGTTTCACTAACACCTTCCTTGACCCTATCATCCGTTCTCCATGTTCCTAAGTTACCTCTTAACCTTATGTCTATAAGTCGATTCACTAATTCCCTACAACACTAAGTAACATTTTCCCCTTCATATTGTGCTTTTCAAGATCTCAGGACCAGGGCAACGATTGGTGGGGGTTTTGAGCGATCCGTACTTTACTACTTGGAACATCATGGACCATCTTCTACTACCACAACAACCTCTGTTGTCTCAACCCCTCTTCAATGGCATCATCGACTTGGTCATCTGCCCCTTTCCCAACTGAAGACCCTCCTAGCTGCAAGTCTCCTACACAGCTTAACTGTGAGGCTTGCGAGTTAGGCTAACATCACCACACCGTTTTTTCTGCCCGTATTAACCCTCGTAGCTCTTCTCTCCTAATGTTAGTCCATTATGACATTTGGGGTCCATGTCTATCCCCAATAGACTTGGTTCTTGCTATTTTGTTACCTTTGTTAATGACTATTCCAGGGCGACTTGGCCTTATTTGCTTAAAGATAAATCTGAATTTCTTTCTGTATTTAAAGGCTTTTGCAAAGAGATCAAGGTCTAGTTTAATAAGAATATTCGTATATTTCGGTCTGATAATACTCTTGAGTATACTCCAGCAGCTATTTCTGATTTTTGTTTTGAAAATGGCATGATTCATCATACTACTTGCTCTTATACTACTCAACAGAATGGAGTTGCTGAGCATAAGAATAGACATTTGTTAGAAGTTGCTCGTTCACTTCCTTTTCATATGCATGTTCCCAAGTATTTTTGATGTGATGCCCTTCTCACCGTTTGTTTTCTTATCAATCAAATGCCCTCCTTTATTATTCACGGAAAGGTTTGCTTTTCTCTGCTTTATCTGTCTACTAAACTCTTCCCTGTAACCCCTCGTGCGTTTGGGTGTGTCTATTTTACCCACATCTTGCACCCTTAGTGTGATAAATTGTCTCCTTGGTCATTGAAATGTATTTTTCTTGGTTATTCTTGCACTCAGAAGGGCTACAAGTGTTATGACATGGTTACCCATCGCCGTTTTATTAGTACAGATGTGACCACCTTTGAGGACACACCTTACTACCCTCCTGCACACCCACCACCTCCTGCCTCCCCTACACCCTTACCACTTGTCCATCCCTTTGCGGCCACCCCTTCCCCACCCCCATTGCAGGCTTATCACAGCCGGCCCAAGCCTATTCCTAAACCGGATGCTGCTCTACCTGCTCCTGGTGCTGAGGTCTCTTTTGACCTTCCCATTGCACTTCGTAGAGGTACGCACTCTTGCACCCAAAAGTCTCTTGTTGCATATCCCATTGATCAATTTGTTAATACATTACATCTCCCTTTCCCTGCCAACAACCTTGTTATGTCTTTGTCTACTACCTTTGTTCCCACCACCCCTGTCCAGGTCTTGTCCCACTAAGGGTGGAAAGTGGCTATGAATTCTGAGATGGATGCCTTGCTCTCATGCTGTACATGAACTCTTGTTGATCTTCTGCCTGAGAAATATGTTGTGCGCTATCGCTAGGAATACACTGTTAAACACAACCCTGATAGGACAGTTGAACACCTGAAGGTTCGTTTAGTTGCCAAAGGGTTCACTCAAACTTATGGTGTCAACTATTTTGAGACATTCTCCCCAGTTACCCGTCTCAATTCGGTTTGGATTATTATCTCTTTGGCTGTGAACAACAACTGGCCTCTTTATCAGTTGGATGTCAAGAATGCCTTTCTTTATGGTCATCTCCACGAGGAAGTTTATATGGAACAACCTCCGGGGTATGTTTCTCAAAGGGGGAGTCTACTCGAGTATGCAAGCTACACAAAGCTATTTATGGCCTCAAACAATCCCCCCTGCCTGATTTGAGAAGTTTAGTTCTATTATTACCCATTGTGGTTTCTTTCCATGCTATTCTGATCATTCCATATTTATTTAGCGGTCGCTTTCTAAAGTGATTATCATAGCCGTTTATGTTGATATTATTATCACAGAAGATGTTGTGTCTGGCATTGTTGAAGTCAAGTCCTATTTAAACAAACATTTCCAAATAAAAGATTTGGGTCTACTTCATTTGGGCCTACTTCATTATTTTTTGGGCATTGAAGTTGTTTGTTGCAGTAAGGGGATTCTCAGAGGAAATATGTGTTTGATCTCCTGACTAAAGCTAGCCTCCTTGGTTCTAAGCCAACTGACACTCCTATGGATCCTCATCAAAACTTGAGACTAGTGAGGGCCCTGATTATATTGATGTCTATCAATACCGACGGCTTGTTGGTAAACATATCCATGTGTCAGTTAAGCGATTTGACTTGTCTTTTGCTATTGGGGTCATTAGTCAATTTATGCAAACCCCAAAGAAAATTCATTGAGATGCAACTTGTCGCATATTGAGATATTTGAAGAAGTCTCCAGGCAAAGGTCTAATTTATCGTTATCACAAACATATTGATATCACCGGATATTCTGATGTTGACTGGGTTAGAGCTGGGTGACAGATGCTCCCCCACTGGTTATTGTACGTTTGTTAAAGGAAACTTGGTTACATGGAGAAACAAGAAGCGAACTACTTTGTCCAAGTCCAGTGCTGAAGCTGAGTATCATGCTATGGCCCAAACTTCTGATGAACTTATGTGGATATGAAATCTTCTTCAGAAATTGGGTTTTCTAATAAATCACCCTATGACTATGTTCTGTGACAATCAGCCTGCTATCTATATTGCTAGCAATCTGACGTTTCATGAGTGTACCAAACACATTGAGGTTGATTGTCATTTTGTTCATGATGCTGTTCAGAAGAAACTGTTGGTTACTCCCTTTGTATCCTCGACAAATCAATTGGCAGATATTTTTACCGAACCCTTATTTGGTCTAGGATTTCGGCAAAATTGTTCCAAGCTGGGCATGGGTGACCTATATGCTACAGCTTGAGGAGAGTGTTAGCATCAGTGATAGTGTCCAGCCTATAGCACTATCGTTATAAGGCTGTGGAAGTGTGGGGCCCATGTTAAATTGAGGACTTTAGTTATATTTCTTTCCTATATTAAGTAGATCTCTTTCTCTAATTAGAATATGTAATTAGGAAAGTTTCCTATTGGTTATTCTTTCTGTTTTTTGTTTATCAATATAAATAACAGATTATTGGAGGAGGAGAGTGCGCAAGTTGGCTCTCTCTCCCAAAGAATTGATTTTCTTTCCTTCCCTCTTTCTTCTAGTTTTCTTATCTTCTTGTCTCTTTTACGGTTGCTGGGTTTCTGGTTTTCTTTTATTTGCAACCTGTAACACAAGTATGACCTCAAACAGAGCAGATTGAAAATGCAAGAATCCATGCTATACTTTCTTTGCATCAAAACACATAACAAACAAGCCATATCTCATTGAGCAAAGATCAACCGCCTAAACCAAAAGCCCAAGTTATCACTTAATCTATAAGAAACTATTTAGGGTCCCTGAAGAACTCTGTTCTGCGATTCCACTCTGTTTAAGATCATATCTACTGTGAACTCACAAGTACTCATTTTTTTCTTACCAGTTCAACCTATATCATATTCAGCCTCCCCCTTGTCCTTTTACAACCTCTAAATTGCAACACATTACTCGACCTCACTAATGCAATTAATTTCTTAATTTCAATTGTCCAGTCCATCTCAAATAGTACACCCATCTTGACAAATGTTGGCATTGTCACCATATCCTTGAATGTATTCATGCAACAATCATGGACGTTTCCATTTTTACATATTATGGGTATTTTAGTGATGGATGCTTAAATTCTGCCAACGCCCATCACTGCAAAGCGGGGTAAGGGCTGCATATATAAGTCCCTCCACAAAGCCCATAATGGCAGAAGCCTCGTGCACTGGGTACGCCCTTTTTAGTGACTGGTGTCTGAATTCCTATTGGTCAAGGGAGCATAAAGAGATAACAAAAGGAATACCTGATGCCTGACTCTCCACATTCTCCTATAATGAGGTCTTTTTTAGAATCTTTTGATTCTTGCAGATCGAATCAGACACTAATATCCAATAATAAGCAAATTGATTTGAAAAATCAGGACGAACATCTCCACATAAAAAAAATGACAAAATAGCCCTCAAAGCCCTACTTAATCTAGATAGAAGAAATTTGAACCTACATTTCGAATCAGCAACTTTATGGAAGGAAGTAATTTGAACCCTATATTTCGAATCAGCAACTTTAATACAAACATAATGGATATCACTTACCTCTCTAGGCCTTAAATGATCATAACTTGGTTGAGGTAGAGGTAAATGAGAATTCTGCCAACACCCTCTAATGGCTGCAACATAAGGCACAGTCATTAGCGTCTAAACATCCTCAGCACAAACAATACAAGTAAAAGACTACAAAAACATATGGCAAAAGATGAAACTGTTCTTAACCAAATGCAAAACTTGAAAAGCTAACCCGGTAAAGCTTCTTGGTTTAACATTGGAGGACTAGAATATGTATGGACGGAACTGTCATGGGAATATGATGAGAGATTGCTTCTTGAGTTGGAAATGGATCCAGCTCTCATTGCACGCTTCATGTCATCCAAGTGTTTCTCTGAATCTGCCCTGTTGAGTTCTGGAAACATAACCTTCCAAGATGAACTAGGCATTAGCAAAAAAAATGGGGGTATAAAAAAAGACAAAAGGAGAGAAAGGGATGCCAAAATTAAGATGATACAGCCAATGGGTACCTAAAGACTCTTATATAGTTATATTACCTCATCAAAGAACTCATCGGAACCACGCATGTCCTTGCTCATAGGCAACACATAATTAGCTGACAAATGCAGATTACATGCTAAAGTAAGATCACAGCTTGTTAACTGCAAGGACTTTAAATCCTTAGAAAAGAGCAAATAAAGTAATTGTTTAAATCCTAGAATGGAAATTTTGCGTGTATACCTAACATCTCATTTACTGCTTCTGCAGGTACCTCTTTTCCCATCTCTTTAAACCGTTTTTCTGCACGAAACTTCAGCTCTTCTGGTCTTGGGAAGATTACAACCGCTATCTAGTTTTGAGTATTTGAAGAAGGAAGAAGTAAAGAAAACTCCAGTTAGACCTAAAATTAACATTCAAACATTAATAATACTAAAAACAATGGCAAGAACTTTCTATAAGGTACCTTTCGATAGTTCACAAATGGCTTCAGTTTACGTTTACGAGCACTCTTGTAAACATTTGTCTGATCAAGAATGTAATTGCGAGGTGTCTTGGCAGCCCTGGATAAAAGGGTATTAAAAATCCCTGTAGCCTGATCCATCAAGCGCTCGAAACGTTCACCATAATTTTGCTTACGTAAAAGCCCTGGTACCTGCACCAAGCAACAATAAGTTATTGTATCACGCTGTGATAACAAAGAACACACACAAATACATGCCCACACACACACACACAAAAAATTGAATTAAGAAACAATTTTGGACACTTAAACACTACAAAGTTACACACCGGAAAATATAGAAATAGAAACCTTAGACCACAAACCTTCATTTGATCTAAAGCCAGATTCGTTCCAAGCAGAATATAGCATTTTTCAGGGTGTTCCTTGACCCATTTCTCTGCCCATGTAGTCTTTCCAGAAGCAGGCAGTCCAACCATCATCAATACTTCACATTCCTTGGGGCTGGAAAAACTGGGTCCCATTATTCCATTTCCATCCTCAAGTGCAGAAGCCCAAGTTTTATAGCCTTCTTGAGGAATAAGACCATCTTCAGAGCAGAACTGCAGCTGAACAACAACATTTTTCAACAGAATATGAGGAAACAGAGCAGACTCCCATTCTAACTTTCTCAAAGGAGAATTCACCACCCCAAGACCTTTTGGGCCAGCGTCAAATTGCTTGGCAGTACCCAGCCATTGCCCGTTCTTGGAGAAACCTACGAAAGCCAATGGATGATTCTCAAGGTTGACAGCACAAACAATTGTGTCTCCAACACCAAATTTCGTACCATAATCTGTAAACTTCCCTGCATTTGAGAATTTTCCTGTTCCTCCAAACCCATAACTGTGTTCAGTCTCCCCAAGGTTTCCCACAGCATCATCTCCTCTAGAAATGCCAACTCGAGAAACATGCTGCTGGTCAGAGGGAGTGTCCTCCATATCAACGGGTTGTGCAGAGACGATTTTGCAGCCAAAACAATACTTTCCTCCAGTAATTCCCAGATTAGCACGAGCGCCGGACCAGCAATAAGCAAACCCCTTTTCATAAAGGGCATGACCTTGAAGACCATTTCCTTCAACATTGAAATCTGATGAAAGATCGACAATTTAAAGCAATACGATCAAAATACTGAATAAAGAGGACAAATCAGTGTGGTTACATCTGTTTACACTGTTCGGATACGACTAAGCTAAGTCGAGTTGAGTTGATTATTATCTTTACGGGAGAAGCCTCTCTAGCAAGCGGAAAAGAAACACAGTTAAAATTTCATGGCGTTCAGATATTACCATTGGGTCATCTATATGGCATTGTAATGGAAATCTCTAATAACATGGGAACTCCACCGCTCGAACAAAGCACGAAAATTGGATTTTGTCCATCCATAAATAAAACCAAAATAACGGGAGCTTTATTTCCGGAATGCTCCGCGAAATAGTTAAAACCCTAATATTCAACTGAAAGGATAGATAAGTTCAGACGCGTGAACTGAATAAAAGAAGATAAAGAAAATTGTAGAACCTGGTGTGGAGAAATTTCTCGTCTCAAGAAATGAAAAAAGATTTTTCGGAAGAGACGCGAAGCGAAGAACAAAAAATACCTAAATTGCAGTCGGCAGGATTGAGAACCACACGCTGCTTCGCTTCCGATGGAGATGAATCAGGGACGCTGAGCTTCACCCTCTTCGATTCTGGTTCTGCTGCTTTCGGAGGTTCATGCTTCGTCGACGCCATTCAACCCCCACTATTTGGGATTTGGGACTCGGTAGCGTGAGGGTCCGATGAAGTTAACCTAAGCTTTGAGAAACACGAATATCATCAAATTTGGTAGCGCGACGAAACGTCGGAACAGAGTGGCCCCTGCGAAAATGCGTCATACAAAACGAAAGCAGGTTGCTCAGATATGAAGATGGAGTACAATGAGAACCATGTGATTACGTGGCACTTCTGTGTGGCTGCCGACTCGGAGTCGGTCCGACAATGAAAGGTCAAACTTTTTTGGAAAAATTACGCCAATCTTTCCATGGCAATTTTTTTGGTGAAATTTCCATGACAATTTTTTTTTTTGGTAAAACATGACAATTCATTAACTATGTATTAATCAATACCTTGGATTTTTTTTTCTTAAGGACCGGTGTGATAATACTCCATATTCATGATTCTATGGATTCTAATTTTTAAGGAGTCATTCTAGATTAGAAGCATATTTGATAAATTCGTTTGGATTTGAACTCCCACAGAATGAACCGGTTTCAAATTGGCTTCAGAAATCCAAATTTAAGTAAATAATACTTGTTTTTTTGTGCTGGAGCAAGTTTTTGAGAGAAAAAAAGAGTTCGACTCACTTGACTCTCACTTGACCACCACCGCCACCACCCACCACAGCCACCGCCACCGCCACAACCAACCACCACCACTACCACCACTGCCACCGCCACCACTTGCCACCTGCCACTCGCCACCCACCACCGCCGCAACCACCCACCACCACCACTACCACCACCCACCAACACCGCCTACCACCGCAGCCACTACCTATCACCACCCACCACCTGTAAGCACCCCATTTTTGTCATTTCCAACTGAACAAAGTCCTATTGGTGTGTGGACAACAAAGGAAGAGAGATGAGTAAAAATTTGATTTTTACTACGACCTCGAGGTAGTTTTCGGTGGATCCCACAACAAGGTCACAGGCTGTAATCTGCATGGATGTATAGGTCATGGAATTATCTTCGAAATGAGACCAGAATTGCTCAATTCTGATATCAAATGAAGAAGATATGATCATTTTAGTCGGATGATACGTACAAGGGAGGTTTCTGAAATTATCATAAATAATCCCAAGGGCTTTCATGCAAATTATCGTAAGTTAGATTGTTTGAATTTCAAATCATCATATCTTGATCATCCGACATCTGAATCATATGGTTTAAGTACCATTATTCCTTATTTTTAGTCCTCTTCAAAGTGGATGTGAAAAATCCCGGGTAGAAGTCACAAGTGGGTCCCATTGCAAGCTTTCATGTAAAATTATCGTTAGAACTTCAAAGCTTCATATCTTTGTCGTTCTACATCGAATTCAGATGATTCCAAGGCCATTATTCTTCATTTGTGATGTCCTACAAAGTGGATATGGAAAATATCGGGTAAAAGTCTCCGGAGGGTCCATGCAAAATTACATATGGAAATGGTCATTTAATCTTTGAAACTTCATATTTTGGTCACACCATATCCAAATCAGGTAAGCTCAGTTTCATTATGTTCCATTTTTAGTACTCTACAAAGTGGATGTAAAAGATTTCCGGTAGAAGTCCCCGAAGGATCCCATGTAGAAGGATTAGCCAAATTATCGATAATTGGTCTGCTTAAACTTTAGAAATTCATAAGTTGACCATTTTATTTTCAAATGAGGTGATTCAAGCTCCAATATTCCTCATTTTTAGTGTTCTACAAAGTAAACGTAGAAAATTTAGAATAAAGGCTATCGAAAAATTTCATGTGGAATGGCAATAGAATTAGCCCATGAAATGACAGAGAGAGAAACCCAGTCAATCCAGTCAACTCATCTCAACCCAAGCCAGTCTTGGCCCAACCCAATCAATCCAATCAACTCATCTCAACCCAAGCCAGTCTTGGCCCAACCCAGTCAATCCTTGTCAATCCGGACCAAATCTATTAGACCCATGTGTATGCATATTATGTATATTATACATATTATTAGATTATGTATTGCTTTAGGTATTATTAGATTGGGAAAAAGAAAAAAAAGAAAGAAAAGAGAGAATCCAAGAGAATAAGAGAAAGAGAGAGAAATAAAAGAAAAAAAGGAAAAGAAAAAAAAAAGAATTTTTACGTTTTCTAGAAAGAAAACGTGAAAGAAAGAGAAAAGAAGAGAAGAAAAGGAAAGAAAGAGAAGAAGAGAAGAAAAGGAAAGAAAGAAAATAGAAGAAAAGGAAAGAAGAAAAGGAAAAGGAAAGAAAATAGAAGAAAAGAGAAGAAAAGGAAAGAAAGAGAAGAAGAGAAGAGAAGGAAAGAGAGAGAGAAGAAGAGAAGAAAAGGAAAAAGAAAGAAAAGAGAAGAAAAGGAAAGAAAGAGAAGAAGAGAAGAAAAGGAAAAAAAAAAAAAGAGAAGAAAAGGAAAGAAAGAGAAGAAGAGAAGAAAATGAAAGAAAGAGAAGAAGAGAAGAAAAAGAAAGAAAGAGAAAAAAAGAGGAAAAAGAAAGAGAAGAAGAGAAGAAAAGGAAAAAAAGGAAAAAAAGGAAAAAAAGAGAAGAAAAGGAAAGAAAGAAAATAAAGAAGAGGGGGGACTGAGAATAGAAAGGGGATGGAGAGATAGTGGCAGTCATATAGAAAGGAAAAGAGAGGATTCTAAAAATAAAAAAAAAAAAGAGGAGAAAAAGGAGAAATAAAAGAGAGAGGCGTCCAGAATAGAGGAGGAGATTCAGATTGAGACCGAGAGAAGGAGAAGAGGAGAGAGGCGTCTAGAATAGAGAGGCGATTCAGATTGAAAAGGAGAGAAGAAGAGGAGGAGAGAGGCGGTGAGGTAAGTCTGCTTAGTTTTTTTTTTCTATTTTTTTGTTTTTTTGGTTTTGCAGCACCCCAACACCCGATAACACCATATCACTTGTAATCCTTGCGTCACTTTACTCACCACTCCAAGTCTCCATGCAGCCACTCTTCACATTCAATCAAGCTACCCAGATCCATGAAACCAGTCCACTTACCCATATTACCTTCCTCACATTAAACATGCATAACTCACCATGTTAGACCCTCCACTTGTTTGCAGGTCCCCACAACCTATACAGCACCTTGCATCCATCGATTTTGTCCCCACTTCAACTCACACCATCACCCGAATCACTCACAAGCCACTTATTGCACTATCAGCATATCACTTACTATTTCACTCTACATTACCCACCGAATACCCTCAACAATCCTACTGATCTAATTCCACTTGATTTGAATCCCTAATCCCACTGATCCCATGAATCTGATCTTGTCTAATCTAATCTCTACCTGTGATCCATCACTTGATCATGCACTATTAATCACGAGATTTAATTAAATCTGGTCCATTGGTATGTTAATGTTGATTGTCTTGATCATGTGATGTGAGCCGTTGGATGATACTTTAATTGATCATGTGATGATTTGATTGGTTTAGTGATAATTCTTTTATTTTTTATCATATGAGGGACATTAGATGAATTTTCATGTGGATTAAAATATGGTCTTTGGGTGAATTTTGATGTGATTAAAATTTGGCCATTTGAATGAACTTAATTTGACTAAGTGTGGCCATTAATCATGATTTTGGTGAAATAAAATATGACCATTGATTTTGGGACCATATGATGGTATTAAATTTGATTGATTGGATGATAATCTATTTTGATAATGAAATGATTAAAATGGGCCCTTGGATGATGATAAATGAATCTGAATGATTTGATTATTATTTTGGGTGATCTAGATTTTCATTAGGATTGATTTTAAATGAATTTGAATGGTTAGATTGTGTTTTGAATGATTTTAACCGTTGAATCTTGATCGTATGTGTTTTGAATGATTTTAACCGTTGGATCTTGATCATAAGTGTTTTTAAGCCATCTGAACCATTGGATCTTTATTGTGAATGATTTAAATTAATCTGAATGGTTAGATTATGATTTTGAGTGATTTGATCTGTTGAATTACCTTTTGAATGGTTTAATTGAATTTGAACGGTTAGATTAAATTCATGAATATTTTTTAAGTGAATCTGAACCATCGATCATATTTGGATGCACATTGCTATATTTGGAATACTATCACTGCTATATTTGGAATGCTTTCACATACCATATTTAATTTTTTGGAAAGATCAATAATTAGGGTAGAAAACCCTAAAAATGAAAAGAAAATAACAATTAGGGTAGAAAACCCTAAAAATGGAAAGAAAATAGCAATTAGGGTGGAAAATCCTAAAAATAGAAAGAAAATAGCAATTAGGGTACAAAACCCTAAAAATGGAAAGAAAATAGCAATTAGGGTAAACCCTAAAAATGGAAAGAAAATAGCAATTAGGGTAGAAAACCCTAAAAATAGAAAGAATACAACAATTAGGGTAAGAAACCTTAAAATGGAAAGAAAACAATAATTAGGGAAAATGAAACCCTAAAAATGGAAAGAATAATTAGGGCAAGATAAATCCTAGAATAAAGAGAATAATTAGGGTATGAAACCCTAAAAAATGAAAATCACAATGAAAATGGATAAGAAACCCTAAAAACCTAAAAATGGAAACAACAAAAATAGTAGGAATTTAGGTCTCATCCCTAGATCCTATTGACAAAAATAGAAAGAATTTGGTACACATCCTAAATAAAAATGGTAGGAATTTAGGTCTCATCCCTATATCTTATTGACAAAAATAGAAAGAATTTGGTACACATTCCACATCCGACTCTCACAATCATTTCGAACTACGTCGTACCTGATTTCTAGGGCACACCTTAGAATACGTAGGTAATTTGGGAATCCCAAATACGGTACAAAGCTACCCATCAATCATACATCCAGCATAAACTTTAACTTGAACAAAGAATCTAATTGCAGCACATGCATAAATTACTTCTATAATCTTTAATCACACAACCCATTTCAAACTATGTTTTGGACTTGATTTCTAGGATTGGAATACGTAGGCAGTTTGAGACGTCTTACACATCACAGATTCAGTCCAAGACCGAACCATCTTTGGTCCGGTTCACTGTATAATATTGTATATTATATTTGCTTTAAAACATGATTGACTGAACCCTAGGTTAGAATAACTTATCAACTTGGTTTAGGACATCGCCCATTGAATCCTAGTCATCCAGTTGACCAAGCACAATCGAAATTAGAGTCTAAGGAATGTTTAGGAGGCCGATATTGATCGGACGGTTTGGGTGTCTAACACTTTCCCATAACTGTACCCTGAATACTTATCCAATCTCTTGTAAACCAAAGAACTGATACATTGGGTCACGAATCAATAGAAGTCTTACCTTAGGGTGAGGCTACATTTTTCGAGGTCCTAGACCTTAATCTAGGTGGCGACTCTAACAGAACAATTGATCTTCATCGATACATGATACACATTCATCCCGAGGAGGATCATCGTTTCTCATTGTCCTCACACCACCCACCACCGCCACCACCACCGCCACCGCCACCCACCGCCGCCACCGCTACCTCCACCACTGCCGCCACTGCAGCCATCGCTACCTCCACCACTGCCGCCACTGCCGCCACCGCTACCTCTACCACCGCCACCACCACCTACCACCCATCACCCACCGCCACTGCCACCACCCATTACCATCACCACTACCATTGCCACCGCCACCACTGCCACCGCCACCACCACCACCCACCACTACCACCACCATTTTTCTAGACTTCGATTGGGGAATAATGTTTATCAAACATGATTCTGTTCCAAAGACATTCTATAATTTATTCCAAAAAATGTGTTATCAAACATGTTTTTACTCTCAAATAATCTTGGAGTAGCCTGAAGTAGAATCCATATTTTGAACCAGAATCCAGAATCCATAGCAGAAGTTTTATCAAACACAGCCTACATGTACCTCTTTTAAAAAAATAATATTTATAATACATTAATACACTCCTAACGTAGACATAGACTTTAGTTAGTTTTTCAAAATACAAAAATACCCTTATTTCTATTGAATTACCTTTCGTTAAAATACTCTCTTCTCCCTAGTGGTTTGCCCAAAAGACAAATACCCTTAAACTTTTCAAATAATTACAATTGTCTCCCCTACAAGCACTATTAAAATACAACTAAACCCATGCCGTTAGGTATATTCCATTAGATACTGACGGTGTAAGGCTAATATTATTGTAATAACCAAACTAACCCTTTACGAAGGTGAAGTACTTGTTTTACCCTTATTGCCAAAAAAAAAATTCTAATTCTGCCTCAATCGTTGCAGCACTTGAGGGCTTTCTTGAAAGTCCTGGATTGCGGCCATGGAAAAAGGTACTAGGAGGAGGTACCATTTGCTAGTGGCACTCGGCCATCATAGGGATTTGAGTAGGAATCTTCTTGAAGGAATGTCATCATAATCAATAAAGCAGATTATTGAAGCTTGTCGATGTTCCAATCGAATAGATACAGTAACAAATTGAAGAAAGAAATATGTTGTGTCACCAATCACATTTGAACACAAAATTTGAGTCTCAGCAAGAAAACTCCTTCATTGTCGCCATTTGTTTGAAGAATAATCAATAGATAAAAAAATGAACCATCACTACCATCGATTAGATACTCAGTCTGGAATAGGGAAAATAGAATTGTTAGACTGGTTGGCCTACAAATCTATAAAACACAATGATTTCAATATGAACATTAACATAGTAAAGAATATGATCACATACCTCTTTGAATTTAATTTTCCTTTTTAGTCTTGAAGTTTTGATCACAATCCCTCCATCACAGTCTTCCACAGCCTCCAGAAGATATCTTAGTTCTCTTGCTAATGGGTGCAGAGAGAATTCTTTTAACTAACTGTAGCTGTGGGGATCCTGATCCAGTATTTATAGAATACTATCATAACCCTAATTCCCTTTTTACAATAGAATTAGGGTTATCTATCTCAACCATGTGACAAACCAACTGAACCGGTTTCACCATGTCAATCAAACTCTCGTTGAACAACTAATTTAGGTAATTAATAAAGCCCATAATTACAACAAGAATGTCACCATCAGATCGATTAAGGATGATCATTGCTGTCAAAAAATTCGATCGGAGAAGAAGATCGTAGGAGAACAAAAAACATGTCGTTTCTCTATCTCAAACTTCCTTCAGAAATAAAGGTCAAAATCGCTGGAGAACAAACACTTTAAAGAATGAGCAGAGATAAAATTTACAGGTTGAGATCAAAAACAATAATGAATCGCCATTACTGTTGTGATCGAAGCAGAATAGAGGAACCAAAATGATGACCACCTAAAATTACAGAAGAACCAAAACCCTAAGGTTGGTCTTTGTGTCACACCCCAATTCTGCACCATTCAAAACGGTGTGATGAACCGCTATAAACCAACGGTTCAACCATGATCTCTAATAGGCAGTATCCATTAAAAATAAAACCATGCACTTCCACAACCATAATCAGAATAAATACACAATGGCGGAAGTCTTATAGTAAATGAACTGAGCATTTTAAATGTAATAATCATAATTAAAATATCAAATTATTATTGTATCAACTGAGCCATAAATAAATAAAATATCAATTACATCTTTTATAAATCCAAATAAAATCCTAATAGAACACGCATGAGTTGCACTCGCATGAGGGGTCATGCGTATCCTCTAAGTCTTCAGCCTCCATTGCAGCAACACACGCATACACCGAATTATTTATATAATCTGTAACTGTGGTACCTGCATCATCAACTAAAAATATTCGACGTCGAGAGGGTGAGCACACATCATGGCTCAGTGAGCAAACAAAATAATGTAACAAACATATGCATGCATTCAATTCATATCTTTGGTCTGGTAAATAAGTTTGCAATGTCCTATAGAAAGGATAGGTGGCCAAAGATCACGTTTATTGACACCGCACCTCTATACACGAGTGTGTGAAGCCGCCCAAAGGTAACGTTTATTACCGACTCACATGCACCCAATCATGGACAATGTACATACAAAGGTCACGTTTATTGCTGTACCCGTTGCCCATACCAACACGTAAGCCCCTGCTGGCGAGGGCTCGCAAACTGGGTCCTAATGCCAATCAGTGTATCCAAGGCCTCACCCCAGCATCCCTCAATATGTTCATAGAGATAGGGCTAAGGCCCCCTGGCAGAGTCAGAGACTACACGGTCCGAGACCACCTCCCCTCATACCCTACGACGTAATAGTTCAGCTAAGGTAATGGCGATACGACGATGTCAGTGGACAAGACTTGAGTTAGAGATAGAGCTAGAGTGATGAGGCCCCGCCTATGACACCTCCCCTTGATACTCGCTCGCATCAAGCACACCAACCACATACATACATCTACATGCCTATTCCTATCATCATCATCATCATCATCATGTCATAAACAATAAATAAATATACATGAACAGTAATAATAGAAATATTGGATAACATGTTGAATGCACATAACAATCATACACGCATAAAATCATTTATAGCATTGGACTCAAGAATAAAATAGTTTATTATTAACCAATTAGTTTAGGTCTTGTTCCCTCACCTTTACTTGATCGTGAGTCCTCTTTCAAACTTTAAGAATCAACTATATATCGATATTATATCACTAGAAGACCTAATCAAGTCGATAAAATTTAATTAAAATTAATTCGGACTTTAAAAGCATGCTGTTAACTAGGGGTCGATGTTAGGGTCGGAGGTTTCATCGACCCTGGGTGCGACCACCCCTATTCTGGACTTCCCGAACACTGGGGGTCGATGATCAGGGTCTAGTAGGGTTGATTGGCCATCGACCCCTGTGTGACCCCCTGTGGGTTTTGTCGATTTTTCATCCTACAGTCCATTCTTCGTGCTTGGGGTCCTATGGCTTGCTTCTACAATCCATTCCACACCTGTTCTATGGCCTAGAACTGTAGTTCATTCACCTAGATGGCTTTCATGATTTCCCCCATGGTTTTCCATGAAAACCTAACCATGGGTGGATGATTTGGGTTTCTCCTAGATCATTCCCTCTTCTCTATCTATTCTAAGGTCTGTAGAATTTCATGGGGATAGTATCCATACCTGAGAATTAGGCTTGTTTCTCTGAAGCCTTCTCCTTGATCTTCTTCTCCACTTTCCTTCTCTTCTCTTTTTCTTCTCTTTCTCTTCTCTTTCTCTCAATCCAATTAGGGTTCTAAAAGGAGTGAAAGAGGCTTGGGGACGTCCTATTTATAGAGTAGAAACTCCCAAAATAAGTCCCATTGAGATTAAAAAGGAATCCCATTGAAATTTGGAAAGTTTCCGAATCACGGTTTCTGTCGTCAGACTGGGGGTTGATGAGGGGGTCAGAGATCCCATCGACCCCTGGTTCTTAAAATGTCCGACCCCCGGTATAAAACTGGGGGTCTGACTTTTATACTGGGGGGTCCGACCCAGCCTTGCTGGGTATGCGACCCTCCCCCTTATTTTTGTATTTTTGGGTCAGTTTAATACCTGGGATCATGATCTCCCTTACGCACCTGATCCATTTGGCTCGACCATGATGGGTAGACCTGGTTCAAGGTGATAAGACCGGGTTAGTTCGATACGGGTCTTACAACTCCCCCCTACTTATAAAAATTTCGTCCCCGAAATTATACATACCTTCCGAGTCAAATAAATGAGGATATTGCTTTCGCATAGCATTCTCTTCTTCCCATGTAATTTCTTCCATATCTCTACTTTTCCAGGTGACCTTAACATAATAGATATCACGGTTGCGTAGTCGTTGAACCTTCCGACTAGTGATTTCAGTTGGTGCTACTTCAAATGTCAAATCTTCAGTCAAATCAGGTAAGTCTATTGTCAAAACGTGTGTTGGATCCTTGACATACTTCTTCAATAAGGAAATGTGAAATACGTCATGCACACTTGACATAGATGGTGGTAGTGCTAACTGGTAAGCCACTTTCCCACGCATAGCTAGAATCTCGTATGGACCGACATATCTTGGACTTAATTTCCCTTTCTGTCCGAACCATTTCAATCCTCGCATAGGCGATACTTTTAAGAATACTTTATCACCCATGACGAACTCAAGGTCTCGGCGTCGGGTATCGGCATACTGCTTTTGACGATTCTGAGCTGTTCTCACTCTTTCTTTGATAATGTCGACCACTCGACAAGTCTCTTCAACAAATTATGGTCCAACAATACAACGTTCTCCAACTTCATTCCAAAACAAAGGAGTTCGACACTTTCTGCCATATAGTGCTTCATAGGGTGACATCTGTATAGTAGCCTGATAGCTATTATTATAAGCGAACTCAATCAGTGGTAACTTTTCATCCCATGATCCTTTGAAGTCAATTATACATGCTCGAAGCATATCTTCTAGAATCTGAATTGTATGCTCCGACTGTCCATCTGTTTGTGGATGGAATGCAGTACTAAACTTCAATGTTGTACCCATAGCCTTTTGCAATCCTTCCCAAAAATTTGAAGTAAATCGTGGATCTCTATCGGACACAATACTTTCAGGTACACCGTGTAATCGCACAATGTTATCCACATACATCTTAGCTAACCTCTCCAGTGTATATTGGGGTCGTATAGGTATAAAGTGAGCTGTTTTAGTCAGACGGTCTACAATTACCCAAACTGCGTCAACTACTCGAGGAGTCAGTGGTAATCCTGTGACGAAGTCCATAGTGATGCAGTCCTATTTCCATGTCGGTTCCGGTAACGGCTGTAACAGTCATGCCGGTCTTTGTCGTTCAGCCTTTACTTTCTAACAATTTAGGCATTGAGACACGAACTTAGCTACATCTGTTTTCATTCCTCTCCACCAATATAGTTTCTTTAGATCATGATACATCTTAGTGCTTCCAGGATGTATCGAATAGATGGTGGTATGGGCTTCTTTCATCAATCGGTGTCTAATGTCCACACTTTCTGTTTCGGGTACACATATTCTTCCTTTGTACTTCAATACCTTTTCTTCGTCCAAGTTGAACTCAGGGTTAGTTCTACCTTTTTCGATGTCTTCTTGTACCGTTCTCAGGTAAGGGTCTGATTTGATAGTTGTCTTCACTTCATCAACTATATCTGGTATAATTTTCAATGCGGCGAACATATTTGAAAACCGATGAATAAACCCTTGGTTGGCTGATCCATCTGGTGCATCTATCACAAACTGCTCGTTACCGTGCTTGAATACCTTTCTGGTAGTACACATTATGGCAATTATGCTAATCTCTCCTTGAGATTTTATCATTGTCTTTCTACTCAATGCATCGGCTACTACATTAGCTTTCCCTGATGATACTGGATATCACAATCATAGTCTTTTAATAATTCCAGTCATCTTCTTTGTCTCATATTCAACTCCTTCTAATTAAATAGATAAGTAAGACTTTTATGGTTTGATTTAATCTGAAACTTCTCCCTGTACAGATAATGTCTCCATATTTTGACAGCATGTACTACTGCCGCTAGTTCCAAATCATGAGTGGGGTAGTTCTTTTCATGTGTCTTCAGTTGTCTTGAGGCATAAGCAATTACTTGTTCTCCTTGCATGAGTACACATCCTAATCCCAGTCCTAACGCATCGGTGTACAAGATAAATGGTTGTCCTAGAATCGGGATGGTCAAGATTGGAGCTGATATCAATCTAGCTTTCAAGGTTTGGAAACTCTTCTCGCATTTGTCCGTCCAGACAAACTTCTCGCCCTTCTTAGTCAAACTGGTAAGAGGTACGGCAATTCGAGAATAGTCTTCCACAAATCATCGATAATACCCAGCTAGACCGAAAACTTTTAATTTTCGCAACGCTCTTCGGTGCTTCCCACTTCACAATAGCCCGATCTTCTTTGGGATCTACTTTAATTCCTTCAGCGGATACAACATGGCCTAGAAAAGCGACTTTATTTAGCCAAAACTCACACTTTGTAAATTTGGCGTAGAGCTTCTCCTTCCGTAATCGCTGCAGAGCAGCGTTTAGATTCTTTATATGAGTTTCCTCATTTTTGGAGTAGACCAATATATCATCGATGAATACAATAACCGACGTATCTAACATATCATGGAATACCCGATTCATAAGCTCCATAAAGGTTGCTGGTGCATTCGTCAATCCGAAAGACATGACCAAAATTCATAATGTCCATATCTGGTCCTGAATGCTGTCTTGGGGATATCACCATCCTTAATCTTCAGCTGATGGTAGCCTGACCGAAGATCAATCTTTGAGAACACTTTGGCACCTTGCAACTGATCGAACAGGTCATCGATCCGAGGCAATGGATATCGATTCTTGATTGTCAGTTTATTCAGTTCTCGGTAGTTTATACACAAGCGAACGCTACTGTCCTTTTTCTTCACGAATAAAACTGGCGCTCCCCATGGTGATATGCTAGGGCGAATGTAACCCTTGTCCAGCAGTCCTGTAGTTGTACTTTCAATTCCTTCAGTTCAGTAAGAGCCATTCAATAAGGTGCTTTCGATACTGGTGCGGCTCCAGGTATAAGATCTATAACGAACTCTGTAGCTCGGTCGGGTGGTAATCCTGGTAATTCTTCAAGAAATACATCTGGATAGTCACACACGACATCAATATCTTCCATTCGTGGTGCTTCCTTGGTAATGTCAACCACAGATACTAAATAACCGACTGCTCCTTTCTCAAGGCACTTCTTAGCCTTTAGCGCCAAGAGTATGAGCTTTCATTTTCGGGGAAGTTTCGTTCCTGTAAAACTGAACTCGGTTCATTCCTTGTCTTTAAATGTCAGCTTCTTTTCAGCATACAATAGGTTTACAGAATGCCAAACTAACCAGTCCATTCCCAAGATGATGTCAAAGTCTGCCATCTCAAGTTGGATTAAGGTTGCATCCAAGGTCTTTTCATCAATAAGAACTGGACATGGTCCATAACCTTTTTCTAACTCCATTTCTAATCCCATAGGTGATCGTACAAGTAGTTTGCAGTCTAAGGATTTAAGGGGTAGATTTAACTTCTTTCCAAATGTCACAGATATAAAGGAATGAGTAGCTCCTGAATCAAAGAGTACTCTGGCGAGAATGCCATTAAGAGGTACGATACCTGTGATTTGTTTTGGTTTAGTCTACATGCTCATACAATGTAATACAACTAACAAAAATGTAAGTCATACCTGTAACCACATCAGGCGATGGGGCAGCATCCTCGGATGTAACCGCGTAAACTCGTCCTTGATGTAGCTGCTTCTTGGGCTTAGGACATTCCCTTGCTATATGTCCCACTTGGTTGCAGTTAAAACATTTATACTTTCAGTAGTTGGCTTATGTTGCTGTTGAACTATGGGGATAGTCTTGGTCACAACGGTAAAGCCTTGAGCACGGAAGGGTTTGAATGTCTTGTTATTCCCTCCATTATAAGAATTTCCAGCTGGCCTTTTTATACCTCTGTTTTGCATGAAATAACTCTCCTTCTGGCTCGATTCTATAACTCGAGCAATTTGTGCCGCTTCATTATAGATTTTCTTTTCATGTCCCAGAACATGCTCGCGGATGCTTCCCCTAAGTCCCATGACGAACCTTCGGGTTTTTGTGTTTTCCTCTTGCATACTAGTGGGTGCAAAGAAGAACAACTCTTCATAAAGCTGTTGATATGCATCCACGGTCATCTGTCCCTGATATAGACTCAGGAATTCTTTTTCCATAGAAATCTCTGAAACTTCTTGGAAAGTACTTCTCAAAGAACGCCTCTTTATAAATATCCCAAGTCAGTTGGGCATGCTTTGTAAGTAAATACGTCCTGGTAGACCTCTACTAATGGTGTGCATCTCCTTTCAGCATAAATGTGGCACATAACACTTTCTCTTCTTCATTTAATGTCATCATCATAAAATTTCTTTCCATTTTGTCAACCCAGTTTGCCGGCCATAAAGGATCTGCTGGCTTGCCATTGAATTCTTTGGGCTTTAATTTCAGAAAATGCTCCACCAGTCTAGAGTAGTCTAGTGGCTGCGGGATATTATACGCTCCATATATAGGTGGTTGGTATTGATATCCACCTTGAGCTATTTTAGGATTCGGTACTTGAGCCTGCATTATAGGAGTCTGAGGTGCGTGGGGTACTGTGTTACTTCCCCGGTGTTGTGCTTGCCCGTCCAACCGGGGCATTGGAGGTGTTTGTGCAGCTAGAAGAGTTATGCCTATGACAGCTTGGATAGTAGCTTGTGCCTGTTGCATCTGTTGCAGCTGTTGGGCCAAGTTCATTACGACTATGGCCAAGCTTATAGGTGGAGCTGGCAGATGAAAGCAAGTTGTCTACGCTCAGATCCATGGGTATATTGCAAGATCATTCAGCATAACCTGATACCGCAAAGTGGTCATTACGAGAGGATCTCCTAGTTGACCTAGTATTTATTATACTGTATATGCACTAGGCAGTCCGTCTGCCTTCCATATATCATCATGTGTACCATGATCAGTGCCATGTTGCCCAGTCACACTGGCAACCTTCCTTACGGACGCATGATCACTACCTTGCTTACCCGCTTGGGGGTTGACTTAGTGGATGAGAAGATTCAGGAGAAATCCTTTTCATCGCCTCTGGATTGGGAAGCTATTTGCAAGATGGGCATGCGGGATGCCCAGGTCAGTGATGAGGAGAGGAACGCGATGGTGTGCCCTCGCACTTGAGTGGAGATGGCTGATGCTGAGCCCGCAGCAGCAGCCGCTGGAGCAGGGGTTCCTGGAGATGATGATGATCGGCTGTACTTGGATGTAGATGCCATACCTCCTCCATCACCTACTCATGGTACTGGAGCTGGTCCATCTTCTTCAGCTGGTCCTTCGCATGCGGCTGGTCCTTCGTATTCTCCATCTGATAACATGATGAGGATATTACATGAGATATGAGAGGCCCAGCGTATGTCTGACCTGAGGATGGGAGAGCTTCTAGATGCTCAGCGTGTGACTGACCAGTAGGTGGCTGATCTCACAGCTAGTCTCCAGACAAGCCAGACTCAGATAGCCTGGTTGACCAGGGTCTACGCTGAGGACTATGACAGAGACCGTGAGGCACCACCTCCCCCATCACCTCCAGCTTCTTGATGTACTTCTTTTATTTTTTCTTTTTGTACTTGGAGTAACTGTCCTTTTTTATATATATATATATATATATATATATATATATATATATATATATATATATATATATATATATATATATATATATATATATATATATATATTATATATATATATATATATATATATATATATAAACGTTTGTTCTTCCTTTTGGTTGTATATAAATTTATTTCTCATTTAATAGATGCATTATTCTCTTTCAGTTTGGTCACAAACAACACAGATGCTTATGGTGTGTTATTATTATGTCTTTTATATTTTTATCCTATCTCAGTTCACACCCTTTTGTGGAAGTATATGGTTTCACAGATAAAGCCTGAGATGCTCTGATACCAAGTTGTCACACCCCAATTATGCACCATTCAGAATGGTGTGATGAACCGCTATAAACCAACGGTTCAACCAGGATCTCTAATAGGTGATATCCATTAAAAATAAAACTATGCACATCCACAACCATAATCAGAATAAATACACAATAGTGGAAGTCTTATAGTAAATTAACTGAGCATTCTAAATGTAATAATCATAATTAAAATATCAAATTATTGTTGTATCAACTGAGACATAAATAAATAAAATATCAATTATAACTTTTATAAATCCAAATAAAATCCTAATAGAACACGCATGAGTTGCACTCGCATGAGGGGTCATGCGTATCCTCTAAGTCTTCAGCCTCCATTGCAGCAACACGCGCATACACCGAATTATTTATATAATCTGCAACTGTGGTACCTGCATCATCAACTAAAAATATTCGACGTCGAGAAGGTGAGCACACATCATGGCTCAGTGAGCAAATAAAACAATGCAACAAACATATGCATGCATTCAATTCATATCTTTGGTCTGGTAAATAAGTTTTGCAATGTGCTATAGAAAGGATAGGTGGCCAAAGATCACGTTTATTGACGTCGCACCTCTATACACGAGTGTGTGAAGCCTCCCAAAGGTAACGTTTATTTTCGACTCACAAGCACCCAATCATGGACAATGTACACACAAAGGTCACGTTTATTGCTGTATCCGTTGCCCATACCAACACGTAAGCCCCTGCTGGCGAGGGCTCGCAAACTAGGCTCGCAACTAACCAATCCTAATGCCAATCAATGTATCCAAGGCATCACCCCAGCATCCCTCAATACGTCCATAGAGATAGGGCTAAGACCCCCCGGCAGAGTCAGAGACTACACGGTTCGAGACCACCTCCCCTCATACCCTACGACGTAATAGTTCAGCTAAGGTAATGGCGATACGATGATGTCAGTGGACAAGACTTGAGTTAGAGATAGAGCTAGAGTGCTGAGGCCCCGCTTATGACACCTCCCCCTGATACTCGCTCGCATCAAGCACCCCAACCACACACATACATCCACTTGCCTATTTCTATCATCATCATCATCATCATCATCATCATCATCATCATCATGTCATAAATAATAAATAAATAGCATGAACAGTAATAATAAAAATATTGGATGACATGTTGAATGCACATAACAATCATACACGCATAAAATCATTCATGGCATTGGACTCAAGAATTTATTATTAACCAATTAGTTTAGGTCTTGTTCCCTCACCTTTACTTGATCGTAGGTCCTCTTTCAAGCTTTAAGAATCAACTATATATCGATATTATATCACTAGAAGACCTAATCAAGTCGATAGAATTTAATTAAAATTAATTCAGACTTTAAAAGCATGCTGTTAACTGGGGGTCGATGCTAGGGTCGGAGGTTTCATCGACCCTGGGTACGACCACCCTTCTTCTGGGCTTCCCGAACACTTGGGGTCGATGATCAGGGTCTGGTAGGGTCAATTGGCCATCGACCCCCCATGTGACCCCCTGTGGGTTTTGTCAATTTTTCATCATACAGTCCATTCTTCGTGTTTGGGGTCCTATGACTTGCTTCTACAATCCATTCCACACCTGTTCTATGGCCTAGAACCGTAGTTCATTCACCTAGATGGCTTTCATGATTTCCCCCATGGTTTTCCATGAAAACCTAACCATGGGTGGATGATTTGGGTTTCTCCTAGATCATTCCCTCTTCTCTATCTATTCTAAGGTTTGTAGAATTTCATAGGGATAGTATCCATACTTGAGAATTAGGCTTGTTTCTCTGAAGCCTTCTCCTTTATCTTTTTCTCCACTTTCCTTCTCTTCTCTTTCTCTTCTCCATCTCTTCTCTTTCTCTCAATCCAATTAGGATTCTAAAAGGAGTGAAAGAAGCTTGGGGACGTCCTATTTATAGAGTAGAAACTCCCAAAATAAGTCCCATTGAGATTAGGAAGGAATCCCATTGAAATTTGGAAAGTTTCCAAATCATGATTTTTGTCGTCAAACTGGGGGTCGATGAGGGGGTCAGAGATCCCGTCGACCCCTGGTTCTTAAAATGTCCGACCCCCGGTATAAAACTGGGGGTCTGACTTTTATACTGGGGGGGTCCGACCCTGCCTTGCTGGGTATGCGACCCTCCCCCTTATTTTTGTGTTTTTTGGTCAGTTTAATACCTGGGATCATGATCTCCCTTATACACTTGATCCATTTGGCTCGACCATGATGGGTAGACCTGGTTCAAGGTGATAAGACCTGGTTAGTTCGATACGGGTCTTACACTTTGCAACTCCCGCTGTTGGTTCAGAACTCCGCTTGCAACTCCCGTGAGTCCCAATTTCCACCGCACCACCGTCCAAGCTCTAATGGTGCCTGCATTTGCAAAATTACCATCCCATCTCCACTGCAGCACCATCCAATTACATCACCGTCCTTTACATCTATCCCCATTTATTGCAACTATCTCCTTCTCCTCTACATCACGATGCTAAAACGCTTTCCCAAACACCACTGGCCCAAAGGAACTCTGCCCTCGCCCCTGTAACTCTTCAACCCTGCTTCCACCATGCTCCTCCTCCTCTTCCTTCATCGTCGCGTACTCTAACTAGTCTCATTGTCTAATTTATTCCCTGCCATATTGTCTATCAAGTCCCCATTAACTATAAGCGATTATCTCTTTTGCATAATTTTCCCATCACCTCTCTACATGTTCTCAAATTTCCTTGCAAATTTCATAGATGATAGACTGAATTAAACCAAAATTAAAACTATAAAAGGGATGTAAACTATGACTTTCAACACATGACAAATATTGACAAGGCTGTTTGATTCTCATTCCTTGTAACCTAATATCTTTTACAAATAATGTACATCAAGGCCACAAGAAAAATCGAAAAAGCAAATCGATTTCAACCCAAATCTCCACTATCCATTAACCCTTTTAGTGTTCTTTACATGTAAATAAAAAAGGATAGAAACTAAGCAAATTCAGTTACTTGGGTATTGGAATGGAGATTCCTTGTGGTAATCCCTCCATTCCTACCCGTACTAATCCCCACCGGGTGATAATAGAATCTCTCTCATTTTGTATTTTTTTTGCAGTGTGCTCGTCTGGTTCAGAGCTCTGCCTGCAAATCGGGGAAGATGATGAGCAAGTGGGTCTTATTTTGGTAATTCAGCAATTAAAACTATAGCTAAATAATAACTTATAAATGCAGATGCAAGTGGGTCTCAGTTCTCAACTGTCAAAAGAGCAACATAATCAGTTCAATTAAGCTCTCTACACGTTAGTGAAAGCATCAGAACCATGCGACAATTGTATCAAAGGGAAACTTACTAGAGCTAGAAGAAAAGGAGCATTCCGAAAAGAAGAAGTTTTAGATCCTTCACTCTTATAGCAATTGGAGGTTTTCGTTACTTCATTACCTTCATTGATGATTAGTCTTGTTACGGATATGTGTATTGATTCAAGAGAAGTCTGAATCTCTTGAGGCCTTTAGAATTTTTAAGGCTGAAGTTGAATTGAAAATGAGAAAGAAGATAAAGGCTGTGAGATCTGATCGAGGCAGAGAGTATTATGGTAGCTAGGATGAAACTGGTCGCAACCCTGGACCATTTGCAAAATTTCTTATAGTGGTATCAAAGCCATGGTGCTCGAAGAAAATAAAATCAAGTTTAACCGGACCACTGTTCACCATTAAAAAAAAAACTATGAAGGCAAGTTGTAGGTCAGCCAGAGGCCAACCTGCGGCAAGCCAGTAGGTCGGTCGCAAGGTCAGCTTGCAGGTGAGGTAGTAGGCAAGCCCACAAGGCGAGCTAGTAGGCAAGCCCGCAGGCAAGCCAGCAAGGCCTGCCATAGGCCAACCTGCAAGCGAGCCAGCAGGCAAGACCTCAAGGCCAAGCCAGAGGCCAACCTCAACCAACCAGAAGCCAGCCCGCAAGCCAACAAAATTTATCCCACCGACACCAGCTTAGTTGGTATTTTTCGGCATCTCCATCGTATCCTGGTGGTGGAGATGTGGTCGCCAGATTTTTTGGCTGATCATGGGAGCCGATGCACTCATTCATGGGCACTTGTTCAGTTAGAACACATCTTTGTAAACGTGTTGAAGAATAAAAGGAATATCCTGTAACGGTTATATGAGAATGGCACTTTTTGTAAATTTAATGAATAGTAAGGGATTTTTAGTCCCTTTAATAAAGGCATTTGAATTTAAAAAAAAAAAAATTGGGTCTGACCAAAAACCTGACCCTATTTCTTTTTTTTAGTTGGTTCTTAACCCAAACCCGACTCTTGGCTCATATGGGTCAACCAGAGAACCAATAAATTAACCCATCTTGTCACACCCCAATTCTGGCTCAACCAGAAGTGTGAGTGAACCAGCTCTAAACCACGGTTCACACCAAGATCTCGATAGACCGTGTCAACCAATCATTCCCAAGCAATCTAACTTAATCAGAGATTAATACATAGCAACAGAATAAAAGTAAATGAACTGAGATCTATGTGGTAATTTAAAATAAATATTCAACTTATTCCATCATTCATAAACTTAAATAATAAAAGTATTACAAAGTATTGTTTAACATAAAATCTCCTCTAAAGGAAAACACAAAAGGAGCACTCGCATGATGCGTCATGCTCGTCCTCTACTGCCTAGGTATCAATGGCAACAACTGTACCGTACGCTGGGGCAGTCATGAAGTCATCAACTGTGTACCCTGCATCAAAATCTGAAAAGAAGAATATATATTCGGGTGAGCTCACAACTTAACTCAGTAAGTACAAAACCGATGCAACATACAAAATGCATGAGATAACATTACAATTTGGGTCAGGTATAACTTGCAAAATGCTATGGTAAGGTTTGGTGGCCTCCGCACCTCCATGCACGAGAGTGTGAGCACACCCAACAATCAGGCAACAATCCACACTACTGTTGTTGCCCCACATCACTCACTCCGGTATAGAGATAGAGCTAGAGTCTGGCGGTCAGGCAACAATCCACACTACCGCGTCCTCCCCCTGATACTCTACACCGTACCAATACCTAAGCCCTTATTGGCAAGGGCTTGCAAGTGGGTTCCGTTTCTAATTAGTCCTATATGTCAATACAGTATCTATGACTTTACCCCAGCATGACTCCCTAGACATGGAGATAGGGCTCGAGTCTGGCGGGCTGGAGGAACCACAATCCCACGTCCTCCTCCTGATACCCTATTCTTACCAAGTCTGTTAAGGTAGATGGCGATACGAAAAGGTGTTAGCTGTGGATATATCCAGGGCTCCACTCCCCTTCACATTCCACACACTAACTAAAAACATGCACATGCCTAACATCCAACAATCCTAGCATATGAAATGCATGAACAGATAATAGTAACAAAAGAAGTAACTATATGGCATGTGAAATGCACAGACAACAAGCAATGAATCCATATACAATTTAGTCACACATGTTTACTGTTAATTAGTTATTTAGAGTTTGGGTCTTGTCCCTTACCTGACGCGTGATAACAATCCCGCTCTGCGTCACAGGGTTTACTCACGCTGTCTACAGGTCCTACATTGTTAAAGAGTTAGAATTAATTTATTAAGGTCATAGTTGGTCAGAACCTCGCCTGACCAAGCAAACAAGGCTTGGAAGGCATACCGGTCGCAGGTACCGGTCTCAGTGCCCACGACCACCGGTATATATCGATCGCGGTATATACCGGTCTCACTCTCAGTCTCATTCGAGTGAGACCGGTATGTACTGCGGTATATCGCAGGCCCATACCGCTGGACCTTGCATCCAACCGGTATACCCCGCGGTTTGGATCCGAGAGCGAGATCTCGGATCTCCCTTCCTCGTCGGCTATCGGCTAGGTTTCTAGGGTTTCTCCTAACCCACACTAAGGTCCAAGTATTCTAATGGCCTTCTGATTTCGACTAGAATGCCGTATCAAGCCAGATCAGATCTAAAAGAGAGATAGGTTCATTGTCAGATCTATTTTGGATCGCCGCACCGCTTCGCGGCTCCGATCCGACCTCTTAACATTAATAATAGTATAGAGCACTTACCAGTGGTGTTTGTCGGTATGGTGGCGTGCTCCTCCAACTGAAGTCTCCTTCCTGGGTGGCCTCCTCCTCCTTGCTCCTTCTCAACTCTCCTCCAGACGGCTAGGGTTTTGAGAAGGATCAATGGAGTGTCACCTTTTCTATTAATAGAGGAAGGCCGTTCATAGGAAGGTTTCCCGAAATTGGAAACTTTCTAAGTTTCAATTCGGAGTGAGGGACCCGCTGGAGTCTGTCTCCAGCCGAAACTAGACATACCGATCATACATACCAGTCTGAGTGACTCAGACCGGTATAGTTAGACCGGTATACCCATACCGGTTGCACATACCGGTTGCACTGACCGCAACCGGTATAGTGAGAGCGGTGTGAGATTTATAGATTTTTTCACAGGTTCTCATACCTGAAAATTTGAGTGGTTCGTCACCCGACTTCGCCTTCCGGTCCGGTTATGATTGGGAGACCTGTCATCATATAGAACCATGGATTAGATCGGGTTTTCAACGTACGGTTCTTACAACTCTACCACCCTTAAAAGAAATTTCGTCCCCAAAATTTGCATGTAGGTCTCACAATTTCCCCACCCTAAAAAGAAATTTCATCCTCGAAGTTGTATGTACCTTCAGAATCGAAAAGGTGAGGGTATTCTTGTTGCATGGCGTCCTCTTCCTCCCAGGTAATTTCTTCTTCGTCCTGACTCTTCCAAACTACCTTGATATAGTAGATAGCTCGCCTTCGAAGCTGTTGTACCTTTTTACTGAGTAGCTGGATTGGTAACACCTCGAAGGTTAAGTCTTCTGTCAACTCTGGGGGGTCTGCAACAAGAATGTGCGAAGGATCTCTCACGTACTTCTTTAGTAAAGACACGTGGAAGACGTCGTGGACACTAGACATCGCTGGTGGTAATGGAAGTTGATAGGCCACTTTGCCGTACGGGGACAGAATTTCATATGGTCCCACATACCTAGGACACAGTTTTCATTTTCTGCCGAACCGCTTCAGGCCTCTTACTGGTGACACCTTCAAGAACACTTTATCACCAATCATGAATTCAAGGTCTCATCGCCTGTTATCAGCATAGTGCTTTTGACGCACCTAAGCTGTCTTTACTCAGTTCTTGATTTGATCTACTGCCTTGCAGGTTTCTTCCACAAATTCTGGTCTTACGATCCATCTTTCTCCAACTTTGTCCCATAATAATGGTGTCCGACATTTCTTGCCATACAAGGCCTCATATAGGGCCATCTGGATCGTAGACTGGTAGCTATTGTTGTAGGCAAACTCAATGAGGGAAAGATTCTCATCCCAAGCCCCCTTAAAGTCGATAGCACATGCACGAAGCATGTCTTCCAGAATCTGGATGGTCCTTTCTGACTGACCATCTGTTTGAGGGTGGAATGCTGTGCTAAACTTTACTTTCGTCCCCATTGCCTTCTGTAGTCCTTCCCAGAACTTAGATGTGAAGCGTGGATCTCGGTCAGACACAATACTCTCTGGAACCCCGTGGAGTCTGACTATATTGTCCACATATAACCTTGCCAACCTGTCCATGGTGTATTGTGGTCTTACAGGGATGAATCTTGCAGTCTTGGTGAGGCGATCTACAATTACCCATATTACATTCACCGACCTCGGAGTCATAGGTAGGCCAGTAACGAAATCCATGGTAATACAATCCCATTTCCATGCTGGCTCGGGTAATGGTTGTAATAATCCTGCGGGCCTCTGTCTTTCTGCTTTGACTTGCTGACAGTTTAAACATTGAAACACATGTCGGGCCACATCAGCTTTCATACCCCTCCACCAGTACAACCTTTTCAGGTCATGGTACATTTTAGTGCTCCCAGGATGTACTGAATATGGGGTGGAGTGAGCTTCCAACATAATCCGATTTTGGATTTCCAGATCTTCATTCTCAGGTATGCACAAACGCCCATGATATCTGAGTACCTTGTCTGCATCTAAGGTGAAATCAGGATTGGCTCGACCCTTTTCCAAATCTTCTTGCACCGTTCAGAGGTATGGGTCCTGTAGGATTACTGTTTTTACCTCTCCATTCAGATCAGGCAAAATTCTTAGTGCCGCAAACATAAGGGTGAACTTGTGTATCAACCCTTGCTCAATTGGATCATCAGCTGATTGTATTAAGGATTTCTCTTCATTCTCTGATGAACCAGAAATGGCAGCACACAATGCTGCGTTTGTACTTGGTCATGCTTCAGGATTTGATGCCCATTTCCTGCTCAGAGCATCAGCTACAATATTAGCTTTACCAGGATGATACTGAATGTCGCAGTCGTAGTCCTTGAGCAATTTAAACCACCTCTTCTGCCTCATGTTCAGGTCTTTTTGGGTGAACAGATATGTCAGGCTTTTGTGGTCAGACTTAATCTGGAATTTCTCGCCATACAGGTAATGCCTCCAAGTCTTGATAGCATGAATGACCACTGCCAATTCTAGGTCATGTGTAGGGTAGTTCTTCTCATGCTCTTTCAGCTGTCTTGAGGCATAGGCTATCACCTGTTCTCCTTGCATCAACACACAACCCAGTCCCAAACCTGAAGCATCTGTATATAGTGTGAATAGAAGGCCTGGAGCTGGAATAGTCAATATAGGTGCTGATACCAGTCTTGACTTCAGCGTCTGGAAGCATTTCTCACATTCTTCAGTCCATATGAACTTCTCCCCCTTTTTGGTCAACCTGGTGAATGGAACAACAATCTTGAAATAATCCTCCACAAACCTTTTGTAGTATCCAGCTAAGCCCAGGAAACTACGAATTTCAGCAACTGTCTTCGGCGCCTCCCATCCTACTATGGTGAAAATTTTACTGGGATCTACTTTGATTTCTTCAGCAGACACCACGTAACCAAGGAAGGCTACTTCATCTAACCAGAATTCACATTTCTTGAATTTTGCATAAAGCTTCTCTCTCCTCAGTTTTTGTGATGCTGCTCTTAGATGCACTGCATGTGTCTCCTGATCCTTGGAGTATACTAAAATATCATTGATGAACACGATAACCGATGTATCCAACATGTCATGGAATACTCGGTTCATTAGCTCCATAAATGATGCAGGTACATTAGTCAACCCAAAGGACATCACAAGGAACTCATAGTGTCCATACCGCGTCCTGAAAGCTGTCTTGGGGATGTCTGCCTCCTTAATCTTGAGTTGATAATACCCTGACCTCATATCAATCTTCGAGAATACACTCGAACCTTGTAATTGATCAAACAAATCATCTATTCTTGGTAGTGGGTACCTGTTCTTGATAGTGAGCTTGTTTAATTCTCGATAGTCCATACAAAGACGTACACTACCATCCTTTTTCTTGACAAAGAGCACAGGTGCTCCCCAAGGTGAGATACTAGGCCTTATAAATCCCTTGTCTAACAGTTCTTGCAGCTGGGTTTTTAACTCTTTCAACTCGGTAGGAGCCATCCTGTAAGGTGCTTTAGACACAGGTGCTACCCCTGGTAGGAGGTCTATCACAAACTCAGTAGCTCTGTCTGGTGGCAACCCGGGTAGGTCTTCTGGAAATACATAAGGAAATTTCCGTACTACTTTGATGTCCTCCATTTTTAGCAAGTCAGCGGTCACATCCACCACTGATACGAGGTATCCTACTCCCCCTTTCTCTAAGCACTTCCTTGCTTTTAGGGCTGAGAGTATAAGCTTTCTCTTTCTAGGCAGCTTAGCCCCTTTTGAGTTGAACTCCAACCCTTCACTGTCCTTAAACACCAACTTCTTCTCAGCACATAATAGGTTTGCTGAATATTTAGATAACTAGTCCATGCCCAGAATGACATCGAAATCTGACATCTCCAGTTGGACTAGATTGGCTTCCAACTCTCGTCCTTCAATAAGCACTGGGCAAGGCCCATAATATTCTTCTAATACCCCCTCCATTCCCATGGGGGACCGGACAAACAGACTTGGTGAAACTGTTCTATGCCAACCTGGAGGTAGAAGGGGATCTCAATGACTGGGAGCATGCTAGATACCTTCGCATCACCAGCTATGTGAAAGGGGTGATGATTTCTTTTAACACAGCCGAACTAGCTGCACTTCTGGAGATTCCTGACGACGGGGAACTCATCTATTGTCCACCCAGAGCCAAAGGATATTTTTCTGAGGACATGAGGGCAGCCATAACAGAGCAGATTTTATTACCAGGTAGGGTCATGTTGGCTTCGAACCTACGTCCTCAGCCTCGCCTATTCTACCGGATCATACAGCATAACATTGTTCCTCAGAGTGGGCATTATGGAGAGTTATCCCAGTTGACCCAGTACCTCACCTACTGTGTGGCTACCAGGCACCGGATCTATTTGCCTTACCTGCTTATTCGGGTCATGATTTATGCGGCAATGCTTGATGTGACGGGCAATCTTCCATATGGTAGGTTGATCACAACATTGCTGTAGCGTCTGGGTGTGGATATGCAGGGAGAGGTAGCTGTGGAGATCACTATGAGTTCTGATATAGATGCCGAGGCCATCTATAAGATGGAGATGGACGATCTAGTGCTCAGTGACGAGGAGTTACAGGCTCGTCCTCTCCTACCTAGGAATCATGCGGTAGTTGCAGTAGCAGCAGCAGCGGCAGCAGAGGCAGCAGAGATGGGGGATGATGGGGATGCACACATGGAGGACATCCCAGCACCTGCACCCCAGCATTCTCCAGTTGCAGGACCTTCTAGGCCTCCTCCAGTTGCTGGACCATCTCATCCCCCTTCGGACCCAGTGATGAGCGTGCTCATGGAGATCAGAGACACTCATAGAGGCATCCTAGATACTCAGAGAGGGCTCATGGATTCTCAGTGAGAGATGGATCAGGAGTTGGGGCGTCTAGCTCGTAGCCTACGGGTCACGCAGGACCAGGTTCATTGGTTCAGAGAGGTGTACGAGCGGGACTATGATATTGCAGACCTGGTACCATCCAGGCCCGCTACTCCACCATAGTCAGATGTAGTTTTATTTTATTTTTATGTGTTTTGTTTTGTTAACAGAGTAACTGTCCAACTTGTGGATTGTACTTTGTCATACACTTTGTATTTGTTTATGAAATAGTTAATTGTTTTTCTTTAATACTTCAGTGTTTATGATTGTTCTTCCATTATTAGTATATTATGCATCTTTCTTAAGTCTCATGCATCAAATAAGCTTATGGTGTGTTCTTATTAAAGTTTTTAATTTTCCTAACTCAGCTCATTGGACACAGTTAGATGCAAAATGATTAGCTGGACAGAGCCTAGAGGCTCTGATACCAAGTTGTCACACCCCAATTCCGACTGAACCAGAAGTGTGAGTGAACCGACTCTAAACCACGGTTCACACCAGGATCTCGATAGACCGTGTCAACCAATCATTCCCAAGCAATCTAACTTAATCAGAGATTAATACATAGCAGCGGCATAAAAGTAAATGAACTGAGATCTATGTGGTAATTAAAATAAATATTCAACTTATTCCATCATTCACACACTTAAATAATAAAAGTATTACAAAGTATTGTTCAACATAAAATCTCCTCTAAAGGAAAACACAAAAGGAGCACTCGCATGATGCGTCATGCTCGTCCTCTACTGCCTGGGTATCAATGGCAGCAACTTTACCGTACGCTGGGGCAGTCATGAAGTCATCAACTGTGTACCCTGCATCAAAATCTGAAAAGAAGAATATATATTCGGGTGAGCTCACAACTTAGCTCAGTAAGTACAAAACCGATGCAACATACAAAAATGCATGAGATAACATTACAATTTGGGTCAAGTATAACTTGCAAAATGCTATGGTAAGATTTGGTGGCCTCCGCACCTCCATGCACGAGAGTGTGAGCACACCCAACAGTCAGACAACAATCCACACTACTACTGTTGCCCCACATCACTCACTCCGGTATAGACATAGAGCTAGAGTCTGGCGGTCAGGCAACAATCCACACTACCGTGTCCTCCCCCTGATACTCCTACATCGTACCAATACCTAAACCCCTATTGGCAAGGGCTTGCAAGTGGGTTCCGTTTCTAACTAGTCCTATATGTCAATACAGTATCTATGGCCTTATCCCAGCACGACTCCCTAAGACATAGAGATAGGGCTCGAGTCTGACGGGCAGGAGGAACCACAATCCCACGTCCTCCCCCTGATACCCTATTCGTACCAAGTCTGCTAAGGTAGATGGCGATACGAAAAGGTGTTAGCTGTGGATATATCCAGGGCTCCACTCCCCTTCACATTCCACATACTAACTAAAAACATACACATTCCTAACATCCAACAATCCTAAGATATGAAATGCATGAACAAATAATAGTAACAAAAGAAGTAACTACATGGCATGTGAAATGCACAGACAACAAGCAATGAATCCATATACAATTTAGTTACACAAATTTACTGTTAATTAGTTATTTAGAGTTTGGGTCTTGTCCCTTACCTGACACGTGATAACAATGCCGCACTACGTCACAGGGCTTACTCACGCTGTCTACAGGTCCTACACAATCATATTCATAGGTTAGAATTCATTTATTAAGGTTACAGGTGGTCAGCACCATGTCCGGCAAGCAAAACAGGTTCGGAGAGCATACCAGTCGCGGTACCGGTCTCAAGGAAGTGAGACCGGTATGGTGCCACCGGTATATACCGGTTGCGGTACATACCGGTCTCAGTCAGTGAGACAGGTATGTGCCTACGGTATATACAGCAGGCCCATACCGCTGGAGCTTACGTCCAACCGGTATAGTCCGTGGTTTGAATCCGAGAGCAAGGTCTCAGATCTCCCTTCCTTGTCGGTTATCAGCTAGGTTTCTAGGGTTTCTCCTAACCCACACTAAGGTCCAAGTATTCTAATGGCCTTCTGATTTCGACTAGAATGCCGTATCAAGCCAGATCAGATCTAAAAGAGAGATAGGTTCATTGTTAGATCTATTTTGGATCGCCGTGCCGCTTCGCGGCTCCAATCCGACCTCTTAACATTAATAATAGTATGGAGCACTTACCGGTGGTGTTTGTCGGTATGGCGGCGTGCTCCTCCAACTGAAGTCTCCTTCCTGGGCGGCCTCCTCCTCCTTGGTCATTCTCAACTCTCCTCCAGACGGCTAGGGTTTTGAGAAGGATCAATGGAGTGTCACCTTCTCTATTAATAGAGGAAGGCTGTTCATAGGAACGTTTCTCGTAATTGGAAACTTTCCATGTTTCAATTCGGAGTGAGGGACCCGCTGGAGTCCGTCTCCAGTCGAAACTAGACATACCGGTCGTACATACCGGTTTGAGTGACTCAGACCGGTATACCCATACCGGTTGCACATACCGGTTGCACTGACCGCAACCGGTATAGTGAGACCGGTATGAGATTTATAGATTTTTTCACAGGTTCTCATACCTGAAAATTTGAGTGGTTCGTCACCCGACTTCGCCTTCTGGTCCGGTTATGATTGGGAAACCTGTCATCATATAGAACCATGGATTAGACCGGGTTTTCAACGTACGGTTCTTACACATCTGGGTCGACCCGATGACCCATAATCTAACCCATCTAGGTTGTCGATAACCCGGTTTGTTGGACCGATCGGACCAGGTCTGGTTTGGTTTGATTCGATTCAGTTCAAGTGTGGTTCATCCTGGTCCGATCTTAAACTGGAATAATCTGTTCATTAATATTTCTATGGTGACGTTTAGAAATAATGAATTATTTTTAGTTATATTTAACTATATATGTGTTACGAACCGAACGTCACTATGTACAGTGACTGCACTTTTTATGACAGTATTATATAAACGTTGTTAAATGATCAGAATAGTTACTGTTTTTAGTGACATTTATATAAACGTCGTTAAAAGTTCAGAGTAGCTACTGGTTTTAGTGACATTTATGATCTAAACGCCACTGTAGATATAGATAGACAGAAATAAAGCCTACTGTTTTAGTGACAAATACAAATGCCATAAAAAGTAAGTGTTAAATAAAATAATAAGAAGTCATTAGAAACTTACCAATGTGATTAGGGCTTAGTTTAACACTTATAAAAACAATTGTATGGGACATTGTCTTTGTCCTATGAGTGGGAATATGCTATGAAATAATAAAATTATAGGTTCTCATAGTGGGATGCTTTTATGGACTTAGGCATGGAATGTTTTCCTAATAAATGTTGAAATAGTCTATAATATCAAAAGCTATCAAGTCTGAACCCATGGGCCTAGTGCAATCTTTGTCGATGGGATTTCGTGTTTTGAGTTACGATGCTTCTATTCAGCGGCTAGTTTCTCAGGGTATGGGACTGCCACCGACAGTATTCAAAGATTGCTGCAATCTTGTTAATGGGATTCCATGGTTTGAGTTATGATGCTTCCATTCCGTGGGCTAGTTTCTCGAGGTATGGTGTAAGACCTGCACGTCACGAACCTGGTCTAACCTTATGTTCTCGTGTCGTGACCTGTCTTCCCATCATAATTGGCTTAAGTGAACCAATTGTATGAAGAAACCACAAAATGAGGTAAGCAACAAGTCAAATTTAGTTGGTATGGTTGACTGTTTAAGTTTGTGTGGAAGCAACTAGTCAAAAACTAAAAACTAGTAAATTTTAGACGTATGGTCACATTTTTGAGGGGTATGGTCGACCGTATGGTCGACTAGGTTGAGACCGCACAATGTGTGGTCGCATGCTTTGGTTTGTATGGTCGACGGATTATGCGACCACACCATCGACCGTACGAACCCAAAACCGACTCCGTGGTTAGGAAACTTTCCAAATCAAAGGGGATCTCTTTCCTTACTGTAGAGGGACTCTACATGGAAGTTTTTCTTCTATATAAAGGACGTCCCTTCACTCTATTTTACTTTTTTGGATCAATCTTAAAACCTAAGCCTAAAAGAGAGAGAGGGAAGAGGAGAAGGAGAAGAAGAAAAGGGGAGGAAAGCTTGGAGAAGGGTTTTAGAGAGAAGAGTTCTATATCTCTACAGCAAGCTTAAGGTATGGATTTGACTCTGTAGGGTAAATCAAATAGAATAGGTTCTTTTCAAGTTGATATGTGGAACCTAATACAATGATTTCTGTTATAGGTTTTCTATGGGAAATCATAGAGAATAGGTTAGGGGTAATGGATGAGGGAAAAACTGTGATTTAATGACATTGACTGATCGTAAAAGGAACCTTATTGTTGAGCCCAGAGGAGGAACTCTTATTGGAAGTAAAAATTAGACCAAACTTGTATGGTCGCAGCTATGGACGACCATAGGGTGACCAGTGAGTCGACTATAGCTATTCGGGAAGTTCCCAGAAATCATGTGGTCGCACGTGCGGTCGCATGTAGTGCGACCATAGGATTGACAGTACGTCGTATGGTTGCATATATTGAGACCATGGGTTCGACCATAGGGATCGACCATACGATAACATCAAGTATATTTTCAGATCAGACAAGGTTTTTGACTACTGTAACTTGGAAAACTTGAACCCTAACTTAAATACATCAATTGTTTAGGTTCCCAATAGATTCAAAGTGACTTCCAAAGCTTGGGAGAGGAACAAACATCAATCAAAGGTGAGAGAACAAGACCTAAACTATTTAGATAATAACAAATCATTTTATTTTATTTGTCCAATTCAATGAATGATTCTATGTTTGTATGCTTGTAATGTGTATCTCGCATTTTATCCAATATTACTACTATTTCTGCTCATGCATATTTATTTCTGTCTATTTATAACATGATGATGATGATGCTAAGAATAGGCATGTGATTGTGTATGTGGTTTAGTGTGTTGGATGCGAGTAGAGTATCAAGGGCAAGATGTGGCATTGTGATTCAGCCTGGTCACCAGACTCTAGCTTTATCTCTACTCAAGTCTTGCCCACTGATATCGTTGTATCGCCATTATCTTAGCAAAACTATTTCATCGTAGGGCATCAGGGGAGGTGGTCTTGGACCGTGTGGTCTTTGACTCTGTCGGGGGGCCTTAGCTCTATTTCTATGGACGTATTGAGGGATGTTGGGGTGAGGCCTTGGATACATTAGATGGCATTAGTTGCGAGCCCAGTTTGTAAGCCCACGCCAGCAGGGGCATATGTGTTGGTATAAGTAGGGCATCAGGGGAGGTGTTGGCGGTGTGTGATCCGGATGCCTTAGCTCTATATCTATTCCATGGGGGTGTATGTGTGACAGCAATGGTGTTTGATCCATTGGGCGGATTCACACACTCGTGTATAGAGGTGTGGTTGCCGCCAATCCTTTCTATAGCACATTGCAAACTTAAAAATCAGACCAAAGATATGAATTGAATGCATGCATATGTTTACACATTATTTTGTTCACTCACTGAACTCATGTAGGAAAGCTGAGCCTCGCGCGCACAATCCTTTTTAGTTTCTGATATTGCAGGTGTTACTGTCGAAGATTATATTGATGCTTCGACATATGGACAAATGGCGGCTATGGATGTGCAAACTGTGGAGGACAAATATGACTCGTCAAGCGAGTGTTTCAATTATGGTTACGCTTAGTGCTTTACTTCTATATTTTAATACTTGTACTATGTAGTAATTATCTTTTGATTACTTGGAGATAACTGGATTATTTAATTATTTATCATGTAGACCTCAGTTCATTATTAATAAAACTTTCACTATTTACTTTATTATCTGTGATTATTACTGTGGAATGTGTTTTGGTTTAACATGGTTGGCATGGCCTATACGAGATCCTGGTTTAAACTGTTGGTTCTTGTGACCGTTCATCACACCACTGGTTAGTCCAGAATTAGGGTGTGACATATGGGACCGCCACCAACGGTATTAAAAGATTGCCATTGAGGAGACCATATGACAAATGTCATGCTCTTGCCATCTCAGGTGAGTCTTTGTTTGGTCGGTCCACTTGACGAGTAAGGATGATGTTGATGAACTTCTCAGAATCAGGAGTCCTTGTCTTGCTTGTTTTCAGACATCTCGCTTTACTCAGATTGTGAGGAAGGCATGTTGGGCGATCTTGCCATCTCAGGTGTAACCCCAATGACGTGGACCTTACACCCAGTTCTTTTGGTATTTTCTTATTTTTTTGGAAAAAAATAAGACTGGGAGAAATCTGATCAACTGCCCATTTGGTCAGATTCATTGATGTTATTATTATTAGTGGCATTCTTGTATTCTTATTTACTTGATTATGAGTATTGACTGGTAAATTATTGTTTTGTGTTTACCAGCTTTGGCTTCCCACCTTGCGTCCATCAAGAAACTTGATGGTTCTTGGCTTCCCATTGTTGTTATGCGTCTGGACATTTCACTGAGACATGATGAGCCTCCTAAACCTTCTAAGTCTGTCGACTCTGAAACAAAGAAACTTGCCACTGATTGGGAGGAATCCAACCGACCCTACTTGATGGTCATTCAGCATAGTATAGATAGGGATATCAGGGAGAGTATCCTTGATCAGAAGAGTACCACACTATATCTGTCTGAAGTTGCTAAGAAATTCAAGAAACATGACAAAGCAGAAAGAGGTACCTTATTGGAGAATTTTACAGCATCCAAGTATGATGGAGTAGGGGGAATTTGCAATCACATCCTGAAAATGACTAAGTATGTGAACAAACTCTCAAAGATGAAAGTTCCCATTGCAGATAGTCACTTGGTGTGGCAGATTATGGAATCTCTTCCTGCTAGTTTTAACAACCTCAGAACATCCTATAATGTCAATAGTCTGCAATGGACTATAGATGACATGACTACGATTCTTGTTCAAGAGGAAGAGACAAAGAAGAAGAAAGGACAGATACTCTAGTTAACTTTGCATGAGGGTAATAAAAATACCCAGAAGGTAGATCTAAAGGGAAAGAAGATAAAAGGGAAATCTGGCAAATTTAGGTAGGCTGGTCAGTTCTACAAATCAAAGAATAAAAGCTTCAAAAGGAATGGTCGTGGGTCTACAAAATTTCAAGGGAAATGCAACTATTGCAAGAAGGGAGGACATAAGAAATCTGAGTGTTACAAGTTACAGAACAACAAAGAGAAGAATACAATTCAACTAGTCACTCAGTTTCAAGACTTGATCATAGGTACCCCTCTAGCTCTACTCTAGTCTAAATTTAATTTAGTTGATGTTTCCACCACTTCTTAGTGGTTTGATACAAGTGCTGGTATTCATATTATGAAATTTGTGCAGGATCTAAGAAACAAGAGAAGGCTAAGTGATGGGGAGCTACACATCTACGTAGGGAGTGGGGAGAAGATTCAAGTACATTGTGTAGGAGTAGTAGATTTAGTTTTATCTTCTGGTTTTGTTTTGAAATTAGACAATGTGGTTTGTGTTCTGTCACTTATACGAAAACTTATTTCTATTTCAAGGTTAGATTGTAAAGGCTATGTTTTCAATATTGTAAATAATAAAATGGTCTGTTATTATGGATCAAAGTTGATTGGTTCTGCTTCATTGTCTGATGGGCTTTATAAACTAGAATTATTTGCTACTCTCAATTCTACAATTCATTCATCTACTATAAATGTAGCTTTGGGTTCTAAACGCCCTTTGTATAATGAAGACTCCTCTATGTTGTGGCATAGGCATTTAGGGCATATTTCTAAATCTAGAATGGAGCATCTAATCAAGGATGGAACCCTGCATAAGGTTGATTTTTCTGACTTCGGGACATATGTTAATTGTATCAAAGGGAAACTTACTAGAGCTAGAAGAAAAAGAGCATTCCAAAAAGAAGAAGTTTTAGATCTAATTCATACTGATATTTGTGGTCCCTTCACTCCTATAGCAATGGGAGGTTTTTGTTACTTCATTACCTTCATTGATGATTAGTCTTGTTATGGATATGTGTATCTGATTCAAGAGAAGTCTGAATCTCTTGTGGCCTTTAGAATTTTTAAGGCTGAAGTGGAATTAAAAATGGGAAAGAAGATAAAGACTGCGAGATCAAATCGAGGCAGAGAGTATTATGGAAGGTATGATGAAACTGGTCGCAACCTTGGACCATTTGCAAAATACTTACAGGACTGTGGCATTGATGCTCAGTACACTATGCCTAGTACCCTAGAATAGAACGGTGTTGCTGAAAGGCAAAATTGTACTCTAATGGACATGGTGAGAAGTATGGTAAGCAAGTCTACCTTATCAGACTTCTTATGGGGGGATTTATTGAAGATTGCATTGTACATTTTGAATAAAGTGCCAAGTAAATCAGTTCCAAAGATGCCTCATGAGTTGTGGAATGGTAAAAAATCGAGTATTCATCATCTTCATGTTTAGGGATGCGTAGCGGAAGTAAAACCTTATAATCCTCAGATGAAGAAACATGATCCCAGGACCATAAGTGGATATTTTCATTGGTTATCCAGAGAAGTCAAAGGGATTTAGATTTTATTGTCCATCTCATTCTACTAGAGTTATTGAGGTTGAGCGAGCTATGTTTTTTGAGGATGACATTTGCCATTAGACTTCCTAGCCTCGTATTTTTTCTTTTGAGGACGAACGATTTGTAGTTCTAATTCCTAGTCTCCCATCATTGTCTTCTGGTTATACACCTATTGAGCAGGTGATTGTGCCTATTCCTGCTCAAAAACATGTGGAGCCTACAGATATTGTCCCTCTAGCTCCTGTTGCTGTTTTTTCTCCTGATGAGCCAGAAGTCAGTATTCCTCTTTTGAGGAGGTCAGAGCGGACTCAAAAGTCCACCATCCCTAGTAACTTTGTCACATATCTACAAGAGCATGAGTATGACATTGGAGCTAAAACAGATCCAGTTTCCTTTCAATAGGCTATTGATAGTGCACATTGTTTTTAGTGGATGGATGCCATGCATGATGAGTTAGAATCCATGAAAACTAATGAGGTTTGGGACCTAGTTGATTTGCCCAAGGGTTTCAGACCTTGGTTGTAAGTGGGTGTTTAAGGTCAAAAGGGATGCTATAGGAGAAATTAAGCGCTATAAAGCCAGACTTGTAGCCAAAGGCTTCAGTCAGAAAGAAGGTATAGATTACACAAAAACTTTCTCTCCAGTGTCCACCAAAGACTCTTTTAGGAAATTATGGTACTAGTTGTACATTTTGACTTAGAGCTGCATCAGATTGATGTGAAGACTGCGTTTCTTAATGGAGTCTTAGAAGAGGAAGTATATATGTTACAACCTCCTGGTTTCATGATAGTTGACAATGAGAATATGATATGTAGACTCAAAAGGTCTATTTATGGCTTAAAACAATCTCCTAGACAATGGTACTTGAGGTTTGACCAAGTTGTTACCTCTCTTGGGTTCAAAGAAAATGTTATTGATCAGTGTATATATCTCAAGATCAGTGGGAGTAGATTTATCTTCTTAGTTCTCTATGTAGATGATATTCTTCTGGCCAGTAATGATAAATGTATGCTACATGAGACAAAGAGATTGTTGTCCAACCACTTCAATATGAACGATCTTGGTGAGGCATCTTATGTTTTGGGGATAGAGATTCTTTGTAATAAGTCATGTAGTATTCTTGGTTTATCACAAAAAACATATATTAATAGAGTATTGTAGAGGTTTAACATGATTAATTGTGCCTTCTCGAAGACTACTGTTACAAAGGGTGATAAACTTACCAAATATGATTGCCCAAAGAATGAAGTTGAACGGGCTTAGATGAAAGACATACCATATGCTTCTGTTGTTGGTAGTTTCATGTATGCTCAGGTTTGTATTTGACCTGATATCGCATTTGCTATCAGTGTGCTTAGATGATTCCAGAGTATTCCAGGTTGGACTAATTGGGTGGCAGCAAAAAAGGTCATGAGGTATCTTAAGGGCACTAGAGACCTCATGCTTACCTTCAGATGGACTGATACTCTTGACGTGATCGGATATTCAGATTCTAATTATGCTGGATGTCCAGATGATCTAAAGTCAACGTCTGGTTATGTTTTCATGATGACTGGTGGAGTAGTATCATGGAAGAGTGTAAAGCAAATGATTACTGCTTCTTCCACTGGGCACGTAGAGTATATGGCATGTTATGAAGCCACAGTTCAGACTCTATGGTTGAGGAACTTCATTTCAGGACTTTAGGTGGTTGATTCCATATCCAGACTGCTAAAGTTGTATTGTGATAACTCTGCTGCAGTGTAGTTTTCTTAGAATAGCAAGAGTACTTCTGGTTTAAAGCACATTGACATAAAGTATCTCTTTGTTAGGGAGAAGTTCCAAGAGTCTGTGATTCTATTGAACAAATCTCTACGAATGTCATGATTGCTGATCCACTAACAAAAGCTTTGGCTATAAATGTTTTTCAAGAGCATGTTGCTGGTATGAGATTAGTTGAATCCCTGGATGTACTTTGTTAGTGGGAGCACATTTTATAGACACAGGCAGTGTTTATTACTTTTGAATAAATGGTATTGTGCTCTTTTTGTTCCTCATTATTTGTACACATATATATTTTGCCTTAAATGATGGTAAAGGTAAGCCTTGAATGAGAGTAAAGGCAGACCTCGAATGATAGTAGAGGTAGTTTCATGTGTTACCTTCCTCTTTTTTCAGAGGTTGTATTTATAGGTACATACAGCTAGTAGAGTTACTCAATTTGAGAACTGAGGCTAGTGTGATGGGATTTATGGATCCAGTCCCATGATACTTCAATGTGAGGTATATATAGTGTGCTTCTATATGGAGTAGCTATTTTGGTAGTTCTAGTGGCAGTTTGCCATGTCAAGAATGATTCTAGTGAGCTCCAAATGATGGAGTAGCTAATGACTTCAGTTGGAAGTCTGGACTAATTTGGATTTGACATATTCGATGATCGAGACATGCAACTTCCATACCCCAGTTTTTACACTATTTGTAGCCCAAAAGCGGGTAAGGGTGCAATCACTTTGACGTGTAGTGTCCCACATTGCCTTAAGACGTGATGACGCTTACGATTGGGTCTTTATGTTCTTACTTAGTCTAAGGTTGTATTGTTAAGGTGAGCTACTTTCAATACTTCCTATATTGATCACAATATTTTCTAATCCATGATTAAAGCAATGTATTGATGCAGTCCAAGTGGGAGAATGTAATGTTGTTATCATGTATGGGATTATACCAGACATTGTGCGGGTAGGAATAGTGGAGGGGTGTTGAATGGACGGCTGTGATTAAATGGCACCATTTATGGGAGGGTTCCAATTAATCCACTTTAACGTGTAATTGCTTGGGGACCTTCTGGTAATTTGGTCTGATTATAGGCATGACCAAATTACTCTTCTTAACAGGGTTGGCCCTGCTCTCTGTCTTTATATAGATAGCCAATTCCCATTATTGGCTATCTTTGAACATATACTGAGAAGAGAGCAGATAAGACTGACAGGTGATAAAGAATTGTGGATTATTCAAAGACTATTCAAAGCTTCCATGGAATCTCTCCTACAAACACTAATGGATCCGGGTATGTTTATTTGATTTAATTTGATTCATTAAAATTTCTTACACTCAGTTCTCAACTGTCAAAACAGAAACATAATCAGTTCAATTAAGCTCTCTACACTTCAGTGAAAGCATCCCAACTTGTTTAAACATTTTCCAAATTTGTAAAATCTCTATCCTCTGATTGTAAGATCTTTAGATTTCTGTATTTTTTTCTCTTTCACTATACTGCGTCATGGGCCTTGCGCTCTTTATGCCCCTTTTTCTCAATGTTTACCTTCAGGAACTACCTCTTCCAGAGCTTTTGAATTTGAGTTTTAAGATATGAATTTTCTGTTAAGCTCCGGTATGCTTGCTAGGTTCTACAAAATGTGCTACGAGTCCTTGTCCTAGATGTTTGGTGTTTGTGTCTGGTCCTTCTGAGGAAGCAATGGGATTCTGGAAAGGAGAAGTTAGTGAGGTAATTGTAAACGAAAGCCGATTGGTTTACCTCAGACGAGATTGAGATTTTTTTAAAGGAACTGGGCTGTAAGACCCACACGCCACGAACCCGGTCTAACCTCATGTTCTCATGTTGTGACCGGTTTTTCCATCATAACCGACCCAAGTGAACCAATTGTATGAAGAAACCATAAAGATGAGGTAAGCAACAAGTCAAATTTGGTTGGTGTGGTTGACTGTTTAAGTCTGTACGGAAGCAACCAGTCAAAAACTAAAAACCAGTAAATCTTGGACGTATGGTCGCATTTTTGAGGGGTATGGTCGACCATATGGTCGACTAAGTTGTTACCGCACAACTTATGGTTGCATGTTTTGGTTGTATGGTCGATGGATTATGCGATCGCATGTTAACCGTATGAATCCAGAACCGACTCCGTGTTTAGGAAACTTTCCTAATTTGAGGAGGACTCTTTCCTAGTTGAAATAGGACTCTATATGGAGGTTTTTCTCTATATAAAGGAGGTCCCTTAGCCTCCCTCACTCTTTTAGAATCCAAATTGAAACTCTAAAACTAAGAGAGAAAGAGAGAGAGGAAGAAAAGGAGAAGAAAATTTGGAAAAGAAGACTGAGAGGAAGGTTTTTGTAGAGAAGAGTTCAATCTCTTTACAACAAGCTTAAGGTATGGACTTGACTCTGTAGATAGATCAGATAGAATAGGTTCTTTCAAATTGATATATGGAACCTAATACAATGATTCAATTATAGGTTTTCTATGAGAAACCACAGAGAGTAGGGTAGGGATAATTGATAAGGATAAACTGCGATTAAAGGCCATAGAATGATTTTAGGTTGAATCTCATTGATGAGCCAAGAGGAGGAACTCGTATGAGAAGTAAAACTTAACCTGACTACTTATGATCGCAGCTATGGTCGACCATAAGATGAGAAGAGAGTCGACCACAGCCATTCAAGAAGAATTCAGGAAATGTATGGACGCAGGTATGGTCGCATATAGTTCGACCATAGGGTATTGACCGTACGTCGTATGGTCGCATATATTGAGACCATAGGGTGTCGACCATACGATAACATCAAGTATATTTTGAAACCAAACAAGGTTTTCGACTACTGTAACTTGGTAAACTTGAACACTAACTTAAATACATTAATTATTTAGGTACCCAATAGATTCAAAGTGACTTCCAAAGCTTGGGAGAGGAATAAACATCAATCAAAGGAAAGAGAACAAGACCTAAACTAGTTAGATAAGAACAAACTATTTTATTTTATTGAGTCCAATGCCATGATTGATTCTATGTTGTATGCTTGTAATGTGCATCTCACATGTCATCTAATATTACTATTGTATTTTGCTCATGCATATTTATTTCTGTCTATTTATAACATAATGGTGATGATGCTAGGAATAGGCATGTGATTGTGTGTGTGGTTAGTGTGTTAGATGTAAGTGGGGCATCAGGGGGAGGGCGTGGCATTGTGTTCAGCCTGGTCACCAGACTCTAACTCTATCTCTACTCAAGTCTTGCCCACTGATATCGTCGTATAGCCATTACCTTAGCAGAGCTATTACGTCGTAGGGCATTAGGAGAGGTGGTCTCGAACTGTGTGGTCTTTGACTCTGTCGGGGGACCTTAGCTCTATCTCTATGGACGTTTTAAGGGATGCTGGGGTGAGACCTTGGATATATTTAGATGGCAAGAGGATTGGTTTGTTACGAACCCAGTTCGTAAGCCCTCGCCAATAGGGGCTTACATGTTGGTATGGGTAGGGCATCAGGGGAAGTATTGGCGGTGTGTGATCCGAACACTTTAGCTCTATATCTATTCCATGGTGGGTGCATGTGGGACGACAATGGTGTTTGATCCATTAGACAGATTCACAGACTCGTGTATAGAGGTGCAGTGGCCGCCAATCCTTTCTATAGCACGTTGTAAACTTTAAACCAGACCAAAGATATGAATTGAATGCATGCATATGTTTGTTGCATTGTTTTGTTTTTTTACTGAGCTAGGTTGTGAGCTCACCCCACGGTACCATTTTCTTTTAGTTTCTAATGATACAGATAATACCGTTGAAGACTACATGAAGGCACCAACATATAGACATATGGTAGCTATGGTCAAGCAAGCTGTGGAGGATGAATATGATTCGTCAAGCGAGTGTTTCAACGATGTTTATGCCTAGTGTTTAACTTTCATATTTTGGTAATTGTAACAGTTTATTATATTTATGTTTTGGTTACATAGAGATAACTGGTTTATTATTTACTTATCATTGTAGACACTCAGTTCATTATTAATAAGACTTGTACTATTTACTTTAATATCTCTGATTGATGTGAAATGTGTTTTAGTTTAACATGGTTGGCACGGTCTTTACAAGATCCTGGTTGAACCGTTGATTCTTATGATGGTTCATCACACTACTGGTTAATCCAAAATTAGGGTGTGACAGCTTGGTATCGGAGCTCTCAGGCCCTGCCCGTCAAACTTGGATACTTCCACAATAGTCCATGAACTGAGTTAGGATAAATTAAAAACTTTAATACAAACACACCATAAGCACCTGTGTTGGTTGACACAGAACTTAAATAAGACAATAATGTACATATAAAAGGTGAAACCATATGTATATACAGACAGAAGGAAAAAAAAATATAGCCTAATAAACAAGTAACATAGGATACGGTCTATAAGTCAGACAGTTGCCTGAGTATACAAAGAATATAGTACAGTAGCAAAAATGGAGTATCTGTAAAGTAAGAAAATTAGAATACCGAGTTGATACTCACGAGATGTAGAAATCGATGTTTGACAGAGGAAGAAGGAAAATGGCTAGTAATGCCTAAATGCCTGTAGAGGTAAAGGGAAAGATCTCGAGCTGAATCCAACAGAGATAGGAGAATAATGGCCATACACCAAAAATGAGAGTAATCATAAAAGAAGATAAAGCTATACTGGGTGATGTGGAGACTCAGAGTGAGATCCGCCACATGCTGATCAATCACCACTGAGCATTAAGAAGAGGCCGCAACCTGACCCCTCCACCATCTAGGTAGAGAACGGGTAATGAGAACCCATCTGAGCATATATCAAATAATGATTATCAGATTGGAGTAAATAAAAAAGGGATGAATAATCAGGCCACTCTAGTCAATCTACATAGACCACGAAATGCCTTGGCCATGATTGTAATGAATTTGGTCTGGCAAAATACAAGAGCAACAACAGATGATGTTGGCTATGCAAGTTGCCATGAGAATCACTACCCAAGTTGCCAATGCTACACCAACACCTTCAGGTTAGACCAAGTATGATATCAGTTGGTAACAACACTGTATCTCTAGCACCCGTTGATCATAACACAGTGCCTATCGTACAATAGGTCCCAGTAATGCACACCCCAGTCCAGAAGCTTGGTGCAAAACAAGCAGTATAACAAGGTGGTTACCCTTATCAACCACCGATGTATGGGATAGCTACATCATGGCAGAATGATCAACAAGAGTGGAGGAACATTTTCTGAAGATGAAGCCACGGACATTTTTAACATGGGATCGAATCTATTGTGACCATATATCTAGATAGGTGTATATAGGATGTGGTGCCTCATTGACTTACCCTTATGATTATAGAGGATGCACATACCTGATTCTAAATTCTCATGCCTTGATGAGATACCTTCTAGATTCAACCTGTTAATTGGGGTTATAGATGTTGTTTCCATAGAATTAGTGCTGATTATACCAATCTAAGCTACTCTCATGATCGACAACATGAATAGAGATATGAACCAAATGAACATTTAAAGGTTTAAATATTTCGAATGTACATCTTTTGATTTTATACCTGATTTATTGATGTACCAAAACTTTCTCCAGATTTATTCCCATAGTGCCTTGACCAATGGCACTATGCTATAGAACCTATAGCTATTAGGCTAAGAGCTGTAGAACCTCTATTTCCATGTATTTGGACCACCTTGCAACCTAACGGTCCTTGGTTATTGGTTCAGATACCATAGATTTACTCCTAATCTTTTAAACCCAAGTTCACTAGATAAAACAAGTGTTCATCATCATACTGAATTCGAAAGAAGGAAACAAATTATTTTTGGATAAACATTCTGATTCTGACCTCTGTGGATAAAGATACTTAGTTAATAAGGGAATTATTGGAGGGAAGATGATTGGATTCAGAATAATCTCTATAGCCAAGAAACCTTAGGTGAAGTAATGAAGAATCTATTATGAGATTACTAGATAGATGAATTTGAGACCTTGTAAAAGAGTGCATGAGCAAGAAATGAGAACTACCAAGAGCAGCTAGTAAATAGTAGATAACGCTCGAATAGAGTTGAAGATGGTGATATCGGTATGAATTTTGACAAGGCAAAAGATTTATAAAAGCATATCTAAAAGTGGATACACGGATGAAGCCAAAAATGATGGTATTGATAGTATTCGGTTTAGTATAATTATTGTTGAGTTATTCAAAATGTTGAAGAGATGAGAATTTGGCAAAATTTATGAAATTATGAGCATATACTTTAATGCTTATAAGTAGACTTGGGATATGGAGTGAGTAAACGATCAAAAGATATTTTTTGAGATATATGAAAGAGAGATTAGGGTAGAGCAGCAACGATAAAAGAGATGTAAGATAATAAGTGCAATATGAGATTATTGGTATAAGCTAATGACCTTTTCGAGATATGAGATTATTGACGATAGTCTTTGAAAAACTAAGAGGTAAAAAGAGGTTAGACATGGCATCAAAACTTTTATACCAAATTTTGCTAGTTTAAGCCCTTTTTTAGACTAGATATTGTATTAGATGAGAGTTATGAACAATGTCCAAATCGTGTGGATGGACGAAAATTGGATGCAACCTAATTTGACTTGAGATGGCAGACTTTGACGTCATCTTGGGGACGAACTGGTTGTCTCAAGACTCTACAAAGCTGTTATGTGCATAGAAGAGGTTGTCATTCAAGAATAAAGACTGCACATAATTTGGTTTTACTAGAAGCATATTGCCTAGGGAGCGAAAGCTTTTCCTCTCTGCACTAAAGGCGAAGAGATGCTTTGAAAAGAAAGGAGTTAGATATATGATATCTGTGGTAGAAGTTACTAAAGAAGCTCCAAGGATGAAAGATATTGATGTGATATGTAAATTCCCTGATGTGTTTCCAAGAAACTTACCTGGGTTGCCACCTGATCGTGCGACCAAGTTCGTTATCAACTTGTTACCCAGGATGACATTTGTGTCTAAGGCACCTTATAGAATAGCTCCTACGGAGTTGAAGGAATGGAAGACTCAACTATGGGAGTTATTAGACAAGGGTTCTAATCGACCAATTATTTCATTACGGGGAGCGCCAATGCTATTCGTGAAGAAAAAAGACGATAGTGTTCGACTATGTATAGACTACCAGGAATTGAACAAGCTTATGATCAAGAATCGATATCCACTACCTCAGATCAATGACTTGTTTAATCAGCTGCAAGGTGCAAAGGTATTTTCTAAGATTGATCTTCAATCAAGATATCATCAAATGAAGAATTTGGACAACGATATTCTGAAGATAGCTTTTAAAATCGAGAATGGGCATTATGAGTTCCTAGTTATGTTGTTGGGATTAAGCAATGCCCTGCATATTTTATGGAGTTTATGAATCGGGTGTTCCATGACAAGTTGGATATTTCGATCATAGTTTTTGTGGATGATAAATTGGTCTATTCCAAGGATGAAGGAAGTCTTGTAATAGACATTAGAGCAGCCTTACAACAGTTGAGAATAGAGAAGTTTTATGTCAAGTTTAAGAAGTGTGGGATTTGGTTAAACAAAATGATCTTCTTGGGTTACGTTGTCACACCCCAATTCTGCACCAACCAGAATGGTGTGATGAACCGTCTATGATCCAACGGTTCAACCAGGATCTCGAATAGGTCGTGTCCTTTGCTTAAATCATATGCATTCACAACCATAATCAGAGTAAATAAACAATAGTGGAAGTCTTTAATAATAATAAACTGAGCATCTAACATTGATAACATAAATAAAGTATCGAATTATCTCCAAAAGACTAAGACATAGAATAAAATAAATTAATCAATTATATGTTCTGAATAATCCAACAAATAAATCTAATAAAAAATGCATGAGTTGCACTCGCACAATGAATCATGCGACTCCATCACAGCTTCCATATCCATCGCTGCAACATGTCCGTACACCGGAGTTACACCGGAGTATTCACATAATCTTCTACAGTAGGACCTGCATCATCAACTAAAAATATTCGACGTCGAAAGGGTGAGCACACATTATGGTTCAATGAGCAAACAAAACAATGCAACAAACATATGCATGCATTCAGTTCATATCTTTGGTCTGGTTCATAAGTTTGCAATGTGCAATAGAAAGGATAGGTGGCTTTATACACGAGTGTGTGAAGCCGCCCAATGGATCAAACACCATTGCCATCCCACATGCACCCATCATGGAATAGAGATAGAGCTAAAGTGCCCGGATCAAACACCGCATGACACTTCCCCTGATGCCCTACCCATATCAACATGTAAGCCCCTATTGGCGAGGGCTTGCAAACTGGGCTCGCAACTAACCAATCCTAATGTCAAATAGTGTATCCAAGGCCTCACTCCAGCATCCCTCAATACATCCATAGAGGTAGAGCTAAGGCCCCCGGCAAAGTCAAAGACTACACGGTCAGAGACCACCTCCCCTGAAGCCCTACGACGTAATAGTTCTGCTAAGGTAATGGCGATACGACGATGTCAGTGGACAAGACTTGAGTAGAGATAGAGCTAAAGTCTGGTGACCAGGATGAACCACATTGTCATGTCCTCCCGCTGATGCCCCACTCGCATCAAGTACACTAACCACACACATACATTCACATGCCTATTCCTAGTATCATCATCAACATCATGTTATAAATAAACAGAATCAAATATGCATGAGCAGTAATAACAAAAATATTGGATGACATGTGAAATGCACATTACAAGCATACAAACATAGAATCATTCATGGCATTGGACTCAATAAATAAAAATAGTTTATTATTAGCCAATTAATTTAGGTCTTGTTCCCTCACCTTTGGTTGATAGTAGATCCTCGTTCAAACTTTGTGAATCTCTTTTAAACCACTTGGAAACCTAACAAATTTATAGATTTTAAATTAAAATTAATTCCCATGAATTTAGACTAACAGAAACTGAGGGGTCGCAGGTGTGGCAGCACCTGTGGTCTCAGTTTCTGCGACCACAGGGTGTGTGGTCGCAGGATGTGGTCGCATATCCTGCGACCACACATGCGACCACACCCTTCCTGGACTTCCTGAGGGTATGTGGTCGAATATGTGTGTCTCGTGTGGTCACATATCATGCGACCACACATGCGACCACACATGTGATGGTCAATTTTTTCACTCTCAACTCCATTCCTTCATGTTTGGATTCCTTGGCTTATCATCATGGTCCTTCCTATGATTGTTCTATGGCTCAGAACTAATATTTTTATACACAATCCATTATCCACATAATTCTTCCATGGATTCCCTTGGAATTTGTTCTATGGATTGATGATTGGGGTCTCACTTAATTTCCATCTCCTTCATGATCTATTCTAGGCTTTCAATTGACATGGGGAATGTTTTCCATACCTTAAACTTGTTGAAGATTCAGAGGTTTTCTCTTAATTTCCCCTTCTTAGTCTTCCTCTTGAATTCTCCTTTTCTTCCTTCTCTTCTCTTTCTTTCACTTTCAGTTTGAGTTCTAAAAGGATGAAAGAGGCTAAGGGACGTCCTATTTATAGAGAAAAACCCTCCATAATGAGCCCTACTTCGTTTAGGAAAGAACCCCCTTCGGATTAGGAAGGTTTCCTAAACTCGGTTTCTGTCTGGGTTCCATGTAGTCGTAGGTGGGGTCGCAGAACCCATCGACCACACCTTCTGAAACATGCGACCACACGACCTAATTTCCTATGGTTGCATTATTTTGAGGTGTGGTCGACGACACCTGTTTAGGTATGCGACCACACCCTCATAATTGACAGTTTTTGGCTTCAATTTCATACCTGGTCTTATGGTTTCTTCATGCACTTGGTCCGCTTGGCCCGACCATGATAGGAAGACCTGATACAAGGTGGTAAGACCGGTTAGTTTGATACGGGTCTTACAACTCCCCCTCTCTTATTATAAATTTCATCATCGAAATTTGCACATACCTTCCAAGTCGAAAAGGTGAGGATATTGCTTTCGCATAGCATTCTCTTCTTTCCATGTGATCTTTTCTATATCTTGGCTTCTCCAAGTAACCTTAACATAATAAATGTCACGATTGCGTAGACGTTAAACCTTTCGACTGATAATTTTAGTTGGTGCTACTTCAAATGTCAAATCATGAGTTAGACCCGGTGGATCTGCTGTTATAATGTGTGTTGGATCTCTGACATACTTCTTCAGTAATGAGATATGAAATACATCATGCACACTTGACATAGATGGGGGTAGTGCTAACTGATACGCCACTTTCCCACGTTTAGCTAAAATCTCATATGGCCCGACATATCTCAGACTTAGCTTCCCTTTCTGTCCAAATCGTTTTAAGCCTCGCATAGGTGATACCTTCAAGAATACCTTATCACCTACATTGAATTCAAGGTCTCAACGTCGAGTATCTACATACTATTTTTGACGATTCTGAGTTGTTCTAACTCTTTCCTTGATAATGTTACTCGATAAGTCTCTTCAATAAATTCTGATCCAATGAGTCTCCGTTCACCAACTTCATTCCAAAACAAAGGAGTTCGACATTTCCTACCATACAGTGCTTCATAGGGTGACATCTGTATAGTAGCCTGATAGCTGTTGTTATAGGCGAACTCGATCAATGGTAGTTTTTAATCCCATGATCTTTTGAATCAATAACACAGGCTCGAAGCATGTCTTCTAAAATCTGGATGGTACGCTCCGACTGTCCGTCTGTCTGAGGATGGAATGCAGTACTGAACTTCAACGTTGTACCCATAGCCTTCTGTAATCCTTCCCAAAACTTTGAGGTAAAGCGTGGGTCTCTGTCAGACACAATGCTTTCAGGTACACCATGCAATCTGATAATATTATCTACATATAGCTTGGCTAACCTCTCTAGGGTATACTGAGGTCTTATAGCTATGAAGCGAGCTGTCTTAGTCAAACGATTTACAATCACCCAGATCGCGTCAACTACTCGGAGAGTCAATGGTAACTTGATGATGAAATCCATAGTGATGCAGTCCCATTTCCATGCTGGTTCTAGCAGTGGCTGCAACAATCCTGCAGGTCTTTGCCTTTCAGCCTTTACCCTCTGACAATTTAGGCATTGAGACACAAATTTAGCTACATTTGCTTTCATTCCTCTCCACCAATATAGTTTCTTCAGATCATGATACAACTTCGTCGTTCCAGGATGTACCGAATAAGCGGTGGTGTAAGCTTCCTTCATTAGTCTGTGTCTAATATCTAAGTCTTCATTTTTAGGAACACATACTCTTCCTTTATATTTTAGTACCTTTTCAACGTCAAAGGTGAACTCAGGAATAGTCCTACCTTTTTCGATGTCTTCTTGCACCGTTCTCAAATAAGGGTCTGATTTAATAGCGGCCTTTACTTCATCTAATATATCAGGTATAATCTTCAATGTGGCAAATATATTTGAAAACCAATGAATAAATCCTTAGTTAGCTGTCCACCCGACAAAAAAAAACCATTACCATGATTGAATACTTTTCTTGTAACACACATTGCCGCAGTCGTGTTAACCTCTCCTTGGGATTTTATCATTGCTTTTCTGCTTAGCCCATCAGCAACTACATTAGCCTTCCTTAGATGATACTGGATATCACAATCATAATCCTTCAATAATTCTAGCCATCTTCTTTGTCTCATGTTCAACTCCTTTTGATTAAAAAGATATGTGAGACTCTTATGATCTGATTTAATCTGAAATTTCTCTCCATACAAATAATGTCACCATATCTTAACATCATGTACTACTGCCGCTAACTCCAAGTCATGAGTGGGATAATTCTTCTCATGTGTCTTCAGTTGTCTTGAGGCATATGCAACTATTTTTTCTCCTTGCATAAGCACACATCCTAAACCCAACCCAGATGGATCAGTGTACAAGGTAAATGATTGTCCTGGAATAGGAATAGTCAAGATGGGAGCGGATATCAATCTAGCCTTCAATGTCTGAAAACCCTTCTCACTTTTTTCGGTCCAAACAAACTTCTCTCCTTTCTTAGTCAAGCTGGTGAGAGGTACGACGATTCTAGAGTAATCTTCCACGAATAGAATCGTCGATAATACCCAGCTAGACCTATGAAACTTCTGATTTCTGCAACACTCTTAGGTGCTTCCCACTTCACAATGGCTTCAATCTTGCTAGGATCTACTTTAATTCCCTCAGCGGATACAACATGACCTAAGAAAGCGACCCCATTAGCCGAAACTCACACTTTGTAAATTTGGTGTAAAGTTTCTCTTTTCTTAGTCGCTACAGAGCGGCTCTTAGATTCGTGACATGAGTTTCCTTATCCTTGGAGTAGACCAATATATCATCAATAAACACAATGACTGACGTATCCAACATATCATGGAATATCCGATTCATGAGTTCCATAAAAGTTACGGGTGCGTTAGTCAATCCAAAAGACATGACTAAAAATTCATAATGTCCATATCTTGTTCTAAATATTGTCTTTGGAATATCACCTTCCTTAATCTTCAACTGATGGTATCCTGACCGAAGATCAATCTTGGAGAACACTTTGACACCTTACAACTGATCGAACAAGTCATTGATCTGAGACAATGGGTACCGATTCTTCATTGTAAGCTTATTCAATTCCCGATAGTCTATACATAGTCGAACACTACCATCCTTCTTTTTCACAAACAATACTGGCGCTCCCCATGGTGATATGCTGGGTATGATATAACCCTTGTCCAGTAATTCTTGTAACTGTACCTTCAGTTCCTTTAGTTCAGTAGGAGCCATTCGATAGGGTGCTTTGGATACTGGTGCGGCTCCGGGTATAAGATCTATAACGAACTCTATCGCTCGGTCGGGTGGTAGTCCTGGTAGTTCTTCGGGAAATACATCTGGAAAGTCACGCACAACATTAATATCTTCCATTCGTGGTACTTCCTTGGTGAGATCAACCATAGATACTAGATACCCAACTCCTTCTTTCTCGAGGCATTTTCTAGCCTTTAATGCAAAGAGGATGAGTTTTCGTTTACGGGGAAGTCTGGTTCCCGTAAAACCAAACTCTGCTCATTTATTGTCTTTAAATGTCAGTTTCTTTTCTGCACATAATAGATTTGCAGAATTTTGAGCTAACCAATCCATTCCCAAGATAACGTCAAAGTCTACCATCTCAAGTTGAATTAAGGTTGCATCCAAAATCTTCTCACCGATAAGAACTGGACATGGTCCATAACCTTTTTCTAGTTCCACTTCTAATCCCATAGGCGATCGTACAAGCAATTTGTAGTTTAAAGATCTGAGGGGTAGATTTAGCTTCTTTCCAAATAACACAGATATAAAAGAATGAGTAGCTCCAGAATCAAAGAGTACTCTGGCGGGTATGCCATTAATAGGTATGATACCTGTGATTTGTTTTAATTTAGTCTACATGCTCACACAAGGTAATATAAAATGAAAGATTCAGGTCATACATGTGACCACATTTGGCGATGCGGCAGCATCCTCAGATGTAACTGCATAAACCTTTCCTTGCTGTAGCTGCTTCCTGGGTTTAGGACACTCCCTTGAATAATGTCCCATTTGATTATAGTTATAGCATTTTACTCCTTCACTATTTTTCTTCTATTGAGGTTGGACTGTTGGAGTAGTCTTGGCTGCAGCATTAAAGCCTTGAGGACGGAAGGGTTTAAATGTCTTTGTGTTCCCTCCGTTATATGAATTTCCATTTGACCTTTTGATACCTCTATTCTGAGCAAAGTAGCTCTCCCTCTGGCTCGATTCTAGTACTCGAGCAATTTGTACTACTTCATTATAAACTTTCTTTTCTAGTCCCAAAACATGCTCCCGAATGCTTCCCCTAAGTCCCATGACGAACCTTTGGGTTTTAGTATTTTCCTCCTGCATGCTAGAGGAAGCAATGAAAAACAGCTCTTCATAACGCTGTTGATATGCATCCACAGTCATCTGTCCCTGATACAAACTCAGGAACTCTCTTACCATAGCGTCTCTGAAACTTTTGGAAAAATATTTCTCGAAGAATGCCTCTTTATAGATAGCCCAGGTCAATTGGGCGTACTTCATTAATAGATAACTTCGAGTAGACTTCCACCAGTGGTGTGCATCGCCCTTCAGCATAAATGTGGCACGTAGCACTTTTTCCTCTTCATTAACAGTCATCATCATGAAGTTCCTTTCTATCTCGTCGATCCAGTGAGCTGGCCACAAAGGATCCTCTAGCTTGCCATTATATTCCTTAGGCTTCATTTTTAGAAAACGCTCGATCAGTCGAGAATGGTCCAACTGATACTGAGCATAGGCCCCATATATAGGTGGTTGATACTAGTAACTTCCTTGGGCTACTTCAGGGTTTTGTACCTAAGCTTGTACAAATGGCGTTTGAGGTGCTTGAGGTACCATGTTGCTACCCCCTGGTACGGTGCTATCTTGTTTTGCTGGTATAGGTATAGTATGTGCAGCTGGGAAAGCCATTCCCATAGCAACTTGCATATTAGCTTGCACTTGCTGTATTTGCTGCAGCTGTTGTGCTAGATTCATTACTGCAATAGCCAAATCTGTAGGTGGGGCTGGCAAGTTTGTAGGATTAGCCTGGTCATTGGCTCCTGGTGGTACCACATTCTGATTCTCTTGTCTTTTAGGGTTTTCATGGCTATTTTCCTCCACAAGTGGTGGTGGTGAATTGGTTTACGTCCTCGCCTGGTTACTCTTGCCCAGTCATTTCCTGTTTCCTGTGGTGGTAGTGTCTGAAAATCATAGAACATATGAGGTAATCATAATATACATCATTCCCATGTCAAAATCTAATTAATCAATGTAAAGATTCAATTTCCAAGTCATTCAGTCAAAATACAATATTTTCCATCGTGTGGTCGATGGTGGGGTTGCAATATATGCGACCACAAGGTATGCGACCTCACAAAACCCTGTCAGCTCACCGAGAGCCTGTGGTCGATCGTGTGGTCACAATATGTGTGACCACAGGGTGCGACCACACGAAGTCTGTCAGCTTACCGAGAGCCTGTGGTCGATCGTGTGGTCGCATATTTGGTCGAATTTTACCACCATACGAACCCAAATCAGGTATTTAAACCTGATTTTTGTAGTCATTCTCCACTTTCTCTTTTGCTTTCAACTCAACTCGCTTCCACTGAGTTGCTACAGTGTCGACCACTCAAGTTTGGTGATTCTTTTGTCCATCCACGACCTCTGCTCCGTTCTTTCAGGTATGTTCTCTACTGGTTCTCCTTTTAAAGCTTTCAAAACTAGGTTTTTCTCCATTTATAGGGTTTTCTTCAAATTAAAATTTTTCTAACCATAAAAATTTGATTTTTATTGGGGGCTTTTGCTATTGGCCACCCAATGGATGAAAGCCCTCAATAAGATTTGAGTTTCATCGGTTAGTTTATGAGAAACTTGAAATTTTCCATTTTTGACCTAATTTTTGGGATTTTTCCAAATTGTCAAAATTTCTTCAAATTCGATTTACCTAGTTTAAATTTCCAACTGTATGAGCTTTGCAGGATGGTTTGGAACATATGTAAGTCCTCCTGTCCAACTGTTTGGGTGAAAAGTGAGGCTTTTGGCCAAATCACACCGTTATAATGCCAAAATTTTGAGTTTTTCTCTATATCTAATATCTTGCTTGTTGGTCTGTGTCTTTGTAGATAACATGGCTCGCACCAAGGTCCCCAGAGTTCATAATCCTCTTCGCTTCCGGTCTAATGAAGCAGAGACTCAGTATGCTCGTTATGAGCATAAAAAAGTGGAAGGGGGTCGTTGTGCAAATCTGGCTAATTTAGCCTTATTTAATGTGGAGGGTGTCTTTGGTGATATGGATTGGCTCCCTGTGATATTGTATGAGGGTTGCACCTATCCTGCACTGGTGAAGCAGTTTTATTGTAACCTCCAGGTAGAGAGTGACCCAGATGATATAGATAGGGGTAGAGAGCTCAGGATCACTAGCTATGTTAAAGGGGTAGAGATCTCCTTTAACTGCCAGGAGTTGACTGATCTCCTGGGTATGTCCAATGATGGCCCATTAGTATACTGTGCATCTAAGGAACCCCAATTCTTATCAATGATGATGCATGCAGAGATTGACCGCCAGCTTCTTAGGAATGATCGCTAGGAGATAAAGGCAATCAACCTACGGCCGGAACCTTGGGTGTACTGCAAGATTATTCAACACAACCTGATTCCTCAGAGTGGGCACTATGAGAAGATTTCCCAATTGACCCAGTATCTCTTGTACTACATCTGCATTAGGCAGCCCGTCTGCCTTCGTACATTATTATCAGGACTATGCTCCATGCTATGACGCCTGGTTTGAGGGGCAACCTACCCTATGGGCGTTTGATCACCACTCTGCTCACCCGCCTGTAGGTCGACTTGGTTGATGAGAGGATTCATGAGGACACCTTTTTGACCGACCTTGACTGGGAGGCCATCTGCAGGATGGGGATGCAAGATGCACAGGTCAGTGATGAGGAGAGGAACGCTATGGTGCGTCCCCGTACTCGAGTAGAGATAGCAGACGCTGAGGCGACAGCAGCAGCAGCAGCAAAGGTCAATGGGGGTGATGCTGAGGCGGATGATGATCGGATGTACATGGATGTAGACGCCATACCTCCTCCATCACCACTGTATTCCACTGGAGCTGGCCCTTCTCGGGTTCCTTTCCACTCAACTGGTCCTTCGCACCCACCACCAAATGACGTGATGGGGCTACTGTGTGAGATTCGGGAGGCCCAGCATGCTACTGATCAGTAGGTGGTGGATCTGGCAGCTAGTGTCCAGGTGACCCATATTCAGGTAGCCTGGCTTACGAGGGTATATGCCGAGGATTATGATCGAGATCGTGAGGCACCTCCTCCTCCAGTACCCCCAGCTCCATGATGCATTTCTTTTTTCTTGTACTACAGAGCAACTGTCTGGATTGTGGGCTGTACTCTGATTCAGATATATATTGTTTTTATTCGATGTATATATGAAACTTGTTTCTCATCTTATAAGTGCATTATTCTCTTTCTTAATTTTTTGTCTTATACAACACAGGTGCTTATGGTGTGTTCTTATTAAAGCTTTTAAATTTTATCCTAACTCAGTTCACAAATTTTTGTGGAAGTATACAGGTTTAATAGACAGAGCCCGAGAGCTCTGATACCAAGTTGTCACACCCCAATTCTGCACCAACCAAAATGGTATGATGAACCGTCTATGATCCAACGGTTCAATCAGGATCTCGAATAGGCCGTGTCCCTTTGCTTAAACCATATACATCCACAACCACAATCAGAGTAAATAAACAATATCGAAAGTCTTTAATATTAATAAACTGAGTATCTAACATTGATAACATAAATAAAGTATCCAATTATCTCCAAAAGACTAAGACATAGAATAAAATAAATTAATTAATTACATGTTCTGAATAATCCAACAAATAAATCTAATAAAAAATGCATGAGTTGCACTCGCACGACGAATCATGCGACTCCATCACAGCTTCCATATCCATCGCCGCAACATGTCCGTACACCGGAGCATTCACATAATCTTCTACAGTAGGACCTGCATCATCGACTAAAAATATTCGACGTCAAAAGGTGAGCACACATCATGGCTCAATAAGCAAACAAAACAATGCAACAAACATATGTATGCATTCAATTCATATCCATGGTCTGGTTCATAAGTTTGCAATGTGCAATAGAAAGGATAGGTGGCTGCCGCACCTCTATACACGAGTGTGTGAAGCCGCCCAATGGATCAAACACCATTTCAATCCCACATGCACCCATCATAGAATAGAGATAGAGCTAAAGTGTCCGGATCAAACATCGCATGACACTTCCCCTGATGCCTTACCCATAGCAACACATAAGCCCCTATTGGCGAGGGCTTGCAAACTGGGCTCGCAACTAACCAATGCTAATGTCAAACAGTATATCCAAGGCCTCACCCTAGCATCCCTCAATACGTCCATAGAGATAGAGATAAGGCCCTCCGACAGAGTCAGAGACTACACGGTCCGAGACCACCTCCCCTGATGTCCTATGACGTAATAGTTCTGCTAAGGTAATGGTGATACGATGATGTCAGTGGACAAGACTTGAGTAGAGATAGAGCTAGAGTCTGGTGACCAGGATGAACCATAGTGTCACGTCTTCCCGCTGATGCTCCACTCGCATCAAGTACACTAACCATACACATACATTCACATGCCTATTCCTAGCATCATCATCAACATCATATTATAAATAAATAGAATTAAATATGCATGAGCAGTAATAACAGGAATATTGGATGACATGTGAAATGCACATTACAAGCATACAAGCATAGAATCATTCATGGCATTGGGCTCAATAAATAAAAATAGTTTATTATTAGCCAATTAGTTTAGGTCTTATTCACTCACCTTTGGTTGATAGTAGATCCTCGTTCAAACTTTGTGAATCTCTTTTAAACCACTTGGAAACCTAACAAATTTATAGATTTTAAATTAGAATTAATTCCCATGAATTTAGACTAACAGAAACTGAGGGATCGGAGGTGTAGCAGTGTAAGACTCGTATCGAACTAACCGGTCTTACCACCTTGTACCAGCTTTACCTATCATGGTCGAGCCAAATGGACCAAGTGCGTAAAGGAAATAGCGAAACCAGGTATTAAACTGACCCAAAAATAGTAAAATGGAGGGCAGGATCGCATACCCAGATAGGCGGGGTCGACCCCCCCTCATTAAGAAGTCAGACCCTTGATATTTTAACTGGGGGTCGGACAATTTAGAACTGAGGGTTGACGGGATCTCCGACCCCCTCATTGACCCCCTCTTTGCCGACAGAAACCATAAATAGGAAACTTTCTAAATTTCAGTGGGATTCCTTCCTAATCTCAATGGGACTTATTTTGGAAGGTTCTCCTCTATAAATAGGACGTCCCTAAGGCTCTTTCACTCCTTTTGAAACCCTAATTGAAAGTGAAAGAAAGAAAAGAGAAGGAAAAGAGAAGGAAAGTTAAAGAAGAAGACTAAAGTGAAGAATTCAGAGAAACCTCTGAATCTCAGCAAATCTAAGGTATGGGTATGTTTCCATTAATGATTTAAGACCTTAGAATAGTTCATGAAGAGGGTATGATCTAGGAGAAACCCTAATCGTCCATCCATGGGAGGATTTCAATGAAATCCATGGAGGAAATCATGGTAGGCAAAGTAAGGAAGAAACCTAGAGTTCTAAGCCATAGAACAAGCATAGAATGGATTGTGAAAGTAAGCCATAGGACCCAAACATGAAAGAATGGACTGGAGGATGAAATTTTCGACTCAAACCATGGGGGGTCGCACGTGGGGTCGATTGGGAATCGACCCTACCAGACCACAAATCAACCCCCAGCATTCGGGAAGTCCAGGGATGGGGTGGTCGCACCCAGGGTCGATGGAACATCCGACCCTGGCATCGACCCTACCCTGGGGGTCGCAGTAAACTGCTACCCTACCTGCGACCGTCCTGCGACCCTCGCTTAACAGCAAGCCTAAAATTGTCGGAATGACTTCTAACTAAAATCTATACTTGTTAGGTTTTCCTATTGATATAAAAGTGATTTTTAAAGCTTGAAAGATGATCTACACTCAAGCAAATGTGAGGGAACAAGACTTAAACTAATTGGCTAATAATAAACTGTTTTATTTCTTGAGTCCAATGCCATGACTGATTCTATGCATGTATGCTTGTAATGTGCATTCAACATGTCATCTAATATTTCTATTATTACTGTTCATGCATATTTTCTTCGTTGTTTATAACATGATGATGATGATGATGATAGGAATAGGCATGTGAATGTTTGTGTTTGGTTAGTGTACTTGATGCGGATAGGGGATGGTATCAACCGGTACTTTAATGCCGTTTTCATTGGGTATATTGTGCCATAGCTCTATACAAGTCTTGTCCACTGACATCATCGTATCGCCATTACCTTAGCAGAACTATTACGTCGTAGGGTATCAGGGGAGGTGGTCTCGGACCGTGTAGTCTTCGACTCTACTGGGGGGCCTTAGCTCTATCTCTATGGATGTATTGAGGGATGCTAGGGTGAGGCCTTGGATACACTGATTGACATTAAGATTGGTTAGTTGCGAGCCCAGTTTGCAAGCCCTCGCCAGCAGGGGCTTACGTGTTGGTATGAGGCAACCGGTACTACCATGTCGTTTTCATGGGGGTATATTGTGTCATATTGGGTGCATGTGGGGTCGACAGTGTCATTTTCATTGGGCGGTTTCACACACTCGTGTATAGAGGTGAGGCGGCCACCGAACCTTTCTATAGCACATTACAAACTTATATACCAGACCACAGATATGAATTGAATGCATGTACATGTTTGTTGCATTGTTTTGTTTGCTCACTGAGCCGTGATGTGTGCTCACCCTTTCGACGTCAAATATTTTTAGTTGATGATGCAGGTACCACTGTGGAAGATTATATGAATGCTTCTGTGTACGGGCACATTGCTGCGATGGAGGTCGAAGACATAGTGGAGACGCATGACTCCTCATGCGAGTGCAACTCATGCATTTTCGATTAGATTTTATTTAAACTATTAAGGAAATGTAATTTGATATTTTATCTACTTACGTCTCGGTTGATACAACATAATTTGATATTTTATTTATGATTATCACAGTTAGATTCCTCAGTTCATTTGATATTAAAACTTCCGCTATTATGTATTTATTCTGATTCTGGTTGTGGATGTGTATGGTTTACTTTAAAAGGACACAACCTATTAGAGATCCTGATTGAACCGTTGGTTTATTAGCGGTTCATCACACCGTTCTGAATAGTACGGAATTGGGTGTGACAACTTGGTATCAGAGCTCTCAGGCCCTGTCTTGTAAACCAGTATACTACCACAAAAGTTTGTGAACTGAGATAGGATAAAAAAAATTAAAAGCTGTAATAATAACACACCATAAGCATCTGTGTTATTTGAGACAAAATTGAAAGAGAATAATGCATCTATTAAATGAGAAACAAATTTATATACATTCAAAGGAAGAACAAACATATATATATACAAGTCTAAGCAGAGTACAGTCCACAACCCGGACAGTTACTCTGAAGTACAAAAGAAAGATAAAAAGAAAATACATCAGGAAGCTGGAGGTGATGGGGGAGGCGGTGCCTCGCGGTCTCTATCATAATCCTCAGCATAGACTCTAGTCAACCAAGCTATCTGAGTCTGGGTCGTCTGGAGACTAGCTATGAGATCAGCCACCCGTTGGTCAGTCACGCGCTGAGCATCCATAAGCTCTCCTACCCGCTGATCCGACATACGTTGAGCATCCAGAAGCTCTCCCACCCGTTGATCGGACATGCGCTGAGCATCTAGAAGCTCTCCCATCCTCAGATCAGACATGCGTTGAGCCTCTCTAATCTCATGCAATATCCCCATCATGTGATCAGAAGGAGGGTGTAAAGGACCAGTTGCATGTGAAGGACCAGCTGCATAAGAAGGACCAGCTCCCATAGCATGAGTAGGTGATGGAGGAGGTATGGAATCCACATCCATGTATAAACGATCATTATCACCCCATGAACCCCTGCTCCAGCGGCTGCTGCTGCTGCCTCAGCGTCAGCCATCTCCACTCGAGTACGTGGACGCACTAGAGCCTTCCTCTCATTGTCACTGACCTGGGCATCCCGCATGTCCATCTTATAGATGGCCTCCCAATCCAAAGGTGATGATAAGGATTTCTCCTGAATCCTCTCATCCACCATGTCAACACCCAGGCGGGTAAGCAGCATAGAGATCATGCGTCCATAAGGCAGGTTGCCAGTATGACCGGGCAACGTAGCACTGATCATCGTCCGCATAATGATGTAAGGAAGGCAGACAGGCTGCCTAGTGCAGATACAATACAGTAAAAACTGGGTCAACTGGGAGATCCTCACGTAGTGTCCACTCTGAGGTATCAGGTTGTGCTGAATAATCTTACAGTACACCCGAGGCTCTGGACGAAGGTAGATCACTTTCATCTCCCAGCGATCCTCTCTGATGATCTGACGGTCAATCTCAGCTCTCATCTCCAATGAAAAGAACTGGGGCTCTCCAGGAGCACAAAACACCAACGGGCCATCGTATGAAATGCCCAACAAGTCGGTTAGCTACCGATAATCAAAAGAAATCTCGACTCCCTTGACGTAGCTGGTGATCCGGAGCTCTCTACCCCTCTCAGTATCGTTGCAATCCCCCACCACTTGGAGATTACAGTAAAACTGTCTCACCAGATCTGGCCGAGTGCAGGTGTCATAGGTGATCACAGGAAGCCAGCCCATGTCACCAAAAGCTCTCTCTACATCGAACAAGGCCAGGCTAGCCAAGTCCACCCGGCGACCTCCCTCTACCTTCTTAGGAGAGTAGTGGGCATACTGTGCCTCAGCCTCGTTAGAATGGAAGCGGACTGGGTCATGAACCCTAGGTACTTTGGTACGAGCCATACCATATGCAAAAACAAAGAAAAACAGATACTGGCTCAGTAAAGATGAAAAACCCAAAAATTTCGACATTATAACTACATAAATTGGTTAAAAGCCTCACTTTTCACCCATACACGTGGGCAGGAGGACTTACAAAGATTTTAAACAATCCTGCAAGACTCATACAGTTGGAAATTTCATCTAAAGAGATCGAATTTGAAGAAATTTCAAGAAATTCAAAAATCTCGACAAATTAGGGCAAAAATGGGAAATTTCAAGTTTGTCGATAACCAACCGATGAAACTCAAATATTTTTGAGGGCTTTCATCCATTGAGTCACCAACAACAAAAGCCCCCAATAAAAATCGAATTTTTACGATTGGAAAAAGTTTAATTTGAAGAAAATGATATAAATGAGCAAAAACCTAGTTAAGAAACCCTAAAAACATGAAACTGTAGAGAACGTACCTGTAGGAGAGGAGTAGACCTCGAAATGAGAAGCAAATATCACCAATGGGTCTGAGTTTTCATTGTAGCAACTCAGAGGAACGAGCCGAGTCGGAAAGGAGGAGGAAGAATGAGAAATGGATTCAAAATCGGGATTAAAAGCCTGATTTTTAGTCCGAGGGTCGGAGAGTTCGACCAAAACATCCGACCCCCCTCCGACCCCCTCATCGACCCACGGCTCTCGGTAATCTGACAGAGAACCAGAGGTCGAACCCAGGGTCGGACATCAATCGACCCCTCATCGACCCCCAGCTCTCGGTAAGAATCAGTGATTCTCAGGGTCGCATACCCTAGGGTCGGACATCCATCGACCCCCACCATCGACCCTGCGATGGAAAATACAGTATTTTTGACAGAATGATCTGAAAAATTTGAAAATATCATTGATTAGTGGATTTAAATATGAGAATGAAGTATATAATGATTGCCTCACGTATTCTATGATTTTTCGGCATTACCACTGCCAGACCAGATAATGGCATTCCCGCCAGAGTACTCTTTGATTCAGGAGCTACTCATTCTTTTATATCTGTGTCATTTGGAAAGAAACTAAATCTACCCCTCAAATCCCTAGACTACAAACTGCTTATACGATCGCCTATGGAATTAGAAGTAGAATTAGAAAAAGGTTATGAACCATGTCCAGTTCTTATTGACGAGAAGACTTTGGATGCAACCTTGATCCAACTTGAGATGACAGACTTTGACGTCATCTTGGGAATGGACTGGTTAGCTCGGCATTCTGCAAACCTATTGTGTGCCGAAAAGAAGGTAACATTTAAAGACAAGGAAGGAGCAGAGTTCAATTTTTCGGGAACCAAACTTCCTCGTAAACGAAAGCTCATACTTTATGCATTAAAGGCTAGGAAGTGCCTTGAGAAAGGAGCAGTTAGGTAACTAGTATTTTTGGTCGATCTTACCAAAGAAGCACCACGAATGGAGGATATTGATGTCGTGCATGACTATCCAGATGTATTTCCTGAAGAACTACCAGGACTACCACCCGACCGCGCTACAAAGTTTGTTATAGATCTGATACCCGGAGCCGCACCAGTATCTAAAGGACCTTATCGAATGGCTCCTACTGAACTGAAATAATTAAAAGTACAACTACAAGAACTGCTGGACAAGGGCTACATCTGACCTAGCATATCATCATGGGGAGCGCCAGTATTATTCGTGAAAAAGAAGGACGGTAGTGTTCGATTGTGTATAGACTACCGAGAACTGAATAAACTGACAATCAAGAATCGGTATCCATTGCCTCGGATTGATGACTTGTTCGATCAGTTGCAAGGTGCCAAAGTGTTCTCCAAGATCGATCTTCGGTCAGGCTACCATCAGTTGAAGATTAAGGACAATGATATCCCCAAGACAGCATTCAGGACCAGATATAGACATTATGAATTTTTGGTTATGTCTTTTGGATTGACGAATGCACCAGCAACCTTTATGGAACTTATGAATCGGGTATTCCACAATATGTTGGATACGTCGGTTATTGTATTCATCGATGATATATTGGTCTACTCCAAGGACAAGGAAACTCATATAAAGAATCTAAACGCCGCTCTGTAACGATTACGGAAGGAGAAGCTCAACGCCAAATTTACAAAGTGTGAGTTTTGGCTAAAGGAAGTCGCTTTTCTAGGCCATGTTGTATCCGCTGAAGGAATTAAAGTGGATCCTAGCAAGATCGAAGCTATTGTAAAGTGGGAAGCACCGAAGAGCGTTGCAGAAATTAGAAGTTTCTTAGGTCTAGCTGGGTATTATCGACGATTTGTGGAAGACTATTCCCGAATTGCCATACCTCTCACCAGTTTGAGGGTGAGAAGTTTGTTTGGACTGATAAATGTGAGAAGGGTTTCCAAACATTAAAGGCTAGATTGATATCAGCTCCAATCTTGACCATTTTGATTCTAGGAAAGTCATTTATTTTGTACACTGATGCGTCAGGACTGGGATTAGGATGTGTACTTATGCAAGGAGAAAAAGTAATTGTGTATGCCTCAAGACAATTGAAGACACATGAGAAGAACTATCCCACTCATGATTTGGAATTAGCGGCAGTAGTACATGCTGTCAAAATATGGAGACATTACTTGTACATAGAGAAATTTCAGATTAAATCAGATCATAAGAGTCTTACTTACCTCTTTAATCAGAAGGAGTTGAATATGAGACAAAGAAGATGGCTGGAACTATTGAAAGACTATGATTGTGATATCCAGTATCATCCGGGAAAAGCTAATGTGGTTGCTGACGCACTGAGTAGAAAGGCAATGATAAAATCTCAAGAGGAGGTTAGCACCACTGCTGCACTGTGTACTACTGAAAAAGTATTCAATTACGGTAATGAGTAGTTTGTAATAGATGCACCGGGTGAATCAACCAACCAAGGGTTTATCCATCGGTTTGCAAATATGTTCACCACATTGAAGATTGTACCCGATATACTTGATGAAGTGAAAACAGCGATTAAATCAGACCCTTACCTAAGGACGGTACAAGAAGACATCAAAAAAGGTAGAACTATCCCTGAGTTCACCTTAGATGATGAAAGGGTACTGAAGAACAAAGGAAGAATATGTGTACCTAAAACAGAAAATTTGGACATTAGACACCGACTAATGAAGGAAGCCCATACCACCGCCTATTCGATACACCCTGGAAGTACAAAAATGTATCATGACCTAAAGGAATTATATTGGTGGAGAGGAATGAAAGCAGATATAGCCAAGTTCGTGTCTCAATGCCAAAATTGTCAGAAGGTGAAAGCTGAACGACAAAAACCAGCAGGACTGTTACAGCCGTTACCAGAACTAGCATGGAAATGGGACTGCATCACTATGGACTTCGTCACAGGGTTACCATTGACTCCCTGAGTAGTTGACGCAGTTTGGGTGATTATAGACAGACTGACTAAAACCGCTCGATTTATAGCTATACGACCTCAATGTACACTGGAGAGGTTAGCTAGGTTTTATGTGGATAACATTGTCAGATTACACGGTGTACCTGAAAGCATTGTGTTCGACAGAGATCCAAGTTTTACTTCAAAGTTTTGGAAAGGATTGCAGAAGGCTATGGGTACAACATTGAAGTTCAGTACTGCATTCCATCCTCAAACAGACGGACAATCGGAGCGCACCATTCAGATTCTAGAAGAGATGCTCCGAGCTTGTGTAATTGATTTTAAAGGATCATGGGATGAAAAGTTACCACTGATTGAGTTCGCTTACAACAATAGCTATCAGGCTACTATACAGATGTCACCCTATGAAGCACTGTATGGCAGGAAGTGTCGAACTCCTTTGTTTTAGAATGAAGTTGGAGAACGTAGTATTGTGGGATCAGAATTTGTTGAGGGGACATGTTGAGTAGTCGACATTATCAAGGAACGAGTAAGAACGGCTCAGAATCGTCAGAAGCAATATGTAGAAACTAGACACCGAGACCTTGAATTCGCCGTAGGTGATAAGGTATTCCTCAAAGTGTCACCTATGCGAGGTTTGAAACGGTTCGGACAGAAAGGGAAACTAAGTCCGAGATATGTCGGACCATATGAGATTATGGCTAAACGTGGAAAAGTGGCTTACCAGTTAGCACTACCACCATCTATGTCAAGCGTGCATGATGTATTTCATATCTCCTTATTGAAGAAGTATGTCAGAGATCCAACGCACATTTTGACAATAGATCTACCTGATTTGACGGATGATTTGATATTTGAAGTAGCACCAACTGAAATCACCAGCCGAAAGGTGCAACGACTACGCAATCATGACATTTATTATGTTAAAGTCACCTGGAGAAGCAGAGATATAAAAGAAATCACATGGGAAGTAGAGAATGCTATGCTAAAGCAATACCCTCATCTATTCGACTTGGAAGGTATGTACAATTTCGAGGACAAAATTTTTATAAGTAGGGGGGAGTTGTAAGACCGGTATCGAACTAATCGGTCTTACCACCTTGTACCAGGTCTACCTATCATGGTCGAGTCAAATGGACCAAGTGCGTGAAGGAAATAACGAAATCAGGTATTAAACTGACCCAAAAATAGTAAAATGGAGGGCAGGGTCGCATACCCAGATAGGTAGGGTCGACCCCCCCTCATTAAGAAGTCAGACCCCTGATATTTTAACTAGGGTTTGGATAATTTAGAACTGAGGGTCGACGGGATCTCCGACCCCCTCATCGACCCCTCTTTACCGACAGAAACCGTAAATAGGAAACTTTCTAAATTTCAATGGGATTCCTTCCTAATCTCAATGGGACTAATTTTGGGAGGTTATCCTCTATAAATAGGACGTCCCTAAGCCTCTTTCACTCCTTTTGAAACCCTAATTGAAAGTGAAAGAAAGAGAAGAGAAGGAGAAGAGAAAGAAAGTTGGAGAAGAAGACTAAAGTGAAGAATTCAGAGAAACCTCTGAATCTCAGCAAACCTAAGGTATGGGTATGTTTCCATTAATGATTTAAGACCTTAGAATAGTTCATGAAGAGGGTATGATCTAGGAGAAACCCTAATCGTCCATCCATGGGAGGATTTCAATGAAATTCATGGAGGAAATCATGGTAGGCAAAGTAAGGAAAAAACCTAGAGTTCTAAGCCATATAACAAGCATAGAATGGATTGTGAAAGTAAGCCATATGACCCAAACATGAAAGAATGGACTGGAGGATGAAATTCTCGACTCAAACCATGGGGGGTCGCACGTGGGGTCGATTGGCAATCGACCCTACCAGACCACAGGACCGACCCCAGCATTCGGGAAGTCCAGGGATGGGGTGATCGCACCCAGGGTCGATGGAACATCTGACCTTGGCATCGACCCTACCCTGGGGGTCACAGTAAACTGCTACCCTACCTGCGACCCACCCTGCGACTCTCGCTTAACAGCAAGTCTAAAATTGCCGGAATGACTTCTAACTAAAATCTATACTTGTTAGGTTTTCCTATTGATATAAAAGTGATTTTTAAAGCTTGAAAGAGGATCTACACTCAAGCAAAGGTGAGGGAACAAGACCTAAACTAATTGGCTAATAATAAACTGTTTTATTTCTTGAGTCCAATGCCATGACTGATTCTATGCATGTATGCTTGTAATGTGCATTCAACATGTCATCTAATATTTCTATTATTACTGTTCATGCATATTTACTTCGTTGTTTATAACATTATGATGATGATGATGATAGGAATAGGCATGTGAATGTTTGTGTTTGGTTAGTGTACTTGATGCGGATAGGGGATTGTATCAACCGGTACTTCAATGCCGTTTTCATTGGGTATATTGTTCCATAGCTCTATACAAGTCTTGTCCACTGACATCATCGTATCGCCATTACCTTAGCAGAACTATTACGTCGTAGGGTATCAGGGGAGGTGGTCTCGGACCGTGTAGTCTTCGACTCTACCTGGGGGCCTTAGCTCTATCTCTATGGATGTATTGAGGGATGCTGGGGTGAGGCCTTGGATACATTGATTGACATTAGGATTGGTTAGTTGCGAGCCCAGTTTGCAAGCCCTCTCCAGCAGGGGCTTACGTGTTGGTATGAGGCAACCGGTACTACCATGTCGTTTTCATGGGGGTATATTGTGTCATATTGGGTGCATGTGGGGTCGACAGTGTCATTTTCATTGGGCGGTTTCACACACTCGTGTATAGAGGTGAGGTGGCCACCGAACCTTTCTATAACACATTGCAAACTTATATACCAGACCATAGATATGAATTGAATGCATGCATATGTTTGTTGCATTGTTTTGTTTGCTCACTGAGCCGTGATGTGTGCTCACCCTTTCGACGTCAAATATTTTTAGTTGATGATGCAGGTACCACTGTGGAAGATTATATGAATGCTTCTGTGTACGGGTACGTTGCTGCGATGGAGGCCGAAGATATAGTGGAGAGGCATGACTCCTCATGCGAGTGCAACTCATGCGTTTTCGATTAGATTTTATTTGAACTATTAAGGAAATATAATTTGATATTTTATTTACTTATGTCTGGTTGATACAACATAATTTGATATTTTATTTATGATTATCACAGTTAGATTCCTCAGTTCATTTGATATTAAGACTTCTGCTATTGTGTATTTATTCTGATTCTGGTTGTGGATGTGTATGGTTTACTTTAAAAGGACACAGCCTATTAGAGATCCTGGTTGAACCGTTGGTTTATTAGCGGTCATCACACCGTTCTGAATAGTACAGAATTGGGGTGTGACAGGTAGCACCTGTGGTCTCAGTTTCTGTGACCACTGGATGTATGGTCGCAGGGTGTGGTCGCATATCCTGTAACCATACATGCGACTACACCCTCCCTGGAACTTCCCGAGGGCATGTGGTCGCAAGGTGTGGTAGCATATCGTGCGACCACACATGCGACCACACCCTTCCTGGACTTCCCGAGGGTGTGTGGTCGAATATGTGTGTCTCGTGTGGTCGCATATCATGCGACCACACATGCGACCGCACATGTGATGGTCGACTTTTTCACTCTCAACTCCATTCCTTCATATTTGGATTCCTTGGCTTATCATCATGGTCCTTCCTATGATTGTTCTATGGCTCAGAACTAATATTTTTATACACAATTCATTGTCCACATAATTCTTCCATGGATTCTCTTGGAATTTGTTCCATGGATTGATGATTGGGGTCTCACTTAAATCCCATCTCTTTCATGATCTATTCTAGGCTTTCAATTGACATGGGAAATGTTTTTCATACCTTAAACGTGTTGAAGATTCAGAGGTTTTCTCTGAATTTCCCCTTCTTAGTCTTCCTTTTTAATTCTCCTTCTCTTCCTTCTCTTCTCTTTCTTTCACTTTCAGTTTGAGTTGTAAAATAATGAAAGAGGCTAAGGGACGTCCTACTTTTAGAGAAAAACCCTCCATAATGAGCCTTACTTAGTTTAGGAAAGAACCCCCTTTGGATTAGGAAGGTTTCCTAAACTCGGTTTCTGTCTGGGTTCTGTATGGTCGCAGGTGGGGTCGCAGAACCTGTCGACCACACCCTCTGAAACATGCGCCCACACAACCTAATTTTCTGTGGTTGCATATTTTGAGGTGTGGTCGACCACACCTGTTTAGATATGCGACCACACCTTCATAATTGACTGTTTTTGGGTTCAATTTCATACCTGGTCTTATGGTTTCTTCACTCACTTGGTCCGCTTGGCCCGACCATGATAGGATTACCTGATACAAGGTGGTTAGACCAGTTAGTTTGATATGGGTCTTACATATGTAGTATCATTAGAAGGAATAGAAGTGGACCCCAACAAAATAGAAACTATTGTGGGGTGGGAAGCACCTAAGAACGTTGCTGAGATTAAAAGTTTCTTGGGTTTAAGTGGTTATTACAGACGGTTCGTGGAGGACTACTCTAGGATCGCAATACCTCTTACCAAGTTAACCAGTAAGAGTGAGAAGTTTATTTGGACTGACAAGTGTGAAGAATATTTCTAGTGTAAGAACCGTGTTCTAAAAACCGGGTCTAACCCGTGGTTTTATATGGTGACAGGTGTTCCAATCATAATCGGACCGGAAGGCGAAGCCGGGTGACGAACCAGTCAATTTTTAGGTATGAGAACCTGTGAAAAATGGTATATATTTCATACCAGTCTGACTATACCAGTCTGAGTCAGTCAGACCGGTATGGTGCAACCGGTATGTGTATACTGGTCTGACTATACCGGTCTGAGTCAGTCAGACCAGTATGTGCGACCGGTATGTTTAATTTCTGCTGGAGACGGACTCCAGCGGGTCCCTCACTCCGAATGGAAACTTGGAAAGTTTCCAATCGTGGAAAACCTTCCCAAGAACGGCTTTCCTCTATTAATAGAGATTATGACACTCCATTGATCCTTCTCAAACCCTAGCCGTCTGGAGGAGAGTTGAGAAGGAGCAAGGAGGAGGAGGCTGCCCAAGAAGGAGATTTCTGTTGGAGGAGCTCGCCGCCAACCGACGAACACCGCCGGTAAGTGCTCCATACTATTAGTAATACTAGGATGTCGGATCGGAGCCGCGAAGCGGCGCGGCAATCCAAAACCCTAGATCTTTCAATGGACCTAGTCTTCTTTTAGATCTGATCTGGTTTGATACGGCGTTCTAGTCGAAATCAGAAGGCCATTAGGATACTTGGACCTTAGTGTGGGTTAGGAGAAACCCTAGAAACCTAGCCGATAACCGACAAGGAAGGGAGATCCGAGACCTCGCTCTCGGATCCAAACCGCGGAGTATACCGGTTGGACGCAAGGTCCAGCGGTATGGGCCTGCGGTATATACCGCAGGCACATACCGGTCTCACTGACTGAGACCGGTATGTACCGCAACCGGTATATACCGGTGGCACCATACCGGTCTCACTCCACTGAGACCGGTACCGCGACCGGTATGTCTTCCGAGCCTGGTTTGCTTGGCTGAACATGGTGCTGACCACCTGTAACCTTAATAAATGAATTCTAACCTATGAATATGACTCTGTAGGACCTGTAGACAGCGTGAGTAAATCCTGTGACGCAGAGTAGGATTGTTATCACGCGTCAGGTAAGGGACAAGACCTCAAACTCTAAATAACTAATTAACAGTAAACCTTTGTGACTAAATTGTATATGAATTCATTGCTTGATGTCTGTGCATTTCACATGCCATGTAGTTGCTTCTTTTATTATTATCTATTCATGCATTTCATATGCTAGGATTGTTGGATGTTAGGCATGTGTATGATTTTCGTTAGTGTGTGGAATGTGAAGGGGAGTGTGCCCTGGATATATCCACAACTAACACTTTTTTCATACCGCCATCTACCTTAGCGGACTTGGTACGAGTAGGGTATCAGGGGGAGGATGCGGTAGTGTGGATTGTTGCCTGACCATCAGACTCTAGCCCTATCCTTATGTCATAGGGAGCCGTGCTGGGGTAAGGCCATAGATACTGTTTGACATATAGGACTGGTTAAAAATGGAACCCACTTGCAAGCCCTTGCCAATAGGGGTTTAGGTATTGGTACAGTGTAGGGTATCAGGGGGAGGATGCGGTAGTGTGGATTGTTGCCTGACCGTCAAACTCTAGCTCTATCCCTATACCGGAGTGAGTGATGTGGGGCAACAGCAGTAGTGTGGATTGTTGCCAGACTGTTGGGTGTGCTCACACTCTCGTGCATGGAGGTGCGGAGGCCACCAAACCTTACCATAGCACTTTGCAAGTTATACCTGGCCTAAATTGTAATGTTATCTCATGCATTTTGTATGTTGCATTGGTCTTATACTTACTGAGCTAAGTTGTGAGCTCGCCTGAATATATTCAATTTCTTTCAGATCTTGATGCAAGATACTCAGTGGAAGACTTCATGTCTGCTCCAGCTTACAGCACGGTGGTGGCTTTGGAATCACAGACTGTAGAGGAGGAGCATGATGTGTCATGCGAGTGCTCGTTCTGTGTATTCTATCAGTGATGGTTATTTTCTTTTGATACATTGTAATAACTATTATTTAATTTTATGGATGATGGAATAAGTTGAATAATTATTTTAAATTACAACATAAATCTCAGTTCATTTATTTTTATTCCGCTGCTATGTATTAATCTCTGATTAGGTTAGACTGCTTGGGAATGATTGGTTGACACGGTCTATTGAGATCCTGGTGTGAACCGTGGTTTAGGGCCGATTCACTCACACTTCTGGTTCAGCCAGAATTGGGGTGACTCTAAGAGCAAAGGTGATATCAGCTCCCATCTTGATCGTTCTGGCACCAAGGGAACCTTATACCCTACACACCGAAGCTTTCAGATTGGGTTTGGGATGCGTGCTGATGCAAGGTAAACAAGTGATTGCATATGCTTCAAGATAACTAAAGGAGCATCAGAAGAGTTACCTTACTCATGACTTGGAGTTAGCGGTAGTGATTCATGCAATCAAGACTTAGAGACATAATTTATACGGAGAAGAATTTCAGATTAAATCGGATTACAAGGGTTTTGTTTATCACTTCACCTAGAAAGAGTTGAACATGTGGCAGAGAATATGGTTAGAACTCCTGAAGGATTAAGACTACGATATTCAGTGTCGCTCGAGTAAGGCTAATGTGGTAGCTGAAGCTTTGAGCAAAAAGGGGAATAATGAAGCTAGAAGGAGGACCTAGTATAAACGCCACTTTGTGTTCCACAGTTTCAGAAGATTTGGAAGAAGAGCAACATATAATAGAACCTTGTGATGATCCAATTGAGCAAGAACTTATGGATCAACGTATGGAGCAATAGTTCCTCGCTTGCATTCGCAGCGTTAAAAATCATCTTTGATTTGATGGACGAAGTAAAAGTAGTAATTTTGTTATATTTGTATCAAAGAGCGGTGCAAGAAAATTTAGATAAAGGAAAACCTAACCCTGACTTATTTTGAATGCGGAGAAGGTCCTGGGATACAGAGGATGATTATGCATACCTGAAAGTGAAAAACTCGGATCTTAGATACAAAATAATGCTAAAAGCCCATTCCATTCCATATTGGGTACATCCTAGAAATACAAAAATATACCAAAACATGAAGAGATTATTTTAGTAAAAGGGAATGGAAGTAGTTATGGCTAGATACGTATTCCATTGTTTGAATTGTTAGCAAGCAAAGGCTGAAAGACAAAGACCAGTAGGCTTGTTACAACCACTATCGGAGCCAGTTTGGAAGTGGAACTGCATTACAATGGACTATGTCATCGATTTACTACTGACTCCCATATCAGTTGACGCAGTTTGGGTGATTGTTGGTCGCCTTCTAAAGACAACTCGTTTCATTGCTATAAGACCTCGGTGTGCTTTGGAATGACTAGCAAAGCTGTATGTGGATAATATTATCTGATTAAATGCTATGTCTGAGAGCATGGTGTCAGATAGAGGCTCACGTTTTACCTCAAAGTTTTAGAAGAGACTACAGAAAGTGATGGGAACAAAGTTAAAGTTTAGTACCACATTTCACCTCCAAACCGACAGACAGTTGGAGCGGACTATATAGATCCTAGGAGGTATTCTCCGAGCCTGTGAAATTTTTTTTTTTTTAAGGAGCTTGAGTTGAGAAGTTACCGCTGAATGATTTTACTACCAAACTACCATGTAAATGTCACCTATGAAGCATAGTACAGTAAAAATGTCAAACTCCTCTGTTTTGGAATGAAGTTGGAAAGTGAGGAATTGTAAGACTTGAGTCTATTAAAGAAACCTAGCGAGTGGCAGACAAGATCAAGAAAGGGTCAAGATAGCTCAAGGTTGTCAGAAGAGACACCAAGACCTAGAGTTTTGCCGTAAGTGACAAAGTGTTCATAAAGATATCACTTATGCGTGGTTTGAAACGGTTCGACAAGAAGGGAAAGTTGTGTCCTATATATGTTTTGGACCTCATAAATTTTAGAGAGACGTGAAAAAATTCATATCAACTAGCGTTATCGTCATCTATTTTTAGTGTGCACGATGTATTTTTCATGTTTATGTTGAAGAAGTACGTTAAAGAATCCATCAAGGTCCACCGGATTTGATAAAAGACTTAACTTTTGAAGTGGTACCAGTCTAGATCACCAGTTAAAAGGTACAACATCTCCGGAGCTAGGATATTTATTATGTGAAGGTAATCTGGCAAAGCCAAGACAAAGAAGAGGTTGCATGGGAAGAGGGAAATGTAATGTGGAAATAGTATTCCCACATGTTCGACTCAGAAGGTACATCTAAATTTCGAGGACAAAATTTGTTTTGAGAATGGGGGAGTTGTAAGATCCGTGCGTACAAATTTCGAGGAAGAAATTTCTTTCAAGGGTGGTGGAGTTGTAAGACCTGCACGCCACAAACCCAGTTTAACCTTACGTTCTCATGTCGTGACCAGTCTTCCCATCATAATTGACCCAAGTGAACAAATTGTATGAAGAAAACACAAAGGTGAGGTAAGCAAGAAGTCAAATTTAGTTGGTGTGGTTGACTGTTTAAGTTTGTGTGGAAGCAACCAGTCAAAAACTAAAAAACAGTAAATTTTAGACGTATGGTCTCATTTTTTAGGGGTATGGTCGACCGTATGGTTGACTAAGTTGTGACCACACAACGTATGGTTGCATGTTTTAGTTGTATGGTCGATGGATTTGTGACCGCATGATCGACCGTACGAATCTAGAACCGACTCCGTGTTTAGGAAACTTTCCTAATTTGATGAGGACTTTTTCCTAATTGAAAGAGGACTCTATATGGAGCTTTTTCTCTATATGAAGGACATCCTTTAGCCTCTCTCACTCTTTTAGAACCCAAATTGAAACTCTAAACCTAAGAGAGAAAGAAAGAGAGGAAGAGAAGGAGAAGGAGATTTAGAGAAGAAGGCTGAGAGGAAGGTTTTTGTAGAGAAGAGTTCTATCTCTCTACAACAAGCTTAAGGTATGGACTTGACTCTGTAGGGTAGATCAGATAGAATAGGTTCTTTTCAAATTGATATATGGAACCTAATACAATGATTCGGTTATAGGTTTTCTATGAGAAACCATAAAGAGTAGGGTAGGGATAATGGATAAGGATAAATTGTGATTAAAGGCCAGAAAATGATTTTAGGATGAATCCCATTAATGAGTCAAGAGGAAGAATCTATAGTTGAAAAGTATGTTAATTGTTATAATTTATTGAATTACATACATATGAGGAATGATGTAATTTTATAGAGAAGTAAAGATTAACCGGTCCGGACGGTCACCGAAATCACCTCAATACCCACGAAAAACGGCGTGGACAAGCACGATTCAAAACGGCCTGGCGGCCCGTTGACACCCTTAGGTAGGGATAATGGATAAGGATGATTAAAGGCCAGAAAATGATTTTAGGATGAATTCCATTGTGACAGCCACTTAAACCAATGGTTCACATTAGTATCTCGATAAGACTATATCCACTTATACAAACCAGTGTACATAACCATAATTAGAATATGAATAGATACAATGAAAGTCTTAATATAAATGAACTGAGTACTTCTATTGATAAATAAAATAAATTATCCAATTATCCAAATACCAAAACGTATATAAATATCTTTACATTGTTTATAAAATTCAATTGAAATAAATAAAATAAGCTAAACCAATAATATCCTAAAGGTACACGCAGTAAGGGCACTCGCCTGAAGCGTCATGCTTGTCCTCCCCTACTTGCACTTCCAGAGTAGCAACACCTCCATACACCGGAGCATCCACGTAGTCCTCCACAATATAATCTACATCAACATTTAAAAATAGTGTGTACACAAGGGAGAGCTCACAACTTAGCTCAGTAAGAAAATCAGACAATGCAATAAGCAATATGCATGAGTAACATTCACATTTCTGGTCTGGTTTTTAAGTCTGCAATGTGCTATAGAAAGGATTGGTAGCCACCGCACCTCTATACATGAGTGTGTGAATCCACCTAATGGATCAAACACCATTGTCATCCCACATGCACCCACCATGGAATAGAGATAGAACTAAAGTGTCTGGATCACACACTACGAACACTTCCTCTGATACCCTATCCATACCAATACGTAAGCCCCTATTGGCGAGGGCTTGCAAACTGGGCTCGCAACTAACCAATCCTACATGCCATCACAGTAGGCCCTATCCCAGCATAGCTCCCTACGGCATAGAGATAGAGCTCGAGTCTGGTGGACAGGTTGGAGACCACAGTGCCACATCCTCCTCTTGATACCCTACCCACCCCAAGCATCCTTAAGATAGCAGCGATGCGAAAAGGTGCTAGTGTGATGAATGATCCAAGACCCCAGACCCTTCCCATTCTACACACAAACAAAAACATTCACATGCCTAACAATTACATCCTCGCATAGCGAGTATGCATGAATAAAGTATAATAATAAAAAGTAAAAATGACATATGAATATGCTCAAGCAACACTCCATAGAACAAGAGTAATAACTAGCAATGGTTTACTATTATTAGTTAATCAGGGTTTAGGTCCGATTCTCTTACTTGACGCTTGATTGCTAGCTTATTCCGCGTTACAGCATCCAATCTCGCTATCACAAGGTCCTACACGATGTTAGGGTTTGGTTAGAATTTGTTCCTTAGGGTTTACATTGGTTAAAAACCAACTGAGTTCGAAAGACACTCCTCTCTGTATATTCCGGTCGCATATACCAGTCGCAGGTCACTATGCAGTGGTGTGATCGGTCTAGTCGATCAGACACTTTTGGGAGGCTTCCCGAGAGATACCAGTTGCACATACCAGTCGCAGTACCAGTCTCACACAGGTGCCACCGGTATGTCAACTAGATAGACTCTGTAAGTCTACCAATTTGACATTCTTTTTTCGTCGGCTTCTAACCTGACTTCCTAGGGTTCTTCCTGACCATTCTAGGCCTGAGCAATGTATTAGGGTTTGTTTTATGTTCCATTTAAGTTATAGTTCCGATGATCCTGAGTCTAGAATTCGAATCTAGGGTTTATTGAACAATTATGGTTTAACGGAAAATTAAGGATTTTTATATCAATACCTAGCCTTGCATGGTATTGATCAATCATCTACAATACTTAACCTAGAGAAAAGTACAAGCACTTACCGTTGGTTCACGAATTATGGTGTTCTTCGTCCAACGGAGGTTCCTCTTTAACCTTTCTCAGCACCTTCTCCTCTCTAGGGTTTGTGAGAATCAATCAAAGAACTTTAAGGAGGTTTAAAGGTCCTTAAATAGGTTAGGATAGAGTTTAGGGAAGTTCTCCTACGTTAGGAAAGTCTCTAGGGCTGAGATTTGGTAAGCAGGACCCATAAAGATCCATTTTCGGATCTAACTAGTCTACCCACTCAGACATACCGGTCGACCAGTATATAGACCGGTATCATGAGACCGGTATGAAATTATTTCTCTGTTTTGGTCTATTTTCATACCTGGTTGTCATCCGCTCATCCCGTCTGGTCCGATTATGATTGGAAGACCTGTTATGACATGAAATAGAGGTTTAGATTGGGTTTATAGAGTACGGGTCTAAACCCGTAGCTATGGTTAACCATAGGATGAGAAAAGAGTCGACCACAACCATTCAGGAAGAATTCAGGAAACATATGGTCGCAGGTACGATCGCATATAGTACGACCATAGGGTATCGACTGTACGTTTTATGGTCGCATATATTGAAACCACAGGGTCGACCATAGGGGATCGACCATATGATAACAACAAGTATATTTTGAAATCAGACAAGGTTTTTTGACTACTGTAACTTGGTAAACTTGAATATTAACTTAAATACATTAATTGTTTAGGTTCCCAATAGATTCAAAGTGACTTCCAAAGCTTGGGAGAGGAACAAACATCAATCAAAGGTGAGAAAACAAGACCTAAACTAGTTGGATAATAACAAACTATTTTATTTTATTGAGTCCAATGCCATGATTGATTCTATGCTTGTATGCTTATAATGTGCATCTCACATGTCATCCAATATTACTATTGTATTATGCTCATGCATATTTATTTCTGTCTATTTATAACATAATGGTGATGATGCTAGGAATAGGCATGTGATTGTATGTGTGGTTAGCGTGTTAAATGTGAGTGGAGCATCATGGGGAGGTTGTGGCATTGTGGTTCAGACTGGTCACTAGACACTAGCTCTATCTCTACTTAAGTCTTACCTACTGATATCGTTGTATCACCATTACCTTAGCAGAGCTATTACGTCGTAGGGCATCAGGGAAGATAGTCTCGGACCGTGTGGTCTTTGACTCTGCCGGGGGGCCTTAGCCTTATCTCTATGGACGTATTGAGGGATGCTGGGGTAAGGCCTTGGATACATTTAAATGGCATTAGGATTGGTTAGTTGCGAGTCCAGTTTGCAAGCCCTCGCCAATAGGGGCTTACGTATTGGTATGGGTAGGGCATCAGGGGAAGTGTTGGCGGTGTGTGATTTGGACACTTTAGCTCTATCTCTATTCCATGGTGGATGCATGTGGGACGGCAATGATGTTTGATCCATTAAACAGATTCATAGACTCATGTATATGGGTGCGGTGGCCGCCAATCCTTTTTATAGCACATTGTAAACTTTAAACCAGACCAAAGATATGAATTGAATGCATATATATGTTTGTTGCATTGTTTTGTTTTCTCACTGAGCTAGGTTGCGAGCTCACCCCACAGTACTGTTTTGTTTTAGTTTCTAATGATGCAGGTAATACCATTGAAGACTACATGAAGGTGCCAACATATAGACATGTGGTAGCTATGGTCAAGCAAGCTGTGGAGGACGAATATGATTCGTTAAGCGAGTGTTTCAACGATGTTTATGCCTAGTGTTTAACTTTCATATTTTGAAAATTATAATAGTTTGCTATATTTATGTTTTGTTACATGGAGATAACTAGTTTATTATTTACTTATCATTGTAGACACTCAGTTCATTATTAATAAGAATTCTGCTATTTACTTTAATATCTCTTTTTGATGTGAAATGTGTTTTGGTTTAACATGGTTGGCACGGTCTTTATGAGATCCTGGTTGAACTGTTAATTCTTATGACGGTGCATCACACTACTGGTTAGTCCAGAATTAGGGTATGACATGGGCTCCATTAGAGTCAACCGTGCCGAAATCGCCTCTAGTTTTCTAGAATAATCTCGATTTTAAGTCTATTGTTAATTAACAATAATCGGTTTTTAGGTAACAAATCATCCTCAGATTTTTAGGTAACAAAACATCCAGGGGTAAAATTATCCAAAAAAAGATTAACTTTAACTCCATTAATAAAAAAATGGGACAGTTGTATTTTCTAAAAAGTTTGTGGGCATTTGTCTTTTGGGCAAACCACAGGGGAGGAAATAGTATTTTTTTTCCATTACCTTTTTACTCTTAAGAATATTTAAGACAATTCAGGGTGTTTTTTTTTTGTCCAAAGAAAGTCCTTTCCCGCACCAACATCATCGTCTTCCTTTGGAAGAAAAGCAAGAACTTTGATTTATGCATCCATCGGAAGAAAAACACCAGATATAAAGTGATAAAGGAAGAAAATTTGGATAGAATAAAGGCAAAAGTGAGATCTAAGTAACATAAATAGTTGAAACACATTGGATGAATTATTGGAAATTAACAAATGACTCTCCTCTGCTGTCCTTTATGGTGGGTTCATCTAACCAACCGCAGAGAGATGTGAAAACAAATGGTTTCACAACAGCAGAGAGGAGTGGCAACAAGATTCAGAAACTAGACGAGAAGAGAGAGAGAGAGAGAGAGAGAGAGAGAGAGAGAGTTCACAAAAGGTTGGTAGACATTAAAATGCTCTTTATGACAACTCAGGTTTTTTTTTTTTTTTTTTTTTTTTTTTTTTTTGAAGGATGCCCTTTCTTGCACCAACATCATCATCTTCCTCTGGAAAAAAAAGCAAGAACTTCAATTTCTGCATCTTCTTCTCGAAGGCAAGCTTTCCGCATGCGATCGCACAAGAAGTCCTTCATCTTCTTCTCGTTTACAAGGAGAATTGCATGTATTGAAGGAGTTTCTTCCTTCATCTTCTTCTCAAAGGGAAGCCTGTAACTTTCCCAAGTGCTCTTGTCACACGTCAATTCTAAACTAACCAGAATGGTGTGATGAACCATCAATAAATCAACGGTTCAACCAGGATCTCTGTTAGGTAGTACCTACTATATCAACCACATACACATTCGACAGTAATAATAAACAAATAAGCGGAAGTCTTTATAAATAACGAACTGAGCATCTAACCATGATAAATAATTAATCTAATTATCTCCAAAACTCAAGACATAAAATTAATTAACCCATTACATGTTCCAATAATCAACAATAACTAAACTAATAAAAAATGCACTGGTTGCACTAGCATGAAGGATCATGTGTATCTTCTACAGCTTCTACATCCATGGCCGCAATGTGTTCGTACATCGATGCATTCACATAATCTTCAACAGTAGGACCTGCATCATCAACTAAAATATTCGACGTCAAAAGGGTGAGCACACATCACGGCTGAGTGAGTAAACAAAATAATGCAACAAACATATGCATGCATTCAGTTCATATCTTTGGTCTGATTTTTAAGTTTACAATATGCTATAAAAAGGTTTTGTTGCCCCCGCATCTCTATACACAAGTGTGTGAATCTGCCCAATGTAACAAACACCATTGCCATCCCACATGCACCCACCATGGAATAGAGATAGAGCCAAAGTGTTCAGATCAAACACCGCCAACACTTCCCCTGATGCCCTACCCATACCAATACGTAAGCCTTTATTGGCGAGGGCTTGCAAACTGGGCTTGAAACTAACCAATCCTAAATGTCATCCAGTGTATCCAAGGCCTCACCCAAGCATCCCTCAATACTTCCATAGAGATAGAGCTAAGGCCCCCCGGCAGAGTCAGAGACTACACGGTCCGAGGCCCCCTCCCCTGATGCCCTACGATGTAATACTTCTGCTAAGGTAATGGTGATACGACGATATTAACGGGAAAGACATGAGTAGAGATAGAGCTAGTCTGGTGACTAGGTCAAAGACCACCAGGCCACGTCCTCCCCCTGATGCTCCACTCGCATCAAGCACACTAACCATACACACATAATCACATGCCTATTCCTAGCATAATCACCATCATCATATTATAAATAGACGTAAATAAATATACATGAGAAGTAATAACAGGAATATTGGATGACATGTGAGATGCACACTACAAGCATACAAACATAGAATCAATCATGGCATTAGACTCAATAAGTAAAACAACTTGTTATTAGCCAATTAGTTTAGGTCTTGTTCCCTCACCTATTAGCAAAACTCGATCTCCTTCCAAGCCTTGTAATTTCCTTTGAATCGATTTAATAACCAAAAAGTTATATGAATTTAAGTTAGGGTTCATATGTAACATGTTACAGTAGTCAAAAATCGAAACAGAGCATTGATAGATGTTTGATTAGTCCTACGGTCTCATACTGTGTCGATCTTACTGCCTACGGTCACACCATATCCGACCATACCTGTGACCATATGGTTTCTGAATTCTTCCTGAATGCCTATGGTCGATACTTTGATCATGCTGGTCATGCTATGGTCGACCGTAGCAATGACCTTAAGATTTCTGGTCATAACTACATTCAATTTGAGTTCTTCTTAGATCAACTCCTCGGTTTTTCTCTTGGGTTCATACTAAGGTTATCCTATGGTCATCATTAGTAGTTCTCATCAACCATTATCACCAAACTCACCCCTCATAATTAGCCTTGAGATTTGCTCAAGGAATCACATGGATCGTAATAGGTTGACATCTCCAATTTTCATAGAAGCCTTATTCCATAGAATTTACATCTTCAGAGATTAGGTTCATACCTTTGCCTATGGTAGAGAGCTGAAATCTTCTCAGCAAAAACCTTCTCCTTAGTCTTCTCTTCTTCTCCTTCTCATCCTTCTCTTTCCTTCTCTTTCTCTTCCTTTAGGGTTTACTAATGTTCTAAAAGAGTGAAAAAGCTTAAAGGACGTCCTTTATATAGAGAAAAATTCTCCATACAGAGTTCTTCAACATTAGAAAAGAAACCCCCCTTGAATTAAGAAAGTTTCCAACCCAGAGTCTGATCTAGAGTCTCACAGTCGATGGCCTATGATAGCAGAATCCATTGACCATAGGGTCAAAAACATCGACCGTAGGGTCCTGGATCAGTGACCTTTGTTTCCTACCTTATGGTCAACCATATCTACCCAGGTATTCGACCATACGCATACTTTTGAGCATTTTAACTCGATCTATTCCTGATTTTGTGATCCGTATTCACACGGTCGGTCCACTTGGTCCAACAATGATGGGAAGACCTGGCACGACACCGTTAGACCAAGTTAGTAGAGTGTGGGTCTTAAAACTCCCCCCCCCCTTATATAAATTTTATCCTCGAAATGTGCACATACCTTCCGAGTTGAACAGGTGAGGATGTTGCTTCCGCATAGCATTTTCTTTTTTTATGTTGTGGTTGCGAAGACGTTGAACCTTTCGACTAATGATTTCAAAAGGTACTACTTCAAAAGTCAAGTCTTCAGTTAAATCCGGTGGATCCGTTGTTAACACGTGTGTTCGATCTCTGACATACTTCTTTAGTTGTGAGACATGGAATACATCATGTACACTAGACATTGATGGTGGTAGTGCTAATTGATATGCTACCTTTCCACGCCTTGCCATAATCTCATAAGGTCCAATATATCTAGGACATAGCTTTCCCTTCTGTCCAAACCTTTTTAAACTACGCATAGGAGATATTTTCAGAAATACCTTATCACCTATGGTAAATTCAAGATCTCTTCGTCGATTGTCTGGATATTGCTTCTGACGGTTCTGAGCTGTTCAGACTCTTTCTTTGATGATGTCGACCACTCGACATGTCTCTTCAATAAACTCTGGTCCAACAATACTATTCTCTCCAACTTCGTTCCAAAACAAAGGAGTTCGACACTTTCTACCATACAGTGCTTCATAGGATGACATCTGTATTGTAGATTGATAGCTGTTGTTATAAGCGAACTCAACCAATGGTAACTTCTCATCCCATGATCCCTTAAAGTCAATTACACAAGCCCGGAGCATGTCTTCTAAAATTTGAATGGTGCGCTCTGACTGTCCGTCTATCTGAGGATGGAATGCGGTACTAAACTTCAATGTTGTACCCATAGCCTTCTATAATCCTTTCCAAAACTTTAAGGTAAAGCGTGGGTCTCTATCGAACACAATGCTTTCAGGTACACCATGTAATCTGATAATATTATCCACATACAGCTTAGCTAACCTCTCTAGTGTATACTGAGGTCGTATAGCTATGAAACGAGTTGTCTTAGTCAAACGATCTACGATCACCCAGATTGCGACAACTACTCTAGAAGTCAAAGGTAACCTGGTGACGAAGTCCATAGTAATACAGTCCCATTTCCATGCTAGTTCTGGTAGTGGTTGCAACAAGCCTGCAGGCCTTTGCATTTCAGCCTTGACCCACTGGCAATTCAGGCACTATGACACAAACCTAGCTACATCTGCTTTCATTCCCCTCCACCAATATAGTTTCTTCAGATCATGATACATCTTTGTACTTCCAGGATGTACCAAATAAGTGGTAGTATGGGCTTCCTTCATTAGTTTGTGTCTAATATCCAAATTTTCATTCTCAGGAACACATACTCTCCCTTTGTATCTTAATACTTCCTCAGAATCTAAAGTGAAGTTAGGATTGGTCTTACATTTTTCAAGGTCTTCTTTCACTATTCTCAAATAGGGGTCTAACTGAATAACTGTTTTTACTTCATCTATCAGATCAGGTACAATCTTCAATGTAGCAAACATGTTTGAGAATCAAGAATAAACCCCCAATTAGTTGGTCCATCGAAAGTATCAATCACGAACTGCTCATTGCTGCAATTGAATACTTTTTCGGTGTCACACATTGCAGCATTGGTATTAGCTTCTTCATGAGGTCTTGTCATTGCTTTTCTACTTAATGCATCAACAACTACATTAGCCTTCCCTGGATGATACTGGATATCATAATCATAATTCTTCAGCAATTCCAGCCATCTCCTCTGTCTCATGTTCAACTCCTTCTGATTAAAAAGATGAGTAAGACTCTTATGATCTGATTTAAAATGAAATTTCTCTCCATATAAATAATATCTCCATATCTTGATAGCATGTACTACTGCTGCTAGTTCCAAGTCATGAGTCAGGTAATTTTTCTCATGTGTCTTTAATTGTCTAGAAGCATACGCAATTACTTGCTCTCCTTACATGAGCACACATCCCAAACCTAATCCAGACGCATCGGTGTACAAGATAAATGGTTCTCCTGGAATCGAAATAGTCAAGATGGGAGCTGATATTAATCTTGTCTTCAATGTTTGGAAATACTCTTCACATTTATCGGTCCAAACAAACTTTCTCCTTTCTTAGTCAGACTGGTGAGTGGTATTGCGATTCTAGAGTAATCTTCCACGAATCGTCGATAATCTAAACCTAAGAAACTTTTGATTTTGGCAACATTGTTAGGTGCTTCCCATTTTACAATGGCTTCAATATTGCTGGGATCTACTTTGATTCCTTCAGCGGATACAACATGACCCAAGAAAGCAACTTCATTTAGCTAGAATTTACACTTCGTAAATTTAACGTAATGCTTCTCTTTTATTAGTCACTGCAGAGTGGCTCTTAGATTTGTGATATGAGTTTCTTTGTCCTTGGAGTTGACTAGTATGTCGTCAATGAATACAATGACTGCCGTATCCAACATATCGTGGAATACCCAATTCATAAGTTCCATAAAAGTTACGGGTGCATTAGTCAATCCAAAAGACATAACTAAAAATTCATAATGTCCATATCTGGTTCTGAAGGCTGTCTTTGGGATATCGCCTTCCTTAATCTTCAATTGATGGTATCCCGATCGAAGATCAATTTTGGAGAACACTTTCGCACCTTGCAACTGATCGAATAAGTCATCTATCTGAGGCAACAGATACCTGTCCTTGATCGTGAGCTTATTCAATTATCGATAATTTATACAAAGTCAAACGCTACCATCCTTCTTCTTTATGAATAGCACTAGCGCTCCCCATGGTGATATACTGGGTTGAATATAACCCTTGTCCAGTAATTTCTATAATTGTACCTTCAATTCCTTCAGTTCAGTAGGAGCTATTCGATAGGGTGCCTTAGATACTGGTGGTGCCCCGAGTATAAGGTCTATAACGAATTTTGTCTCTCGATCAGGTGGTAATTCGAGTAATTCCTCAGGAAATACATCTAGAAATTCATGCACAACTTCAATATCCTCCATTCATGGTGCTTCCTTGGTGAGGTCGACCAAGGACACTAGGTACCCAACTCCTCCTTTCTCGAGGCATCTTCTAGTTTTTAATGCCGAAAGAATGAATTTTTGTTTAAGGGGAAATTTGGTTTCCATAAAATTGAAATCTACGTCTTTCGTGTCTTTAAATGATATCTTCTTCTCAGCACAAATCAAACTCGCAGAATGTTGGGATAACCAGTCCATCCTTAGGATAATGCCAAAGTCTGTCATCTTGAGTTGGATTAAGGTTGCATCCATAGTCTTATCATCGATAATAACTGGACATGGTCCATAACCTTGGTCTAGTTCTACTTCTAATCCCATAGGTGATCGTACAAGCAGTTTGCAGTCTAAAGACCTGAGGGGTAGACTTTACTTCTTTCCAAATGATACAGATATAAAAGAATGAGTAGCCCTAGAGTCAAAGAGTACTCTGGAGGATATGCCATTAATAGGTATGATATCTATGATTTGATTTAATTTAGTCTACATGCTCACACAAGATATTTCAAAATAAAAGGTTGAATCATACCTATGACCACATCAAGCGATGCGGTAGCATCCCCAAAAGTAATTGCATAAACTTTTTCTTGTTGTAGCTGCTTCCTCGGCTTAGGACAATCTCTTGAATAATGCCCTACTTGATCGCAGTTGAAACATTTGACTCCAGCATTACTTTGCTTCTATTGAGGTTGGGCTATTGAGGTAGTCTTGACTACAGCATTAAAGCCTTGAGTACGAAAGAGTTTAAATGTTCTTGAGTTCCCTCCATTGAACGTATTCCCATTTGGCATCTTTATACCCCTATTTTGAGTAAAATAACTCTCTCTCTGGCTCGATTCTAGTACTCGAGCAATTTGTGTCGCTTTATTATAAATCTTCTTTTTGAGTCCCAGTACATGCTCACGAATGTTTCCCCTAAGTCCCATGATGAACCTTCGGATTTTGGTATTTTCCTCCCGCATGCTAGAGGGAGCAAAGAAAAATAGATCTTCATAACACTGCTGATAAACATCTACAGACATTTGTCCTTGATATAGACTCAGAAATTCTTTTTCCATCTGGTCTCTGAAACTCTTGGAAAAATACTTCTCGAAGAAAGCTTCCTTGTAAATAGCCCAGGTCAGTTGGGTGTGCTTTGTTAATAGATAACTTCGAGTAGATTTCCACCAATGGTGTGCATCACCTTTCAGCATAAAAGTGGCACATAACACCTTCTCCTCTTCATTTACAGTCATCATCATAAAATTTCTTTCCATCTCGTCGATCCAGCGAGCTGGCCACAGAGGATCCGACGGTTTGACATTGAATTCCTTGGGCTTTATCTTCAGAAAATGTTCGATCAATCTGGAGTAATCAAGTTGATACTGAGCATATGCTCCATACATAGGCGGTTGGTACTGATAGTTACCCTGGTTATATCTGCCTTGCAGTGCCTCAGTATTCTGCACTTAAGATTGTAACACTGGCATTTGAGGTGCTTGGGGTACCGTTGTAAGACCTGCACTCCATTAACTTAGTTTAACTGTGTCGTGCCAGGTCTTCCCATCATTCCTGGACCAAGTACATTGACCGTGTGAAGATGGATCACAAACCAGGTATAAAAATTGACTTAATACCCAAAACTGTATGCATATGGTCAGGTACTTGGATAGGTATGATTGACTATATGGTAAGAATAAAGATCACGGACCCAGGACCCTACGGTCGATGATTTTGACCCTATGATCGATGATTTCGACCCTACGATCTACTGGTTCTGCGACCGTAGCCATCAACTGTGAGACCCCAGATCAGACTCCGAGTTTTGAAAACTTTTTTAAATTAAGGGATTTCTTTCCCAATTAAAAGATGACTTTATATGAAGAGTTTTCTTCTATATAAAGGACGTCCCTCAGCCTTTTTCACTCTTTTAGAACATTAGTAAACCTTAGAGAGAGAGAAGAGAAGAGAAGGAAGAGAAGGAGAAGAAGAAAAGGCTAAGGAGAAGAATTTGCTGAGAAGAGATTGGCTCTCTATCACAGGCAAAGGTATGAACCGAATCTCTGGAGATGTAAACTCTATGGAATAAGACTTCTATGGAGGATAGAAGATATCAACCTATTATCATCTTTGTAATTCCTTGAGAAAATCCCAAGGATAACCATGAAGGATGAGTTTGGTGATTAAGGTTGATAAGAAACTACTAATGATGACCATAGGGTTACCTTAGGATAAACCCAATTAAAGAGCAGAGGATTTGACCCAGGAAGAACTCGAATTACATGTAGTCTGTGACCAAAAATCTCAAGGTCGCAGCTACGATTGACCATAGCATGACCAGCCTGATCAGAGGATCGACCATAGGCATTCGGGAAGATTCAAGAATCATATGGTCGCAGCTACGGTCGCACCATATGCAACCGTAGGGTATCGACCGTAGGGAGTAAAGTCGACACAGTATGAGACCATAGGACCAATCAAACACCTATCAGTGCTTTGTTTTGATTTTTGACTACTATAACATATTACATATGAACCCTAACTTAAATTCATATAACTTTTAGGTTGTTAAATTGATTGAAAGAGAATTGTAAGGCTTGGAAGGAGATCGAGTATTGCTAATAGGTGAAGGAACAAGACCTAAACTAATTAGATAATGATAAACTGCTTTGTTTTTATTGAGTCTAACCATGATTGATTCTATGCGCGTATGCTCGTAATGTGCATCTCACATGTCATCCAATATTTCTGCTATTACCCGCTCAGCAAAATATGGTAAACAGAAGAAAGAGAGCAGAAAGGCAGGAGAGTGTGTGGTGGTGGTTGGATGCGAGGGAGCACGGGGAGGACGGGCATGGTGGTCTCGACCCGCACCGGACTCAGCCATCTCACTTAAGTCTTGTTCATAACACACATATCGCCATATTTTAGTAGAACTAACACGAGGGCACAAGGGAGGTGGTCTTGGACCGTAGCCTTCAACTCGCCGGGGGCCTTAGTTCTATCTCTATGGACAATGATGGACGGGGGTGAGGCCTTGGATACCGTTGGCATAGGATTGGTTAGTTGCGCCTAGTTGCAAGTCCCGCCAACAGGGGCTACATGTTGGTATGGGTAGGGCACGGGAAGTATGGCGGTATTTGACCAAACACTTTAGCTCACTCATTCCATGGTGGGGCATGTGGGACGAGAATGGTATTTGACCATTGGGTGGACACAACCGGATAAAGGTGTGGGGGCTACAAACCTTTCTATAGCATATTGAAACTATAAACACCAAAGATAGAATTGAATGCATGTATATGTTTGTCACATTGTTTTGTTTTCTCCCGGCCGTGATGTGTTTTCACCCTTTCGCGCGAATATTTTTAGTTGATGATGTAGGACCTACTATTGAGATTAAGGCGAGTAGGACATGTAGCAGCGATGGACTGAAAATTAACGGAGGAGACACATGATTCTTCATACGAGTGCAACCACTGTGTTTATGATTAGTTTAGCTATGTTTGACTACTGAAACATGTAATGGACTAATTATTTTTATGTTTTGAGTTTTGGAGACAATCGGATTAATTATTTATTATCGATACTCAGTTCATTATCTATAAGATTTCTGCTTATTTGTTTATTACCTTTGATTATTACTGTGGAATGTGTGTGTGGTTTGATATGGTGGGTACGACCTATGCGAGATCCTGGTTGAACCGTTGGTTCATTGACGGTTCATCACACCATTTTGGTTAGACCAGAATTGGGGTGTGATAACTTGGTATCAGAGCATCTCAGGTTCTACCCATTGACCTAACTACTTCCACGTGAGTCATAAACTGAGTTAGGATAAAAATTAAAAATTATAATAAGAACGCACCATAAGCATCTGTGTTATTTGAGACATAAACTAAAAAGAAAATAATGCACATATGTAAATGAAAAATAAATAAATATATAGATAAACGTACATCCAAATCAGAGTATAGTCCACAATCCGGACAGTTATTATGTATTATAAAAAGGAAAAAAAATAAATGATATCATGGAGTTGGAGGTGCTGGAAGAGGAGATGCCTCACGGTCTCTATCATAGTCCTTAGCATACACTCTCGCGAGCCAGGCTACCTGAGTCTGAGTCGGTCAAAGACTAGCTGTCAGATCTGCTACCCACTGGTCTATAGAGCACTGGGCATCTAGAAGCTCACCTACTCTCCGATCAGTCACACGCTGAGCCTCTCAAATCTCACGTAGTAGCCCCATCATGTCATCTAGTCGTGGGCGTGAAGGACCAGCTGAATGAAAAGCCCAAGAAGGGCTAGCTCCAGTAGAATGCTGTGGTGATGGAGAAGGGATGTCATCCACATCCATGAACATCCAATCATTGTCCTCCTTATCATCATTCTCATCTGCCTCTGTTGCTGCCACTGCTGCCGCCTCTGCATCTACTGCCGCTACTCGAGTGAAAGGACATCTTATAGCATTCCTCTCATCATCACTGACCTGTATTTCTCTCATGCCCATTCTACTGATGGCCTCCCAATCAATGTCAGCTGAGAAGGTGTCCTCAAAGATCCTCTCATCCACTAGGTCCACCTGTAGACAAGCGAGCAAGGTGGAGATCAGTCACCCATAGGGAAAGTTACCTCTCGAGTCAGGCAACGTAGCTCTGTGCATAGTTCAAAGGATAATTTATGAGAGATAGATAGGCTACCTAGTACAGATACAGTACAACAGGTACTGCATCAGCTGTGAGACCATCTTGTAGTGTCCACACTGGGGAATAAGGTTATGCTGGATAATCTTATAGTAGACCCGTGGCTCTGGACGCAGGTTGAATGCTTTCATCTCCCAACGGTTATCCCGAAGAATTTGGTTATCTATCTCTGCACGCACCTGTGTAGACAAAAATTATGGCTCTCTTGGTGCACAGTAAACCAACTGACCATCATTTGAGATGCCTAGGAGATCAGCCAACTCCTAACAGTTGAACAATATCGGAACCCCTTTCACCCAGCTGGTGATCTGAAGCTCTCTGCCCTTGTCAACATCCTTTAAGTCACCCTCCACCTGAAGGTGACAGTAGAACAGCTTCACTAAATCTGGACGAGTACAAGCCTCGTACAGAATCACTGGCAGCCAGCCCATATCACCAAACGCCCTTTTTACATCAAACAGAGCTAAATGGGCTAAGTTAACACATCTACCCCCTTCCACCTTCATTCGATTAAACCAAGGGTATTGTGTTTCTGCTTACACAGACCTGAAGCGACGTGGGTCATGAACTCGAGGAACCTTAGTGAAAACCATGATAACTGCAAGAGAAGAAAATAAGAAAAACAAGTTAGATGAATTTGAAAATTTGACAGTATAACGACGTAAAATGGAAAAAGCCTCGCTTTTTACCCAAACATTTGGGCAGGAGAACTTACATAGGTCCCAAACTATCCTGCAAGGCTCATACAATAAAAAATTTCAACTAGGTAGGTCGAATTTGAAGAAATTTTGACAATTGGAAAAAACCCCAAAATCTAGGTCAAAATTTTGGAATTTTAAAATTTTTATCAAACCAACCGATGAAACTCAAATTTTCTTGAGCGCTTTCTTCCATTAAGTGGCTAATAGCAATAACCTCCAATAAAAATTAAATTTTTACGGTTCAAAAAATATTAATTAGAAGAAAACCCTACAAATGGAAAAAACCTAGGTATGAAAGCTTAAAAAGGAGAAAGAATAGGGAACATACCTGCAGGAATGGAATGTAGGTCGTAGATCGATGGAAAAATCACTAAGTTCATATGGTTGATACTGTAGCAACTCATTGGTGGCGAGTTGAGTTGACACCGTAGGAAGGAGGAAAAGAAATGAGAGGGAGATCTCGAAAACAGGTTTTAAAATTGATTTTTGACCATACGTTCGCACAATTCGACCAAAACTATCGACCGTATGATCGACCGTGTGATCAACCATAAGGTCTCGGTAAGTTGCTAGGATTTTAAAGGTTGCACCTATGGTCGCACAACATGCGATCGTAGGCCATCGACCGTATGACTGACTGTTGTCTATTTTGATTCTGTTTGAACTTTTGCCTATTAATCTTGTTCTTCTCTCGCCTTCCATTATGAAACTAACCCAATACCACCATTCTATTTTGTCTCACATGTGTAGCTTTGCCAATAACACATCAACCAAGAGTTTAAATGGATGGGCATAGAGTAAGTAGAAGGAGACAGAATGCAAACCTATCTCCACCACCTATGGAGACCAACGACAATGAAGGTCAGCAAGGGCAAGAAGGAAATATTGGAGCTCAAAATGCTGCACCTCAGAATGTTCACACCCAAGCCAATCCAACCAACTTACCTGCACTACCTACGGATTTAGCTACTATGGTGATGAATTTGGCACAACAAATGCAGCATATACAGCAAATGCAAGCCAACATGCAAGCTGCTATGGGAATTGCTTTTCCAATTGCAAACACAACATCTCTACCTGCAGGACAAGCTAGTATGGCACCTGGTGGTAGCAACACTGTACCCCAAGCACCGCAAACACCAGCAGTACAAGGCCAAGTGCAAAACCCTGAAGCACTGCAAGGCGAGTATAACCAAGGTAATTATCAGTACCAACTGCCTATGTATGGGGCATATATACAGTATCAGCTTGATCACTCTCGATTGATCAAGCGTTTTCTGAAGTTGAAGCTGAAGGGATTCACAAGGAAGCCATCAGATCCATTGTGACCAGCTCACTGGATCAATGAGATGGAAAGAAAGTTTATGATGATAACTATAAATGAAGAAGAAAAGGTATTATGTGCCACATTTATGTTGAAAGGTGATGCACACCACTGGTGGAAATCAACTAGAAGTTATCTGTTAACAAAGCATGCCCAATTGACATGGATTATTTATAAAGAAGCTTTCTTCGAGAAGTATTTTCCTAAGAGTTTCAGAGATCAAATGGAAAAGGAGTTCTTGAGTCTATACCAATGACAGATGACTGTAGACGCATATTAACAGCATTATAAAGAACTGGTCTTCTTTGCTAACTCTAGCATGCAGGAGGACATTACCAAAACCCAAAGGTTCGTCATGGGACTTAAGGGAAGTATCCGTGAGCATGTATTGGGACTGGAAAAGAAGATTTATAATGAAGCTGTACAGATTACTCGAGTACTAGAATCGAGCCAGAGGGAAAGTTATTTTGCTCAGAACAGAGGTATAAAGAGGCCCAATGGAAACTCATACAACGGAGGGAACTCAAAGACATTTAAACCCTTCTGTACTCAAGGTTTCAATGCTGCAACCAAGACTACTCCGACAGCCCAACCTCAACAAAAGCAAAGTAATGCTAAAGTCAAATGCTTTAATTGCGATCAAGTAGGACATTATTCAAGAGAGTGTCCTAAGCCAAGGAAGCAGCTATAGCAAGGGAAAGTTTATGCAATTACTTCTGAGGATGCTGTCGCATTGCCTAATGTGGTTACAGGTATCGTACCTATTAATGGCATACCTGCCAGAGTACTCTTTGACTCTAGGGCTACTCATTCTTTTATATCTGTATCATTTGGAAAGAAGTTAAATCTACCCCTCAGACCTTTAGACTGCAAACTACTTGTACGATCACCTATGGGATTAGAAGTGGAACTAGACAAAGGTTATGGACCATGTCCAGTTCTTATCGGTGAGAAGATTTTGGATGCAACCTTAATTCAACTCGAGATGGCAGACTTTGACTTTATCTTGGGAATGGATTGGTTAGCTCGGCACTCCGCAAACCTATTATGTGTGAAAAAGAAACTGACATTTAAAGACAAGGAAGGAATAAAGTTTAGTTTTGCAGGAACCAAACTTCCCCGTAAATGAAAGCTCATCCTCTCTGCATTGAAGGCTAGAAAATGCCTCGAGAAAGGAGGAAAGTGGGTACTTAGTGTCCGTGGTCAACCTCACCAAGGAAGCACCACGAATGGGGGATATTGAAGTTGTGCGTGAATTTTTGGATGTATTTCCTGAGGAATTACCAGGACTACCACCTGACCGAGCGACAGAGTTCGTTATAGATCTTATACAAGAGCCGCATCAGTATCTAAAGCACCCTATCGAATGGCTCCTACTGAACTGAAGGAACTGAAGGTACAATTATAAGAATTACTAGACAAGGGTTGTATTAGACCCAGTATATCACCATGGGGAGTACCAGTATTGTTCGTGAAAAAAAAGGACGGTAGCATTCGACTGTATATAGATTATCGGGAATTGAATAAGCTTACAATCAAGAATCGGTACCCGTTGCCTCGGATTGATGACTTGTTCAATCAGTTGCAAGGTGCCAATTTGTTCTCCAAAATTGATCTTCGGGCAGGATACTATCAGTTGAAAATTAAAGAAGGTGATATTTCGAAGACAGCATTCAGAACCGGATATGGACATTATGAATTTTTAGTCATGTCTTTTGGATTGACTAACGCACCTGCAACTTTTATGGAACTCATGAATCGGGTATTCCATGATATGTTGGATACTTCTGTCATCGTATTCATTGACAACTTGTTCAATCAGTTGCAAGGTGCCAAATTGTTCTCCAAAATTGATCTTCGGGCAGGATACCATTAGTTGAAGATTAAGGAAGGTGATATTTCGAAGACAGCATTCAGAACCGGATATAGACATTATGAATTTTTAGTCATGTCTTTTGGATTGACTAACGCACCTGCAACTTTTATGGAACTCATGAATCGGGTATTCCACGATATGTTGGATACTTTTGTCATCGTATTCATTGACGACATACTAGTATACTCCCAGGACAAAGAAACTCATGTCACAAATCTAAGAGCCGTTTTGCAGCAACTAAGAAAAGAGAAGCTTTACGCAAAAATTACTAAGTGTGAGTTCTGGCTGAATAAAGTCACTTTCTTAGGCCATGTAGTATCCACTGAAGGAATTAAAGTAGATACTAGCAAGATTGAAGCCATTGTGAAATGACAAACACCTAAGAATGTTGTAGAAATTAGAAGTTTCTTAGGTTTAGCTGGTTACAATTGAAGATTCGTGGAAGATTACTCTAGAATCGTCGTACCTCTCACCAGCCTGACAAATAAAGGAGAAAAGTTTGTTTTGGACAGACAAATGTGAAGAGAGTTTCCAAACATTGAAGGCTAGATTGATATCAGCTCCCATCTTGACCATTTTGATTCTAGGACAACCATTTACCTTGTACATCGATGCATCTGGGTTAGGTTTGGGATGTGTTCTTATGCAAGAAGAACAAGTAATTGTGTATGCCTCAAGACAACTGAAGATACATGAGAAGAACTATCCCACTCATGACTTGGAGTTAGTAGCAATGGTACATGCTATCAAGATATGGAGACATTATTTGTATGGAGAGAAATTTCAGATTAAATCAGATCATAAGAGTCTCACACACCTTTTTAATCAGAAAGAGTTGAACATGAGATAGAGAAGATGGTTAAAATTACTGAAGGATTATGATTGCGATGTCCAATATCATCCAAGAAAAGCTAATGTAGTTGTTGATGCACTAAGCAGGAAAGCTATGACAAAATCCCAAGAAGAAGCTAGTACAAATGTTATAGTGTGTGTCACAGGAAGAGTATTTAATTATGATAACGAACAGTTTGTGATTGATATTCTGAATAAATCAACTAACCAAGGGTTTATTCATCTATTCTCAAACATGTTTGCTACATTGAAGATTGTACTTGATATGATAGATGAAGTGAAGACAGCTATTAAATTAGACGCTTATCTGAGAACGGTGCAAGAAAATCTTGAAAAAGATAGGACTAACCCTGACTTCACCTTGGATTCTGAGAAAGTAATACGAAACAAAGGGAGAGTATGTGTTCCTAAAAATGAAGACTTAGATATTAGACACAGACTATGAAGGAAGCCCACACCACCTCTATTCGGTACATCTTGGAAGTACAAAGATGTATCATGATCTAAAGAAACTATACTGGTGGAGAGGAATGAAAGCAGATGTAGTTAAATTTGTGTCTCAATGCTTGAATTCTCAGCAGGTAAAGGCTGAAAGGCAAAGACCTACAGGATTATTGCAGCCACTGCCAGAACTGGCATGGAAATGGGACTGCATTACTATGGACTTTGTCACCGGGTTACCTTTGACTCCCCGAGTAGTTGACGCCGTCTGGGTGATTATAGATCGTTTGACTAAGACAGCTCGTTTCATAGCTATACGACCTCAGTATACCCTAGAGAGGTTAACTAAGTTGTATGTGGATAATATTATCAAATTGCATAGTGTATCTGAAAGCATCATGTCCGATAGAGACCCACGCTTTACTTCAAAGTTTTGGGAAGGATTACAGAAGGCTATGGGTACAACGTTGAAGTTTAGTACTGCATTTCATCCTCAGACCAATGGACAGTCATAACGTACCATTCAGATTTTAGAAGATATGATCTGAGCTTGTGTAATTGATTTCGAAGGATCATGAGATGAGAAATTACCATTGATTGAGTTCGCTTATAACAACAGCTATCAAGAGACTATACAGATGTCATCCTATGAAGCACTATATGGTAAGAAGTGTCAAACTCCTTTATTTTGGAACGAAGTTGGAGAACGGAGTATTGTTGGACCAGAGCTTGTTAAGGAGACTTGTCGAGTGGTCTACATTATTAAGGAAAGGGTCCAAACAGCTCAGAACCATTAGAAGCAATATGCGGACAATCAACGTAGAGATCTCGAATTCACCATAAGTGATAAGGTATTTCTGAAAATATCTCCTATGCATGGTTTAAAATAGTTTGAACAAAAGGGAAAATTGTGTCCCAGATATATTGGACCTTATGAAGTTCTAGCTAGATGTGGAAAGACAGCATATCAGTTAACACTACCACCATCAATGTCTAGTGTACATGATGTATTCCATGTCTCACAATTGAAGAAGTACGTCAGAGATCCAACACACGTAATAACAGTGGATCCACTGGATTTGATTGAAGATTTGACATTTAAAGTGGTACCTTTTGAGATTACCAGTTGGAAGGTGCAACGTCTATGCAACCGTGACATCTACTATGTGAAGGTTACTTGGAGAAGCCAAAATTTAGAAGAAATTACATGGGAAGAAGAGAACGCTATGCGGAAGCAATATCCTCACCTATTCGACTCGAAAGGTATGTGCAAATTTTTAGGATAAAATTTATATAAGAGGGGGGAGTTGTAAGACCCGCACTTTACTAACCCGGTTTAACTGTATCGTGCTAGGTCTTCCCATCATTCTTGGACCAAGTGCACCAAGCGTGGGAAGATGGTGTTGGAACCCTGTCCAGGCAGTGTAGTGAGAGTTGTCATTGTTGGCAATCTTAGCAGAGAGAGTGATATGGAGGAGAGATAGTGTCTGTAGGACCCTCTGACAGTCAGTATAGTGACTGGGTTGATGCAGCAGCCGATGAGAAAGTCCAGCTGATGAGAAAGACCAGATGAAGAAAGAAAAAGAAGAGAGAGAAAATAAAGAGAGAGAAAGAGGAGAGAGAGTGGGTGGGGACCAGGTGGGTCCCACCTAGGGTGGCCAGGCCAGCATGGTAGATGCCCGCGGCACCAGGCCAGCAGGCCGTGCAAGCATGCCCTGCAGCACAGCACTGCCATGCCAAGCACAGCCACGCACAGCAGGGGCCATGCGCACAGCACAGCCATGCCATGCCGCGCACATGGAGGAAGCCACGCACGCACAGCAGCATGCCGTGCACACAGCAGCAAGGCCATGCGCACGGCATGCCGCATAGCTCAGCAGTAGCAGCACCCGCAAGCCATGCCATGCCGCAAGCCAAGGCAACAGCACCCGCAAGCAGCACCGCATGACACGATGCCGCGCACGTCGCAAGCCATCGAAGGGCATTCGGCATGCGCATGACATGTTCGACCAAATGCCGCAAAGAGGATTAATTTTCAGACCCTACTAGAATCGAATTCCCTATAGGTGATACTCAGGTTACAGAGGCCATTTCCCATATTGATAACGGCATTTTGGTCCTTTTAAAAAAGGGAAAATTCGATATGGATGGCTCAGATCAAGCCACGTATGTACGATTCCAGAACGGCGATCCTCGAAAAGGCGGGATCCTGTGTGTTGCGAAAATCGCGTCAAGATGCTTGTGCAAGTCCTCCTATTGGCTGGCTGCAACGTATAATGGTGATCCGCATAGCATGGAACCAGATCCATGATTCGGTGATACATGCGCATGATACACCGGTGCTGAAGATTCTAATCTGAGAGATATTATTGACGCCAAGTATCGCTGACGGGATTTAGACGATCTGATGGCCAGGGTCTGATCCCACGTTTCTCTGATCGATCCAACGGTCTAAAAGGGTTGATACCCTCTCCGCTAATCATAAGTCGACAGCGGTGTACGGTGGGTCAGATGCGGTGATGATAATGTGCGTCGCGGAGCATAGTTTCAAGCCAGAAGATTCCATTTGGAATGTTGTGATTGGCCGAACTTGTTTGGGGCATATCTCAGCCGTCCGATCTCGGATTGAAGCCTGTATTATATCAATCTGAAGCTATTTCGAAGAGTAAGGTTGTGGAAGAGGTTGGAGCTCGAGCAGAAAGGGGAAAATGGTGATTTTGAAGCAAACCTTCCATTGAAGCTTCTAGGAGAGAGATTATGACTCCTATTGCCTGTGTGAGGCCATGAAAGCTTCATTGAAGCTTGAGCAGAGTGCTTGGACCAGCTGTGAGCGTCCAATGGAGTCATGGTGGTGAAGAATGACCTGTGCAGCCCAAAAGGAGGTCGAGAAGCTAGCACAGAGAGCCTTGCATCAGTTGTGAGCAAGACCGAGAGGTAATCACGCACACAAACTCTATTTTCTGTATCAATGTCATATGGGAAGGGTTTGTAATCAAAATTTGATATATATTGTCTAACCTTTCAAGTTGGGCGCTTGACTGGAGTTAGGGTTGGTGCCTAGGACACAGTTGTAGCTATGAATGCGGTTGATGTTGTAGCATTGGGGTTGTAGGTGCAACCGTAGCATTATTATTGTGTATTGGGTATATACGAAATCCTGGTTAGGGTATTGCCCCATGGAGTAGCCATCACAGTACATGATTGGTAAACCACGTTATATTGTGTATCATGTGGATGTGCCTATGAGTGTGGAATAGAAGTCTGTGTGCTGCAGGTCTGGGTGTACACACTTGGCAGGCCAAGCCCCTGGTATGGATACTTGTGGGTGTATGGTTGGTGTGTGCACGAAATGTGTTTGATAAATTGACTGTGAGAAAATCTCAAGTAGTCAGCTCAAGGTAGCACAACACAAAGTGATCAATAGCTCTTGGCAGCAACTTCCATAGCAGCAGGCCAAATCATAACAGTGGAAAGATTTTTAGTGGTCACTGATTCACCCCCCTCTCAATGTCAACCTAGGAATAACAATTGGTATCAGAGCTGAGTTCCCAAGGGAAGAAGTTTGATAGCTTCGGGTACAGATAGTGCATTGAGATTAAGTTATGGCTACAAATGAAGAACATCATGGGCATAGTAGAATTCCTATGTTTGATGGCTCCAACTACAGTGTATGGAAAGTCAGGATGGAGGCATACCTGATTGCACAAGGATATGGGGTATGGCTAGCTGTGAAGAATGGGTACAAGCACACAACTGAAGATATCAGTGATGCAGTTGAGATGAAGAAGAGAGAAAATGAAGCTAAGGCTGTTACAGCTCTTCTAGCTGCACTAGCAAGTAATGAGCTTACTAGAGTAATCAATTGTCCAACATCAAAGGAGATATGGGACAAGTTGCAGAGCGTACATGAAGGAGACAGTAAAATTAAGGAGGCTAAATTACAAATACTAAGATCTCAATTTGAAAGCTTGAGAATGAGTAAATGTCAGACAATTGAGTTTTACCTGAACAGAGTAAACAAGGTCACCAATGCAATCAGAGCATTGGGTGAAGAACTGAAGGAGATTCATGTGGTCAAGAAGGTGTTGAGGACACTTCCAAAACTATATAATGCCAAGGTGTCAGCCCTTTAAGAAATTGCTACTTTGGATACATTGACCATAGATGAACTACATGGTATCTTGATTACCTATGAGATGAGAATGATTGAGCCAGTGCCAGCTGAGAAGGAAGATGGTTTTGAAGCTTTTAAAAAATTAAAAATGAAAGAGCCAGTGGAAAACTCAAAAGCTGATGCAGAGGAGGACACAGATGATTCAAATGATGAACTTTTAGCCTATCTGGCTAACAGACTCAAGAAGAGATCTGAGAAGTTCAAAAACAAGTCTTCAGTGAGATGCTTCAACTGTGGTGGCTTAGGACACTTTGCCTCTAAGTGCCAGAAAAAGGGTAGAGTGTATGATTCTGATGAAGAAGAGCCTAAAGGAAGCCAAGAAAAGAAAGGAAAGAAGAAACTCATTCCAAGAAAGAGAAGTTATCTGTCAAAGCATGATAACCTCTCTGATAAGTTTGAAGAAGAAAATGATGATGATATTCTATTTATGGCAAGACTTGAAGAGACTCCTACAGGGAGTGAAACAATAAAAAGGAAAGGTGATAATGTCAAGAGAAGAATTGAAGATGATGATAATCCAAATCTTGAAGCAGAGTTGCTTTCTGCACTTACAGAGCTCAAGTCAGAAAGAAAGAAGAACAAAAACTTAAATGATCAACTCAACCAAGAAAATGACATAAATGCTGAAATTATGGAAACACTCAGGAAAGCAAAAATAATTGCTGATGAGCTTGACAATGATCTTACACTAAAGACTTCTGAGTGTAAGAAGCTTGAGAAAGTAGTTGTAAGACTTGAGGCAGATTTGGCCAAGTCTACAAAGAAAAAAAGTTATGCTGAAGCTACTACAAAAGTCCCTCATGTAACCATTCTAAAGTCAAAAGATAAGAATGTCAGGTTACAAGAAGATGAAGAAAGTAGCAGTTCTGAAGATGAAGACAAGGAGGAAGACAACATCCTTGATGAGATTCTAAGTTACCAGAGATCCTCTCACATTAAATCTGGACTTGGATACACTGAGCAGCTATCTGAGAAGATAAAGGAAAAAGGGTCCATAGATAATGCCATTGTGTTTGTAAAAGAAAAGTAGAAGGAATTGCTGGCAGTGAAAGCTACAAAAAGCAAGAATGATTAAGAAAGTTTCAAGACAATTAGGCAAGGCAGACAGAGAAACAAAGTCAGTTTCAGAGGAATGATCAGGTTCAGAGAAACAGATTCAGAGAATACTGCTATGGCTGCAATGCCTATGGGCATAGAGTGGCAGAGTGTAGAAAACAAGAAAGACCTTCAGTGTTTATTGACAGAAACAGATTTGCTCCTCTTGCTGATGAGAGAGTAATGTGCTATAGATGTGAGAGACTTGGGCATATTGCCAGAAATTGCAAAATAATTTTTCCATATCAAAGGCAAGCTAAGGGGAAGAGAAGAAAAGATCCTCCAAGAAAACCAGTTCAGAGAGAAGAAAGAAATGAAAAGGAAAGAAATACAAGAGAGCCTATTACAATAAAAGACAAGGCTATATGGGTAGAGAAACCATAGAAGACAAGAAACAAGTCCTTGATGGTGCAAGCAGCACTTAAAGTAAACAAAAGTAAGCAATCTCCATGGATCCTTGATAGTGGATGCTCTACACACATGACTGGCAACAAAGAAAAATTCACAAGTCTTGATGCTGCAGAAGGAGGAACAGTGAAATTTGAAAATAATGAAGGTGCCAAAGTTGAAGGAAGAGGTTCTGTGAACATTAACAATGGGAGGATAAAGTCCCACAATGTTTTGTATGTTAATGGGTTGAAACATAATCTACTCAGTGTGAGTCAGATTTGTGATCAAGGACATGAAATCACTTTCAACAATGAAGGTTTTGTTGTCCACAGGGTTGGAACAGGAAAGGCAGTGGCTGCTGGTGAAAGAACAGTTGGAAATCTTTATGTGTTGATAGATGCCATCAACAAGTGTATGATAACTCAAGAAGATGAAAATTGGTTGTGGCATAGAAGAATGGGACACATTCACTTCAAAAACTTAACTAAAATTAGCAACGAGCAAGCAGTGAGAGATCTTCCCAAAATAAAGACTCCAGAGAACCATGTATGTGGTCCATGTTAGAAGGGTAAGCAAGCAAGAGCTACTTATAAATCAAAGGAGTACCATTCAAGTAAACCTCTTGACTTGATACACACAGACTTATGTGGACCTATGAGAACACAGGCCATAGGAGGTGAGAGATACTTCATCTTGTTCATAGATGAGTATTCTAGAATGACCTGGGTGATGTTTCTGAAAGACAAAACTGAAGCTCTTGAGAAGCTCAAAGCATTCAAGAAGAGAGTGGAAAATGAGACAGGAAACACAATTAAGTGTTTAAGGTCTGATCAAAGCAAAGAATTTACATGGAATGAATTCTCAAACTTCTACAGTGAAAGTGGGATCAGAATTCAACATTCAGCAGCCAGAATACCTCAGTAAAATGGAGTGGTTGAAAGAAAGAATAGAACAGTGCAAGAAATGGCTAGAACTATGATGGCAGAAAATAACACAGTAAAGCATTTCTGGAGAGAAGGCATCTATACTGCAGTGCATATCACCAAGAGATGTCTACTAAGGCCTCATGAGAACAAAACACCTTATGAATTATGGTTTAGGAGGAAAGCTACAGTGAAGTATCTCATGGTTTTTAGTTCTAAGTGCTACATCAAGCGAAAGGAAGAGAATCTTGGCAAATTTGATGACAGAGCTGATGAAGGCATATTTCTTGGCTACTCTTTCAAAAGTAAGGCATACAGGTGCTACAACAAGAGACTAGGAAGAATTTTTGAAAGTTCAGATGTGAAAATTGATGAGAATCAAGGGAACCAAAAGGGGGTTGAACCAAGAGGGTCCATTCTTGAAGAACTTGATGAAGATGACACTTTACCAGTTGACAAAGGGCAGCAAGATGAAGAAGAATCTGAAGTGCAAGAGATTCATACTGAAATGCAGAAAGATGGCAGACCAAAAGACAACAGATGGTTGAAAATTCATCCTAATCATCAAGTGATAGGAGATCCAAATGCAGGCATACAAACCAGAAGGATGAAATCTACTGCTTATTCATTATTGTCTGAGGTAGAGCCTAAGACTGTACATGAAGCGAGCAATGATGAATTTTGGTTGAAAGCTATGAATGATGAGCTTAACCAAATTGAGAAGAACAACACTTGGGAGCTAGTTCCTAGACCAATAGACAAAAATGTGATTGGCACAAAGTGGGTTTTCAGGAACAAATTAAATGAAGAAGGCCAGGTTGTGAGAAACAAGGCCAGACTTGTATGCAAAGGATATGCTCAAGTTGAAGGAATTTATTTTGATGAGACTTTTGCACCTGTGGCAAGGCTGGAGTCTATCAGAATGTTCTTAGCATTAGTTGTGTACAGAGGATTCAAGGTTTATCAAATAGATGTAAAATCTACATTCCTGAATGGAAATCTAGAAGAGGAAGTGTACACTGAGTAACCTGAAGGGTTCCAACTCAGTAATGATGATATGGTCTGTAAATTGAAGAAGGCTTTATATGGGTTGAAGCAAGCTCCAAGAGCCTGGTATGAAAGACTAGACACATATCTACATAAATTGGGTCTGCGAAGAGGAGTAGTAAACAGCAACCTATATGTCATGACAGAAGACAGTAGTAGTCAACTAGTAGTTGTGGTCTATGTGGATGACATCATTTTTGGGGGACACTGTGAGAAGCTCTACAAGCAGTTTGCTGAGAAGATGAGGACAGAGTTTGAGATGTCTATGCTTGGAGAGATGTCCTATTTTATGGGGCTGAAAATTCATAAAAAAAAATGGCATCTTCATCAAATGAAGTATACCAAAGAGATGTTGAAGAAATTTGTGATGGAGGACTGTAAACCAGTGGGAACACCAATGACAGTGAATATCAAACTGAGCTCAGAAGATGATTCACCAACAGTTGATCAGACACTGTATAGGTCAATGATTGGAAGTTTACTGTACTTGACAGCTTCAAGGCCTGATATTTTGCAAGCATGTGCCTGGTGGCCAGATTTTAGGCTCGTCCAAAGGAGACCCATCTAATGGCAGTGAAGAGGATACTTAGATATTTGAAAGGCACAACAGACTATGGACTGTGGTATCCCAAGATTGAAAAGTTCACTTTGACAGCATTTTCAGATGCAGACTGGGCTGGTAGCATTGATGACAGAAAGAGCACTAGTGGTGGTGCATTCTTTTTGGGAGAGAGTTTAGTAGCATGGCACAGCAGGAAATAGGAGTCTATCTCCTTATCTACAGCAGAGGCAGAGTACATTGCAGCAGCAGCTACATGCACTCAGGTAATCTGGATGAAAAGACAGATGTCAGACTTCAGTGTTATCTATGAAGAGCCAGTGGTCATCAAATGTGACAACATGAGTGCCATTAACATATCCAAGAATCCTGTGCAACACTCAAGGACCAAGCACATTGATATCAGATATCATTGTTTGAAGGAGAAAGTGCTTGAAGGGGAATTGAGATTGGACTTTGTTCCTACAACAGACCAAGTGGCAGACATCTTCACCAAAGCTCTTCCGAAAGACTCCTTTGAGAAACTCCAAGCTCACTAGGAGTAGTGACTCTTAGCACACTGTATATGGCACATGTGTAGGGGGAGTTGCTGACTACATAGCACCATCTTTCATCTGTAGGATTAGAAAGATGCAGTGGGCACTCCTACAGGTGAGGCTATGTAAGGGGAGCTAATATGAAGGGGGAGTACCTGTGAAGGGGGAGCATTCCTAAGGGGAGTTCATATGTCCTTTGGGACTTGTTGTCAAAGGGGGAGAAGAAGGCTGTGTTACATTGAGAGAGATACCTCGTGTAAAGTTGCCAACAATTCCAAAGGGGGAGATTGTTGGAACCCTGTCCGGACAGTGCAGTGAGAGTTGTCATTGTTGGCAATCTTAGCAGAGAGAGTGATATGGAGGAGCAAGAGTATCTGTAGGACCCTCTGACAGTCAGTACAGTGACTGGGTTGATGCAGCAGCCGATGAGAAAGTCCAGCTGATGAGAAAAATCAGATGAAGAAAGAGAAAAAAGAGAGAGAAAATAAGGAGAGAGAAAGAGGAGAGAGAGTGGGTGGGGACCAGGTGGGTCCCACCTAGGGTGGCCAGGCCAGCATGGTAGATGCCCGCGGCACCAGGATAGCAGGTCGTGCAAGCATGCCCTGCAGCACAACACTGCCATGCCAAGCACAGCCACACACAGCAGGGGCCATGCGCACAGCACAGCCATGCCATGCCACGCACATGGAGGAAGCCACGCACGCATAGCAGCATGTCGTGCGTGCAGCAGCAAGGCCATGCGCATGGCATGCCGCAAGCCAAGGCAGCAGCACCCGCAAGCAGCACTGCATGACACGATGTCGCGCGGGCGCCGCAAGCCATCGCAGGGCATTTGGCATGCGCACGACATGTTCGACCAAATGCCGCAAAGAGGATTAATTTTTGGACCCTACTGGAATCGAATTCCCTATAGGTGATACTCAGGTTACAGAGGCCATTTCCCATATTGATAAGGGCATTTTGGTCCTTTTAAAAAAGGGAAAATTCGATATGGATGGCTCAGATCAAGCCACGTATGCACGATTCCAGATCGGCGATCCTCAAAAAGGCGGGATCCTGTGTGTTGCGAGAATCGCGTCAAGATGCTTGCGCGAGTCCTCCTATTGGCTAGATGCAACGTATAACAGTGATCCGCATAGCATGGAACCAGATCCATGATTTGGTGTTACATGCGCATGATACACCATCGCTGAAGATTCTAATCTGAGAGATATTATTGACGCCGAGTATCCATGACGGGATCTAGACGATCTGACGGCCAGGGTCTGATCCCGCGTTTCTTTGATCGATCCAACGATCTAAAAGGGTTGATACCCTCTCCGCAAATCAGAAGTCGACATCGGTGTACGTTGGGTCAGATGCGGCAATGATAATGTGCGTCGCGGCACATAGTTTCAAGCCAGAAGATTCCATTTGGAATGTTGTGATTGGCCAAACTTGTTTGGGGCATATCACAGCCGTTCGATCTCAGATTGAAGCTTGTATTATATCAATCTGAAGCTATTTTGAAGAGTAAGCTTATGGAAGAGGTTGGAGCTCGAGCAGAAAGGGGAAAATGGCGATTTTGAAGCAAACCTTCCATTAAAGCTTCTAGGAGAGAGATTGTGACTCCTATTGCCTGTGTGAGGCCATGAAAGTTTCATTAAAGCTTGAGCATAGTGCTTGGACCAGCTGTGAGCATCCAATGGAGTCATGGTGGTGAAGAATGACCTGTGCAGCCCAAAAGGAGGTCGAGAAACTAGCACATAGAGCCTTGCATTAGTTGTGAGCAAGACCGAGAGGTAATCACGCACACAAACTCTATTTTCTGTATCAATGTCATATGGGAAGGGTTTGTAATCAATATTTGATATATATTGTCTAACCTGTCAAGTTGGGTGCTTGACTGGAGTTGGGGTTGGTGCCTAGGACACAGTTGTAGCTGTAAATGAGATTGATATTGTAGCATTGGGGTTGTAGGTGCAACCGTAGCATTATTGTTGTGTATTGGGTATATACGAAACCCTGGTTAGGGTATTGCCCCGTGGAGTAGCCATCACAGTGTGTGATTGGTGAACTACGTTATATTGTGTGTCATGTGGATGTGCCTATGAGTGGAGAATAGAAGTCTGTGTGCTGCAGGTCTGGGTGGACACACTTGGCAGGCCAAGCCCCTGGTATGGATACCTGTGGGTGTGTGGTTGGTGTGTGCATGAAATGTGTTTGATAAATTGACTGTGAGAAAATCTCAAGTAGTCAGCTCAAGGCAGCACAGCACAAAGTGATCAATAGCTCTTGGTAGCAACTTCCATAGCAGCAGGCCAAATCATAACAGTGGAAAGATTTTTAGTGGTCACTGATTCACCCCCCCCCCTCTCAGTGTCAACCTGGGAATAACAGATGGATTACAAACCAGGTATAAAAATTGACTCAACACCCAAAACTGTATGCATATGATCGGATACCTAGATAGGTATAGTCGACCATATGGTAAGAATGAAGATCACGGATCCAGGACCCTATGGTCGATGATTTCGACCCTACAGTCGATGGATTTTGTGACCGTAGCCATCAACCGTGAGACTCCAGATCAGACTGCGAGTTTTGGAAACTTTTCTAAACTAAGGGATTTCTTTCCTAATTGAAAGAGAATTTTTTATGGAGAGTTTTCCTCTATATAAAGGACATCCCGCCTTTTTTACTCTTTTAGAACATTAGTAAACCCTAGAGAGAGAGAAGGGAAGAGAAGGAAGAGAAGGATAAGAAGAAAAGGCTAAGGAGAGGAATTTAATGAGAAGAGATTGGCTCTCTATCACAGGCAAAGGTATGAAACGAATCTCTGGAGATGTAAACTCTATGGAATAAGACTTCTATGGAGGATAAAAGATATCAACCTATTATCATCTTTGTAATTCCTTGAGAAAATCCCAAGGATAACCATGAAGGATGAGTTTGATGATTAAGGTTGATAAGAAACTACTAATGATGGCCATAGGATGACCTTAGGATAAACCCAATTGAAGAGCAGAGGATTTGGCCCAGGAAGAACTCGAATTACATGTAGTCTTACCAGAAGTCTCAAGGTCGCAGCTACGGTTGACCATAGCATGACCAGCCTAATCAGAGGATCGACCATAGGTATTACTGGAAGATTCAAGAATCATATGGTCGCACCATATGCGACCATAAGGTATCGACCGTAGGCAGTAAAGTTGACACAGTATGAGACTATAGGACCAATCAGACACCTATCAGTGCTCTGTTTCAATTTTTGACTACTGTAACATGTTACATATGAACCTTAACTTAAATTCATATAACTTTTAGGTTGTTGAAAATTGATTGAAAGAGAATTGCAAGGCTTGGAAGGAGATCGAGTATTGCTAACAGGTGAGGGAACAAGACCTAAACTAATTTGATAATAACAAACTGCTTTATTTTTATTGAGTCCAATGCCATGATTGATTCTATGCGTGTATGCTCGTAATGTGCATCTCACATGTCATCCAATATTTCTGCTATTACTGTTGATGCATATTTAATTATGTTTATTTATAATATGATGATGATGATGATGATGCTAGGAATAGGCATGTGATTGTATGTGTGTGGTTGGTGTGTTGGATGCCAGTGGAGCATCAGGGGGAGGATGTGGCATGGTGGTCTCTGACCTCGTAACCAGACTCTAGCTCTATCTCTACTTAAGTCTTGTTCATTGACATCATCGTATCGCCATTACTTTAGTAGAACTATTACGTCGTAGGGCATCAGGGGAGGTGGTCTCGGACCGTGTAGTCTTCAACTCTGTCGGGGGGGCCTTAGCTCTATTTCTATGGACGTATTGAGGGATACTAAGGTGAGGCCTTGGATACACTATTTGGCATTATGATTGGTTAATTGTGAGCCCAGTTTGCAAGCCCTGACCAACAAGGGCTTAGGTATTGGTATGGGTAGGGCATCAGGGAAAGTATTTGCAGTGTTTGATCTGGACACTTTAGCTCTATCTCTATTCAATGGTGGGTGCATGTGGGACGACAATGGTGTTTGATCCGTTAGGCGAATTCACACACTAGTGTATAGAGGTGTGGGGGCCACCAAACCTTTCTATAGCACATTGCAAACATAAAAATCAAACCAAAGATATGAATTGAATGCATGCATAAGTTTGTCGCATTGTTTTGTTTGCTTTCTGAGCCGTGATGTGTGAAACCTACATGCAAATTTCGGGGACGAAATTTCTTTTAAGGATGGGCGAGTTGTAAGACCCGCACTCCATGAACCCGATCTAAACCTTGATTTCATGTCATAATAGGTCTTCCAATCATCACCGGGCCAGACGGGACGAGTGGATGACAACCAGGTATGAAATCGGACCAAAACAGACCAAATTAAGTATGATTTAATCATACCGATCGATGGTACCAGTCTTGGCATTGGTACCGGTCGACCAGTATAGTCAGCAGACTACCAAGATCCGAAACCGGATCTCTACGGATCCTACTTTCCAAATTCCGAACCCTAGGACTTTCCTAATCCTAGAAGGCTTCCTAAACCTAAACCTAGCCTATATAAACACCTCTAAACCTCCTAGAATCCCTTCCATTGATCCTCACAAACCCCAGAAAGGAGAAAGAGGCTGAAGAAGGAGGAGAAGCTAGGAAGAGCCGATATTGCTATTCAACGAAGAACACCTTACCGCCAATCGATGGTGAGTGCTTAAACCTTCTTTTACATTATGACTCTAGTATGGTTAGGTTGCTTTGGTCAATACCATGCAAAGCATGTATTGATCTAAAATCCTATTTTGTCGATAAACCCTATTTTTGTTGACAAACCCTAATCTAGTCGGTAAATCCTAGATTCGAGTTCTAGGAAGAAAACCGTCAAAGCTAGGACTTGAATTGAGTTGGAAACAACTTTAACTCAGTGCTCAGACCTAGAATGTGTAGGAGGAACCCTAGGATCAATAGGGGATGATCGATAGCAGTCGAGAACCGAACGTATGGTCTTTCGGAGACATACCGGTCAACTATACCGGTTGCACCCTGTGCGACCGGTACTGCGACCGGTACCTTCCGGGGGGCTGGTCTGTGGGGACCGGCTGACCATACCGGTCACAGGTTTCCCCACAGTGTTGCGATCGGTACCTGTGACCGGTCAGCTCTGTGAGATATATTTTGTAATATCGTTGGTTTTTCGATCAACATGGAAGCTAAGGAAAACTATTCTAACTAAACCCTAATATTGTATAGGATTTTGTGATAGCACGTTTGGATCTTGCGACATGGAGCAAGCTATTAAACGAGCATCAGGTAAGGGAATCAGACATAAACCCTAATAATCTAATGGACAGTAAACCATTGTTAATAACTATGACTCTGTGGATTAATGTTTGTGCATACTCGCATGCCATCCTTTACTTTCAGTTATTATTATTGTTCATGCATACTCGCTATACTAGGATGTGATTGTTAGGCATGTGATTGTTTTCGTTGGTGTGTGGAATGGGAAAGGCCTAGGGTCTGGGATCATTCCTCACACTATCATCTTTTCGTAGTATTCTATCTTAGCATGCTTGGTGCAAGTAAGGCATCAGGGGGAGGACGTGGTACTGTGGTCTCCGGCCTGGCCACCAGACTCTAGCTCTATCTCTATGCCGTAGGGAGTTATGTTGGGATAGGGTCTATCTTTAGTATTGTTCTGTCTTAGCATGCTTGGTGCGGGTAGGGCATCAAGGGGAGGACATGGTACTGTGGTCTCCGGCCTAGCCACCAGACTCTAGCTCTATCTCTATGCCGTAGGGAGCTGTGCTGGGAGAGGGCCTACTGTGATGACATATAGGATTGGTTAGTTGCGAACCCAGTTTGCAAGCCCTCGCCAATAGGGGCTTACGTGTTGGTATGGATAGGGCATCAGGGGAGGTGTTGGCGATGTGATCAGGACGCCTTAGCTCTATCTCTATTCCATGATGGGTGCATGTGGGACGGCAGTGGTGTGATCTACTGGGCGGCTTCACACACTCGTGTATAGAGGTGCGGTGGCCGTCAGTCATTTCCATAGCACATTGCAAACTTAAACCAGACCATAATATAATATGATTGTTACTCATGCATATAAATGTTACATTATCTGATTGTCTTACTGAGCTAAGTTGTGAGCTCACCCTTGTGTATACACTATTTTTAGATGTTGATACAGGTTACACGGTGGATGACTACATGAACGCGCCAACGTACGGAGGCGTGGCTGCTCTGGATGTGCAGGCAGGAGAGGACGAGCATGACGCTTCATGCGAGTGCCCTTTCTGCGTGTATCTCTAGGATTTTTTTTATTTGTTTTAATTATTTTCAGTTGACATTAAAGTGATGTAAAGATATTTATTTATGTTTGAGAATTTGGATAATTGAATATTTATTTAAATCTATCAATAGATGTTCAGTTCATTTTATGTAAAGACTTCCGCTGTATTTATTATATTCTGATTGTGGTTATGTGCAATGGTTTGTATAAGTGGACATGGTTTTATTGAGATCTTGGTGTGAGCCTTTGGTTCATTGACGGTTCACTCACACTTTTGGTTCAGCCAGAATTAGGGTGTGACATGATGTGTGCTCACCCTTTCGACGTCGAATATTTTTAGTTGATGATGCAGGACCTACTGTTGAAGATTATATGAATGCATCGATGTATGGACATGTAGCGACGATGGACGGGGAATTAACGGAGGAGACGCATGATTCTTCATGCGAGTGCAACCACTATGTTTATGATTAGTTTAGCTATGTTTGACTACTGGAACATGTAATGGATTAATTATTTTTATGTCTTGAGTTTTGGAGATAATCGGATTAATATTTATTATCATTGTTAGACACTTAGTTCATTATCTGTAAGACTTTCACTTATTTGTTTATTACCTCTGATTATTATTGTGGAATGTGTATGTGGTTTGAATATGGTGGGTACGACCTACGCAAGACCCTGGTTGAACTGTTGGTTCATTGACGGTTCATCACACCATTCCAGTTAGCTCAGAATTGGGGTATAACAACCATGTTGCTACCACTAGGTATGGTACTAGCTTGCCCTGCAGGTCAAGGTGTTGCGTTTGCAACTGGGAAAGAAATTCTCATAGCAGCTTGAATGTTAGCTTGCATTTGCTGTATCTGTTGCACTTGCTATACCAAATTCATCACCACAGTAGCCAAATCCATAGGTGGTATGGGTAAATTAGTTGGGTTGGCTTAGGGGTGAACATCCTGAGGCACAGTACCTTGATTCCCAACATTTCTTTCTTGTCCTTGCTGACCTTCGTTGTCATTGGTCTCCATAGGTGGTGGAGGTGGGTTTGCATTCTGTCTTCTTTGGCTAACTCTACGCCCAACCATTTAAATTCCTGGATAAATGGTACTTGGAAAGGCTGTACATGTGAGCAAAATAGAATGGTAGTATTAGGTTAGTCTCACAATGGAAAGTGAGAGAAGAAACAAAATCAACAGGCAAAAGTTTGAGTAGAATCAAAAAGCAAGAAACAGTTAGTCATACGATCGATAGCCTATGATTGCATGTTGTGCGACCACAGGTTCGACCATCAAAACCTTGGCAACTTCCCAGGAACTTACGATCGATCATACGGTGTTTTGATCGAATTGTGCGACCGTAAGATTCAAAATCAGGTTTTTAAACCTGTTTTCTATGATTTCCCTCTCATTTCCTTTTCTTCTTCCTACGGTCTCAACTCAGCTCACCACCACTGGGTTGCTACAGTGTCAACCATACAACTTGGTGATTTCTCTATTGATCAACGATCATTGTTCCATTCCTCAAGGTATATTCTCTATTCTTCCTTCCTTTTCAAGTTTTCATACTTAGGTTTTTGCCATAAATAGGGTTTTCTTCAAATTAACATCTACTGGACCATAAAATTTTGATTTTTATTGGGGGCTATTGCTATTGGATGCTCAATAGATGAAAGCCCTCAAGAAAATTTGAGTTTCGTCGATTGGTTTGGTAGAAATTTGAAAATTCCTAGCTTTGATCTAACTTTTGGGGTTTTTCCTAAATGTCAAAAATTTATTCAAATTCAAATCTACCTAATTAAAATTTTCCATTATATGAGCCTTGCAGGATGATTTGGGACCTATGTAAGTCCTCCTGCCCAATGTTTGGGTGAAAAGTAAGGCTTTTTCCCATTTTTCGTCGTTATGCTATCCGAATTTAAATTTTTTTAACTTGTTTTCCTTATTTTCTTCTCTTGCAGTTATTATGGTTCGCACCAAGGTTCCTCGAGTCCATGAACAGCGTCGCTTTCGATCCGTCAAAGCTGAGGTACAATATCCATGGTTTGATCAGAAGAAAGTAGAAGGGGGTTGATGTGTGAACTTAGCCCACTTAGCCCTGTTTGATGTGGAAAGGGCATTTGGTGATATGGGCTAGCTTCCAGTGATCTTGTACGAGGCTTGTACTCGCCCAGATTTAGTGAAGCAATTCTACTGTCACCTTCAAGTGGAGGGTGACCTAGAGGATGTGGATAGGGGTAGAGAGCTTTGGATCGCCAGTTGGGTGAAATGGGTTCCTATCTCTTTCAACTATCAGGAGTTGGCTAATCTTCTGGGCATTTCCAACGATGGACAGTTGGTCTACTGTGCACCAAGGGAGCCCCAGTTCCTATTCACACAGGTGCGTGCAGAGATAGACAATCAAATTCTTCAGGACGACATCTGGAAAATAAAGGCGGTTAACCTACGTCCAGAGCCAGGGGTCTATTGTAAGATTATCCAACATAATCTGATACCTCGGGGTGGAGACTACGAGATGGTCTCTCAGCTGACTCAGTAACTGTTGTACTGTATCTGTACTAGGCAGTCCATCTGTCTCCCGTACATCATCCTCCGGACTATGCATAGAGCTACGTTGCCTGACTCGAGAGGTAACTTGCCCTATGGACGGCTGATCTCCACCTTACTCATGCATCTACAGGTGAACCTAGAGGATGAGAGGATTTTTGAGGACACCTTCTCAGTTGACCTTGGTTGAGAGGCCATCAGTAGGATGGGCATGAGAGAGATACAGGTCAGTGATGACGAGAGGAATGCTATGAGACGTCCTCCCACTTGGGTAGCGACAGCAGATGCGAAGGCGACCGCAGCAGTAGTAGCAGAAGAACACGAGATATAGGTCAGTGATGATGATCGTTTATACATGGATGTGGATTCCATACTACTCCATCACCACACCATTCTACTATAATCGATCTTTCTTGGACTTCTCACTCAGCTGGCCCTTCATGGCCACCATTAGATGACATGATGGCACTACTATGTGAGATTCGCAAGGCTCAACGTGCTATAGACCAGCTGGTAGTAGATCTAGCGGCTAGTCTCCGAGTGACCCATACTCATACATAGACAAAGGGAATAATGCACCTATGTAAAGGAGAAAACAATATTTATATTTTTTCTTATTTTTATTCGGCATATATATATATGTAAAGGAGAAAACAATATATATATTATTTTCTCCTTTACATAGGTGCATTATTCCCTTTGTCTATGTCTCAAACAACACAGGTGCTTATGGTGTGTTCTTATTACAGTTTTTTACTTTATCCTAACTCAGATCATGACTCATGTGGAAGTAGTTAGGTCAATGCGTAAAACCTGGGAGAGCTCTGATACCAAGTTGTCACACCCCAATTCTGAACTAACCAGAATGGTGTAATGAACCGTCAAAAAATCAACGGTTCAACTAGGATCTCCGTTAGGTAGTACCCACCATATCAACCACACACACATTCCACAGTAATAATCAGAGATAATAAACAAATAAGCAGAAATATTTATAAATAATGAACTGAGCATCTAACCATGATAAATAATTAATTCAATTATCTCCAAAACTCAAGACATAAAAGTAATTAACCCATTACATGTTCCAATAATCAAATATAACTAAACTAATAAAAAATACACTAGTTGCACTCGTATGAAGGATCATGTATATCTTCTACAGCTCCTACATCTATGGCCACAATGTGTTCGTACATCGGCGATTCACATAATCTTCAACAGTAAGACCTACATCATCAACTAAAATATTCGATGTCAAAAGGGTGAGCACACATCACAGCTCAGTGAGCAAACAAAACAATGCAACAAACATATGCATGCATTCAATTCATATCTTTGGTCTGATTTATAAGTTTGCAATGTGCTATAGAAAGGTTTGGTGGCCCCCGCACCTCTATACAGGAGTGTATGAATCCGTCCAATGGATCAAACACCATTGCCATCCCACATGCACCCATCATGGAATAGAGATAGAGTTAAAGTGTCCAGATCAAACACTGCCAACACTTCTCCTGATGCCTTACCCATACCAACACATAAGTCCCTATTGGAGAGGGCTTACAAACTAGGCTCGCAACTAACCAATCTTAAATGTCATCCAATGTATCCAAGGCCTCACCCCAGCATCCCTCAATACGTCCATAGAGATAGAGCTAAGGCCCCCCGATAGAGTCAGAGACTACACGGTTCGAGACCACCTCCCCTGATGCCCTACGACGTAATAGTTTTGCTAAGGTAATGGCGATACGACGATGTTAATGGGCAAGACTTGAGTGGAGATAGAGCTAGAGTCTGGTGACCAGGTCAAAGACCACCATGCCACGTCCTCCTCCTGATGCTCTACTCATATCAAGCACACTAACCTCCACTCATATCAAGCACACTAACCACACACATACATAATCACATGCCTATTCCTAGGATCATCATCATCATCATTATATTATAAATAGACATAAATAAATATGCATAAGCAGTAATAACAGAAATATTGGATGACATGTGAGATGCACACTACAAGCATACAAGCATATAATCAATCATGGCATTGGACTCAATAAGTAAAAAAATTTGTTATTAGTCAATTAGTTTAGGTCTTGTTCCCTTACCTATTAGCGCAAAAATATCCTCTCCAGCGCCAGCCCGCCAGCCCACCATCTGACGGGCTGGAATACATTGGTATATGTGTTGGTGTATTCCAGCCCGTCAGATGGTGGGCTGGCGGGCTGGCGCACGGGAGAGGATTTGAGTCCCCTGTTAGCAAAACTCGATCTCCTTCCAAGCCTTGTAATTCTCTTTGAATCGATTTAATAACCTAAAAGTTATATGAATTTAAGTTAGGTTCATATGTAACATGTTACAGTAGTCGAAATCAAAACAGGGCACTGATAGGTGTCTGATTGGTCCTATGGTCACATACTGTGTCGACCTTACAACCTATAGTCGATACCCTATGGTCGCACCATATGCGATCGTATTTGCGACCATATGGTTTTTGAATTCTTCCCGAATGCCTATGGTCAATACTTTGATCATGCTGGTCATGCTATGGTCGACCGTAGCTGCGACCTTAAGATTTCTAGTCATAGCTACATTCAATTCGAGTTCTTCTTGGGTCAACTCCTCGGCTTTTCTCTTGGGTTCATACTAAGGTTATCTTATGGTCATCATTAGTAGTTCTCATCAACCATTATCACCAAACTCACCCCTCATAATTAGCCTTGGGATTTGCTCAAGGAATCACATGGATCGTAATAGATTGACATCTCCAATTTCCATAGAAGCCTTATTCCATAGAATTTATATCTTCAGAGATTAGGTTCATACCTTTGCCTATGGTAGAGAGCTGAAATCTTCTCAGCAAAAACCTTCTCCTTAGTCTTCTCTTCTTCTCCTTATCTTCCTTCTCTTTCCTTCTCTTTCTCTTCCTTTAGGGTTTACTAATGTTCTAAAAGAGTGAAAAAGGTTGAGGGACGTCCTTTATATAAAGAAAAATTCTCCATACAAAGTTCTCCAACATTAGAAAAGAAATCCCCCCTTGAATTAGGAAAGTTTCCAACTTGGAGTCTGATCTGGGGTCTCACGGTCGATGGCCTACCATCGCAGAATCCGTCCACCATAGGGTCAAAAAACATCAACCGTAGGGTCCTGGATCAGTAACCTTTGTTTCCTACCTTATAGTCGACGACCATACGCATAATTTTGAGCATTTTAACTCAATTCATAGCTGGTTTTGTGATCCATCTTCACACGGTCGGTCCACTTAATCTAACAATGATGGAAAGACCTAGCACGACACAGTTAGACCAAATTAGTGGAGTGCAGGTCTTACAGCTCTGGTTATCCATCGATGGCAAACATTGAGTTGGTAGAGACTGACGATATAGCAATACAAGTATTTTCGACGTCATAGGATAATAATGAGTCATCAGACAATGAAGAAGATGCACGGATTGTCAAGTGTGAAGAATGGCCTTCGATTCTTCTACGGGTTCGACGGAGGGATTTCACCAAAGAAGAAGAAGAAGGACAAGAAGAAGAAAAAGGGAAACGTATTTAAAATTAAAAGGGTAAAATGACAAATTAACATATTGATAGAGGTAGTATTGCCATTAATGTATTTTGGACGGTGACACGTCATCGATTAACGGCCATGATCTAATAGACGGGTCTGAGTAGTCTGACTGAACCATGTTTACAAAAGTAAGGGGTGTTAATAATATTATTGTGAAAAAAAGGTAGGTGTATGATATTAAACTATACTACCAGGGGTGTGGCTGAAATTTTCCCTTTTTTTTATTTTTAAGTAAAGCCATTCCTCTTATTTCAAGATGAAATGTGACCAATGTATTACACCCCAATATATAAAACATACATATCATATCTTACCTTCGGATCATTACTCAAGCAAAAACATATCATAACAACGAATTAACTTCACTTTAACAACTTTAGGGTAAAGATTTTTTTTTTTTTTTGGGTAAGAATTTTAGGGTAAAGATGGATCATTCCTTTTTCATGCTGGTAGGTTCTATAGGCAAAGGCCATCATTTGTTACCCAGGGCCTAAGGGTGGATTGGAATCCTCTGTAGTGAGGATCACACCTGCTCAAAGTGGATCAGCATGTATCCTGATACATTTTGAGTGGATCGGATACATACCAATCCACTATGAGTGGGTGAGATCTTCACTACAGGGGTGGTCTCACTACAGAAGATCTTTTTCCCCCAAAGGCAAGGGCGAGAATATAAATTATTGTTGAATTTTTTTAATGAATTATTAAATTAATTTTGGGTACACAAGTATGGGTGTATTGATTTTAAGAAAAAAAGGAAGTACATACTAACTTAAGGGTGTCAATTTGATACCGGAATCGTACACCGAAACTGATACCATACCCATTTATACTAATAACGGTGTATTGCAATACCATAACATATTGATATACCAATAGTATATGTTTCCATATCAATTTTTATACCGATTTATATAATGTATGCTAACTAAAAATTAATATTTTAAGATAACAATTGTTCAAGTGGTACATACCACACACACACACACTTATATATATATGAAGATGACAATTGTTCAAGATTGCATCAGAACCATATTTTGTGCTGAATAACAATATTTCATACCGAATTAGAACCCAAACTTTTCGTATGGTATAAAAACCGTATATCATACCAACTAAAAACTGTACCAAAATCATACCAATTGATTCTTTTTTCTTTTCTTTTTTTGGTAGAAATACCAAATATTCCAAGTTTATATGGACTTCGTCTGTCCGTTGAAATCCAGACTGGATAGAAATCCTCTCCATCCGTCTAGTCGTCTAGCTGAACTTCAGACCCCTTTTTTCTTTTTCCCAATTGACCGGTTACCAATCCTACTTGTACTCACATTTTCTCCGTCTCCCTAATTTGACAGAAGATTTCCCATCTTGCTGGACTAAGAACCTGATAGGTAAGAGTGTCACCTATGTTCAGAATTAAAAAGTACACAAAAGGAAAGACTCAAAAGGGAAATGGTGAAAGGATTTATTTGATTAGAAAGACATAAGCCTGTACACAGTGTAAATCCTCTACAGAAACAAAGAAGACGGAAGGAAATCCCCTTCCAAAGAGAACTTCTGTTGCAGTATACTTACATTACATCAACAAAAACAGCCTCTTTTTTTATCTTCAATGAAGAAATTGAAGAACAACAGCTTCAGCGGACTGTTTTCTACATACACAGGCCGCAATGGGATCTGATCATCACCATCAAATCCGAACCTCCAAACTCAGCCGTCATTAGTGACTAGCTATACAACAATCTCATTTAAAATTCATTCAAACCCCTCTCTGTGGACGCACAATGCATCCCTCGACAACCACTCACCCTCAGGCGAACGGAACAAGGCGACACTGATGTCAGATAACTTCTTCCTGCTGATTCGGGATCTGGGACATTTTTTCCTCTGTTTAGGAGCATTTGGTGCTTCAAGACAATCGTGCTCGAGATCACTACCCGAAGATCTTAAACCAGAAATCTTGGCGCGTGGAGTACTGTAAGTAAAGTGAGATTTCTTTGCTATTAGAGTCTGCAAAAGACCAAAAAACAAAATCAATCCAAAACAGGCACCAACAAGATTTCTGGTAAGTAAAAAATTGATTCAAACGATATACTTACTGTATCCCTGATCAACTTCGATACTAGCATTAGCTGTTTCAGATCATCATGATCTACACAGCACAGTATACGGATCTGTATGGTTCGGAAAGAGCTTGTTAAGCTTAAGCCATTGAATGAAGTACATTTTAAAAGTAAACATGGTTGGTGAAATGATTAGTTACCAGAATCTCCTGTGGTAAAGCTTCGAGAAGAGACTTCTCAATTTTTGATGGAGACCTGCAATGAGAAATACGAGGTAACATCTCCATAGCCAATCGATTTGAAAGAGTAATCCTTTTCCTTCCTATTGTTCGTGTACAATGAATAAGTACTACTGCGTCTACATTCAAAGCATTCAAGCAATTGTAGGATTTCACCAACGCCATCACTCAGTAATTCTTGTTTTGCAGAGACTAACAGATGACAAATCCACCAAAAATTCTTCAGACAAAAGCTCCCCTATTCTAATCTGCATTACGTTAGTAACAAAATCAACATAAGCCGATCAAACAACAACACAATCTAAGAAAAAAAGACAGGAAATCTAGGCTTGAAGCAACCAAAATAAAACTCCCGATTTTAAAGTTTTCAAAATGCTTTCAAAAAAATGAAGAATCTCGTAAAAAAAAGGGCAATTTTCCTAAATTGGAAATTGTAAACTCTCGAAAGAAAAGTTAAACAGTATAGATTCAAAATTACAATTCAATTATAGAATCTTCTGCAAAACAGGGATTTCATTTCCATATGCATACCTCTGAGACTGGAACCCTAAAGTCACTACCCCGTGAAGACCGCAGTGATAAGAAAAACTACCTCGACTCCTCAAAACTGCTCCGTTAAAATCGTCAATCATTCCCATTTTAAAGCCCCTACCGTAAATTGCCAAAAAAAAAAAAAAAAAGGGAAATGATCCACAAAAGAGATGATGAAGAATAAGATCTCTGTCGGCGTCTGCTGCTTTGCCACTCATCCAGCCTATGAATGAGTGACACGACCATTTTCGTTGTACGCGTCGTATTTCAGCGTACGTGGTTGGGTGTTAATATAGCCGTTGGTAGGGGGACAGGTGCACGCCTCGTTCTGGCCGCTTGGTCGGTTTAAGTCGACTGTGTCGGTAGCTTCGGAAGCACGTTCCTTCTTCGCTACACAATCAGGGGTGAGGGTATTTTAGTAAATGTACATATTTTTTTTACATTACAAAAACACCCTTCATAATCTGAACGTGGAATCGTGTACTCCCCACTACTCCTTATTAAATTATTGGGGAAATTGGTAACAGAAAAATAAGACAACCCTGACTTAGATTGATGATGATTGGTGAGGTGAGGCACGGATCAGATCTGCCTGATTCGGTGGGATCGATCAGCATGGATTTGAAATTCAGACGGTAAAATGATTCTAGGGTTTATCCGATCCTAGTTCGTGAATTTGAAACTTGGAAAAAACTCCATAGGTGACCATTACTCTCTCTTTATTCTTCTTTTCTCCTTCTATAAATCAACACTCAACACTCAACATTCATCATGGATTGCTATTGACTTTGACTTCGGGTTGCACCAATGTAGTTCATCTTTCACATAAAAAATAAAAAAAAAAAAAAAATTCACCCTTTCGAAGATTTTGGTCACCAGTTATCTATGTTCAAGTGCATGGAATCAAACATAGGATCGACCAATCCGGATCAGGATTAGGATTCGATATGCCTTGCTATCCTTAAGAGAGGGTGAGAGAGCTCAGTGGCTGCAGGCAACTTCCTCATTAGGTATGTAGCAATTTATTATTGAAGCTAAGAACTAGCTCAAACCGTGAATAGGGTGGCTGACTGGCAGTCCTACATAATAAGAACTTGAATGTACATTTTTCTATATCATCTCTGCTTGATAGGGGTTATGTCTGATGTGCATAAGTGTTACATGCCTATGGGTGGTTGACACATGGCAGGAGATGCGTCAATTTCTTGACCGGGGTATAACAATCCTTCATTGAAAATTGAGGGAATTCGACCATATCAATTCCAGCAGAAGAAATGCGGATGTGGGATCCATGTCAATTACCTATAAATAAGCTCATTGAACAAAGGTTACGTCATTTCCTAGATCATACTTCATTGTTTGTTTTTCTTTTTCTCATACTTACCTTTTACTGTTTGCTGCTTGAATCTTTGACTTAAACATCGAAATGCATTCCTTGGACTCGATTCTGACTACTCTTATATTTGTTTGTTGTTGTCTGTGAGAGAGGTCCCACCTTGACAAATCAGTTGAGATTCTAATAACAACAATGTCTATCATGTGACAACCTAATTAACAACCTAATTAACACTTCACATGGTAAACTAGGACTTCCATGTGAACAAATACTGCTTAACCCAGCTGATGGTGTACAGTCAGTTGACTGTAGATACACAAAATGTCATGGGTTTGACTCTCTTTCTCACTGTGCCCTAAGGTACACATTCCCCTCTCTCTCTCTCTCTCTCTCTCTCTCTGTTTTGCTACTTTAAGTAGTTGTAATATAAGTCCTATTAGCCAGATATTTGTATATGGCATACATGGGTTATCCCGAACATGTGTGGTGAATGGTGATTCATATGGTGTAAGCTATTAGATCCCTCACTGCAAAAAGAAACAAAGGAGAAATAAAGGTGGTTGTGCGACACTTTACTGGTGATCCGCTAGGCTGTATAGCCGGTTTTCCCATTACAAAATGCATTATCCCATATCATATGCTACGCTGTTTAAAAAAACATAGGGTGATCCATAGATTTCCCCTTTTTTAAATCGAATGATCAGAAAATTTAAAGCTTCATAGTCGGATATATGATCAATGGGGTTGCATGATTGGGCGGCATCAAGTGTTCGCTTTCTGTTTTTTCCTTACTATTTGACTGCTATCTCACCCCTCTTCACATTGCTTTCTACGCATTTTCTGTGCTTTCCCTTTTTGGGATTCAGATGTCTTTGGGCAGGAGGTTTCTGTGACTGATCCAAGGGCCTGGGATCAGTCTGATAATCTGTCAATACATTGAGGGGTGAGCCGACTGAAATCCGACCCTTGGCAGACGATAGGATCGCAGGAGACGATTTGGATACCCTTTTTTGTCTTTTGGACTTAGTGTGGTATGGAATTAGGTTCAGGGTCCCCCACTCAAACCGGTTGTCGTTAGTAGCTCTTTCTCCAGTTTTGATGTCACACCTCCACTGGATGTTTTGGAAATCCCCGGGGAGGAAGATCCTTCCCTTGATGTTACTCCTTCACTGACCCTAGTTGGTAAAGTCATTACTTCAAAATCGATTAGGCAACAGGCCGTTCTTGAGGGTTTGACGGTGGCTTGGCACGTAATCCATGGAGTTCAAGCTCTTTTACTACGTTCAGATGTCTACATTTTCAAGTTTCAACATGAAATGGATCTCTTTAACGTTTTGGATGAATCTCCGTGGTCCATGGCTGGCAATCTCCTCATCTTAGACCGCTGGAACCCTAACGGTGACTGGGATTTTGAGCACTTTCCAATTTGGGTCCAATTTTTTGGTCTTCCTTCTGATCTTATTAATGAAGCTATTCAAAATTGTTGCCAAGCTTGGCTCTCCCACACATGTTATGCATATTGATGGTGTTTCAGGGGTAAAAGGGTTTCATGTCTGAGAGCTAAATTTCGTTGGTCGTTGGACAAGCCCCTCTGTGATTCCTTTCTTCATAAACGTAAACTACAGGAAGATCAGCTCATTCTGTTGCGGTCGACATTTCTGTTCATTGGATGCTGCCCCATTCCGAGATATGGTTAACACTTGCAATTTTATTGAATTACCATCTCATGGCCCGCAGTATACTTGGTCAAATCGTCGTCGCGAAGCCGCTAATATCAGAATTAAGCTTGACTGGGTGTTTGTAAATCCAAGGTGGTTCTATGTTTTTGAACAGGCTATGGTTTATGTTAAAATGGCTCTTGGTTCCGATCATAACCCTATTCTTTTATCACTTTATCGTAGATCTTCATGGGCCAAACATCCATTTCTGTATGAAGTGATGTGGTCTCGCCATTTTCATAGTCGTCGTGTGGTGAAAAGGGTGTGGTCAATACCTGATTCTGCAGGCTCTGCATCTCTCAATTTACAACAGAAGTTAACGGCCACCCAATCTGATTTCAAGGTTTGGAATAAAACAGTGTTTGGACATTTACAAACAAAAAATGGTACTATTCAAACTAAATTGTTGGATTTGCAGTCTCATTCAGGACCTCACATCGATACTCAACGAGAGCAGGTGCTTCAACAACAGCTGGCTGAGCTTCTATCTCTAGAAGCTCTCTTTTGGAGACAAAAGTCTAGAATTGATTGGTTGAAATTAGGTGATGCTAACACCTCTTTTTTCCACACTACTACTATTTGATGGCGTCAAGTTAATTGCATTTACAGGCTTCAGCTTTCAGATGGCCAATGGTGCACAAATGAAGGTCAAATCTTTTCACACTTTCATGATCATTTTTTTTAGGCTTTTACCTCCGAAGCCAGTTCGGAAGCTGATATTGATCCAGTTTTATACTCCATTCCCTCTGTGGTTTCTTCTGACACAAATTTATCTCTATTGGCAGTTCCTACTCTGGAGGAGGTAAAATTATTGTCTTCAGCTGTGCTCCGTACAAATCCCCCGGTCTGAATGGTTTACCATCTCATTTCTTTCAACTCTTTTGGCCGAAAACTGCTCCTCATTTCTACAGGTTTGTAGTTGAATTTTCACTACCTCATTCCTGCCACCTGATTTCAATCATACTTTTATCTGTCTGATTTCGAGGAGAACCTCCCCCATTTTGGTTGACCATTTCAGACCAATTAGTCTCTGTAATTTCAGTATGAAAATTCTTTCAAAGCTTATTGTTAACTGTCTAAGACACGCGTTGGGGGATCTTATTACCACATACCAATTGGCTTTTATCAGCGATCGGCACATTACTGATAATATTATTTTGGTTCATGAAATGTTGCACTATATTCGTAATCAGAAATCTTCCAAAAGCAAGTTCCTTGCTTTTAATGTTGATCTTCAACGAGCTTATGATCGTATTGAATGGGGTTTCCTGCAGAAAAAGTGCTCCAAAAGTTCAGTTTTGAAGATTATTGGATTCGAATGGTTATGACTATTGTTCAATCTGTGTCTTACACCCTCTTGATCAATGGGGCAGAAAGGGGGTCTTTTAGGCTATCCCGAGGTCTTTAGCAGGGGGATCCTTTATCCCCCATTTTATTTATTCTTTGTATCCGTGTTTTGTCTGCTATGTTGACCCTCCCAAATCATTTGGCAAGCCATCTTGGTGTGAGAATTAAAGGGCGTACAACACCTATTAATCATCTTTTATATGCGGATGACTCTATTTTTTCTCTAAGGTTCATGTTCCAGTGATTTTGGCCTTGAAAGAGAGACTTGATTTATTTTGTAGGGCTTCTGGGCAGCGTATCAATCATGCAAAATCTAATTTACTGTTCAGCCCTAGTACTCCTTATCATTTTTGTCGATGGTTTTCCAGGTTGCTCAAGGTGCATTATGGTTCTTTCCCAACTAAGTACTTGGGCATTCCTACAGATTTCTCTGATTCAAAAAGTTTGGTCTTTGGTTCGGTGGTGGATCAAACCCTTAAAAACTTATAGCATTGGAAAGCTATGATGTTAACAAATGCAGGTAAGGAAACGTTAATTAAAGCTGTGGCTTTACCACGTTGCAATTTCCTCTGTTCCTTATTTAAGCTGCCACATTCTATTCTACAACAATTACGTAAAGAGATGGCTAAATTTTTTTGGAACAATGGCACATCTTCTTAAAGAATTCATTGGGTGGCTTGGGGTCGGCTCTGTCTTCCTAAATAAAAAGGTGGCCTTGGGATGCAGGATCCGGAATTGCAAAACAAGGCTTTATTGACCAAGTTGGCTTGGACGATTTGGAAATCTTTAGAGGCTTTCTGGGTTCACCATCTTAAAGCTATCTATTTTCCAAACTCTGACTTTCTTGATGCTTCTTTGGGTACTAGGCTTTCCTGGTTATGGTGCAGTGTTTATATTGGGCTTCAAGTGTTGCGTCGTGGTCTTCTGTGGAAGGTTGGTCTTGGTTTAGATATTTGGATTTGGGAGAATCCTTGGATACCTTCCCTTGCATCCCATCGTCCTTTTTCTTCCCCTCCTTCCTCTTCTTTGGTTACCTGTGTATCTGATCTCATTGATCCAGTGGGTAAGACATGGCGCAATGATTTATTGGTGCAACTGTTGCATCCTTCCGAGGTCCAATCAATTTGGCAAATTCCTTTATCTTTCTTGCCTCAGCAAGATACTCTTATTTCGTCAGCTTCTAAGTCAGGAATCCTCACTATTAAAAGTGTTTACAACATGTTGAGTGAATGGCAATTTTCAGATTTATATGACCCTTCTCATCACTCAGCTCAGCAGTGGACTTCAGTCCCTTCTTTTATTTGGAAATCTATCTGGCCTTGTCGTACTCTCCTGAAAATTCACCATTTTCTGTGGCAATGTGTTGCGAATGCAGTCCCTTCCAGTATGACCCTTCTGTAGCATCATGTTCCAATTAATCCGTTGTGTCGTCGATGTGTGTGTGTGTGGGGGGGGGGGGATGTGGAATCAATAGACCATATTCTGGCGAAAGCAGCGTGGCTGGGCTCGCAGTTTTCGATTATATCTTCTATTCCGGGGGTTTCCTCCTTATCTCAATGGATTCTTTAGTTTCTTCGAACCACCGGGTCCTGCTCAAAGATGCATTGTTGGATGGTGTTATCTTTCATTTTTTTTCATGTGTTGGACTTTGTGGCAATCTCATAACAAATTGTATTTTGAAAATATCATTATGACCCCTGCTGAAGTTATCAAATCAGAATCTTTGGCCCTTTCAGAACTTTATGAGGCCCATCACCTGTGGCCTCCTTCGGTTTCTTTGCTTGTGGAACCATTTTCACAACCGATAGCAGTTTGGATTCCTCCTTCTGAGGGTTGTTTTAAAATCAACACTGATGCTGCATTCTCCCTTAATGGTTCAATCTCAACTATTGGTATGGTTTGCAAGAATTTCTTGGGTCAGCCTCTTTTTGCAGCTGCTAAGGCAGTGGGTTTTCCTTCTATGGTGGTCGGTGAAGCCATGGCGATATGTCGGGCTCTGTCGTCAGCTTTGGAGTTTGATCTGCATTCTATTATTCTAGAGTCGGATAGTCTAGACGTAATTAACTGTATAAATAGTCAGGTGATTTCTTCAGATAGGTTTTTGGATGATGTAATCTCGGATATCAAGGCTTTAGTGCCTTCTTCGGTCTTTGTGATTTTTTCCCATGTTCCTAAAGTTGCTAATTCTGTTGCTCATCATGTTGCTAAGCAGATATCTTTTGGCATGGGTTTTCAATTTTGGGATGGGTCTGTCTCTTGGTTAATGGAGTTATGTAAATATGATACTTTCTGGTTATTAATAGATTTGAGTTACCAAAAAAATAAAAAATGTTAGGAAAAAAATCATCTATAGCACTCTGTTGCAGCAGAGTTCATCCAGATCATTGAAAGTGCATCGGTCACAAGTCCCAATGCACTCCCAATGGTCAGATCAAATCTGCTACACGAAAATGCTACAGGCGATCCTGGCCCCTGATGTTATCAACAAAAACATTGAGATTCTTTTTTCACAAACTGTATGCATGCTAATAGAATGAGATTGGTGATATTCAATAATAATTAAAACCTTCAAGTACTTTCCTACTGACTAATTACTAGATGAATCACTTACAAAGATTTCTTTAGGATGCAAATTAAAGAAAAAACATCGGAATTACGAATTTAGAAAAAAAATGCATGACTAGTGAAAATTTTTCCCATGAAACATGCCTTCAGTATGCTCATACAAGAATAATTGTCTGGTCAGAAAAAACAAGAAACTGAAACTACTTACTGTGAATCTTCAATGATGAGGCAGCTAGAAGGTTCACTGTTCAACCTTTTAGCAGCTTCAAGGAATCTTGAAGAACAGTAACTTAGGCTCTCTTTGGTTTGTATTATATAATGTATTATGAGTTATTTGTGACAAATCAATTATGATAATAGATTATGAGTAATAAATAATGATCGTTTGGTACCACTAAACATAATACATTATATAATGAAAAATATAGACAATCACTTAATAGATTATTCTAATAATGATAAAAAATTACTCACCTATTTGTAGATATTGAATTATATTGATTTATTTTAATTATAAATAGACATTATAAATCTTACCAAACAATCATAAATTTTATAATATATTATATAATACATTATATAATACAAACCAAAGAGAACCTTAACAAATTAGCCCAACGGGACCACTAGCACTAACGTACATTATCAACAGCAAAAAAAAAAATAGTAGCAGCACATCCAAAATACAAAAAATAATTTTGTTGTATCCAACATTTCAGGAGATTGCTTCCCCATCCTCACTTTGTCATTGCCAATGATGATAGAAAAGGATTTATTCCATCCTATAAATGGAAAATAAGAAGCTTGTAAGTCAATTAATGATGATAAACATATGTCGCAATGTTACGGGAACTAATATTTTGATTTATAACATGAAATTACCTAGTTGATGGGATATTTTGGCATCAATAGGTCCTTGAGTGTTTGAAGCCAATGCTATTGGAACTCCATGATTATTCAAATGTTTAATCAATCACAAGGCACCTGGAAGAGGTTTAATGTTGCACCATCTGCAATATCATCTATGTCACTGCAGTGTAAGTGATTATGACAAATGTGATGAGGGAAGATTTTTCAACAAGATGAAATAATGGAGCCAGTAATTACCTACTTGGAGGAATGGCCCAAGTTTTGAAAGTTAGAAATCAGGATATGCTTGCAGTTGAAATTAGAAAACATTTTCAACTTGGATAAATTATACATGACAAACATGGTTATATTTCAGTAAAAAAAAACATAGCAGTATTGAAATTTGAGCTTTAAGTTCCAAAGTTTTATTACTATTTGAAAAGGCCATAATTGAAACAAGTAACTCCACCTATCGTGATTCCTGATACTCCACTAAATATTAAATTTTGTAGAAACATAGATGGTAGAATCATTTACATGCTTATTATCTTTGGATAGACCATTAAAATAGTACCAAGGTATCACATCTTCTCTAAAACCTTATGATCAATAAGGTTCAAATACAATGAAGTTGATTGTTTCATGGGACCGCAGTGAACACCCATTATGTTAGAGTTGGAACTTCAGAGTAAGAAAAGATCCTTGGAGATTCTCATATTTATTAAGGAATAAGGAAATCCGTACCTTGAGATGAAGTTCCAATTCTCATTATTTCAAGTCTGGCATATGCTAAAGGAGACATTGTTTAAACTGTTATATTCCCATTCAAGAGTTACCATATTTAATTTACCAAGCATTGTAATGGCCTCAATTGTTAAGATCATCAAATCCAATCCATACCTTTGCTGTAAGGAATGTGTCACAAGTGAACCATTAGACCACGAGAATCAAAGCAATGGAGAGCATCACATGTTCGAATCAGTTGTGATACACAACCCGACTACTATCAGGCATCTTCTTCACACCCCTCTCATACATCTCCTTTCTTAACCTCTCTGCTTCATCTAGTCTCCCTACATTACTGTATATGGTTGCCAATAGTACATAATTTGCAAGATTATCATGCTCTATCTCAAACAAACTTCTACTAGCAATCTTTGCAAGTTCCACCTCTCCATATGTCTGGCATGCCCCAAGTATAGCTCCCTAAGCTTTCACAGTTGCTTTCACGGGCATCTCCTTTATGATTTCATAAGCCTCATATAACCTCTCAGTGCGACTAAGAACATCAATCAAGCAGTAGTAGTGGTCATTATCTGCTACTACACCATAATCCATACGCATTTGCTCAAGGTACTTCAGGGCCTCATTGGTCAACCCAGCATGACTATAAGCCTTAAACACTCTAAGAAATGTGATCCCATCAGGCCTTACTTTTGCTAATTCCATTTGTTTGGAGATAGCAAAGGTAGTTTCAGCCTTTCCGTGTAATGCGTAAGAGTGACAACATCTCTGTCAGACATTCGTTCGAAAATGTAGCATGCATATACAAGACACCAGCATCGCCCATATGCTTCTACAAGACCACTACATAGATGAGCATGTAAATCAATGCCGTTCCTAATAGAGTAGCCATGAATTTCTTTAATCAGGTTCAAAGCCGCTAACTCAACACAAGCAGGCAGCAGAGCTAGTAGGGTAAATAAAGTTGGTTTCACAGGTGATGCTTCCATCCGTCTATAGAACGCAAGTGCTTTAGAAGACCCATCATCCGATTCCGACAAAGCGGCAATGATCGAATAGAAAGAAGATGCATTGGGTGAAACTTCCACAAGATCAAACAAGTGGAGTGCAGTTGAGACATCTTTAGAGTGAGAGTACAGAGAAATCATCGCATTCCACATTATAACATTTCGTTGAGGACTTTCGTCGAACACTCGACGGGCTGAGGATACGGGACGCATTTACCATACATATCAATGAGTCCGTAGCCAACAAAAGGGTTGGAGAGGAGAGAGATCTTGGTTATGCGGGAATGGATGGTTGTACCAAGATGAGGGCGGATGAGGGTTGCGCAGGACTTGAGTGCAAGGGGGAAGGCGAAAGGGTTGAGAGAAAGCTCAAGTGACGCGTTCATGTGGCTAAACAGTAAAAGAACCTGCTCATGGCAGCCTTGGTTTACATGGGACATCAGGAGCTTTGTGTAATAAAGGAGGCGTTGATGGTTGGAGCTGTGGGAACCCATGCTTATAAGCACTTCACCGTCGAAGGGTAGCTCGAATTCAAGGCTATACTATTCGTTTCTAGGAGGGCTCTCATCGACCTCTCTGACACGGGGAAGAAGACGAACAACATTCGACTGTGTTAAAAGGGTCTCCATCACGGACAACTGTGAAGAGCTCATTCCAGAGTATCTGGGATTGATGAAGGGTGTTGTTGATTCTGATGATCTAGCACTCATCTCTCGTGAAATGCTTCAGTAGAACAAGATTCTAAAGGTCACAGGAAAAAACTTGTGAAGAAAGGCATCGCTATATTCTTCGAGATTGTTGAGAACAAGGAAGACTGCCAAATTCTATGAGGTTTTCTAAAGCGTCTTACCTCTTGAAACTAGCTGGTGTCAAGAAGCTTGGACACCGATTCCTTTTTGGAGGGGGCAGAGATTGGGGTGCCGAAAACAATGAATTCAAATCGTCTCCAGTGAGGATATTTGCTGGAGAAGCGGCTACATACAGCCGATGCCCAACATGTGGGTGTCCACTAAATCCGAACTATCTTGCAGTGAGGATATTTGTTGGAGAAGCGGCTACATACAGCCGATGCCCAACATGTGGGTTTCCACTAAATCCGAACTATTTAACCAGCGCTGGTGCATAAGCCAACACCTCTTCATGTTTCACCTTATCAAATGGCTGGATGGTTTGGATTCAGTCGATGCCCATATGTCAGGCATCGGCTGCATGCAGCCGAGTCTCCTGCCGACCCCTTGGCAAGAGACTAATTGAATTCAAAAGTAAGGTTTTTTGGACTAACTCGTAAATCACGGGAAGTAAACGGGGTGTTGGGTTTCCTGCAACCCCATTTGGGTCATTGAGAGCACATCTACATGTGCACCAATGCAATCCAACAGCTCGAATGGGGCTGCATGGCTGCAAAGGATCCAAGCCCAGTAAACGGTACGGTTTCAAGTTTACGGTTCAATTCCGAACATGAATAAATTAATGGTGTTAAATCAAAACATTTAATAATGGGTTTAAAAATATTTACTAAAATCGATTAGTAAATGGTTTCAGTTTAATGGTTTTTTAAATGGTTCTTGGACTAATAGGTTAAATGGTTTTAGTTGTGGTTTAATCGATTCTCGAACTTACGGTTTAAACGGTTTTATGCTTGAATGCCAAAGGTTAGAGTCTTTTACCTTCTTAGCCCTAGGGAAATGGATAGATGCCTAAATGAATATAAGGTAATTGGTTTAAAATGATTCGGTTAAATGGTGTCAATCGGGTTTGCACTTCGGTTAAATGGTTTAAAGCTGAATCGAACCGTTTATATAAACAGTGTCAAATTGCAAACCAAAAATGAACCGCTTAATAAATAGTTTGTTGGTTATTGTATAAACGGTTCGGTTCAATTCAATTTTGGCTCATGGTTTGGTTTATTTTTTTACACACTTATCGTAAATAGGGGTAGGATGGAAACTTCGTATAGGATAGTTATTGCACCAATCTTACAAAGGTGTCTAGTGTCAAGTCAATAAGACAATCTCTCATGTGTCAATGGTTAGATATCGGATTGTTTTATTGACATCGGACATTGGTGTCGGTAAGATCGGTGCAAAAACTCTTTCCCTATTTTACGAAGTTTCCATCTTACTGTTATATACGAGTTGTCCATAATACCCTAATTTCGATGCCCCATGCCCCCAATCCCTGCCCCGAAAAGGAATCAATGTCAACTATCAAACTTCTTGACATAAGCTGAGAAGAAAGACCAGAACATAAAATTGGGTATCCATGTACAGAGGGGTGAAGCTAGTGGACCTGATCAACTACTATTAAAAAATAGTTCGTCTAAATTTACGTGTATGCACCGTCGGATCCATCACCATCCATACCCAATGGCTTCCACATGGAACACACCCATGGACTGTGATAGAATCCAATGGAGAGTATACAGAACTGAACGTGTTCGGATCACTTGCATGCACATGTATTTTCCATAGGATTTCAACACCGTCGATGTGATGTGGGACCACCTCCAGAGTATGGGATCCATTAATTGAATATAGATAGGGATAAAATTTCAGAGAGGATACAAGTACATGCAGGTAAACTATTCTCAAACTCAAGTCCTACCATCCCACCAAAAGTAGTAACGAGAATATGAGGTAACCAGTTTAATTAAACAAGATATATGGATTAAACGATAAAAGTTTTTTTTTTTTTTTAGTAAACATGAAACTATTCATTAAAAGAAACAGGACAAGCCATAGCATTTTTGTTACATAAGTCCAAGAGCCACAGAGTGGATGTAGGCTAAATGACCCATCTTGGGGAAGTCAAGGCCCTTTGGGCCACGGAATGAGCTACTGAGTTTGCATTCCTTGGAGGATTACAAAAGGACAGAGAAGTAGTCCTATCACGTAGAACCAAAACATCAGATAAGATATCCTTTACATATACATCTGTATCTGTCATTAAACCATTAAGGAAATTAACAATTTCAAGACAGTTAGACTCAACAACTAGTTGCCGAAAGCCATGATGCACCGTAGCTTCAACACCCATCCGAACTACCAGAGCTTCCCCCACAAGAGCATTTGAGAAGGCCATGGGAACTGAATAAGCCAATTCAGGAATACCCAAAAGATTACGAAGAACAAAACCAATCCCGCTACACTGCTGCTCCTTATCCATTGCTGCATCTATATTAAGTTTCAAACAATTACTATTCAGTGGTGACCAAGAAATTGGATATGCTGAGTCAATTAATTGGGTAAAGGCAGGCAGGCCATCCTTTCATCCATTGTAGACCAATATTCCTGAACTATGAAATGAGTCCGCCGAATAATAGCAATGGGAGAGGACTCTTTGTGATCGAAATAAAAGGCATTTCGGTCAAGCCAAAGGAACCAGCACATAAAAGCAATACTTGCAATTACCCGCCAACTCAACCATTTGGATTGAAATGCATTTGGTTGATAGAACTGCAGCAACCATTGGTAAAACGGCACAGTGACATCAGTTAGAGTGAGTAAGGACAACGAAGAACCCAGCCAAGCCGCACGAGCAAATGGGCAAGAACGTAAAATATGTTGAATGGTTTCAGTAGCAGCACCACAACGTCTACAAATAATGTCGGTACATGTCGATGATGAAGGCCCTCCGATGAAGGGATATACCCCCCGCACAACAACGCCATAGAAAATGCTTTACTTTTGGATATGTATGACAATGCCAGATAGTTCTCCAAACAGTGGTGGGAACCTGTTTCCAAAGAGTAGAAGAAGAAGATGATGGCAAAGCTGCCAGTTCCTTTCGATTATTCAACATATTATAGGTGGACTTAACTGTAAATTTTCCATTCTTGGTCTTTTTCCAAATTAAAAGATCCTATGACTACAATCACAAGAGGGTAATCCTCCTTATTACTAGACAATCTGCAGAAGAAAAAAGAGAGGACAACAAATCTTCTTTCCAGGTTAAAGTTGAATGATCAATAAGGTTAGAAACAAAGACCAAGGAACAATTCGAAGGTTTTGGTGATAAAACAACAATTATCCTGAAAGTGAAGTATCCATGGATCTTCCTAGATACAAATGTGACAACCCCACCTCACCTTCCACATGAGGCCTTGTACTAATACCTTACGGCCTTCAAGAAGACTGCACCACATCCAGGATGGATGACTACCCAAGGAAGCATGTAGAAAGTCTGACTGAGGATAATATGCAGCTTTTAATAGCTTCACCCAGTGAGCCTTCGGAGAGGTCAAAGCCCGCCATGCCAACTTAGCTATTCTGGAGATAGGGATCTTGGAAACCCAGTCTGCCTTTGTCTTTAGATGGGCACATACATGCCCAAGAGACCCAATGAATAGACTTATCTTTTTTACTATTATTCCAATAAAAATGGGACACAGCACTCCTAAGAGTATACAGGGCTGATTTCGGGAGTGTAAAGTGGGAGCAAATATAATTAGACATGGGCAAGGCAACAGACTTCAAAAGTGTTTCCTTACTTGCATGAAACAGTAAACCACCTTTCTATCGCTGTAATTTAGAGACCGTTCGCTTAATTTGGTCTTTAAAAAGGTGTCTCTTAGGAACACAGAAATCTGTAGGAACTCCTAAATACTTCGAAAAACCCACCATAGAGGAAATCTTCAAATGCAGGAAAACCATCTTCGAAATTTTTTAGGGGTGTTAGGGCTGAAGAGGATTGCTGATTTTGCCAGATTAATCTGTTGTCTCAACGCCCTACAATAAAGATCCAGGCAATCTTTCAACTTCTTGACTTCATTAAATTTAACAACAGAAAAAAGTAAGCAGTTATCAGTGAAAAGAAGATGGGAAACAAGGACAGATTGCCCCTTGACCCAAATTCCTTTAATCTGTCCTTGAGCTAAATGGCAATTCAGCATAGCAGATAGAGCGTTAGCACACAAAATAAATATAAGCGGGGAAAGAGGGACACCTTGCCGAATTCCTCTAGAAGGAATAAAAGACCTACGTTCAGTCCCATTGATAATCAACGTATAAGATACAGTGGTAATACATCGCTTGACAAGAATAATCCAGTCATGTGCAAATCCCAACTTACTAAGCAGACGTGTGATAAATGGCCACTCAAGCCTATCACAGGCTTTCCTCATGTCTAATTTAAGTGCCATAAAGTAAGACTTTGATTTTTTCTGCTACTTAGGATAGTGGAGCACCTCATGAGCCATGAAAATATTATCAGTAGTATCTCAGTCATGTAAGAAGGTAGACTGGTTAGAAGCAACCAAATGCCCCAGATTGTCTTTTAAATGAAAAACCAGAATCTTGAAAATTAATTTCATACAAAAATTGAAGAGACTAATTGGACGAAACTAATCCAAGGAGTCGGACTGCTGAACCTTAGGAATAAGACAGATATAGTTTTGATTCAGATCCATTAGAAGGTCACTAAATTGAAAAAAAAATGCTACACAAACCTGATTAGCTCCTCTCTAGTAGAATCCTAGAAGTGTTGAAAAAAGTGAAGAGGTAGACCATCCAGACCTGGAGATTTCAAAGGAGCAAAGCTGAAGACTGCCTTCCTGATCTCATCATCATCTGGAATAGCCATAAGACGAGAATTAAGATCAGCAAGAACTTGAGTTTCAACAAACTCCAAGAGCACATGCATATCAGTTGGATTGATCCCCTCTGAAGTGAAGGTAGTAGAAAAATAATTTAAAAAGGCATCATAAATCTCAGTCTCTACTGATGTCCACTCACTGGGCCTAAGTTGAAGATGAAGAATGCAATTATGTTGCCGCCTCTGAATAGCCGTAGCATGAAGAAAAGCTGTATTGGCATCCCCAGAACAAAGCCATTGAATTCGAGACTTCTGTTTCCATAACAATTCCTCCTTTAAGAATTTTGCCTCCAATTGAAGCAGTACCTCTTCTTCTTTTTGCTAAGAGAAATCCCCACGTGATAGAGATTAAATCTCTTGAAGTTGAGAAGTAAGTTTGAGAATATTGGATTTAATATGTCCAAATATCTTTTTATTCCATACATGAAAGGTGGTTTGAGTATTGTGTATTTTCTGGGCAAGACTGGAAGGAGGAAGATAGCTCGGAGAGGAAGAATCCCAAGTGGATTGAACAACACGTAAACAATCAGGATGGCTACTCCACATGGCTTCATATTTGAATGGCCTCAGACCACCAAACCATCTGCCATTAGTATTGAGAAGCAGAGGGTTATGATCAGAGCCCACTACAGATTTAATAGAAACTGAAGCATTCACAAAACGAGCCCTCCAAAGTGGGTTGGCAAACACACGATCCAGCTTAATGCGAATGAGATCTGACCCTTATCGTTTATTACTCATGGTAAAGAAAGGACCATGTGTAGGTAACTCCAAAAAGCAACAGTGATCAATCATCTGCCTAAAAAGAGAACAATGCTGCCCCGAAGTACTATTGCCGCCCTCCTTCTCATGCCAAGCAAGATAAGAATTAAAATCCCCACAACACAACCATAAGTCGCTTCTATCATCAATCAGAGTGGAAAGCTGTTGCCGGACAAGCGATCGACGAGCTCGAACCGGATCACCATAAACACAGGATAAGAAAATTTTCCCTGAAGGCAAGATTGTGATAAAACAGTCAATGATCTGATTTGTTGCTAAATTAATCGTCACTTGTAGAGGATCCTTCCAAAGTAACGCCAATCCCCCCGCAGAGTGATCTGGATCCACCGTAAAACCATGAGAATACACTGATTGCCGAAACAGCTTGACTAACTTAAGGCGGCTCATACAGGTCTCCATAAAAAAACAAAGTTAGGCCGATCAGAATTGAGGAGATGAAACAGATGATGAACTATCAAGGGACTCCCCAATCCTTGACAGTTCTAGTTTAAACCTCCATGACTCCCCGTGGGGCTGCTTTCCCCTAGCCTCCACAGGGCACGGGGCCATAAACTAAAAAATGAACTGGGTGGCAATCAGAATAATCTTCCTCAGGAGAATCCTGGCGAGCTTGTTCGGGTCTCGATTAAAATGTAGAGATAGAGGGTTCAGTAGGTAATGAAACCGACAACGGTATAGGTTGGATAGCCAAATCATAAGCCTCAAAAGAACCAGAAGAAGAACCAAACAGAGTAGAAGACTGCCCTTGGGATAGCGGCAACATTGGCAATTGACGATGAGCAGACAGGGAGAGATCAGATAATTGAGGAGCCAAATTTAAAAGAGCATGAGCTAATGAAGGATTAGTTGTAAGATAATTAATAAGGGCAAATTGTTGAGCCAAGGTAAGTGGCGTAGGGGTTGTTGATGATAAGAAATGAGACTGGGTGTGGGTGGGTTGGTTTACCTTAGAAAAACCAAGAAGCGAAGAAGAACCAGGACCCGATAAACCATGTAGCAATTGTAGTATCGGCACTGATTGAGATGAGGATTCCCCTTCGAAGTTCTGAACAGCCGTAAAAGAAAGATCTGGAGACTCCAAAGTGCTACGTGTTGAACTAATGTAGTGGGTGGTAGAAGCATCTTGAAAAGGGCAAGATTGTAACTGCAGTTGAGCATCCAGAGGGTTCGACTGAGTCAGATGAGGCTGGCTGGCAACAGTATAATTCAACACCAGAATCTGCTGAGATGGAGTTGACAAACCAATTATTGGCATCTGATGAGAAGGGGACAATGCAGGATAAAGATCAAAACGTCGCGTGACCAACTGTTTCGAAGGAGGCACACCTTTTAGATCGGAAGAAAAAAGACACTCTGGCAGTTGCAAACAATGCTGAAGAGCTTGATAGCCATGAGACATACGATGCTGCTGACAAGCTTGGAAATAAGGTTCACATCATTCACAGTCATGGTCCACAAGCCCACAAAAGAAACAGAAGAGGGGAATCCTTTCATAGCGGAGCAAAACCAAACAATCTAGATGTCGCTTTCGTTGAATAGTGAAGGAGTCCTTTAAGGGACGATCAATGGGCCAATCAATACGAGGGCATAGGAGCGTTTCCCAGTAGAGACCCTATCAATAACCATAATACTGGATGTCTTACTCACTTTATCCTCAAGCTTGGGAACTATATGGTCATTTAAGAGCTCAGAGGAGATACCATGAAACTGAACCCAGATTGGAAACATATTAAAATCCCATTTTTCCACATCATTCCTCCATTCCAACAAAATCAGCTAACCACCGACGGCCTAAGGGGAATCACTGAGGACATTGAGTAGATTGAGAAAAGTTGAATGAGTAAAGGTCATTACGAAACACCGCCGAGTGGACACCGAACTTAGTATTCCAGTCCATTGGAAGAGCCTCAGTGATCGCTTGACGGCGAACCATCTTGCCAGGAAGCATTTTACCCACCAAGGTAAGTTGAGGGGTCAAGGCCCCCGCAGGATCATTAGCTTCATCAACAACAAACGTATCTACCATCGGAGTTGGGGGACCTCTATCAGATGGTAAAAAAGGAGTCAAATGATGGGAGTCAAGATTCGGGAAAGAAGTAGGAGATAGGGATGAAGAGGAAGAAGCCATTACCCTAGAAACAGAGAGCGATCAGAAAAGGGAAAGCTGAGAGTAAAAAGCACGCAAATGAGTGGAGAGAAAAGCAAACACAAATGAGCGGAGAGAAAAGCACACGCAAATGAGAGGAGAGAAAAGCATACGCAAATGATAACCAAAAAAAAATCATAGAATGCAACAAAACATACCATCATATAATACTTCATATCTACCATGATCCCATGTAGATGGTATATCAGATTGATCTAGCAATACCAATTGTTGCCTCTGGTTTTTGCCTGGAACTTCATGGTGGTGACGCATGTCAATAGGGAAGTACGTCAGGTACTGAGGCCGTAGAATCCTATAGCCACTTCGATGCCTAAGTCAGAAACGGTCAACCAGTTGGAGCTCTGTAATAATAAAATACGAGCTCCAGTAGAGGTAGGGTTTAGCAGAATGACAAGAAGAGGTTTGGGTAATCAAAATTGGATTTGGTTACCTTCATTATGGGCTCTATTTATAGAGGTGCATGGAGTGGCGTGATTTGAGGCACTAGTCGAGTGATCTCCATTGATCTTGGGCACGTCCAAATCTTATGCTACGAGCTATGAGTTGTCGTATGGTTGGATAAGGAAAGTTAGTATACCCATGATCCAATCCCGGTTAGACATGGGTAGGAGAGCTTATTGACTGTTGGATGACGATCTTGTGATTAACTTCCCATAACGGCTCCGAGATTCCAGCTCGGCGAAGTCCTCACTACCTGGCACGTGGCCATAATGTGAGGGATCCTCCTCAATCAAGGCAAATCTACGGTTATCCCCAAGATCGTGGCGACAACCATTCCATATAACTGACCCTAAAGGCTGTGGCAATGATGAGCTTACACGTGTTCTTCTGACACGTGTCTTGTTCTGATTAAGGGCCTTCATAGGACGTGTGTCCTTTTCTGGTTGGTGGTTTCATTATTTCTCTATCACCAATCATATATAGCTCAACTAATCGGTATTGGATGTATCGATTTTGAATATGCTAGATCCACGATCTGATCCTATTTTAATATTATCATATAAGTATTGGCCTTCTGCCAACTTTCCATTGGATCCATACATCAATCCAATCTGAGTCGATCCAGTTTTGGATATGACCGATATTGTGCCCGATACCTAGATCTAGAACTTTGACTCCAATGGTTTCCGATTAGTTTCCGATTAGAAGAATTCTAAAGCAAGCTAACCTCAACTTCAACAAAACTCATAGGTCCTAAACAAGGCTCCGGATCAAATTTTGAAGGGATCAAAGGGTTTGTTTTGTTGGTTAACAAGACCAGACCCTACATAGATCACAAGAAAGAAAATGAGTAGAATATAAAAACAACTTTTGAGTGGCGAAATTAAAATTATAGTAGAGAGGGGTGTTCCACCCCCTTCGGTCTATATTTTGATATTTCTAGAATGAAAACTGCAAGAATCTTCACAAGCTTTCACATTATGCTTCTTCTGAGGATATGGTTGCCCGAATATGCTCTCTCTCTCTCTAGTCTTAAACTAATCTCCACACAACATTAACACTCTAAGATGATTTTTCTGATAAGGAGCACTCGCCTTCAAAGGCCTCCAGTCGGATCCGAGAAGTGTAAAACTGATCTAATGGAATTTTGGTTATTTTTCCAACAGGGTGCTTTCTCTGAAGTTATATTTCTGTCAATATAGCTATAGTTTCAGCAATGTTAGCAAATTGTTGTCCACAGGTTTTTCCCTCTTATTTTTCGGGGTAGTTTGATTTTTGTTGTTACACTATGTTTGAGCATAACAATCTGGTGAAACGGAGAGAACTGTGTTATCTCTCATTCCAATGTGTTTCTCCCCCTTCGTTGTTTTATATATCTAAATTAATATATAAAAAAATTCCTATAAAAAAACATATTAACATTTCCCTGTTTAATTGATCATTAAAGGCTAAACTTATGTCTTTCTTTCATAGCTCTGAGGTATCAGACGATTAGATATAATTTAAGCACAAAAAGGTTTAATATATGCCTTTACCCTTTCCTATGCAGCTCCAAGTCATAAAATAAATAGATATAGTTTGAACACAATGAGTTTTATAGTTCCAAGGCACAAATCAACAAGGAAACAAGAACAGAACTTGGATGAGCCCAAATGGGTCATTCAGTCTTGGAGGAGTTTCTAAGCATGCAGAAAGGAAAAGAGAGCATATTTTGAAAGTATGATTCAATTTTTCCTGTTGAAAAAGGAGAGAGATTATCCATATTTTCTTGTAGGATGTAAGCATCTCAAACTTCCCTTTGTCAAATGATCAGATACACAGTGTACCACTTCTCCGAAGGGTCTGTTGTATTAACCTACATTATAAAGCGAGGTTTCAAAGCATGCAGAAAGGAAATGGGAGCACATTTTGAGAGTATGATTCAATTTTTGCTCTTGGACAAGGATAGAGATTATCAAGATTTTCTAATATGGGATGGAAACATCTCAACGGCCCTATGCCAATGAATCTTGCAGTATTAATCTACATTTAAGAGCCATGTAATAAGTGATTATCAGGAAAAAAAAAAGAACAAAAAAAACAGAAAAGAGAGTTCTGATACTGAAAAAGATTACAGTGGGCAGTCAAATACTGAAATTGTTAGACAACAATATGCAAAAGATGAAATTACAGTCTAGAGACAGTCTACTAAGTTCTAGAATAACAAGGTTTCCACTCTTGGAGAGGCTCTTGGAAATGTTTCTAGATCCTCACCAAATTTGATCAATCTATTGTCTGCTGCATCATATTTCCATTCATCTGAAGTGTGGATAATCAATTTCTCCAAGGCTACTGCATTTTTCAGCAAAAATTTCAGCAGTATGACTTCATGCATATATCCAAAAAACTCCAAATCTCTACAGACTTGAGATGATACAACGAGCATTCAATGGAAACAGTGACTCCCAGTAAAGTTTAGTTGGTATATTTAATTTTGCCTACAACGAGAAGAAACTGCCAGTTAAAATGGTAACTTTGAAAAAACTGACAATCAAATTCATGAGAAATTGATTATTATTACCTCATCCCAAGACTGGTAGATTGGAGACAAAAGATATTTTTTCTGGATGATTAAAAAACTTGAAGTCAATATGAGTTCAAACTGTAAAATAATCGCTTAAAATTTCAACAAACAGGAAAATGCATAAGCTTATTGGTCATTACCCCAGCTATTTCAAAGACAAGGGACTCTACACCAGGACATCTCTTGAGTAAGTAAAGTAATCCACAAATAGAATCTGTGTGGAGCCTTGTTTTCATCTTCAAATACCTAAGATCAGGAAATGGCACAGCCTCCTTCAATCATACCATGGACCTCTGAGATAACCCGATAAAATAAAAATTAAGAGAAAAGAAATCTCACTCAGTTATCAAAAGAACAAAAATAGTAAAAACATACTAATGAAAAACAAAGCAGAGACTAGAAAATCTAAATTAACAATTCAAAAAGTAGAAAAAAAAAGGAATATATGGTGCTGATCGGCATGCAAGTGCAGAACGTTTCATAATGCAGCATGTTGTCAATCCATGCGTAGGGAAGGCAGACTAAAACACTTCCCCCCTCCCCCCCCCCAACCTTCTTCATTACTTCTCTTTTTCTCTTTTGGCCTATGGCCTGACTTGTTTGCTAACTTACAGGACATTTGATAACCACAAGTTCCATATGCATACTTGAAAAGAGTTCCCTGCCAAGACCTTTGCTGGGCCAGAACAGAAAAATAAACCAGTTTCCAAACTCTGGTCACATCAATTGACAAGTGGATATTACTAGGATTTGCTACAACAATAGAGCTAATAAGCACAATAATAAGTTAATATAGCCTATATAATGATGGTGCATAACCTTCATCAACTGAGTGCCCTTTCCTGAGGATATCCCTTACCATTGATTTAGTAATTGGTCATTCAGATAAAAGTTGATAAGCAAAATTTTGAATAATTGCATAATGCAGTGGAAGCAAGAGTGACTTAGTAGTGCTAGGTTCGGAGCACGAGCAGTGGTTCACCTCAACAGTGTAGTGGTAGCACGAAACAGAGTCACTAAAAGAGTGGTATAAGGAGATCTATAGAGAAAAAAACCAATGTAGGTAGGGTAGTAGTGGTTGCAGGAAACCAAGTCACCAAAAGAGTGGTACCTATTAGGAGATCTCTAGTGACAAAAAACTATGAAGGTCCGGTGAACAGTAAACTTGCTCCCCTGTTTAGCACACGAGTGAAGAGAACTCCAAAACCAGAAAATACATCATATAGTTACAGCTATTCAATCATTGGAATGGGAAAAACCTAAGCCAGACGAATCTAATGGTGACACCAACTCTTTCCCTGTCACCCCTGTTCTTTGAATCCATTTGAAAGTGCATAGAGACTTCTATTTTATTTTCCCCAGGAGAGAAAGGAAACATACCCAGATAAACATAGATGATAAACTTAAAGCTTTCACATCATAGAGCCGTCTGAGCCAATCAACCACATATTTTGCATGCTCTTCCCTACTCTCAGAAGGAAGTGTTGTAAGTTCATTGTCGAGATGATTTTCTAAAAACAAATCAATGTCTGCATTGTATAGAGAGCAAATGTTCTCCAGAACATAATCTCAAGCCATATTATTTCTGCACCTAAAGGATGTGAGATTCGGAGCACAGATATTAATCTTACAAACAGTTGGACCATTGAAATCCTGAATGTGATCAAAACTCTTATGATCCTCGACAGAAATTTCAATCACCAATTTCTTAAGCAAAAGAGAAGAAATGTGAAGATCCTTCATGGTCATAAGGTTGCAGTTTGTTATCATCAATTTCTCCAGAACTGGACGGCTTGAAAAGAATTTACCAGCCAACTCGCCATCCACTAGACTAAATGATCCAAGATGCAGAGTTTTGAGCCCAGTTAAAGCCGATGAATCAGGTAGTATAAGTTGAGGGCGTTTTGAGTTTGAACCCAGATCCAATTTGAGTACACGCAATGATTTACAAGTGAAGAGTAAATGAGGCAACATCACAACAGGTTGTCTGAACCGTAGGCTCCCTTAAACTTTGACTAAGAGATTGATGATCAGAAACCCTAACAACGTCAGAACTTTGGCTTCGTCGTGCTAACACCATATCGTAACCAGCATGTTTCAATATTTCAGAAATAATATTCAGTACCAGAGATGCCAGAGCATTGAAAACTGCCTAAGTAACAACAGAGGAAACATTACCTTCATTCACAGAATCTGATACTTGAACTTCAGAATTGTGCTCATGGTCACCGAACCTGGCTTCATGACCCAAAGCTCCTGTCACCATCGGCAATACTGATCAGCCTCTACCATACCCTGATTCCCTACACCTCTACCTCTACCAAGAGCCGACGGCTTGCTTGCCGTTGGCAGGACACATCTTCCCAAAACCCAGCAAAGCAGAATCGCCCTAGCAAACCCTAGCGCTCTCAACAACAGCTCGTCCCCAAATGGAGTGCCTGTAAAAGAATGCCGACAAATGGAGTACAGTTTTTTTGAGTTCTTGTAAAAGAATGCCAACAAACTGTACGAGACTGTATAGGTGAATTGTGCAGGTAAGAGATAGTTGTTGAGATATCAAAGAATGTCAGTTCTAAGAATGACTTCATTTTTATTTTTTTTTATTAACAATTGCTGAAATAATGTTGTAGTAGTTTCTTGAACTGTCAAATGACCACTTAACTAGTGATTTTGGCCAAAACTCCAATCTGGTCCAATTAGATTTGCTGGGATGGATACTGAGGTCTCCAAGAGCAATGGACAAGGTTCCAAAGAAAAAGAAAAAGAAAAAGAAAAAGCAAAGGGTAAGGGCCAGCAGATGCGGTAGATAGAGTCAATGGACAATGCCCTTATCGATCTCCTTGTAGAGGAAGCAGCCAAAGGGAAAAAAAAAATGCTTGAGAAGATGTAAACCAAATTTGTGTTATATGTTGATGATAATTAGAAAGGAGGCCGTATTTTCACCACCCACCCTTGCAAATTAATATTGTGATTAATAGAATTACAGCTTGTGCATTAGTTTATACTTAATATTTATAATGATTCTCTTACTTTCAGGGCCTTGAGAAGAAGATAAAGGAGAGGGCAAGTGATTGACGAGAGGAGGAAGCATATGACCAAATGGAGGATCAAGACTAAGAAAATTGTTGAGGAGAGATGCCTTCTTGCAAAGTTTAAAAAGTAAAACTCTGTTTTGTACAGCTGTTTGTAGTTGTTACTTGTTACAGGTTTTGTTTTGATGCAGTGATAACAACCTACCTTGCTTATCTTACATATTTTTTTCTAGAGTCGTTGATTACAACTTGTAGAGATGGCACTCATCTAAGGCATGCTCCATGGCGTGTAGCACTTCTTAGTGCTATAGACGAGCCGGACTGCTCCCCCCTTGCAACATTAAGTAGCTGTTATCTAGGTCATATTAAGTATATAGATAGGTATGACAAAAAATAAATAAATAAATAAAAATAATTTTTGAATTGTTTAATGATATTGGTTAAAATACCATTAGATGTTTCCTTTGAATATGGCATACATGGGTTATCCCGAAAATGTGTGGTGAAGGGTGATTCATATGCTGTAAACTATTAGATCCCCTCACTGCCAAAAAAAAAAAAAAAAGGTGGTTGTGCGGCATTTTTAGTTTACTTTTTAATTCCTTTTGCCCAGAATTGGCCTAAATTTTGATTTACTTTTTAATAATTTTCTTTTACTTTCATGGTTCTTGAATTTTTTTTATTTTTTTTTATTTTATTTTTTTATCCACTATGCTTTGAGCTTCATCCAATTATTGATTAACCAAATTAGAGTGACTTCTAAATCATATGAATTCCTGAAGATCCTCAAAGTCTCAAAAGCTTCATAGAGAACATGAGCAAAGGTCAGTTTTTTGGCCATCCACTACCTACTGCATATCATCATCCAAACAGCTATTATCTAAGGCTGAGATTGCTTAATCAGTGACCCCAGAAAAAAAAAAAAAAATCTCAATCAACATCAATTTTATGAGGTTTTGCCTAACTTGGAAATCAGAACCAATATATGAGGAGGACATTCATCAATTTCATAGAATAGTTCTCTCTGCAATAAATGTAAAGTTGAACATCTTCCTTTGATTGCACTGATGTAACCAATATAAGCATTGAAATTGTTTTTTCACAAACTGTGTGCATGCTACTTGAATGAGATTGGTGATATTCAATAATAATTAAAACCTTCAAGTACTTTCTCAGTGAGTAATTACTAGATAAATCACTTCCAAAGATTTCTTTAGGATGCAAATTAAAGAAAAAGCATCGGAATTATTAATCTAGAAAAAAATGCATGACTAGTGAAAATTTTCCCATGAAACATGCCATCAGTATGCTCATACAAGAATAACTGTTTGGTCAGAAAAAAAAATAAAAAACTGAAACTACTTACAGTGATGGAGGCAGCTGGAAGGTTCACTGTTCAACCTTTTAGCAGCTTCAGGGAATCTTGAAGGACAGTAACTCAACAAATTAGCCCAACGGGATCACTAGTAGTAGCATACATTATCAACAGCAAGAAATAGTCTAAGCACATCCAAAATACAAAAAATAATTTTGCTGTATCCCACATTTCAGAAGATAGCTTCCCCATTCTCACTTCTGTCATTGCCAATGATGACGGAAAAGGATTTGTTCCATCCTATAAATGGAAAATAAGAAGCTTGTAAGTCGATTAATGACAAACATATGCCACAATGTCTAGGGAACTAAAATATTTTGATTCATAACATAAAATTACTTAGTTGATAGGATGTTTTGGCTTCAATATTGGTCCTTGGAGAGTTTGAAGCCAATGCTATTGGAACTCCATGATCATTCAAATGTTTAATCAATCATGAGGCACCTGGAAGAGGTTTAATGTTGCACCATCTGCAATATCAATCTATGTCACCACAGAATATGTGAATATGACATATGTGACGAGGGACGATTTTTCAACAAGATGACATAATGGATCCAGCAGTTACATACTAGGAGGAATGCCCCAAGTTTTGAAAATTAGAAATCAGGATATGCTTTCAGCTGAAAGCAGAAAACATTTTCAACTTGGATAAATTATACATGTCAAACATGCTCTCTGTAGGTAGTTCAGGGTTATATTTTAGTTAAAAAAAACACAGCAGTACTGAAATTCGAGCTTTATGTTCCAAAGTTTTATTATTATAGAAAAGGCCATAATTGAAACCAGTAACTCCACGTCTCCACCTATCGTGATTCCTGACACTCCATTGAATATTAAATTTTGTAGAAACATAAATTGTGGAATCATCTACATGCTTATTGGCCTTTTGGATAGGCCATTAAAGTAGTACCAAGGTGTCACATCTTCTCTAAAACCTTATGATCAATAAGGTTCAAATACAAGGAAGGTTGATTGTTTCATGGGACCCCAGTGAACTCCCTTTACGTTAAAACTGGAACTTCAGAGTAAGAAAAGATCCATCGAGATTCTCATATTTATTAAGGAATAAGGAAATCCATACCTTGAGATGAAGCTCCAATTCTCACTATTTCAAGTCTGGCATATGCTAAAGAAGACATTGTTTAAACTGTTATATTTCCATTCAAGAGTGACCATATTTGATTTACCAAGCATTGTAATGGCCTCAACTGTTAAGATCATCAAATCCCTTCCATACCTTTGCTGTAAGGAATGTGTCACAAATGAACCATTAAACCATGAGAATCAAAGCAATGGAGAGCATCACATTTTTTAATCAGTTGTAACACACAACCCAGCTACTACCAGGTGTCTTCTTCATGCCCCTCTCATACATCTCCTTTCTTAACCTCTCTGCTTCGTCTAATCTTCCTGCATTACTGTATATGCTTGCCAACAGTACATAATTTGCAGGATTATTAGGCTCTATCTCAAACAAATTTCTCCCGGCAATCTTTGCAAGTTCTACCTCTCCATATGTCCGGCATGCCCCAAGTATAGCTCCCCAAGCTTTCGCAGTTGCCTTCACGGGCATCTCCTTTATGATCTCATAAGCCTCATATAACCTCCCAGCGCGACTAAGAACATCCACCAAGCAGGAGTAGTGGTCACTATCCGCTACTACACCATAATCTGTACGCATTTGCTCAAAGTACTTCAGGGCCTCGTTGGTCAACCCAGCATGACTACAAGCCTTAAACACTCCAAGAAATGTGATCCCATCAGGCCTTACTTTTGCTAATTCCATTTGTTTGAAGATAGCAAGTGCAGTTTCAGCCTTTCCGTGTAATGCATAAGCCGAGATCATGGCACTCCATGCGACAACATCTCTAACAGACATTCGTTCGAAAATGTGGCATGCATATACAAGACACCCACATCGCCCATACGCTTCTACGAGACCACTACACAGATGAGCATGTAAATCAATGCCGTTCCTAATAGAGTAGCCATGAATTTCTTTAATCGGGTTCAAAGCCGCTAACTCAACACAAGCGGGTAGCAGAGCTAGAAGGGTAAATAAAGTTGGTTTCACATGTGATGCTTCCATCCGTCTATAGAACGCAAGTGCTTTAGAAGACCCATCATCCGATTCAGACAAAGCGGCAATGATCGAATTGAAAGAAGATGCATCGGGCGAAACATCCACAAGATCAAACAAGTGGAGTGCAGTTGACACATCTTTAGAGTGAGAGTACAGAGAAATCATCGCATTCCACATTATAATATTTCGTTGAGGACTTTCGTCGAACACTCGGCGGGCTGAGGATACAGAGACGCATTTACCATACATATCAATGAGTCCGCAGCCGACAAAAGGGTTGGAGAGGAGAGAGATCTTGGTTATGCGGGAATGGATGGTTGTACCAAGATGAGGGCGGATGAGGGCTGCGCAGGACTTGAGTGCAAGTGGGAAGACGAAAGGGTCGAGAGAAAGCTCAGGTGACGCGTTCATGTGGCGGAACAGTAAGAGAGCTTGCTCATGGCGGCCTTGGTTTACATGGGACGTCAGGAGCTTTGTGTAATAAAGGAGGCGTTGATGGTTAGAGCTGTGGGAACCCATGCTTATAAGCATTTTTCCGTTGAAGGGCAGTTCAAATTCAAGCTATACCATTCGTCTCCAGGAGGCTCCCTTCGACATCTTTGACACGAGGAAGAAGATGGACAACGTTAGACTCTGTGTCAGGAGGGTCGCCATCACGGACAACTGTGAAGAGCTCATTCCAGAGTACCTGGGATTCATGAGGTAGTCGCTGATTCTGACGATCTGACACTCAACATCTCCCGAGCAATGCTTCAGCAGAACAAGATTCTAAAGGTCTTCAGGAAGAAGCCTTTTGTGAAAGAAATGCATCGCTATATTCTTCGAGATTGCTGAGAACAAGGAAGACTGCCAAATTATATGAGGTTTTCTAAAGGTTTTTAGCTCTTGACACTGGCCGGGGCCAAGAAACTTGGACACCGATTCCTTTTTCGAGGGGTGGTTTTGGATCATCAGCAGCCATGTAGCCTGCAGTCCCATCTGGGTCGTTGGACTGCATTACGACACTTGTAGATATGCTCCCAATGGCGTCGAAAATAAGGTATTATGGATTAACTTGTAAATTATGGGAAGTTAACGGTACGAATTCAGGTTTACGGTTCGGTTCCGAACATGAATAAATTGAAGGTGTTAAATCAAAACATTTAATAATCGATTTGAAAATATTTACTAAAATCGATTAGTAAATGATTTCAATTTAACGGTTTTTTAAATGGTTCTCGGATTAACAGGTTAAATGGTTTTAATTGTGGTTTAATTGATTCTTAAACTTACAGTTTAAATGGTTTTACGCTTGAATGCCAAAGGTTAGAGTCTTTTACCCTCTTAGCCATGGGGAAATGGATAGATGCCTAAATTGATATAAGGTAATCGATTTAAAATGATTCGGTTAAATGGTGTTACTGGGGGCTGCACTTAAGTTAAATGGTTTGATGCTGAACTGAACCGTTTATATAAACGGTGTCAAATTACAAACCAAAACCGAATCATTTAATTAAGGGTGTCAACGGGCCGGTCCAGACCAGTTTCGGTCCGGGCTGAATCGGTGTCGGGTTTTATAAGCCCAGTCCAAAACATGTCCATTAAGAGTTCGGGCTGAGTTGGGCTGCGCTGGACACAATAACTATCGGGCTGGTCCGGTGTCGGTTTGTTATCGGACTGGCTTATTGAGGTGATTTCAGGCTGGTTCGGTCTGGACCGGGCTTATCAAGCTTATCGGGCTTATTTTATATGTAAGATATATAGTCTATTTTATTATTTTTATTTATAAAATTAGCATCATTCCTTCTATATGCATGTAATTCAGTAAATTGTAACAATTAACATACTCTTTTCAACTATAGATTCATATAATCTTTTGGATCAAGAAGCAAACTATAATAGTATAATATAATCCATCAAAATTTAAAACCATTAAAATTAAGAAACTGGGCCCGGATGGACCTTATCGGTGTTCGGGTTAGGTATTATTGGTTCGGGCTAGTTCGGGCTTCTTAACGGGCTGGTCCGGTCTGATTTCGGTTTGGGCTGAAACGATGTCGGGCTTTACAAGCCGAGACCGAAACCTGTCCATTAAGGTTCGGTCCGGGCTGGGTTCGGGTTATATCGGGCCAGCTCGGTCCGTGCTACCGGGCCGGGCCCAATTTTGACACCCTTACATTTAATAAATAGTTTGTTGATTACTGTATAAATGGTTCGGTTTAGTTCAGTTTTCACTCACGGTTCTATTTCTTTTTTTACACACTTATCGTGAATAGGGGTAGGATGGAAACTTCGTAGATAGGGATAGTTCTTGCACCAATCTTATAAAGGTGTCTTGTCAAGTCAATAAGAGAGTCCCTCCTGTGCCAATGGTTAGACATCAGATTGTTTTATTGACACTGGACGTTGGTGTCCGTAAGATCGGCGCAAAAACTCTTCCCCTATTTTATGAAGTTTCCATCTTACTGTTATATAGGAGTTGTCCATAATACCCTAATTTCGATGCCTCATGCCCCCAATCCTTATCCCCAAAAGGAATCAATGTCAACTATCAAACCTTCTCGACACAGGCTGAGAAGAAAGACCAGAATATAAATTTGGGTATCCACGTATAGAGGGGTGGACCTGATCAACTACTATTCAAAAAATGGTTCACCTGAATTTACGTGTATTCATGGTCGGATCCATCACCATCCATACCCAATGGGTTCCACATGGATCACACCCATGGACTATGATAGAATCCAATGGAGAGTATAGGGAACTGAACGTCTTCGGATCATTGCATGCACATGTAATTTCCTTGGGATTTCAACACTGTTGATGTGGTGTGGGACCTACCTCAAGAGTATGGGATCCATTAATTGAATATAGATAGCTAGAGATAAAATTTCAGAGAGGATACAAGTACATGCAGGTAAACTATTCTCAAACTCAACTCGTACCATCCCACCAAAAGCGGTAACGAGAATATGAGGTAACCACTTTAATTAAACACGATATTTGGATTAAACAAAAAAAATTTTAAGCTAGATATAAAGAAAAAAAAAAAATAGGATGCAACAAAACAATATGTACCATCATATAATATCTACCATGATCACCATGTAGATGGTATATCATCCAGAATTACCAATTGTTGCCTTTGGTTTTTGCCCGGAACTTCATGGTGGTGACGCATGTCAAGAGGGAAGTACATGAGGTAGTGAGGCCGCGGAATCCTGTAACCACTTTGATGCCTAAGTCAGAAACAATCAACCAATTGGACCTCTGTAATAATAAAATACGAGCTCCAGTAGAGGTAGGGTTTAGCAGATGACAAGAAGAGGTTTGAGTAATCAAAATTGGATTCAGTTACCTTCATTCTGGGCTCCATTTATAGAGGTGCATGGAGTGGCGTGATTTGAGGCACTAGTTAAGTGATCTTCGTTGATCTTGGGCACGCCCCGAATCTTACGCCACTAGCCATGAGCTGTCGTATGGTTGGATAAAGAAAGTTAGTATACCCACGATCCAATCCAGGTTGGACATGGGTAGGAGAGCTCATTGACTATTGGATGACGATCTTGTGATTAACTTAAAACAGCTCCGAGATTCCAGCTCGGGGACGTCCTCGCTACTTGGCACGTGGCCGTAATGTGAGGGATCCTCCTCAATCAAGGCAAATCTACGGTTATCCCCAAGATCGTGGCGATAACCATTCCATATAACCGACCCTAAAGGCGGTGGCAATGATGAGCTTACACGTGTTCTTTTGACAGATGTCTTGTTCCGATTGAGGGCCTTCATAGGACATGTGTCCTCTTCTAGTTGGTGGTTTCATTATTTCTCTATCACCAATCATATATAGCTCGACTAATCGGTATTGGATGCATTGATTTTGAATATGCTAGATCCTCGGCCTGATCCTATTTAATATCTTCTGTCAACTTTCCATTGGATCCATACATCAATCCAATCTGAGTCGATCCAGTTGTGGATATGATCGATACTGTGCAGATACCTGGATCTAGAACTTTGACTCAAATGGTTCCTGATTAGAAGAATTCTAAAGCAAGCTAACCACAACTTCAACAAGACTCATAGGTCCTAAACGAGGCTCCGGATCAAATTTTGAAGGGATCAAAGGGTTTGTTTTGTTGGTTAACAAGACCAGACCCTACATAGATCACAAGAAAGAGAATATAAAAACAACTTTTGAGTGGCGAAATTAAAATTACAGTAGAGAGGGGTGTTCCACCCCCTTTGGTCTGTATTTTGATATTTCCAGAATGAAAACTGCAAGAATCTTCACAAGCTTTCACATTATGCTTCTTCTGAGGATATGGTTGCATGAATATGCTCTCTCTCTCTCTCTCTCTCTCTCTCTCTCTCTCTCTCTCTCTCTCTCTCTCTCCTGTCTTAAACTAATCTCCACACAACATTAACATTCTAAGCCGATTTTTCTTAGGACCACTTGCTTTCGAAGGTTTCCAGTTGAATCGGATTCAAATTGTCTCCTGCAAGGGTATCTGCAGGAGACACGGTTGCATCTAGTCCGATACCTGACATGTGAGTGTCGACTGAATCTGAGCCATCCAGCTAGTGCTAGTGCATAAGCCGACACGCCTCTACGTTTCATCTTATCAAATGGCTGAACGGCTTGGATTCAGCCGACACCCACATGTCGGGCATTGGCTGTATACAGCCGAGTCTCTTGCCAACCCCCCTAGCAGGAGACGATTTGAATCCAATCGGATCTGAGAAGAAGTGTAAAACTGATCTAGTGGATTTTTGGTTAATTTTCCAACAAGGTGCTTTCTCTGAAGTTATATTTCTATCAACATAGCTATAGTTTTGGCAATGTTAGCAAATTGTCATCCACAGGTTTTTCCCTCTTATTTTTCGGGGTAGTTTGATTTTGTTGTTACATTATGTTTGAGTATAACAATCCGGTGAAACGGAGAGGACTGTGGTATCTCTCATTCCAATGTGTTTCTCCTACTTGGTTGTTTTATACATCTAAATTAATAAAAAAAAATTCCTATAAAAAAACACATTAACATTTCCCAGGACTATATATTGTTTAATTGATCATTAAAGGCTAAACTTATGTCTTTCTTTCATAGCTCTGAGGTATCAGAGGGTTAGATATAATTTAAGCACAAAAAGGTTTAATATATGCCTTTACCCTTTCCTATGCAGCTCCAAGTCATAAAATAGATAGATATGGTTTGAGCACAATGAGTTTTATAGTCCAAGGCACAAATCAACAAGGAAACAAGAACAGAACTTGGATGAGCCCAAATGGGTCATTCAGTCTTGGAGGAGTTTCTAAGCATGCAGAAAGGAAAAAAGAGCATATTTCGAGAGCATGATTCAATTTTTCCTGTTGAAAAAGGAGAGAGATTACCCATATTTTCTTGTATGATGGAAGCATCTCAACTTCCCTTTGTCAAATGATCAGATACAGTGTACCACTTCTCCAAAGGGTCTGTTGGATTAACCTATATTATAAAGCGAGGTTTCTAAGCACGCAGAAAGGAAAAGGGAGCACATTTTGAGAGTATGATTCAATTTTTACTCTTGGACAAGGAGAGAGATTATCAAGATTTACTAATATGGGATGGAAACATCTCAACTGCCCTATGCCAATGAATCTACATTTAAGAGCCATGTACTAAGTAGGGACTATTGTTCTATGGCAAGAGAGGATTTAAGTACATGAATTATTCGAAGTAAACTAAGATTATAGACTAAATCTATGATGTTATTGGTGAATAATGGTTAAAGGCTATGATAAATTACTCATTGGTCATAGGATGGATTGTTTTGTAGTAGAATATGAAATAATAAGATATCATTTTGGTTCTCAGATGTCTCCAAGACAAGGATCTTCGGATACCAGAGTGGAACGAGAGAAGGAAGGAAAACACTCACTGTTACCCTCTGAACCAGAAACTCCTGGAATGACACCTCAGAAATACCTGGAGGCATTTGCCACATATGTACTTCAGAGACAGCAGTTAGAAGTTGGAGGAACGGTTCAGGTTTCCCCTCCAAGATGGACTCCAGAGGATTTTAAGGGCATTTTTGCAGAGTTTATGGAACATTGGCATCAACAACAAGCTTCCGGTGTGACAGTATCAAGCTTACAACCTACTAGGGAGAAAACCCGTCATAGTGAGGGAGTTGGTTTTGTTGAAAAGATGCACAGAAAGAGACCCTTAGAGGGAGAGTACCCATGTCGGCCCATCAAAGTTTCAAAGCAAAGGGACCGACAAGGAAAACCAAGTGCACTTTGTGTAGAAGAAATCATGAAGGTGATTGTAGGTGGGGCACGGATATTTGCTACCGATGTAGAGGCAAAGGACATTTTGCCAGAGACTGTAGACTCAGGTATGCAAGAAATTTGATTCTTACATAGTAATTACTTTGCATTATATTTCTTTTGATGTGAACATTAAAGGCAAGAAATTAGGAAGTTAATAAATTCTAAGCTATGTATGACTCGTGGTGTGAGGATTTAGCATTTACACTATCACCTAGTAATATTTAGATAGATAAAATTCTAAGGTATGGATGGAATAAGGTAAGTACACTCCAAATCATGATACAATATAATAGCGTAAAGAAGAACTATGTAACTTGGGAAGAAATATTTTTTTTCCTGAAGATTATCATTTAATCTGGATATAGAAACCTAATGGATATGCTCTGTGATGTATTAAGGCATACTTTAGTTGAAGTAAAGAATTGAAATTGAAGTTCGAACTAATTTTAATAAAGTGTGCTTAGCTGATGCGTAACAGGTAATGTAAATAGTAGATGTTTTATCAAATGCTAAAAAGGTTTGACGATCAAGCAGGTGAACTACTTATGAGCTAGGTATGGATTAATGAGATGATGACCGGGTTATTGAATTATTGTATATGAGTTGTTGTAAATTGAATCAATGAGATTGGGAACAGGATAATGGATGTCTAAGCAAATTTTAAGAGAGATTTCTGGACAGGTTAAAGATACAAAGGTAGGTGTAATGACCATTTGGGAAATAAGAAAGGATCTGACTGTGGTTGTTGTAGAAAGTATATAGAGTTTGATGAATGTGTAATTATTTCTAATGATGTACTGCAATAATTAAGTTTAAAGGATCATGGGTTTAGCTATGGAAAGATCAACTAGTAAGAAATCAAAACTTTATGTTGAAGATATAAAAAAAAATGATGAATAGTATATTTTATGTGTTAAAATTTAATTGTTTTAGCAAGTAATTCCAGATTATATAATAAGAAATAGTGTTAACTAGATAGAGGTGATGATCATACTATTGTGGTGTTAGCCAAGAGAAAGCTAAGAGTTGTTAAAAGCTTGGTGCAGGTTTATGATTATGAATTCTTATACTTCATAGTAGGTAATGGATCATGGAAAGTTGTAAGAGAAAAGAAAACTTATGGAATGGTTAAGTATTGAAGGAAACCATAGAAAGTTAAATGATAATAGAGACTTAAACTGTCATGAGATGTTATGAGCTGATATAAAATGCATTACAATGGAGAGGAAATTTAACTGAAATGTATAGGATTAAAAGGATGGATGTTAGTAGAACTGAGTTAGTAAGAAATAGTATACCAAGAGATGAAATTGAAATAAAAGCCATGAATCTAAATTAATAGACCCGTCAATTGTGGTGGTAGGTAACAGTTATGTTCAAGAGACTGATTCTATATTCTAAAGTATAGGGTGCTGATTTTCTTCATGTAAAAGTGGTTATGTTATATGGTATGTTGAGACAAGAAGCAGTGAGATAACTAGATCTGCACATGTTGGAGGTTAGTTGGTATAAGGTACTTACATTGTGGTGTTATCCCAATAGTATAAGAAACTTTGAGTTTAACAAATGCTCAGTGGTGATGTAGACTGATTTGAAAAGAAAGGAAATTTTGTGAGATTTATTTCTAAAGTGGACACTATCGTTGGGTATAAGAGGAAATTAAATTGTCACCGTTTTCAAGTACCGAAGAGGAGTATTGAAGTGCAAAGTGTTAAAGTATGAACTAAAAGTTAGTGCAGGTAACAGTTCAAGTGTAAGTGTAAGAATTGATTCTTTAGTATGAATATAAGTTGAGAATAGAGATACTATCTTGATCTCAGGTAAAGATGGATAATTAAGATATAAGAGTTTGAGATTTCGTTAATTGTGGGGACATTAGCAGGTGTCCAAATACGATCTAATTTCGAGGACGAAATTATTTTAAGGGGAGTGGATTGTAACAACCTAAGTTTTTTTTTTTAGTGATCTTGGTTGCTCATTATGTTGAAACAGGTGGAAGGGATTGATAGTTGGGGGCTGTGATACTAGGATGATTGTTCTATGTCTATGGTGGAAATAGGTAATGTTTACTTTTAAATAGTGTGAGATAATGTGTGTGTTGACTTGTGGATATTGGTATGCTCAAAAAAATTCAGATTTATGATACTTA